>JAWWTY010000037.1:61029608-61084056 GCA_035222235.1 Margarornis squamiger
GGGAAGGGAAGGGAAGGGAAGGGAAGGGAAGGGAAGGGAAGGGAAGGGAAGGGAAGGGAAGGGAAGGGAAGGGGGAGCTGGAGGGGGAGGGGAGAGGGAGCTGGAGGGGGAGGGGAGGGGAAGGGGAAGGTGAAAGGGAAAGGGAAGGGGAAGGGGAAGGGGAAGGGGAAGGGGAAGGAAAGGACAAAATGGTTTCTTTTTAGCGGTTTTCTTTACAGATAGAAATGACCTGGTTCTCCTTCTATGTTAAAATTTAATCATGCTGATATTTTGGTGGTGAAAATATAAATGAAGCCTCATTACAAACAAGTACATGCAGGGTCAGTAAATTCTTTCACTTGGAAAACTAGTGAGATGAAAATGAGACTGTTAATAGAATATCCATCACATTGATGAAACTGTTGATTGAAATTCACCCTCACACATAACCTATTTGTAATTTCTCTGTAACAATGTATATTAATGGGGTCTTGCTACTTTCTTGTTAGTGTTAAAATGATATCAGGAAAAGTTTCCAATTCAAAATTCTTTTGCTACTGGGTTTTGCAAACCTTAGTTGTATAAAAATCAATTACTTGTATGGTCTGAATATCACTCAGAAAGTAATAATAAAACAAAAATAAAAATGGAGGCTTATTTACTATTACCCCATGCATATGTTTGACCTTTGGAATTCACATGCTTATAGTCACTGCAACATTGCTCTCTTTGTCTTTGGGAAGGCAGGAATTCATTCCAGAAATCTTACCACCTGGCCCATAATATTTCATTAATATAATCAGAGATAACCTTTATGGTCAACAAATAGGGTACACAAGAGGACTGCCATGTAGACTCTCTGGTTGATGCCTGCATGTTGCACAGAGTGAATTTATAAGTATGAGCTAGTCAGACTGCTTTTTGGACATTTTCTCCCATGCAGGGATCTGTGCTCTCTCCCTTCAATGCTATTACCCTTCAGTGCTCTAAATAATGAAGAGGACATCTTGTTTCCTCATTTTCTTGCCCTGCCAATCGATCCTGTGGCAAACTGGAATAGTCGCTTATTGCAGAGCAGACATCCAAACTTTCCCTGCAAGTCCTCTTGTTTTCATTCCACAGGTAACAACAGGAAAGAAATATCTTAGATGGCACTGAATTTCTCAGTCTAGCACAACAGAGTACACATAAAGTTAAAACAAGCACAGACAACAAATCTTCTGAAAGATCAATGATCATATCTCTAGCCCAAACTGTGTTACAGCTGCGTCTGGCATTACAAACAGCACTGGATTTTTCTAGCAACAGTTTATAATAAGGAATAAAATCTAATGTTTTGTACTGCCATAGTAGGACAGGGAGTGATCTTCCATTGACTTCATATCAAAATGACCTGTATTTTTCGTATAAATCACCAGTGTCTTGGCATGCAGAGCATGCAAAAGGAAGATCTGAGATTCGAGGCATTAGAGAAATGCTATGAAGATCGATTGAAAGCAATGATTAAATACTTAGTGCATCACAAGGCAGTGTTTCCTCATTCTACAAAAGGGCAATATATGGTTATAACTTACAAAGTGAAACTGTTTCTTCACTTGTAAAATTTCACAATTCACAGCCTCAATCATTTAAAGTGTGCTATTCTGTACACTCGTACTAAGACCAACTTCATGCACTTTCCATGCCTGAAGAAGCAATAGCTTAATTTTATCTGTTGGCAGATTTTGTTATGACAGATGTTTAGCAGAGTGTATGGACTTTTAACAGGAACCATTGCATAACACATCTGCTATGATTCTGAGTTTGTAGGTGTGTCAGCAATCCACGACATCTCGAACTACTCTGATATCTTTTCTTAATTTGTTTCGGTAGTAAAATATCAGCAAATGTTGGGGCTAACAAGATCTCTGTCACAAATCTCAGCACTCTACAGCTGGCTATGGAACAATCTGCAGTGATCACAAAGCCAACAAGATCACTTACTGAACTCGCAGCTGTGCTGCTAATGACCTTCATAAATAACTGGTCATTCTACCTGGCATGATGAGTTTATCTGAGTGGACAGCTTATGTTTTACTTTTTGAGTCAAAAATTAAATTATTGTATCAAAAATCATTAATCTGATAAAAATTTAGACTGCTTTTTTCATCCCCAGAATCAGTCTTGTGGGTGAGTTAATCTAGTCTGTTTTTCAGCCACTCTCAGAATCCAGCCAACAAAGCAGAAACAGGACCAGTATGGAGGAAGTAAAGGGTAGATTGTGTCTGGAGTAAAACAATGTAGGAGTTCACGGATTCCAAAAGTAGGGCAGACACAGAAAGATTGCAATGAAACATATGTTCTTTCAGACAATTGGCACTTCCGTTTGCAATGGTAACTCTAGAAGAGATTTTAAAATCTTCATCTTTCTTGAGTAAAGCCTAACTGCATCACCAGGTGCCTTAGAAAACTGGAGAAAGTTTTCTGGGATTGCACAATCAGGGATTAGAAAAATAGTCACAAAACTGACCACCAACTGAAGATATGCAAAACCACAGTACAGCTGACTCACTGGAATTGCAGAAAGATGCCATGCCAAAAAAAAAGCTATTGCCAAACATGTACTTGTAGGTACAGGAGTGCTCTGAACAAACTAAAGACACTTGAATTGATTTTGAACATGTTGCAGGCTGAGAGATAATATGCAGAAGCAGAATGTTATGCATGAAGTACATATGTACGCTAATGTATGCAAGAAAACCAGATCATGATGTACATTCTTGGGAAAGCACTGAAACAACAATAATCTCTCTGAAAATACAGATCTGTCTGTATTGTGAAGACTGTGTGAGGGAAAGAAGAAAAATATATTAAGATATACTGTAGGCTGGTATTTATTAGAATTTACCTTTTCTGAAACTTTGAACATAAAATGAAACAGAGGAGACAGACATAAAGATTGAGTTTCTTCCTGTAAAACAAGAATGTCTTAAGTCTATTTACATTTTTTTTAATTTTCTTCTGCTTTGAGAAACCATTGCTTGGCCTAATAACTTCTAGTTGGAAACCCAGTATAAAGACAGCCTATAATTTTCCCTTTACTTTCTTTTACATCACTGGAACTGTTCCTTGCAATTTCTCCTGTTTCTTTAGGGTTCTGGCCCTTACAATATCTTTGAACAACTATAGTGTATTAAGCAGTCTGATAGTCACTTAACCAAGCAAGGTTTCAATTTTATACTGCAATTCATACTGCAATCATGTTAATAGCTTTTGTTCTTTTTCTCAGACTGCACACCTCTTTGTTATTTGAAGTACTCAGAATAATGCTATTTCAGCTCGAATTCTCAACAAACTTGCAGAGACAGGTAATATGTTTTCTCCTACATGATGTGCTCCTGCATAAACAGACCTTGTCTTCCTGTCACACCACATTTATAAAAAGCCTCGAGGTGTCCACCACAATCACCTTCATGACCTTTTCTGGAGACAGTTTTCTATATTTCTTCCTTTTGTTCTCTCACTTATTCTTTCCTTGCCATCTCATTTAAGATAGATCTTCCACAATTTTATTTCCTTGTATTCTAAAATCCAAGTCGCTTTCATGCTGTTCTATCTTTCCTTTGGAATACAATTTATAACTAGCTGATATCTGCTCCAGATCTTTCTCTCTTTCTTTCTTTCTTTCTTTCTTTCTTTCTTTCTTTCTTTCTTTCTTTCTTTCTTTGTCTTTCCCTGTTGCCACTGGAGAGTCAAAACGCTACAATTAGGACCTCTTCATTTAAGCCCTTTCATCCCAATAAATATATTCTCATTTATCATTGCTTTTGGACTATCTGCACTCAAAAGCACATATATTCAATATTTCTTCCCATCTGGGACCACCCTGAACCAGCTCTGAATGTTCCTCTGTGAATGCACACCGTGCTTAAGCTGTACTTTTCTTCAAGGGTTCATATTGGGGTTGCTCTGTGTCATGGTTTAAGAATTATATTCCCCAATTTAGTGTTTCCACTGAAACACCTCAGATGACACCACCCTCACTCACATCCCCCCAAACCCACCCTGCAGGAGGTCAGAGAGGAGAATTGGAGACACAAAAAGCTAAAGATCACAGGTTCATTTAAGAACAAATTACTAGGAACAGCAATGAAAGAAGAAATAATGAACAGTAACAATATTAACAACAAGGTGTACAAGAAAGGTGAATGATTCTCACACAGTTGCTCACCACACGGAACCCAGCGCTGCCCAACTGCTCACCCCAGCAAACCAGAAAGAACAGGATCCCCTCCTGAGTGCCCCCTGTGCATGGCATGGGGTGGTCTCAAATAGCCCCACCATCCTGGCCATGCCCCTCCTGGCAGCTGCATTAGTTAACCCTGTTCTGGATAGAATCAGGACACTCTGAAAAGAAAATCTAGGCTTATTTTCTATCCAATGTTTTATTATGGCTAATGAATTCTCCTTTTCCACACCAAGTTGTTCCCCCACACAGACCAGCCACGTTTCCCTGAAGTTTCCTTACAAACTCACTCACTTGATACTTGGAGAGGAAAAACAATCTGTGCTAAAGCTTGCCACAGACTGTCTATTAATTGTGAGCTAGTCAGTCGTTCAATTTTTCCCACCTCCTAAAGAAAGATAACAGTGTTTTCATTGCCTCATTCACACATCTATTTAGATTATAAACGCCAGAAACAGCACTTTCTCTTACCATCTTGTTCTCAATGTTTGGCAAAAAGAAGCCATCCAGAGCTATTGGAAAAATAAAATATACTATTCCATAAATTCCCACCAAAAAAAGCCCTTTCTTTTTAAACAGAACAGTGTTGTTATAGCAAATATCTCATCCTCTGAGTGATTTTTATATTAGATTAAGATACATTGCCTTTTAAATTTAATGCTTCTGAGTTATTTTTCTTTTCAACTTCCCTGTTTAACCCTGTAATCTTTTTGAAACTCCAGAAACTTAGTTTCTTTTTAACTAAGCAGAGTAGTAGAAGCCCCCCAGCTGTGGTTCTCTTATCACAGAATCATAGAATTCTTTGTGTGGGAAGGGACCTTTAAAGGTCATCTAGTCTAACCAACTGTGCTATGGGCAGGGACAACTTTCACTAGACCAGGTTGCTCAAAGCAAATTAAGTCTTACTCTCAGTGACAAAGATACATGAACAACCAAATTAAGAAACTGGGATGAATAAAGCAGTACTAGCAAACTAAGTTAGTTATTTTTGCTCTTTCCTTTTCCAAGTACTAGTATAAACAACCATCAACTGGGGGCATTGTAGCATGTTGCTGAGCCACTGGATCAGCTTGAATGATGAATAAAACAGAATAAGTGGGCTTAAAAATCCAAATGCACTCCACTAGTAAAAATTCTGAAAGGAAGACTTTGTAGTTATTTAAAAGCTGTTAGCAAGAGGATATAAAATTTGCAACTCTTCACTAGAATTTGCCTTGTACATAGCCAGAAGAGTTTCTTGGTAGAAATTGCTCCTTTTATAATGCTTTGTTCTTCAGAATACTTCAAAATACAAGCTATATTTTAATGGTTAGATTTAGTGATAAATGCACTACTAGAAATGGAGCAGGCAAATCAGTTTCTCACCCCTTGGTACTCTAGCCTGATCTGAAATAAGGAAAAGCAATGGAAAAGGCTTTGCATCTTGCTAATACCTTCCAAGATATGAGGGACATGTAACGAGGCTGTGTGCCAACACATGTTTAGCTGCTAGAAAGATACTTATTTTGAAGTTAAACCAATCAAATATATGGATTATATTATCTGGATGCAGGGATGTCTGTATTGATTCAAGTGAAATCTTGCTGTTGTTTTAGTAGTTGAGCTTGTAAAATTGACGGAGAAGAATCAGACAGACAGGTTTCAAATACCAGGTGAAATGTAGCTTTCCTAAACAACTCATCCTTTCTAACAGACTGTGCCTCAAAGCAGCCTCAATGCAGTTGCACAACCCACTTGAAGCCCATCTTGTATACATCACACAACAAATTTAGGAAAAAGTTTATACCATATCATTTTCTAGTAACTCAAGATGATGTTATGGATTTGTTGCCCTCAACAAGTCACAGATGGTTAAGCCCACTAATGCCCTTGAAAAAGGTAACCAACCAACCAACCATGTGTGTTTTCAGTATATTAAGTTCTGCTTAAAATAGAGTATTGAGATGTTACTGCTTTGGAAACACCTGGAAATTATGTCACTGCCACTGCAGCTTTCTCTTTTATGTCTCATATCTTCCCCAGAGCCATTTGCTGGGTTGGCATGTCTCAGCTGATTATTGGCTGACAATTTTTATTGAAGGTATTTCGTAAAACTCCTTGAAAAATTGTGAAAGAGTGCAGATACTGAAGAACGCATCTTCTGTGTTAAGAAGTATCCTGATCTAATGTCATTCCAATAAGTAAAAGTGTTTGGGTTATTAAAAATACCTCAAAGGCAATAGCTATTGTCTAATGTTGAACAGAGATTCCTATAAAGGAGTAATCATGACAAAGTTACTAGATATAACTAAACCAGAAGAACTTCTTAAAGTTTTTGTTGGTTTGTTTTTTTGTTTTTTTGGGGTTTTGTGGGGTGTTTTTTTCCCCAAAACAAGTGGTAAATTTGAGAAGTATTCTGGTAAATACTAAAAATCCTATCATGAAGTGAATATTCTAGCCAAACATATCACTAAAAATTAATATAAAATAATCTAGAATGTTTATAGAATGTTAACAACACTTTGCTACTTAATGTTGTCCATCTCTTGCTACTTTTTGTGTTTTCTGTACTAAATGTTTAATAAAATGCAACAAACATAACCAGTTTTTGAAAAACCTGAAAAAAATTAAAAATCTTTTGACAGAAGTGTGATGAAGCACAAGAAAGTTGATGCTATAGGTCTAGAGAAAGTATACAAGAATTTCTTTTCCTACATCTTTTTATTATGGAAGGTCTAGGCAAAGCTGGCAAAAATGCAAATGATTAAAACACCCACATTCAAGAGAAAACAAAAGAAACAGGTAAAATGTTGAGCCCCCCTAATCCTTAATGGTTCAGCTAACCTAGTA
Source organism: Margarornis squamiger (assembly GCA_035222235.1). Taxonomy (NCBI): domain Eukaryota; kingdom Metazoa; phylum Chordata; class Aves; order Passeriformes; family Furnariidae; genus Margarornis; species Margarornis squamiger. Next base: position 61,036,642 of record JAWWTY010000037.1, read on the forward strand.
GGTGACTTGCTGGTCTTTGAAATATGAAGACAATTTTTTCTACTGTTGCAAACAAAATCTGACACTTGCAGTAGTGAATGAAGTTGTCTTCATCTAATTAATACTGCATTTATTTTTTAAATGCATCTTTAATAGAGAAACAGGAAAAAAAAATAATACTCAAACAGAGACAAGAAATGGTTGTTTTGCAGGTATTAGGGGAAATAGCAAGTTTGAACACTTTTAATGTTGTTTCCTGTAATGGGTAGATTTCCCAACAAAAAAAACAAACCAAAAAAAACACAACAACAACAACAACAAAAAGCCAAACCAAAAAAGTCTTCTTTATGAATACAATACACATTAGTGACAGGTATTTAATTAAATAAGATGTCATTTTAATAACCTACAAAAACTCCCCTAGCGAAGATTTAGAATTGATAAATCTGCTAAACCTTTAAGTCTTATTTACCTTACACTCATCATCTAGCCTCTAATTTATTTTACAAATAGATAAAGGAAATTTGAACTGTTCATTTAAATTAGATTTTTAGCAAACATAGGTCAAGCAGGATGTGACCTTTACCAACACATGATTTGCAGTTTTTTATCATTCATCATATCTCTTGAAATTAACTTTAGTGGAACCATAAATGTTATGAGAAAGGTGACTCTAGATTTTTCACAAATATATATATATGTCATCTACATACATAACAATCAGTCTTTGAAGCCACAAAGTACATTTTTAATATTCCCCTCGAGTCAGACTAGCCAAAGAAAAATTACCTTAATGGAAGATTTCCAGAGGACAAAGCAACGTCCATCCTTTTGGCTGACTCGTGTAATGTTTCACATTCAGCTGTCTGGCATTTCTTTGTACCGTGATAAATGTAGAATGCTGCACCTGATCCATTCAGAAATCTCATAGTGTTTTCATGGCATCACAGAGTAGAACTCTGTGGGGTTTTGTGACAGCTGCAAACCTTAAAGAAATAAATAGGGGAAATAAAGCAATAAAAAAATAGCTAGTTTCACCCTCCTCTCTCATTTCTCACCAAAGAAGTTGTGGACTGTGGTTCATGAACTTTTGGTGTAAACAAAACTCCTGTACCTGCTCAGTCTTCACTTCCTGTTAAAATTTAAAACTCCAGACACCCCAAATAACTTCCACGAACTAACAGAGAAAGGAAAAGAAATACTTTATGACGTGTTTGGGAGAATGAAGACACCGGGGCAGGTCTGACTGCGGAGAGTGACAGCATTGCACAGGAAGAAACCTGAATGCAGCACTTTTCTAAGAGCTATTCTGAATTTAGAGACCAGTCTGCCATGGGGAAAATGAATGTCCCAGAAGGGAATGAGAGGAACAGTTTAATGAGAAACTGGGAATATTAAACACAGAAAACTTCTGCTGTCAGAGGAGGAGATGAAGGCAAGTAGACGGATATTGATGCATAGAGTCCAGAAGTTTAAGGAGTGATGTAGAGGAATTTAGTCCAAGATTATGCAATAATTCAGTTACTTGTCACTTTCAAAATGGACAAGAAAGATAAGAATAAAGAAGGACAAATGGTAAGATTAGTAGAGGAGAAAAATTTCCATATACCCTGACAGTCATCTCTTTTGTAATGAAATGTATTTTCAAGGCATGATAATATTACAAGTCAATCTCCTTTTCAGAGTTTGAGTATATCTGATTAAATAATAAATAAATGGATATTTGAGGCTCCGAAAAAAGCAAGTGCTTCTGCACTCTGTTCAATGTCAAGCTGTCTGCTTAAGTGCATTATTATTTTAAATTGTGTCTCATCACTTCCTGCTTTATCACTGCTAGAAAGAATTCATCTATAAAATTAACATTTGGGTATGCAAACCTTTAGTTTGCATTCTGAGATGAGGGCAGTCTGCCCCTGAAAAATCACAGTACTGGTCTCCTTCAACCTTGCCTTTAGCTCTAAGTCTTGGTATCATCTTCAGAATAACAAGAAGCTCACACTCATGGCCTGTCAGCTTTTACTAGCTGAGTAACAGTCATTTTAAGGGAAAATTATTACACTTTTTCTCTGTTTTCAAATAAATATACTCATTAAAGTATTCTTGCTTGAATCTTCTGTGACTGGGGAATGTGTGAGAAGACTCATCTTCTCACAACACTCCACATATATAAAAATATAAAGCTTTGTCCTGGAGATCTGAAGCTCCAAAGAAGCCAAACTAAGCAGTACACAGGAATTCATGGAATTTTATCTGTCATGTGGTCTGACAATGCTGTGGCACACTGGATGGCTTGTCATCTTGCTGGTGGACATCTCATATTATTGTGGTGATAACACAACAGACAACATAAAGGGTAATCTACTGGTTTTACAGCTATAAACATGGGCCTCATCAGGCTTATTTAGCAATTCTGTAAAAGACCCAGGTCTGGAGGGATGGAGATGATCACTGATGTCTGGTTTGCATCATTATGGTAGATCAAGATAGTTTGCAAAACATCTAAAAATTTTTAATAAGTGTGATGGTGCTCTTGATGCTCCAAGATACTCAGTATCACAACTTCAATAAACAAAATGGGGTCTAAACTAAGAAATATTATAGGACCTTTATAGAGGGAGATTAGTCTTTTAAAAATTGACAAGTAAGCTCTGTATAATTAACAAACATAAACATTTCTGTCTCTCTGCTTGGTAATAAGTGCATATTATGGCTACTTAAATGTCACCAGCTATTTTTTGTATCATTAACTCACACAACAGCCAGATGCTAAATATCCATTCTGGTAGAATAAGTGATGGAGTAAACTTCTGAGAAATGAATAAAAATTTTAATACACAAGCAGAATTTTACATCCCTACTAGCAGCCTTTTGGAGCTGACAGATCAGCAGTGTGCTTCGAAACCTTTGTGACAAAACAACTTACAAAACAAAATGCACAGACAAAACTCATCACACAACATGTCACATACTAAGAGTTTTCCAAACGTTTGCTAGCAGATAAACTTTTATGATAAATTTTAGAAGACTTTCAACATATACAATTTTTATTTCTTAACAGGAAAATAGAGCTCAAGGGGTCTTGCTTACATAGATTTACTTTTCACTGTTTGGATGAACTAGTCATTGCAGATTTAACAATTCATGATTATTTGTCTCAGTAGACTGGCTGCATCCTACTGCAATCTGAATTATTGTTTTAACAAAGCAGTATCTTTCTCCCCACGTTAAGCATTTGGCATTTTGGAAGGTTATGTCACTCAGCTTCATACTCCAATGGAGCCTCCTGTGTGGCAGATTCGGGGAAACAACCTGTATTCACAAATTCCCTTTAATGCCTCTTCCAACCCTCTGAGTCTTCTTCTTTTGCCATATACATATCACTCCAAGCCAGTACACCACTCTAGCTGCTGTGTGCCAGTTATTGTTAGCACAGGCTTGTGAAGAAGCTCCTCAGTGTAGAAGGCTCAGTAGTCACATCCCTGACTGCTACACTTCGTGTAGCACAAATCCCTGTCTCACAGAAGAGGTGCAAGCAGGTATAGCACCCACGAGACACGACTAACTATGGCAGCACAAGTTTTGAGCAGAAAAAATACTATTATGTATGGACACCTGCACACAATTCAACTTAGCCATAGTGGCAGCATACTATTCAAAGTCTATTTGAATTAATAACTTATTTAATTGCTTTTAAGTTCATTTCAGTTAATCAAAAACAAGTTACAAGCAAGAGTTTATCACACAGAGTTGCTGTTGGTAAATAGTAACGGTGATGTGAGCAGTCTGGGGATGCTGTAAAGGCTGTAACTAGTAAGTTATTGTTGGTGTTGAGTACAAGGCTTGTCAATATGGATTCACAGCCACCAGTTTTCCAGCACTACCAAAATAACTGTGGATGGTACTGGTGATGTTGTTTCTATCAAGGCTCTTAGTTCTCAAGTGCCTTGTAGTCCAAGAGAGGGCTACTTATTATGGAACAGATCTGGAGAGTTTCACAAGTGTCTTATTTAATAGGAAAAGAAAGCTCATTTCCATGGCCGTTACTGCAGACTTCAGAGCTCCTTTTTATTTCCTAAGTCTGAAACTTCAGATTTATTTTCTATTTCCTTTGGTAATTAAGTCTTCTGGTGGATATTTACAAGTTTGAGCTTTATAGTATTACGTCCAAAAAATATTTGTACTTGTCAGTGAAATGCTGAGCTTTTTATCAGATAGATATGCTTCAGCAAATACTTTTTAATATTTTATATAATGCTATGACAAAATTCTGCAGAACTGCTTTAAAATGTGAAATTTACAATGGCAAATCATATGATAGTGATCAAAACGTGAAGCACACTGGCTTCCCTTGTCATTCAAACACAGCTCCACCAGAATTGCTTATGCTGAAGTACAACGGGAAGGGCAGCAAGGGAAGTGAGATCCTAAGAGCATGTCTGGGAATAAAAAGGGTACTGTAGAAAATTTTTGAGAAATAGTTATATCAGGAATATCTTTCTTTTTTCCCTGTATCATTGAGGGAAGAGCCAATAATTCCAAGAAGACCTTTATTTGGCCTCGTTGAATCACTAAGGTAGTTTCATCCAGTCCAAATGCAGCTCATAATTTTCATTTCTGAATTGTACATATATACTTGTTATCCATTTGGTTTTACAAGAATAATTAATTAACTATCAAACTATATTTCCTAGTCAGCTGTGTATTTCTAGCCCTTGCCCTGTAAAATCACATACTCTTTTCATTGTCTCGATATTTTTCTTTACGACTGATGTTCTTTTGATAATTTTCTTACTCTGATTGGACTGTGATAAGAAAGAGGACAATTGTGCTTACAAACAGCGACTGCCCACATTAGTTTCTGCCTTGAAATTATGTTTATATTTTAGTGCAAAAGTTTAACTGTATCAGTCTAACCTTGCTGATTATCTTGCCCACTACATTCTTTAATAACTGACTTGCTGCCAAATCTGCTACTCCAAGCCATATTCCTGTGTTAAATTACCTAATAATGCAGAAAGTTAATTGGTCAAGTTCACTTAAAAAAGTCTCTAATCAACATAGATAATATTAATATCTAAATCTCTTTGGTAAAAACAAGCTTTCCCATTCTAATATGAGTTTGGATTGTTTACAGTCGGGTCTTGAGACATAAATATTGTCATTAATCAGGTCAGAATAACACTGGAAGAAAATTGATGAGTAGATTAATCAGTTAAATGGAGGGAAATCTTTTAATCAAGGGTATAAAATATTAATTTTTACAAATTTATTTGTACAGCCTGTCCATTATTTTGACAATATATCATGACTTTCTTATTAAGCACTATTGCTGTTAAAGTGCAGTTACAAGTTCGGTGGTTTATGTTACAAATTCAGACCATTTGATTGAGCATTCTGAATTCAAAAAATGTTGGCCCAGCTAATGTCACAGAAATGCTGTACCACAAATGCTACTAGTTTGCCTCGCTCTCCTTGTTTGACTAGACTGCTCACCAACCAAAAAGAAATCAGATCAATTTAGAGGGAATCATCCTTTTTACTGCTTTCACTCTATTTATCTATGTGTCTTTTTTCTAATGCTAATAATATGCACAATATGGCTATAGTCAGTAAGGACTGCATGATGACAAAGGCAACACAAATATTAATTTAATACATGCCATGAAGAAGCCTTGAGAGAATCTTCTGATGGCATTGTCTAGAAAATTCAACTTTTCAGTCAGTAAAAATAACCCTCTTCTTGAGGGTTATTTTATTTGAAGAAACAGTCTAATCAAAATGTTAAAATAAAGATCCTGCCTTTGCAGGTCACACAGTAGCACTTAGCAGTTTTTAATTTTTACTACAGCATTATGCATGTTATCCAAACTGATCTAAAGAAGGTTTTCGTGTTTTGACCACACAGAGTGTCTGGGTATGATCTGAAGCTCTTTGCTAAAACACAAATCTCAAGGCAAAGAATAGAGTGCAGAACTGATCCTTTTCCCTGATGCTCCTAGCACTTTTCTCAGCTGTAACACAGGTGCTAATAGACATTTTCTGCAGCTTGTGCAATAATTCCCAGACAGAGCTATCTAGACTGTAAGAGTCAGTGGTGCCATCTGGAAGTTATCGGCACTAACAAGACATGTGGAGATGTGCCTGTTTTTAAAGGAAATGGACTTGTCTCTGCATTGTCTTTTAAAAATAAAAAATATTGTGTTTTGGAAAAAAACTTAATGTTCACTTTGTTCCTATGTTCCCTGTCCAAATTGCAAAGCAAAAGAAGAGGATGTACATTTTAAAGGCAAGGGAATGAATTTGTGTCTAAGAATATTTGAGTTAAATGTTCCATTTCAAACATTTTCAGCTCCTTGCTCTTTGCTAGGAAGGAAACACACTGAAAGAAACATTAACAGCATCTTAGCAAGACTTTCCTCTCTAGGTCACTAGTTTAAATCCAGTTCAATTCAGTGTAAAGGAGAATCTTTTGTCTGACAATTGTTTAACAACCTTTGTGAACTGAGTTGATCTGAGCTCAGAGCCCCAGAATATGTGATATTCCTTATTGTAAAAAAGCTTCCATTACAATTGGCACTTCAGAAGCCTATCAGTGAAGCAAAAAAAGCTAGAGGAGCTTTGCACTGATTCATTTGATGAATAATTTTCCAGATATTTTCATTTTCTCTACACCACTGTTTAAGTTCAAGCTTTCCTAGTCAATGCTGATTACCACAGCTCTTCCTTATCTCTTGTGTTATCAATCTCCTGAACTATCCCAAGGATCTGGAAGATGCATCTTACTCTTTGTATGCCCTAGAGAGACATGCAAGATTCTGGACACTGAAAGTCTGGACCAGGACACTGGTTTTAAAATGAGGTATACAGATGAAATGTGGGATGCTAACCAATAAATTTAAAATTAACATAGACAAAGAACAAACAAAGTTACAGCAAATAAAAGCTGCTGTTTTTTAAAAGGAGTCATAATCAACAATATAGGTGCAAAGATTTATAGAGTCAAGTGTCAGGTATAGAAGTAAAGCTCTAATCAACTTAGTATAAGGCCCAATTTTAGTAGTGTCTCCCTCTGAATCCATCCAACAAGCTAATTAGAACATGTAGAATGAGAAACTTGTTCTCTGTGCAATATACTGTGTCTTCAGATTAAATTCAAAGCATTAAACTTCAGTAGGGATAAGCAGACTTCCCTCCACATCCCATTTCCTCTTCAGAATTCCCCTGCTGTATAATTAATTTGTCAAACAATCTTTAGCCCATTGTAAGGAAAAGACTTTTTTCTTCCTGGCTGGACAATTTGGCAATCCTCATTCAGACTCTTACAAAGCATATAAATTGACAGCCAAAGATTATTCAATCATATAAATTGAACTAATACATTCAGCTCGTTCCTGCTTTTACTTTGTGACCAGACAAAACAGTAGCTTATGATTTGAAATCCAAATATGGGGTAAATTGTCATATTCTTTCTTCTCCATCACCCAGTCATTCTGAACCTGAATTCTCACTCCTACAAATTAATCCAGTTATTCCAAATGCCAGAAAATTATCATCCCAAAATCTAAGGTGGAAAATTGTAACAAGAGCCAAAGGTGGATTATCTTCAGAGCTCTTTAATGGAGTACCCTAAACATTCTTGCTTTTATAAAATCAAGATAAAAACATAATATCCTCTAGTTGTTTAAGAGTTTTTAAAGATTACAAAATAATTACATGACAGGAAGTGGCAAGTTCTGAAAGTTGCTATGTTTACCATTAAAAACAGATTATTGTGCTCCTTCATAAAACAATGTGAGCCCACACCTCAAAAGCTGCATGAATCTAAAATTGAAACTACTTTCCTACTAAGTCTTTTTCCACTGTAAGGCTTTCTTTCTTTAAGGAAATATATCCAGTTACAAATTTCAATTTACTTCCTTTTTTCTTAGGTACAGAGTTTTAGTTCATAAATACTTGGACACAACCTTTTGGGTTTCTGAGTGACTCTCCAAACTGCCAGTAGAAATTTTAGCATTTTTCTCGAAATACTTAAAACTCTCATCAGCTTTGTACAAGCCATAAACTAAAAGGTATACTCTCCATTCTATTGTGCACATTTTTCATGAAGATACCCAGGAGAATTTGACCAAATGCATGTTCTTAAGGAAATTTCCTCAACATGTCCACCATGTTAGATTTGGATTTACTGATAATGAAGTTTTCCACTACTCTCATAGCTACCCAAAGACAAATACATACATGCCATATTTCCTCAACTTTCAAGATTCTAATGTTGAAAAAATGTCAAAGAACTTTATAAGAGTTCCTTTACATCTATATCTCCTGTTTTTTCCCTTCTATACTTAGCTGCCACCCTTCTTGAAGAAGGCAGTCAGAAAAATTTTATATAATCTGTTCTTGACAGTGCCTTGTTGGCCTATGTTACAACCTTTACATTTTCTTGGTACTTGAAATTACTCCAATAATTTGTTTTGTGCTATTTCCAGGAAACAAGACTGCTTGATCTAGAATTCCTTTGCTTCTCTTAAAAACAATTATGAAAGGTTTGGGTTTTTTAGCTTTCTAGAATCCCTCCTGTCTACAGCTTCCAAGAGATAATCGCTAATTATTCAGAGATTATTTTGTCTCATTTGTTGGGATGAATTTCATCAAATACAGAGAACCTTAATGTACCAATCTTACATAAATATTCCCTGAACTCTTCTCTTCTCTACTCCAGCCTGAATTCCAAAGAACTTGTTAAAATTAATTTGTTAAAATATCCAGCACAATCTACCTTTTTCATGAAGATTAAACAATTAATTTCTGTTTTCTGTGATGAAGAAAAATGATTCTTTTTCTCTGTAGAACATTTTGTTCAATCTCTTTTCTCATTTTCCTTCTTATTTCTAATGTATTCACTGAAAATTTGATTTCTTGCCATGTCCCTTGCTACTTGGAACTCAGAGAGTATTTATGTTTTCTTACTTTATCCTTATATGCTTGTGTAATTCCATCGTATGCATCCTTATTTATGAACCAACTTGGATTTATTAGTTTAAATAGCAGGCATTTCTCTACCCAAGTGGCTAGGAATTATTTGTACCGCTTCATGAGCATGGCTAGGAGGAGTATCACTTCTAATGACCAGGCAGAAACTGGTAATAACTCTTTGAATAACCTCTTCACTCTGAACAGCTATTTGCAGAGCCTGTGCTTCTCCATGTTCTGAGAGTCTCATGAAGCAAGGCAGGCTGCAGCGTGCCTTGGCAGACCAGGGGAAGTGATGGAAATAGAAATTGGGTGCCCAAGGCACAGGTTTTACTTGTTCTGTTGTGCACCTGCTATATGGCCTCTGACAACTTCAACAGTGATTTTTGAGTTTTCATTCTTATCTCCTCACTCTTCCAAATCCCATTTCCCTACCTCCATAAAGGTTTTCTCATGACAGTGGCATTCTACCTGTGGCTGGAATGACCTGATCACAGAAATCAGCACTGACATCTTCCCACTGCCCTCAGAGGAAAATGATTTATGCCCTCCAGTTGTAAAAGGTCAACAGGGTCTTCAGGCAACAGGAGAAGGAATGTGGATGCTCCATACATGTCAGGCATGGACTGTTATTCTTGCAATTTAGTTTTAGTTTGAAATAGCAATAGTGGCATCTGTACAATCTGTAAGTGCTCATATAGTTTCAAGATGAACAGCTTGGTGTTTGCTTTGCAGTGGGAGAATGGAAGAAACCCTCACTCCTTCTCTTTCCCAAAGTGCAATTCTTAAAAAGAGCCCACTGCCTCCCTCTGCTAAGACTATAATCATCTAAACCAACTGATACATAAATTGACAATATGGGTTTGTACTGGATTGTTTTTCCTGCAAACCTTTTCTGAAAGTGATATGAAAAAATTTGCATTAGACATTGAAAGTTCCTGGTGGCAGATGACACACTGTACAATATCAAGCTCACCATGTCTTAACAGAGAAATGTAGGGGCATACTCAGCTCACTCTGGAAAGTAGCAGTAAGTCTTTAACTGATATCAGTATGCTCTTTTCCCAAAGACATTTCTTCATTTTTGCTTTTATTTTAGTTTCTGTAAGTTACTTTAGTGCACAAAGCTGTTATTAAGGTGACTCTGGTATATATATGTTTTAAACCAATAATTCAGAACTATTCTGAAGGAAAAGAAGTCTCTGACAAAAAAAGAAAACCCATCAGAAGGTAAAGATGAAATTGAAAATTCTGTTTCATTTTCAGGATTACCTTTTCTCCTTTCCCCATAAACAGAACATCAGCCACATTTTATGCTTCAGAGCAGATAGCAGTAGGGCAAGTCTGTATAGTCCAGCCAGACAGCATGCCAAAAGTCAATTAGCAAATTAAAAATAATTAATTGTATACATTCACTCTATGGTTGAACTAAGGAAAAGGAAGTTGAGGTCCAATTCTTAGCTCTGCTAAAGGTCTGTTTTGTGGGTTTTATTAGAAATCCCTTTCCCACTTTAATCTTTTGGGTTTGCTTTATATTTAAGGCTGTGTGGGGAGGGAACTGCCTGTACATGTGCATAGCAAGGCAGCCTAAGAAAACAGGATCCTGAAACAATCTGGAACCTTTGCTTATTCTTGCAGTATCACACAACAAATAATCCATGACAAATTTCACTTTCTTTCTACAAAACCGTTGCTGAGAGAGATTTTGTTATGCATTATAAATGCAATGCAGGCTTCATTGCAGTCTCTGCCATTGGTTTTTTATTCTTCTGGGGTTTGAATGCCACAGTGAGCTGCCTCAAGTTACTAGCATTGCTTTGTCCAACCATTAGCTGAAAATAGTTTCCAGAGCTGGCTTAATTCAATCTTCTCTGATCACATACCAAAATAAGAAAGGAAGAATCATAACAAATGTTGGTCACATACTCATTCAAGCCACTTTAGAAAACAGAGAATGATTTATGTGGTCATATGCATTTGTCCCATCAAGGGTGAGCATATTCACGTCAATTTGATGGTCACTTAGCCAAGGAGAACAGGTTGTTCTCAATGCAGTTCTGAATGTGGCAAAAGCCATAAATTCTGAGCAATATTTTTGGGAAAACGGTCTCATTATCAAAATGTATGTAGAAAGAAAGGAGAAGGAGGGAAGGAGGGAAGGAAGGAGGGAAAGAAGGAGCGAAGGAAGGAAGGAGGGAGGGAGGGAGGGAAGGAGGAAGGGAGGGAGGGAGGGAGGGAGAATTTGAGGAGTTTGCACAGTCAGCTATCCACATTTTCTTTTTCAATTGATATACCAGTAAGCTATACAAAAGGAAGGTTTCAGATGCATTTATATACGCGGAACAGTTTAAAAAAAAAAAAAATAACAGGAGAGGAACTAAAGAACCAGTGGACATAAAAAGGTATAAAAACACAGTCCCAACACGAGGGTGTTTCTTAGTAGAACAAACTGCCCTTCAGCACAACAGTTCCAAAAGCATTTGACTACTTGGGGAACCTAAAGACATGCTCTTGACAGAGTTTTCTTCCCTCCTATGGCTTTTACCCTGGATATTGGCAGTTTGGTTAACATCAAAGTTATTCTGTTATATACAAGTAGATAAATGTATATGTTAGGTCAAATTCATTCCAAGTATTCTGATCTTGATTATGAGGCATAAATTAGGAGAAACTTAATGAAATAAATAAAATCACTGGGGTTGTCTACCAAGGTACAGACGAGTAGCATTTAGATCAGAAAGTGTAGCCTATGCTCCTTATTTAGTCTCTCACATACAGGGTTGTTACTTGTACAAATTATGCTTGTTCCCTTTTAAAACTTATTGGGGCTTGATTAATTTTTTTTTTGTAGGCAGCACTTGAAATATGTAAATTGCTTTTCTTCTTCAGGAATATTGCTTTAATGGGGACCTACAAAAGCTCTGTCCCCTAGCAACAGCTCTCTGCAAACTCTGCTTATAAATCAATGCCAGATAGGTGGAACACAGAGAAGGGACAGGGATATTAAATGAGTTTCATTGGTCAAGAACACTTTTTTGTCCACACAGAATTCAATTTGGTTCATTAATTAGTTAAAAAAACAAAACAAATGAAAACAACATTTGCCATCTTGCTCAGGTGGTCTGAACTTTTTTGTAATAATGAAATGCTATACAATTCTATATTAAATGATTACTTCGAAGACTTAATGAAATCTGGTTGTTTCATTATCTGTAATAATAGACTATTTAAATAACTGTAACATTTGCTTATCATAGAGAACTGATATCTATATGGCTTTCAAGATCTAATTTGGCATAGTATGGCTCATCTATGTGTCGTGTCCAGAAGCATTTGAGTGAGTAATACATTTCAACCTGAACCCCAACTATAAGTGTAAAATTCTGCAAAATTTTGACTTAATTTAAATCTCATATTTGGAAGTATTACATTCACTATGTGAAAATAATGCATTTTCTCCTTGCTTTATGTACAATGCTCCTTCCTTATGGTAAAAATTATTATGGTAAGGAAAAGTAGCAACTATAAAAAGAAAATTCATTTTGCCATTATTTAGATGTGAGAATTAAAACACCAAGCAGCATGAAGAAATACATATAATACTGTTGTGTTCTCTTTCTGAGTTTGCAAGGATTAACAACAGGTGATTATCAGCAGGTGATTATGAAAAACTTTGAACGGATTTGCCTAGTGAGAATGGCAGAAACTGCTCTAACCTGACACTGTTACATTTCACATTTCTTATCTTAATACTTGAAGAACCACTGCTGTTCAAAATAATTGGGAAAAAACAAAAACAAACACCCTACTTTTATATTTCATTCCTAAAAGTAAACAAAGTTTCTTTGATCAAACTCTGCAGAAATACTCTAAGAAATATGCCAAGAACAGAAGGGTTCATCCCCCAAATAGATGGATAAAACTTCTATAAATTCAAAGGTGGCATATAGAAAACATTGAGTACTATGCCTCAGTGCAGCACTGAATGTAATTTAACTCAGAATTTGTTGGGTCATCCATAAGTCATTTACACTTTGGAAATGTGAAAGAACACAAAGATGGAAGAAGTCTGCCACGAAGGAAAGCAAAGTCCTGCCTCAGAAAGTGGCAGGAAATTTTCTAGCACCATAAAAGGTCCCATTAACATCTCTATAATTCGATCTTATATCCAATACTGGCAGAAAGCTGATTACCCATTCTGTAGTCCCCTCAGCTGTAAATATTTCAAACCTGACTGGTTTATGTCCCTTCCCTATAACAAAGTTACAATTTCTAAAATGTTTGTAACCTATACAGCTTGTTGTAAAGGCTAAATGTCCTTGGCTTGAAAAAGAATTTGTGCTCAAAAAACCAGCTTTGCTCCACTTTGGCAGATTAAATTCAAAAGAAATACAGTATTAGTATCCAAGCAATGCAGTCTGTCAAAATAAAAGGCAGGCAAGAACTATTAGAGCTGAAGTAATGGATAATAAAATACAAGGGACGAACAGGAAAGTAGCTGTGCTTAATATAAGCAACTTAGAGTCACGAGTGTCTTTCTGAGCTGGAAAAGCAAGCCTGAGAGAGCCTTTATACTACATCAATACCCAACAGTCTCTTTTGTGCCCCATCTTCATCACCAGTTATGGGGACATCTGTTCTGATGTACAGCAGAACAGTAGCCTTTTTAAGTGTTGTAGGAGCCCTGAACAGACTCAGCTTTTCCACTCTAACAATCATGAGAGCTCTTGTAGCCTTTTCACTGGCATCACACACTAAGACCCTCACACAGTGCTTTGACCTTGTTCCAACAGCAAGTATTTCTCAAGGTATTAAAAAAAAAACACCAGTAAGGTGCAAATTTGGCGACAGATTTGTTTGCATTTCTCACAATCTGTCTGTGATTGTGCACATACCAGCATATACCTTAGAGTTTTCTTATAAATATGAGGCAAAAATCCACCTCTGTAATAGCAATGCAACCAGGCTGGGACTGTTTCCTCTGTTTTCCCACTTTGCAGCACTGCAAAGAGCCTGGCTCTGTCTTCCCACTAACACCTTGTAGGCATCTGGGAACTCCCGACCTTCTTTTTAAAGGTCTTCACTTTGTGTTTGCATTTTGTTCACTTGAATAACTGGTGAACTATTGAGACAGTTCAAAGATGGGGCACTCTTTAGTATACTTTGTAAGAAAGCAGTAGACTATTATTTTGTTGTCTGTGCTTGTGGTGCTGCTCAGGCCTCATGGGACTAAAGGTTTTATACATTGAGGCTGATTCCTGTCCCTGAAAGTCCAAAGTCTACAAAGAAGAGCTGGAGAGAAAAAGGGACAGTAAACTGATTAGGGAACATGAAGTTTATGGTGTTCAGTTCATATAATCACAAAGGTCTCCTGCCAATTCTTATTTTGCTCACAGAGTACAAATATTCTGCTATTGCTTGAGGAAAAAAGGCTGTTCTTCCTCATTTTTACCTCTCTAACCATAAGTAAATTCAGGATGGCAGGTCAATAATTTTCCTCATGTTTTCAATAGTTACAGTAGGAGCAAAGAAAAGTTAGGCTCCTATATTTCCCACATCCATGTACCATTCCTTTTAGGGCTTATTTTTAGCCACAAGGAAGGTGATCAGTGTCAAAAGCCAATCAGTCCTTGACTTTCCTGCAAAAACAACCATTTTCTTAAGCCATGCATTTTTTGGTTTATTCTACTTTAAGTGACATCCCCATGTGTACTGCAGAGAGATTCCAAGCGTATAATATAGATTAAGAGATGAAAGTTCAAAAAACCCACTGCCTGCAGGACATTAGTTTGGTCATTCACATTTGTCTGGAACAGTCTCTGAAACACTGGCACTACGCAAGTGGGCAGCACTTGACTGAAAGAGCAACTAACCTGTTGGAGAACTTTTCTTGCCCAGTCAGCCTGACCTCAGGGAGGGTCCAATCCTTTTCTTGACAATGTAAATTATCACTATAACTTATCTTAGGTGGCTGTGTTTCCTCCCCCTAATGCCAGACAGAGTTACTATACACTTTCATAAAATTACAGGCTTTGGATAATTTCCGCCCCCCGCCCCCCCAGCAGGAGTTCATCAGTGACTCTGTGACAAGGGCTGTGGGACTCAAGTTAGAAGTGAGTTGTTGTTCTGATATTTGATTGCGGTGTCTCAAGGTATTAGGAGTGTGCCTGTGTGTACACCCAAATTTGTTCCTTCCCTGAGTGGTCTAAGAGCCCCCAAAGAGTCATACACATAGATGGGACAAAGAACTGGTTTGCAGCAGTCAGCCAGCTTAAAACTTGGTGATTGACTGAACTCTGAACCACCTTCATAACTAGAGAGACCTCAGAGGTCTCACCTTTATAACCCGGAGTCCTCCAGGAAGAATTTTGGGCAGTTTTTGTTATTTCTTCAGGCAGGTCCTGCTGTACCAGTTCAATTTTATGCTTGTACAGATGATGACTGTGCAAGGAAGTCAAGACACTTTCCCTAAAAATCAAAGCCTTATTACCTTCTCAAGCAAATGAGGAAGTGATTTCAGCCAGAGCACCAAAGTTACCAATGGTTTTGTCATAAGACTATGCTGTATGCCTATACAGTTTTGCAATCTTGGTGGATTGTCAAATGTTGGGTTGCAAACAGAACCTCCCATAAACTAATGTTAACATTACCTCTAGAAACAAAAATCTTAAGACATTTTCTTTTTTTAGCTAACAACTGTCAAAATATGGAAAATACATTGGCTTCTACAGAAGGGGGAAAAGTGTATAATCCTTCATATAGGACAGTTTGACAGGAAATGAAATTGCTCCATTTGCTGAAATTTATCCTCAGCTGAGATGATACATTCCAATAAGACAAAACCTTCATGTTTTTCCAATACATTAGCTCTTGTCACAATAAAATGAAAAAAAAAAAAAAAAAAGAGAAAGAAAAAAATGAACATTTAGACAGAAACAGCCTATCTTGCCTTCTGATTCTTCAAAGCACTAAAATTTAAAAACGTTCCCATGAATTTATTTTTTTTTAACTATACAGTTGAAAGTAGAAAAATCCATTATCTACTTGATTACCTGTAACATGGGAGTTAATCAGCATCAGGGCTCTCTGAAAGGGAAAGAAGAACAAATAGTTTGAAAATCAACCATCTATCATAATTTACAGCTGATAACGTAAACATTAACTTTAAAAAAACACCCATGTGATTTAAAGTAAAAGTAAATATTTTTTCCTGTTAATTGCCAATCTGACATGCTACATGAGGCAAAATGAATCATAGCTGAACTTCCACAGTACACTGAAGACTGTATATAGAAATTCACAATCAATTTTCCTCACTTGTCAGAAGTTCAGAATGACCAAAAATACTGTTTTCTGTCAGCATTAATAAATGGAACATGGAGACACATCCTTACAAGTGGATCATGTATTTTCCCAGGCATTGTAAATATTTTAAAGTTTTCGAGTTGTTTAAAGCTCTCTAGCTCTTTTCTTAAAGTTTTTTAGTTAATTTATTTTTATGGTTCAGATTCCCCAGCTATAATTTTTAGGTTCTTTAAAAATAGTTACAAAGACAAAGTCAAAAATACTCTGACTAATTGAGTAACATTGGAATCTATGAAGATGTATTTATGTAAATAGAAAATTTAAACAAGCACTTTGCGTGTTCTCAGGCTCATGGCAATGCGTTCGCTGAAGGGCTACTGTGTGATCATAGATCTAATTTTTACAGAAAACACTTAGCCTACTAAGGAGAAGAAAAATAACTCTAATTGTCTAGTACACGTTACCTCTTATATGACTTAACATTTTGATTTGTAGGCATGAACCCCTTTTAACCTGTAATTTCACTAAACTCAGCTTTCAGAGTCTCAAAGGATATGTTGATTATTCAGGAATGTAAGCATCATTAAAATGTTGAAATTAGATAAAATCTGGATGTAGAATGTTTATATGAGCAAGAATATACAGTGCCAGAAGAACTGCGTATTAGGAAATAGTCGCACATTACCTGATCCCATCCCAATAACAGCAGTTGAAAGAATATTGTTTTTCATGTATAGACTGAGTATGTTGCAGAAACTTGGTAAATAATGATCCTGCTTAAACAGAATTTAAAATTAAAATTTATTACAATTGCACAATAAAGATTTTATGAGCAGATTTTTTTCAAGTGATACATAGCAAAGTAAATTGATGTTTTATAATGAAATTGTACACTGAGGATACTAAAAGGATGCATTTAAGATAAATATATAAGAAATATTAAAGAAGATAGTGTTTCCCAGAAAGATCCTGTAAAAACAAAGGGGCTTGTGATTTCAAGAAAGATGATCCTCACAGTGAACACTGCATGATGGCATTTACATTCTCTTGAAAAGTGAATAAATATTTTCTGCTTTCCCACATGAAAGGGATCTCTGCAGGTTTTCTTGTTACATTTGTGCTTTACTCTTTTTTTTCTGCCTGTTGTTTTTTTTTGGACTCTGATTTTCCTTTGTTGGGTGTTAATATAGTGTCTTCTGAAAGCCTGAGTGGTTCTGGTTTTAATGTTAGTATAGTTAACTCCAGCAGACTTTCTTATTCAAGTTCTTATTCAACCCCATTCTCTTCTCTGTACCTTGTATACATTCCTTTTCAGTAGATAGTTCACAATTCTTCAAACAAATGTGTTAAAAATTCTGTCCTCACTGATCCAAGTTGACTGAAAGTAATTCACTAGACTGTTCTCAGAAATCAAATTTGTTCCTAGCACCCATGGAAAACAGATTGCTTGCCACCTTTCTGGAGATTTTTAGCTGTTCTGGAGAATGGAGTTGTTCACTTTCTGTGTTCTGGACACCACCTCAGTCTATTTCTATTCTTTCTATCACGTGGTATGAAGCAGAGAGCACAGTGCTTGAGTGCTCAATGAACCTCAGTTGTGCTTGCTGGTCCCTATGCATCAACAAATGACAGTGACATTGACTCTACCCTGTAGAATTTACCTCAGAAAAGAGGTTCCAAATATTAATTGAACTGCAAAGGATAATAATATGCTTATAAATATTCTATATGGGACCATCAATAGGACTTCTCTGCAGAAAACATTTTTTGATTGTTTGTGGAGACATCTACGATAACAAATCCCCAGTAACTTTGGGTCTCCTGAGCCTTATGGACGTCTTACAGTACACAGTTCCAGATCAACCTCACAGGAAAAGGTCAAAAGAGGAGACATGAAATAGGCCCACAAAGAACCATAGAGGAGATGTACCCTGACTTATCCTGAGGCAGAACCACCTTTCAAAGGGAAGAAAAGGAAGAAAATTTCAGGATGCAACCAGGCTTTGGAAAGGTCATTTCCAGCAGCGACTCAGAAAGCCACAGTTAATGATTGCAAAGTCCTTTGCTTTTTCCAGACGTAGGGCAAATGCCACTTTTAATAGGAACATGTTTGATGAATGGCTGCTTTAGGTTTTTTGGTCGGGTCTTTTCTTTTTTTTTTTTTTGGGAATTGGAATAAACAAACTAAATTAAATACAGTCCTTAATTAAACCTGGATCCCATTAGCATGCCCACAGTAATATTGCTAAGCTCTTGATAAGACCTTTGAATCTCACAGAAACAGAAATAAATGCTCAGGCTGCAGCTTCTGGAGAGTGGGGAAAGAATATTAGTGGGGTTTGTTGGTTTTTTTCTTTAACTTTGCCTTAAATTAACCCACCCTTCTGCCTTCCTGAGGATATTGGGCTCAGAAGAGGATTTCTGCACCCTTACCCAATGCTGACCAGGAGCAGAGCTTCTGTCCCTTCCTTGATCAGTTTAACATGAAAACTGGTTGTGCAAACATTAAGCAGAGTCACTATGGTGAAATTGCATTTCTGTCATAGCATCTGTACTGTTGTCATTTAAATGATTAGAATTCTGTTGACTGGGATTATACTGAGCACTGATACCACAAGATAGTGGTGTATGATTCAATTATGACATAATTAGTTACACTTCAGTTATTGAGCTGTCTATATTGCTAATATGACTCTGGAATGACACAAATGTTTGATTCAATATGCTTAGAGTAAATGGGGCTGGAAGAGAGAAGGCTGGTTCATACACCTGAAAAGCATTCATGGGTTTATGCTTTTGATTCTTTTCTGGGTTTCCTCTCCCACTGTGGGACACTATGTTGACAAAGATCTCAAAGGATACATACAATGAAAAAGGGGATCCTGAAAAGTCACAAAAATCCAGTCTGAAGTTCAATAAATTAAGTATGTTCTGATCGAAGAGCCACACAAGAAACTATATTTTTTAACTGCTCTACTTCATATTTCATTTGATCTTGTGGAAGCTTCAGTGCATGTTGCTCAGTGTGCTTCAGCAGTAGCTTGCATCCCTGCTTTGGCAGGGACTATACTCCCCAAATACGGGCACACAAAGATCATCTCCTCACTTACAGGACTGATTGCTTCAAAAAAAATTTACTTCAGATCTTGGTAGTTTATACAAAAATTGTCTCTAAATGGATACATCATCATCATCACAATAATAATAACAACAACCTCCTTTATTTCTGTAGCCTGTATTACACTACTTAAGTGGTCAAAATTGAAGAACAAAACATATAACACTTGGGCAGAAGGGAGATACTTTAAAATGTGACATTTTATTGATTGAAACCTGAACTCTAAAAAAAGGAAATAGATTGCCTGGCAACATTTTTGATTGTCGACATTGTTTTTGCTTTATTTCAGAATACCTTTCTTTGAAATAGAAATTACATATAAAGTACACAGAAATTTTATCTAGAAAATGTTGGAAGAAGGCTTTTTAATTTTTCTGTTCCAAAATGAAACTGGTAAAGTCACACCATTTGCAAAACATTTACATATTTATGAAGAAAATTATTCTGTTATAATGTAGTTTCTAGGGCCTTTTTTCATTATTCTCTGTTGTCCTTCATGTATTAAGGAATAATAAGAGATTTTTACCTTCCCATCATAAGTCTTTGCCCAAATAAGATAAGGGATTCAGTCAACCTAAATAACATAAAACTCTTTAGTACCACTTTGCGCACTGACTCTATTCCCACTGAGATCACACTGAAATAGTGAATTTCTAGTGAGCAGAAATAACTGTATATGGTCAAAGTGAATGCGTTTTTTAAAAACTGCACCAATCTTTTGATAAATGTATTATCTTCTATTACATAGTAGCACATCTAACATTTTTATTTAATGCTATTTCTATGTAACTGACATTTTATAAGCAATCACTAAGGCAAATCTGTCACAGCTCTTCTAAAGGATGGCAGCCAAGCACCTTTGATAGCAGAAATTAAACCTAAAAGTTATCTTAGGTAACATCATTATAATCTCAAACTAACGGATGATTTGGGGGAAAAAAGTCAAAAACACTTGCATGGCATGTAGTATTCCTGAGCAATACTAACTAACCCGGTAGCATTTCATACATGGAGAAACTGAGGAAGAAGCAGAAAAGAAAAAAAACAAGCACTGGGTCACCTAGACCACCAGTGGTAGAGCCAGGGGTAATTTCTGTAGAGCAAAATCCTGATGTGCTTAATCCAGTTGAAGTATTTATTCTGTTTGGTGATAATAGAACTTTTTATCTGAAGAAATAAATCCGACTGTTTAAAACACAGTCTGGCAATTAAATCTCCACAGAGAGAGACAAATGCCCAAGCACAGATACACTAGCATAAGCAAATTTGCATATGCATAAAGGGGAACTCATTGCAATACCAGGGCTTAAATAATAAATCACAGTCTTAAACTGAAACATTTTAACATCTTTCCTCATAATTCTGCTACCAGAAAGGAGAAGACATATAATTTCCTCCTTTATCAGATGAGGATGCAGAACTTTGAAATCCTAACAGGTTTGCATCTTTTATAACTTTGGGGTAACCTGTAGCCATAAACAGGCTATGAGTCACCTGTCCTGGTTCAGAACTGCCTAATTAAGTCCAACATAAAAATGTGATTCTCCAAGCTTGAGCAATTCATGGTAATGAGGAGCAGGTATATTCAACTTTAGCTGTACTGTTACAGTTTCTCCTTTCAGGATTCACAGCTCATTACCCAATGTCAGAAGTATCTTACCTGCTTATTTTGTCAGTCCAGACACTTGTGGATGGAGAAGTGTCTATAAATTATTTGTTTAAGGTATGATACTCTAGTGAGTAGAATCTGTTCTGAGTCAACCAAGAGCCACAGTCCAGAGGAACAAGTGTTCATTAGGATAAGCAGCTCACAGAATGAAAAGAGAAGTCTAATAAATACAAGACTGGCATTTCTCAATGTTTATTTACATTCTGCATTCAAAACATTGTCTTTTGAAAGATTATGACCGATATCCTTCTAGAGCTTAAGGCTCTCTTATGCCCACATTTTTCATCTGAAAATTAAGTCAACTCTGCTACAATTTCATCTTTGCTTGTTTTGTAGGTGCTTTTTATAATCTACCCACATGATCAGACACACCTCCACTTTAAGTTCCCAGCATGGTCAGGCCTCTCTTTTGTTTAAAATTAGAGTACACGTGGGCAAGAAAGTGAAAGTAGTGCTTATGTATGGGCTACCTTGAATTTACTGCAGGAGAAGCAGAGGATGCTTTGTTGGGAAAGCAAGGAAAGGTAAAAAGTCTTCTAATTTCTGTGTATGCATATAGCTCAGGGCTTCAACTTCCATCCACCTCTCCCTCTGCCACTAGGCAGCACACAAGTAGGTGCAGCAGGTGTACAACATCTCAGGCAAAGCTGGTAGAGATGACATTTTTTTTCCACAGTATTTTTGAAGGAATATTTTGTAACTTCTGAAAGAGCAGTCATTGAAGTATTCTACAAACATGGTGCCCCTGAAGTGGCACTGATGTCACATCTGCAGAAACAGTGCTGGAGCACTAACTGCTAGAATGTCTCCTGCCTTCTCTTTCTCTTAAGAAATACAGTTTAAAGGGAATGAAATCTGTTTCTGAGAGTCCCATACTGCATTCTGAGTTCAGGAGGTGAAGGTGCTTAATTGTTGCCTGATAAGAGCTCATTATTGTTATTTTCACTTCCTGCATTTTCGCTCCAAAGAGCAAGCACTGTTTCTCCCAACCACTTGCTTAAACATTTATCCTTGTAAATTCTTTCCTTGTAGCTCTAAAACCTTTTTTCCTCTACTGTGTCGAAGGAAGAAAATGTGTACTTTTGTGAGTGTAAACACATCAGTTGCCATGGGAGCAGGTGCTGGAGCTATGATTACTTGCCTGCAGCTGCCACATTTGCTAGGTTCCCAATTACCTTACCTGGTTACTCTAATTGAATGGAGAATGAACACAATGCACATTATTTAAGGAAAATGCTTCTTGATTGGCAAGTGCAAGATGAATGGTCCAACGGGTTCATGATCTGTGGCGTGCAGCAGGTTGGGTTGTGTATTTTCATTACAGTCTACGTTACATAAAGAGCAGTTGATTAACAGAGAGAAGAGTAACAGACAAAACAGTGATGAAGAAATGTCTTTATAGAATATGAGGTAGCTTTACAGGTTGACATAAACAGCACTGGAAGTGGTAACAGCCAGTCTTACTTTTGACTGGTAAGGAAAAAAAAAAAAAGAAAAAAGAAATTCATTTTCTCTACTAGTACTTCAGAAGCAGTTCGAAGCAGGACAAATAAGCATCAGTGTGAGTGATGCTCAAATAAGCATGTTTGTGAGTGGCAGACCACAACTTTCCTTCTCCTAACTCTCCTGCTTGTTTTCCTTGTTTCAAAATCCACTTTGTTTCTATTATAAAATTTTTCACACAAGGCTGAACCTGTTCTAATTAGCTGACACAAGAACAGCCAAAACCCAAAACAGAAACCCATAAAGAGTCTGAGTAGAAACATTTTCCTGAATGCATCAGTTAGAGCGAGAACTAATGGAGAAAGCAGAGGGTCAACAAGAAAGCATGAGTTGCACTCACAACAAGCAAAATCAGAGAGAAAAAGGTTTTGAACCACGCTCTTGGCACGGCCTTGAAAGTCTAAGCATATAAGCAGCTTTGGTTTTGTCTGAAGAGAGCAGGAAGCAAGACCCCATGTCTGTTGTTTGCGTAAGTGCAGATCTGCATGCAATACTTGTCTCCACCAAATGCTCATTTTCTATGCAGAATTAATCCATTAATCCAACCTCTGACTACAGTAGATCTACAATGACAGTGTAAATGAATGCTAAATGGATTACTGCGAAAGGATGGAGAGTTTGGAACTCTTTCCTATTCATCTATGAAAAGCAAAAGACCACTTCTGAGATGCTGCACTCTCCAGGTCTCATGCTATTGCTGATGACAGGGCATCAGTCCCAGCAAGTCACATCCTAGGGGTTCAGTCCTTTCCAGTAAGTCTTGTCCATGCAGTCAGTCTTTGCAGACTCACTACCATAAACACACATGGACAAATTAGCTGAAACGAATTGCAGGGTGGCTGCAAGTGGTCTAGACTCTTAGAGCATCTGCAGCATTGCCATCAAGTCACCTGCACTTTCTGTCCTACCTCAGGAGCAAGTCCCATGTGCTAGAAAAGTACCTGAGCTAGGAAAACAATGGAGAAGCCATTTAAGAGAGGATACTTAGGATAACATTTATAGACAACCTCAGATGCTCCAGAAGACCTGGACCACTCCTTTCAGCTGCCTCAGCCTTCCAAAACCTCTCCCTAACATACCCAAGGACCAGACTTCCCACATTCTCTCTCTCCTTGTGTAATGCTGTAGCAAAATCAGCTTGGAGGTAGTCTCCTCACAGAGGACTTCCAGCCAGGACACTGACTAAGAAAGGCCACATACAGTGCCACAGTCAGAGTCAGGGCCAGACCCTACCTTGTTGGTGCCAAGCAGAGTGTCACTGACATGATCTCACCTGATGCCTGACTCATGAGCTTGAGCTCCCTTAGGATTCATCAGCTTTGCCCTTGCTTTCCCACACGGCACCTCATTCCCTTGCAGCTGGGCAAATGCTATGGGTAATCTGTGTGGCATCTGCCTTGCCCTCTCACTGCCTTGGGGAAAGTCCTGGTGAGGTCAGATCCCTTACCATCTTGAAACATGGATATGAAAGCCCAGAGAAGAATTAATTTCTAGCCACCTGCTATTTTGTGCCTTTGAGCAGTATTTATTCCAGGCCTAACTTAGGTACTGATCCTTTAGGAAAGAGGTTGCTCAGCAAAGAGATTATGGCAGACATTGCCTGTTAATTCTGGTCTGGCAGTCTCCATGAGTAGTAATGGGACTCTTCCCCCGCTATAGACTTCAAAGAAGTAGATAGTGCCTGTGGCTTGCCAGATTTGGGGATACAATAGCCTCTAGGGAATGCTAAGGTCCCTTATGCTTATTTTTCCTTCTCCTTAAGCCTTTCTTATCAGTCTAAATATACAGTATATTTCAGGCAGTTTCCTACCTGGGTTATTTGTCCAAGGACTGCAGAAAAATTGTAGGGAAGGCACAAGCTAGGAGCACTTTGCCAAGTACATCATAAGGAATAAATGACATGGTCAAGGGTGTGTTACCTTAAGTTTGATGCAGGTGTGCTCAAAGCTCTGTGGAATTATTGCAGTGGCCCAATATAGGGAAGGTGTTTTTGTCCTGAACACCTCTACAGGGTCTTTGGGAAAGATACAGGAGATAGAAGAGAAAAGTTGCTATCTAACCATTAAAAGTTGCTCTGGCTTTAATTCCTGATTATGCTATATATTTACTTCTGATGGCGTTTTCCTCTAAATCAATGCACATATGCATTTAGATATTAAAGATATCCCTGAAGGCTAAACATGTGCTTAAGTGCTTTGCCAAATTGAGACAGCAGGATGTACATATTTCTGAGCAGAAGTGTATAAATTGAAAAAAACCAAACAAAAACAAAAAAAACAAACTGACTGTCATGTTATGGATTTGTCTATTTGAAGATAATTTAGGTAACAAATTATTCCTTCCTGTTCTAGGACACTTTCTACCCAAAACACTCCTCCTTTTATTTATTGTTTTGTAAAAGCCTATGGCATAAAAAATTGAAAAGCTAAAGTGAAACTGTGAATATGCACACAAGTATTTAAACTTTCTAATATATTTACTAACATCTCTATCTTTGTAGCTGCAGAAAAGCATCCATTAGTATTTTAAAAGAACACACAGAAAAATTAGAAAAGTAAAAAAATTAAGCACCACTGTGAAACCCACTGTATGTGAATACATTAATACCTAAATAGCTCTCAAAGTCTGACTCCTGGATGTAAGGCAATTCATTTCATGCCTTAAGGAGCAACAGAGCTCTCTAAGACCAATGTTTAAACATATTGGTGAGTAAGGTATAAGGTAAGTGTCTATGCTCAGAAATATGGCCTTGTTTGAATAAATGTAGAAGCCTTACTACAATAAATCTTTCATATTCTCTGAATATTTCAAGTAAGTGAGCTCACAAAGTTTTTTTTTCAGAAAATGATGCATATTTAATATTAACACAATAAAATAGTTGCAATATATCCAAAACCACACTTAAGAAAAAAAAAAAAAGGTTATAAATTCTATCATACACTGCTTTCTAATTTAATTAATTTACAAGGTACAGTACATAAGTAATTAACTTAGCAAGGAGCTGTGATAATTTAATCTGAGATAGAACTAATAAAATTTGTGTTTCCCTAATTACTTTATCAGAAAATATTTGGAATTAACTTTAAAACAAATATGAAAAAGTTCTTTGAGTTCCAAGAAAATATTTTAAATATGTGTAACTTCTGAAACTGTGCAAACCACATTACACAACAATTGTAGTGTAAAGTCTTAGTCAAAAAGAAATTACTCATTTAGAGCTAGGACTCTGTTCTATCTTTTATCACTAATTAATCCTTCAGGTAGTTTTGCAGGCAAGGGAGAGAGATCTGTGTTCCAAATTTAGGACAGGGCTGTAACGTATTAGACATTTATGTTTGTTGCAAATATAAATTCGTGATTTTCCATCATTGCTGTACAGAATGCCATGGTTTCATACTTCCCCCCCGCCCCCATCTTTGTGGAATTTTGCTAGCTGAATGGTGCTAGTGATGTTTTCCTCAGAATGCAACTTCTATGCATCTTAGACCGTTTAAAACTTACAGGGTGACTGCCCTCCCAGAACAGACAGTGTGGAGTCTTGCATTCCCATGTACCCACTGCTTTCCTGCCCTGTCTGGGTACCCAGCACATCTTACCATGAGGGGCTTCACACATTTCCTCTCAGTGGATGGTTTTGAGTGGAAAAGGGCAGGCTGGGATTGACTTACAGCACTCCGCTGACAAGAGCATGACAGTAGAGAAGCTGATTGAACTAAATTAGCTACACACAAGATCAATTTACAGCGGTTGCTCTATAACCTCACCTTCCACAGCCCCACACCTGTACATGGGGCATCTATCTCCTGTCCACAGCAGAGCAGCCTCTCTTTCTGTTCATTAACCTCCAGCACTGAGCACACAGCTCGTTTGTTCCCCTGTGTGCTACCCAAGGCTTCTGGGTACATTTGTTGCCTGGATGCTCAGGATCATTTGGACAGTGCAAATCCTGCTGGGGGCAAACTAGCCAGCTGCACATTGGCTGTTTGGTTGCATGTCAGTTCCTGGCTGTTTCTTCTTTCTCACAGATTTATACAGATCTAGAAAGTGTAACACTTTGCTTAACTGATAAAACTCAAAAAGAAAACATGAGTAGGTTCCCTCCTAATCTGTTCCCAAGTACAGTGGCATTCCAGGCATAATGCATAAAGCATTTCTACAGAATATTCTGCAGCATCTCTTTCCTTCTCACCACCCAGCATCAGATTTCATATTGTTCTGATTACAATCAAAGGAGAAATCATCTCAAATTCTTTAATCAGACATATCCATAGAGTGTTCTTTTGCAGACTTATTTTGAGTGTTATCAACTACTTTCACATTCAGCTGTATAGCCATGAAGCAGATTTCAAATTGCACTATCAGCAGCAACCCAACAATAGAAACCAACTGAAAATTAAGAAGTCATTTAATTAGCTGAAAGCAATTGAGAGCTACCTGTTACCAAGGCAATCGAAACCTGTACCCAAAAAATTACATTATATTGTGATGCTTCAATCACCAAAAATCTCTTACATACCTCATGTCCAGCTACAGAAAGGATTGCTTAAATGAAGATTTTTTTTTAAAGTCTCTTTAATTCCTGTCTATATCAGTGCACATGTACTGCAAATCTGCATATATTAAAGGAGTTGTTGTTAAAGCACTACCTTGAAATACAAGGGAACTGAGATTTGGCATCCTATGTTTTTCTCATGTTATCTTGAGCAGTTCACTGATGACTAGATTTATAACAGTATCTGACATTTAAAGATGTAGGCAGATGCCTAGTGAGATTTGCAAAAGCCCCAAATTGGATGCATAATTTTCACAGTTTTTGCACTTCAGCAGGTACTGTAATCAATGGACAGCATCCCTCCAGCCTCAGTGGATTTTATGTTTATGCTTTCCTTGCCTGTCCGGAAAAAATAAAATAGTCTCCATTTGGGCTGGTTTCTCCCTCTGCAGTATAACAAATGAACAATTGTGATTCACATGAAATGTATTACTTCAGCGATCCCAAATAATTAAAGGTAATTGCAAGCAAGCAGCAGGAGGGAATAGCATGTTATATTGCACTCTGTAATTCACAGTGAAGAGAGAGGGCCCCTGGTATACTGGGGTTGAAATTACTCATACTTGGTAAGAAACATATTAAAAAATCCATTGCTATACATCTCAGCATTGTGTATACTAAAAGTTACTTATTTAACCATGTACAGCCTTTTTGCTATCTCCTATTTGAATAGATCCCTTTGTACTGTTGAGTTCTGAATTATTTGTCTGACCAGTGTCAAACAGGAGAATTCAAAATGGAAGGAGTTCACTTCCAGTGGAAAGAGTGACTAAGAAATATATCTTTTATATGCAAGTCCTGTTCACAATGGCTCCCCGTCTCTAAATTAGTCATTACTTCTGCTTACTGGAGAGATTAAAATCCCTATAAAAGTGGTATTTAACTCTAGAAACCTTCTGGATCATTTCGTTTTGGTTTAAACCATGCTGGTGTAATAAAGCTGCACACACCAAAGTACCTGTTGAATCAAATTCTCCCCCTTTCACAGATTTGGAAATCAGAATCTACTTTTATAAAACTTGTGTTATGTTCTCCCACATTTCCTATGTTTTTATCTCCATTTTTTGGGTGGAAGAAATGTGTGGTCTTCTCAATTCCTCAGATTTGCTTAAGTGCCAGCTTTTCAATTAGGCACTTAGACTGATTGTAGCTAACATAAAATGAAGTTCTGTAATCTGACCACTTGAAGCAGAAGCAAGAAACATTCACCATGAAATCCTTATTTCTATTCTAGTGTCTGTTAACATGTATTTTTTCTGTGGTCTGGTATGTTCTTGAGACAAAATCCTGACTGTTCTATCATCTTCCATAGTCCATGAGAGATTAGCCACAAGTGTCCCTTCCAGCACAAGTTCACCTAGACTTTTTCCCATGCAGTAAGAGGAAAATCATTTTCTGCCATTCTTCCTACAGCATAGCCCAGCTGTCCAGGAAAGAAGGAAGCTCAAAGAAGTTATGTAGCTCCAATGCCACCTGGTTTCCCTTGGCAAATAAACCAAGTCATGGGAGGACGGTGGAAGCACGGTCAAGCACACATTCAGAGATGGTCCAAGTCTGTAATCCACTGTCCATACCTCGATTTAGATGAAGATGGAATATCCTTTAAGCGAGGTTATGAAGCTTTCTGTGTAATTTCCAGACATGTGTCTCCTACACAGTAGCCCAATTTACAGCCCTTACCCCATAATGCAATTTGATAAGCCAGTTCATATATTTCTAGGGTTTCTATTTCTTACTAAGAAATTAAGGAGAGAAAAGAGCAGTGAAAAAGCTCCTGTAATGAAGCTGGTGACTTTTTTTCCCTTCAGTGAGGTTTTTCCAGTGTATATCTAATTTCAAAACTAGATCATATGCCATTTTTAATGTAAATATTTTCTTTTGCTTTTTTCAGACTTTTGGATTGAAGATACAAAATATTTTTGGGGGGATTTAAAAGGCCTCCCTCTTCTTGAGCAACAACATCTTGCCAGCCCTTTTCTTAGAAAACTAGAAGTGTTTTGGAGGTTATGTAAGGACAAACCGGTAGATGACTCAGACACCTTCTGCTTCTCCTCATATGACATTTAGCAGCCTGTCTTCTTGTGTTTTTTTCCATACTTATCTATGCAAAAGTAGATTTTCTTGAAAAACTTTCAACAGACAAAAGGTCTCCCTCTGTGACTAACACAAGCTCATCTGAAGCATCTTAGAAAATTACGAGTAAGGGGCTTCCCGTGTGATTTTTAATACTGCTAAGAAATTTTCTTGCAACTGAATTTATATAGTACTATCCAAATGATGGAGGAAACTGAAACCACTTTCTAACATAAAATCTTTTCATTTTCAGGTCTCTTGGTACCACTGTGAAATTCCTCTTTTGTTTCCAGGAATGGGCAATGTCTCTGAGAGACACATCACAGTACAAGCTACCCAGTGTAGCTAATGCTGTCTCTGACACCTTCATGCATACAAACTCCCCTGAGCAGTGACTTTCAAACCAACCCTGCATTACTGATCAGGTCTGATGTACCACAATTTCCCAGAAACTTTTCTTTAGGAGAGCTGTATTCGTAGAAACCCACTTTGCCCCATAGTCTGAGAAACTAAGAGCTATCACCTTTTCTTGGTAATCTCTGAAGGTCTGGAACAGAAAACCCTTTTTTTTTAATTTTGCTTTCATCTCTCTTAGCCCTCTCTGTCCTCCTGGAGAAACTTCTTTTGAAGATCTGCAAGCAAATCTTTTTTACCACTACATGGACACAATTATGGGGGATGCACAGACTACAAGAAATGTATTTATAGAGAGCTTGTCTCTCTCTCCCCCTCTCTCTCTCTCTCTCTCTCTCTCTGTGTCTGTCTCTTTCTGGTTTTAAAGAAGAAAAGAGGACCATTTTGAAGGCCTAAATTTCACCTGCTTCTGTGAACAAACTGGTTCACAGGGTGAAAGGCATTGAATTAGGACCTTTCAAGATCCAGCCTGTCAGAAACACTAGATTTAGAGGCTAAGGTGGAATTTAGGCTGATTGAATATGACTGACAATCTTCAGCAACATAAAGCAATTCTTAGAAGCCCTAAATCACCAGCACTGTGTTCTCAGGGATGAAAGACTAAGACAAAGTGTTTCCAGCATGCCAGTAAAATTCAACTGACATTTTAAATATAAAGTGGAATTGAAGATTAAATCCACAAGACTTGAAAGCCAGATCACCCATGTGGACATATTACTCTATGCACAACCAAGGCTCAGAGGATGATTTTTGTTACATTCTGACTTTGAACATCTCTTCTGTGGTCAACCCATGAATCCACCTCCATCTGGGCTATTCCTCAAACTGCAGCCCCTGACTGGCTTGTAAGAACTACCTCCAAACAAAATCTTACCTCCAGATAAACTTTCCAAAACAAATAATGATTCAAGGCATGGGGCCAAGTGTCATTTAGGTCTTCTGTACTCAAAGAAGATTCTTTAAGGCTCAAAAATTCTTTAAGCTGCTGTAAAAGGGAATGAGCCAGCTCAACATTGAGACACAGAGCAGTGGAACTTCTACTTTGAACAGTTTTCAGATGCGACACAAAGGGACTACAGAAAGAACAGTTCCTCCAGGGAGTTCCCAAGCCCCTCAAAAACCCAATTCAGTGGTGCCTGTGCAAATATAATGGGGAGACCAAGAACCAAAATGTCTCTGCTATGAAGACGATTGATATAGTACTGTAAAAAAAAAAAAAAAAAAAAAAAAGAAAAAATTCTGGAAAACGTGTTAGGTAATAAACATAAGATGGAATAACACTACCACCATCTGAGAACCCTGATTTTAAATTCCTCACTGATAATGAAACTATCCATACAGAGGCCAGTCAAACTTTAACAAGAATGTCATACTGTATCAGCAGCAGTGGCAGATGAGAGGCACAGCCATAAAAGGTCTAACCAGCCATTTGTGTTACTTGACTGTTTAAGGTGTTCTTTTAGAGAGAAGAGCAAATTGGATCAAAGAGAAATCGAGAGCAAACATGTCCTCTCCAATCTGGGCTGAGTACAGCAGGGAAACGATTCATTGGTTATTCCAAAGATTTATTTTCTGGATGACAAATACAAAGATAAACCCTAATGAAAAGCCTTGGAAAATAAATGCCTGAATTTGGGGTTTGCTTTGGTGGTTATTTAAGCTCTGGAAAGTTTACCATGTGTATTTTCCTTTCCCCAGCAGTGGCATCAAGGCAATGTTTTGCTCAGTATCTGCAGCAGGCCTAGGCACAGGGGACTGCAGGGAAAGGAAAGATAAGAAAATCTTTGCTGACCATCAGGTGACAGGGAGGATGAGCTGCTGAAGGTACTGAGACTGTTGCCCAGCTTCACAGTCTCATTGGGAAAAAACTTGAGCCAGTACTAAAAATAATTTAAAACTGTGTATTTAAGGCAAGAACCAGGAAGAACACACCCACCTTTACACTTCAGTGAACATCATCAGGCTTGTTTTAAATGATTTTACATGTGCTTATTGGGGTGTATCTTGTATAGAGCAGGGGTTTTGTTTCATTTGCATTGTCTTTGCCTGGTTTTAATAGTGTTCACTGTATTTTCTTACTGAGAGGCACACCTTTTATGACCTTACTTACCAACCTATGTTTATGGTATTTTTGATGTTAATACCAATAGCAATATTAAGAGGGTCAAAAATGGCATTTTTATAAGAAAATCAACACAGTAATATACTTTTGTACTTAGTTAAAAGTTATCCTTGATAGCAAAATTTACATAGTAATATCCCTTTTCAGTTAGTTAAAATTTATCTTCCTTCTTTTCTAACAACATTTAGATTACAGAGGCTAGTATTTGAGTGGTGTAAGATAGAATTCTACTTAGTCTCTGAGAGAGTCTGTCAATAATCCTCTTGTCATTGTTTTCTCAGAAGTATTTATGAGATACAACTTAAGCTGTGGTACTGTTGCAATTGATGGCAACCTGCCCAAGGGCTTCAGCAAGGTCACTGTATCTTCTTCACCTTATACTGAATGGTTAACCCAGAGGCAAAGGGACGAGAGACAAGAGTCTCATGTATTCAACTAGCTCCTCATGCTTTTCTTGCCTTTTAATAACATCTCTTCTATAACTACACCAGCATTTAAAAAGTGAGTGTGGCAGTGCCTTATTTGGTCCTGCTGTAAGTTGCTTGTGTACTTCTTTATAGTGACCAGAAAACATTGTCACCAGGGTTTTTTGTGGGGCTGAGTTTTGGTTTTGTTACGGAAAAATCTTTTTTCTTGGAAGTAAATAAACTGATTAGCTGCCCTTTTACAGGAATTCCATCATGGAAAGATATAATACTGAGCACTAAGTGCTTTGTTATTATTTTTTTTTTCTAATTTAATTGTCTTTTGTGCCCTTAGAACTCCATTACAGAGACCAGAAAAGCTATTAGCAGCACGGTATGTAAAGTGGGAATTGTCTCTTGCCCTGTGGCCACGAGTTAGCAAAGTAAAGCCACTTACCTAATGCCATGCAAATTGTCTTAAAGTGCATTGGCAAACGCTGATGTTACCGCTAAATGTGTGCTTCAGTATATTGCTGAAGAGGAATGCAATTACTCATCTCTTTAAAATTAGGCGCATCTGTAGCTCTTGCGCTGTAGTATGGTCTCCTCATACCTGCCAGAGATGCCGCGGTTGTTGTTTTCTTTCTGCTACTGTTTTCTAAGCATCTACAATCATACTCTGTAAGAAGCCAAATATTGTGACATACCAGGCAGTCTGTGCCTTCAGGGGTTTTGAGTGTGGCTCTTCAGGGTATCTGGATGCTGTGCTTTGCTAGGAAATCACCAGGTGGTGAAGGTTTCCTCTTCCTAACTTCAGGCGTCTATAAGGTTTATGTCCTCATTTTTATAGAGGTCCCTTACAATCAGCAGACAGAAACAGGAATGTCTAAGCAATGACACAAGTGCCTCATTATAGATGTGTATTTGAGAATGACTGGAAGTATCTATTTCTTTCCAGTGATCATAAAGTCAGTCTTGGGGATCAGTTTGTACGGTAAGTACTGATTCTCATCACAACTGCGCTGACTAAAGTAGCTGTCACACCAGAAGGGACATAAACAGGAACTCAGGCACCCACAAATGTCAGAGTTGGGCAGACACCTAATCATTGTAGGAGTATTAGGCACCTTCAAACATCCAGAATTCCCACTGCTTTACCATGGATGCTGTTCCATAGTCCACATCCCTACTTTTTCCTTCTGATGAGGGGTTCAGTATATTCTGTGTAGGGTCCCTTGCATGGCTTGAATCTAAGTGAGAAAAAAAGTTGGGAAAATGTTAAATAAATTAAATCTAGATTCAGTAGACATACATGATAAGTGTGTATGCATTTACTGGATCCATAAATACCAGGTATACAGCCCTAGACTGCTGCCCTTAAGAAATAAAAGTGTTTAATGAGTACCTCCAGTTAACTTCTACACCACACATATAAATATTTCAAGTGGGAAATAAATCACAGCTACTAAAGTATTTCCTTCCTCATAAATCAGTGTATTCCCAGTAAGCATTTTACACATCATGGGTCCTTCACACCTACCCATGTGCACTTTATTTCTATTTAAGCTGAAACTAGAATCTGAGATGCCAAGATGCTTTCTTTTACTGCCAGATAAACAATTGGACAGAGCCAAGAAGTCTGTTTTTAGAAATTATTATTAGAGCACATATCTCCATTCTGTTTGCATAGTACTCATATTACCACTCCAGAAAGGTCCAGGTCCACAGGTAGCACACAAAGCGTCTCATCACTATCAGTACTCATCACAGCCTAACTGAGAAGAAAACCAAAATTTTTGGGATTGAGTAGGTCATCCATGTTCCTCCTTTAAAGGGGTGATGCCCAAGGGAATTTCACAGCTAGACAGCATTTTAGCCTTTAATGTTTCTGTAAATGTGACTTGCCTCTTTATTTTTCAAAGACTCTCTGGAATTTTTAATTGCCAAAGAGTAAAGTAACAATGTTCTCAGATTTCTATCAAAAACTTACCTGAAGCTGCCTAGGAGAGAAAATTCTCCATATGCCATTAGAGTTTGGTGTATATGGCTTGGGCAATCTTTTGATTGTGCTGATCACTGTGCTGATTTTGCATATTCATATTCCTTGATCTAAGCAGGTCAAACAACCCTGCAGAAGCCCAGGTACAGGGCACAGACAATTATTTCTATGAAATAAGTCATAATAAAAAGTACAAAGCTAATTGAGTCATAGGAGATCAGCTGTTCATAAATTCATATCGATCGACCTTAATTATATTATTTTCACCTAAATTTGTTATGAAACCATTCTATTGCTTTTAACTGACACTGTATCAAATTGACTATAATGAACCACTTATCCATTTAATGCTCTTACATTTTGACATCAGCTTCAAACCCTCTAGAACATCCCCTGTATTTTAATGTAGTTAAATCAGTGCTCTCTATCATGGTTTAACACCAGTAGGCACCTAAATACCACTCAGTTTTTGTGCCTACTTGTTTGCAGAGCACTGTGAGGAGCAGAAAAGTCCTTGACACTGTGTTAGTGCTGCTCAGCAATAACTAAAACATTGCTTATAAGAGATAGATTTGTACTCCAGGGCAGCAAGTTTATATTCTTTTGATAACTTCATATTTGTATTAGATTTGGTGTTTATTTTAATCATTCTATGTGCATTTAACTTTTGAGAGATAGATTGGGTGACAACACAGGGACTGAATTTTATTTTTTGTAAGCTATATAGCACATGTAGAATAGCTGAAATTGCAGCTATGGTTATTATTGTAAAATAGAATATATAATCAGAACCCGTGTGTGCTTAAGCCTCTGCTTCACAAACACCTCTACAAGTGAGCATATTTAGTTCAAAAGTAAGACTAATAGTTTTGTCAGGCTAATTAGTATGCAAAATATAATTCTGGTTTTTGTTTGGTTATCATTCTGGAATCAATTATGTCTCAATTAAACTAATTTAGGTGATCTATGCAGTTATTAACATATTTATATGTTACAAAAATCAAATGAACATGGAAACAGAAACAAGAGTTTCCTATATTAGCTGGCTTCACTGCATTTTTATTTACAGAGCTACTAATAAAATTTGTTTTGGATCTCCAAGTGACTGTGTGGTTTTTCTCACCTTGGCCATTCATAATTTCACAAATACCTATACACTGTAGAAGAAGATCACATTCTCAATTCATCTGACTCACAAATACAGACAGCCCATGAATCTGTTAATAACATCATTTATTTCAGTCAAAACCAGGACATAATTACTTGTGTTTCAATAGCAGTCATTCTTTCACATTTAAGAGCACAACATCTCAGTTTTCCTAATGATATGTTAAAATACAATGAAGATTATTTGGTTTTGAGGAATAAATTGGGCCCTTAAGTATTTCTATTTCAAGCAGATCCCACTGCTATTTGCAATAAATCTGTCCTTTTCAGAAGCACTGCTGATTGGCCCCCTGACTTATTAACTCATTTTAGGGTCTCTCCTAATGTTATAGAAAATGTTAGAAAACAAATTAAGGGATAATATATGGCACAGGCCTGCTAATAGCAAATGTAACACTATAAAACAGTCTCATTCAAATTCTTAGTTTGCCATAAATATAACAAATTTGAGCTTAGGTAGGAATAGACAGATATTGAAAAGGAAGGGAGGAAGGTTATTTTTCAGAATGAAAGATAAAAGGTAAAGAGAAGAGAGCAGCAATAGTTGATGGAGTTAGAGAAAGGGATTAATTAATTAGAGGTGATTGTGTCCTGCGAAATCCTGTCCATTAGCTTTTCCCCTGAAGAAAAAAACAAAACAAAACTGCTATTTTGATGTATTTCTCACTATTACTTTCAGCCAAGGAAGGTAGAAGCACTTGGACAAAATATTTCAGTTTGTCCAGTCTCTAAAGAATGAAAGCAAAACATTGAAATGTTGAAAATAACAGGTGCTAGTGTGTGCTCAGATACTATTCTCTAACACATATTTTTAAGCATATACCATTACACTTCTGACTGGAGCTAACATACAAAAATATAAAGTGTTAAAACCCTTCTTCTACACATGGTCCTCCTGGGAAATTTTCAACAAGAAACAAACAGCATTCAGTTGTTATCTCCCTTGTATTTTATATTCTTTTCCCCACATTATTAAATGGATCTCGAGTCTAAGAATGCTGTAAAACAATTATTGTGTTAGTGGTTCTAGGGGGAAAAAAGGATGAAATAACACTTGAAATTTTATCACTGCAGTTGAATTATATCTCATAAAATATGCAGCACCATCTCTTTCACTTTCAGTATGTAGATGGTTTCTGAAAGATCTTATTAAATCTTTAAAATATTTGTGAGATAGTGACTTTGTCTGAGACTGCTTACAGGAATGTTTGTGGTCCTCCCCATTCCAGTCGTGATCTGTTTTACAACCTCTGCCAGGGCACTTAACCCCTTTGAACTACTTTCTCCCTATCCCTGATGCGTATGCTAAAACCCCAGTGGAGAAAGGTTCTCAGAGTTTTTACCAGATTTTTCCTTGTTAATGAGGAGATCCACTTCATTCTTGGGCAAATCTGAGTGCTCTGGGGATAAAAGCCACTTTTTACCACTCCCCATTCTGTAGGGACTGAAAGGAGATAGCTGTGAGCTCCACAGCAACTCACAGGTTCTCAAACAACATTTCAGCTCTGGTGCTCCTGTTTCATTCATGCACAGAGCTGTGGATGCCCAGCCTACCTTTGGGAAGAGCTGCATTGTGTTCCCTAATAGAGCAGTGGATTTAGGTCTGTATTTACATATTAACTGGGGTCTTTCTGAAAGATAATTCAGAAGCATCTTCACATTCCCTAGTTGTGGCGGCTCCATCTTTGTCTCTGTCCCATAGCTTCCATTTTTAAGTGCTGTGTACAGCCACACAGAACAGGATCTCCACAATCCATCATATCATCCAGACAAAACATTCAGAAAAGTATTATTTTGGATCTGATGCTTTTTAGTGGTTTGTCTTAAATGGTTTATGTACCACAAAGTTTGCTGGAATTCACGTTAAAAAAAAAAAAAAAAAGGTATTTAATAATGCCCACAAAATAAAATGACATTTTACTTATTATTTTTCAGGTATCAGATTTTCTCACTTAGGGCTTCCTGCTCCAGTGAGACACTTCAAGTAACCCCTATAAGGATTATTTTGTGTCAGTGTAATTCAACAGGAAAGGAACTGTAAGCTCAATAAAGTCCACAGACATTTATTTGTTAGGGTATAAAGTTTTCAAAGATTCATACTTCTATACATGGCATTTGTGTGGATAATATGAAAGAGTAAGTACTCTGAGTCTGCAAGAGTTCAGGTTATGATGGGATTATCATTACAAGAAGCCTTTTTCAACCTATTCACAGATTTTGAGAGATTTCCTTTTTAATTCATTTTTTCCTGGAAAATATCTTTTCAAAAGAAAGATGAAAAAATCTTCTC
The DNA here is from genome assembly GCA_035222235.1 of Margarornis squamiger. Classification (NCBI taxonomy): domain Eukaryota; kingdom Metazoa; phylum Chordata; class Aves; order Passeriformes; family Furnariidae; genus Margarornis; species Margarornis squamiger. The sequence goes on from JAWWTY010000037.1 coordinate 61,074,207, forward strand.
CAAAATCTTACTATTAGTTTTGTTGTGGTTGTTATTGCAATAATAATTGTTGTTGCAAGATAATATTGACCGTAGTAGTAATAGTAAAAATAGCAGTTAAAAGGACTCACTCTAACAAATTTTTTTGCTGTATCATGTGATAAAAGCAACCCTTTGCATTTTGGCCAACACTTCTGCTACTGTGTGAATTCTCTTAGCACTGAGAATACCCAGATCATGCAAAAAGTATTCAGATTTCATCATCCCTCCCTCTGTGAGACTTCACATGCAAAGTATCTATTGATATACTAGACTATTTAAATTAACGGAGCTTGAGACCTTGATAGGTAGATGCCATTAGTCATGTAGACTTCTTTTGCATTGCATAGTGTCTACGTGTGTTAAGAAGCCTTGAGAAAGCTGACTTTTTCTTTCTGCAGGAACACCTGAGGAAGCTTTCAGTGCTTCTGGTGGGAACAGAGTTGCACAGCATTGCACCAGGGACTGAGAAGAATTTCTTGAGGAACATTGTTCTGGAGAGAACTGCATCTCAGGTTAAGACAGGCCATGCCACAGAGACACTGACCATAGCTGTGTGAAAAGGAGCTGGGGAAAAAAAAAACACCAACAAACAAACAAAAAAAAAACCTGGCTTTTGAAATGGTTTTGACATCAATCTCAGACTGTCTTGGTGGTGCTATCAAAGTCCCAGCAGACAGAAGGGCATAGCAGATTACTAAGAAATGAACCAGGCAAGACAGTACTTAGAATCATAGAATCATACAATGTTAAGAGGTTTGAACGGACCTTAAAGATCATCTAGTCCCAACCCCACTTCCATGGGCAGGGACACCTCCCACTACACCAGGTTGGTCAAGGTCTTCTCCAACCTGGCTTTGAACACTGCCAAGGTTGGGGCACCCACAACCTCCCTGGGAAACCTGTTCCAGTGTATCACCACCCTCATAGCAAAAAATTTCTTCCTAATATCTAACCTAAGTTTCCCCTCCTTTAATTTGTAGCCATTAGTCCTTGTCCTATCACTACAGTCTCTTTGTCAAGAACTGTGGTGATAGGACAAGGATTAACTCTATGCAGCTGAGGAAGATATTTATGTCCATGCTGGAACAAATGTTTGGACATATTGATAAGACAAACACAGACCCTCTGTTTTACAGGGAAAGATGACTTCCAGACCAGTCTTTCTTCCCTTGAGCTGAGCCCAGGGTCTGTCTGTTTCAGGTGGCATGATTGACCTCCATAATTTTATTATACCTGATCTAGGTGGATCAGCTCCCTGATGACTCCTCAGAGTTTCAGGAGCACTCAGCAAGCTGTGATTATTCAGACTGCATTTGAAATACTGTTGAGAAGTCAATTCCTTAAGTGAGGACTCTTGCAGTTATTTCAATGTCACACTATGTCACTGCTACCTACCAGAAACATCTAGCATCCAGCTAGATGACCCAGTGATCCATAATTATTCTGGTAAAATATGTGACTTGAGACAGCAGGATAGAGAAAAGATATTGTTTGCTGTCTGTGCTTACACCATCTAGCATTGCAGAAGATGCAGGTGTCATGCATTTGGCCACTGTGGTCAGTGGTGGTGTTCACTAACTTGCATTTGTGATCAGTAAAAACTCACACAGTTTCATTCACAAGTGCCCTCTGCACAGCCAAGGCCTCATCCAGGTGGGTGCCAGGTGAGAACATGAATCCTATTTACCATTCTTCAGGGGTGGCTGTGCTGAGATCACCTGCAAGTCAATAACAGGAGCCAGCTCTTAAAAATCCACAAATCTATCCTGTCCTGAAGCATTCCTAGGGGCTAATCCAAAATATGCTTGCTGCATTCAAACTTCCCTGGAAGTTTAGTGATGAAGGAAATTCTAAGCATTAGAGAAAGTTCAAGTAAAAGCTCCTGCATTGGAAATGGTGTGTGAGCTGGGGTTGCCAGAAACAGCCATCCAAAATCTGGAGTCCTGTCCTGTGGGAAGAACTGAGCACAGCTTTTAGTTTGGAGAGGAGGCTGCTGCTGCTTGTCTTTATTAAGACTAGTTCAATTTTCTCCCTGTTTCCTGAGTACCTGAACTAGTTAACCTCCATCCTTTGTAAGTTTAATTTCCTGAACAGCCTGCAGGACAAGAAGTCCATTTAGGTTCATCCTTCCAAATGCACATGAGCTTTCCAGGACTGCCACAATCTCTGCCAGCAAAATAAACACATCCTGTGTGTTTTTATAACACTTACCTCAGACAATACTACTGTAATGTGTACAACTGAAAATCTACTCTTTTCAGCAAGGATGGTTAAAGACTTTGAAAATTATTAAATAAGAGCCACTCATGAAAAATTTCAAAGACCCTTTCATTTTGCATGTTCCAAAACAGCTCCTTGTTTGTGAAAAGGTATATTTTAAACCTATTTCAGCTTCTCATAAAACTATTAACTTGTGAAAAATGGTTTTCAGTGTAAAATTTACAGGAAGATTCAAATTTGAATGGTATCTTTGAAAATTACTTCACTGTTTTGTTATACATATTGCAAATATTTCAAGGGCATGTGTTTTGTTTATCCCAAAGCTTTATTTATAATTAAAAAGGGGGTGAGGGTGTCCCTTTCCTTTTTTTTTTTTTTTTTGCAGAAGTTACTCCAACATGGTCTAACTCTCTGTACATGTCAGTGTCTTTTTATACAGTTTCCAAAAGAAAAGAACATCCTAAACCTAAGTCCTGCTTCAAGTTCAGCGGGAGAGAGGCTCCCCCCTGTGGAATGTGAGGTCTCCATAACGTTTCACTTGTGTATTAAAAATCCCCTAAGTAAGACACACTTTATTTACTTATAAATTAGTTAAATTTTTGAGGCAATCAAGAAAACAGGACAGTTAAAAACTATTATCTTTTTTTTTTTTTTTTTTTTTTTGGTGATTCAAAGATCTGGGCATTAAACTCTCAGTGAAATCTCAGCAGAATGTCTTGCTGAATTTCTTTCCATGGAACTGAAATTTCTCCCTTTATTTCAAAAGGTTGGTCTAGAAATCTTACTAAAGGTTGCTGTTTTCAAATCTTCTAAGGGAAGGTCAAGCAGATTTGAAAAAATACATGAAAAAACAGAGTGATGCAGGAATTTCCATTTAAGAAGAGCACCACTGAATACTTATAAGGCAAAGTAACTCAAGAATAATCAGAAAACTCCCCTGGTAGCTTCCTGTCTTTGTTCTCCTCTTCTGTTTAAGGAAGAACAGTAGGTTTTGTGTATTTGGAGATCTGCAAAAATGATTTGCAGATGGATGATGCTGATTTTAGTTAATATTATCCCATTTTTTTCTCAAGGATACAGACTCCTGCTTAAATACTGAATAAGTAGGAGTTCTCAAATATACATCTCAAGCATGCTATTAAAGTCTTCTTAAATGTTATTATCAAAATTTTATAGATTAAAATTTTTATTCAACATAGTCTCTCTCTTAATTTTCTCCTTTTACCCTTGCATGTTTTAAAAATGCTTGAAACATTCTTAGGGCAGTAGGACATTCATTGAAGAAAAGAAAATGGTGTTGTTTGAATAACATTAAAGAATGCATTTTTAAATACATTTGGGTTTGGGTCCTTTTTGGTCCTTTTTAATGAATAGTATACATTCAATATTATTACTACATTTCCAGTGGTCCATTTAAAATTTTTAAAGTGCCTAGTGTGTTCTGATTATATAAAATAATCAGAAAATTCAATCAAGGAGAAATATTTGTCTGAGTTTTTGATTAGTCTCATTAGACTTTTTTTTATGTTGCATTGCAACATTACCTAGATATTACAATAGAAAAAAAAAAACAAACCCACAAACCAACAAAGAAACAAGATACATCCCTTGTATTGTTTTACTTCTTAACAACTTATTTCAGCTTACATGAGCAAATTTCTGTGTATTTTACCTTAGTTAAATAGGAGCTACCACAATGAAAATAAGCAAAGCACTTCATTCTAGCATGCGTATCTATGAGATTTCCAGGAATTATTAATAATTATAGACAACAGGTATTTCAGATACAGAATTCTTGTAAAGAATTCGTTTAGCCATTTGAAATAAACATACTACACTGGATCTTGCTTTTGAAAGCTAATTAATTGCTTTCATTGTCAGGACAGTTGCTGTTTCTGAATAAGTTAGTCGTGTTCAGGTGTTATTTCTTTATAGAGCAAATCTCCCCTGGATAGTAAGTTCAGTTTCTGCTCTCAGGGGCTATGTTCCATTAATTTCATCACTGGTGCACAGTAGGCACTGGCCAATTTATTCTTTAAGCTAGTGTATTACTTCCTAATAAAGTAATCATAGTGTACAATTTGTCTCTTAACTAGAATGAGTGAGGAATGTATGGGGAGAGAATGTATCCTGCCCTGCTCACTGCTCTGCCACCAGTCCTGAGCAGCTGATCCTACACTTAAAGTTGTTCTTATTTTCTCCACAATTTTATCAAAACACAACTCCATCCACTTTGATGTCAGTCTCATGCTGCAGGCTGAGGTTGATGTGTAAACTAACAGACTTTTTTACCATTTTTTAGAGCTTTTAATTTCTGTGTATCACTCCTGATTGTATTGAGAAAATTTATATTCAATAAAATATAGTAACACCTATGTTCATCTTCCAGATACAGTGCTGAACCTGTTTCGTTTAGGCAAAGCACACCATATTTTTAAACAATTGATATTTTAATGAAATACATTGTATGCATTTATAAATAGACATAAACAAACAGCTGTATGAGTGAAGAATTTCCTTACATGAACGATCCTGAACCCCTGCCCACTGATTTCAATATGCTGGCAATTGCTAAATGTCCTATTTCTTAATATTTTCAGGTATGTCTCTGTGTGTTCAGTGTAAGCCAGTGGTACCTATATATATATACATATGTTTGTAAAATGAATCTTCTAATACTATTCAGAGAAAAGACAGCAACAAAAGCTCAGTATATTTTTATAATACACCTAGCTCCACAGCTTAAATTCCATCTTTCCATGGTAAAGTGGCAAGTTATCTCATTCCTGATCAAAATGGCTCTTGAAAGTCTCAGTAATTACACCCAAGTAATTTCATTTTAGAAACTATGCAAAAGAAAGATGAGCATCCACATATTAAAATCCAATACTGCAAAATCAGATGCAGCTGTAAAATTAGCACTCAAGTAAATAATCTGCTCAGTGTAGAAAGTCTGACTGCAAGCATAATTACTCCTCTTGTAATTAATTCTAATTAGATGAAAATAGGTAGATCAGTTTAGTAAACAAATCTTAATAAATATAATCAAGAATGGCACTGCATCAAGATCTGATAACACTTTCTTTTCTGCTAGTAGGTACTTACATTCATCTGTTTTTCTCAGAATATATATTTAATTTAGTTTCTGCAAGAGTAAGACTTTTGTAATATGTGATTTGTGTTAACAGCAGAACTTTATTTCAATTACAATTACCTTATGAATTTGCCCATGCCTTAAACAGGTGGATCAGAAATTAAATTACGTGAAAATTATATCCTGAAATTAGACAATATTATTTTAATTACATTTTGGAACTTGACCTGGACAGTCTCACAGAATAGTTGAGATTGGAAGGGATCTTGGGAGACAATCTAGTCCAATCCCCCGCTCAGAGCGAGGTCGGCCAGAGCAGGTTGCTCAGGGCTGTGTCAAGCCAGGTTTAGTGTATCACCAAGGATGGAAGCTCCACAAGATCTCTGGGCAACTTGTTGCAGTGGATGACCTCCCTCACAATATTCTTGTGCTGGATACCACTGAGATTCCATTGAGTGATAAAAATGGCAGCATCAGGGTTTGTATCAGTGGCTCTTGGCACAGGCCCTGTGAAAACCAAGTGGATTTGTGGGGGCCTCTTTGTAATTTCCTTGCTCACACAGAGTGAGTGGGGAGGAGTTCAGTGTATTTTGGTCTGGAGCAGTGGAGTTGTTCTTTGCCCATGTGTTTTGGTTTCCAAACCCTCAGCTGTCCTCAAGACAGAGTGGGTCCCACACAGACATTTTCAACTCGAGGCTGTCCTTGAGAAAAATTACCAAAGTGAAGTCCTTTCCAGATGTACATGGCAAACTTCATTGTGCAAATCTTGCCTCTCTCCTGGTATCAAAGGTTACAACTTTGGGGCAATCTCAGCCTCTTACTTTAGAAGGAATGATGTTTTGGCAAAGTGTGCAACACCTATGTGCCTTTGCCACATTGCTGCCCCACCTGGGCTCTGGCATCACTGCCAGTCTCCTCAGCTCTGAACACACACTGAAGCATTCCCTGCACCTAACCACGCCCATGCAAGCCATATTCCTCTCTGAGCTCCTTTCAACACTAAAATGTGCTCCCCTGGGGGATTTTCCTTCTGTCGAGTACTCAAGCAGGTATTTCTGCTGCCCCATGGACATCCCAAACCAGCACTTGCAAGTGCGCAGTGTGATAATGTCCCATCCTCAATACTCCCAGCTGGAGGAGTGTGGTGTGAGACTGACCATTCCAGGGACTCCATTTCCCTTACTTTATAATAGCCTGCATCTTGCTGATGGAGCAGAGGTTCACTTGTGCTCCAAGATCACTGTTGGAAAATAAATACCAAAAAGAAGGACAGTAGTAGTTCAGAAATATGATGAGAGATAATATTCAGACTGACTTGGCACAAACCTAAGGAAGGCTTGATAAAATGAAAGGAAAATTTTGTCTAGACTGCACTCATTTACCTACAAATGAGGGCTAGGCCAATTTGCAAGTTGCACTTTTGAACCCCAGGGAGATTTGTCCAGCTCTGCAGATGAGGATAAGTGCATTTGAGAAAATGTATCAATCCTGGTATTAGCTAACACTTTGAGGCAATGTGAAGCTGGATTTATTCTCCCATTTAAATTTTATGATTTTAATTTTCCTAATTACTCATGATAGCACACAATTAGGTGCTTTTAAGATCAGGACCCCTACTTTATAACATAAAAGGTGTGGCAGATGGAATTGAAATTTAAGATAGTACAACATTACAATTTTATCATCTGCCTTAGCTGACATTTAGGGAATTTTGGTTCCAAGGAGAAGAGTGTAAATAAAACTGTTATGGTCCATTGCATTTTAGTATCTGCTAAGGTTGAAAATAAAGGTCACTTATGATGATTTGTGAAAATTACCCTGGTCAATTAAAAATTGGCCTCTTGGCCTCATCTTATCTCACATAAACAACCTAATACAGCAGAGTAATAAAATCCAGTCCCTCAGAGTCCACTGGGACTTCAACTGGTGTTATAAATTCCTCAAATTGTTGGCCCTAGACAGTTTTGATTTCCCCCTTCTCTTGCCTCATGAAAGTCACCACAGCTTGGAGGACACAAAGGTCTCCAAGTCTTGGCTCAGCCTCTATAACAATAAAAGTGAAAGGCCTTTCCTCAGCCTTGGCCATCTCCTGGTTTTACCTCAGATGTAAGATGGAACTTCTGCTGTACCCTTTTTGGAAAATCTGTGGTAAAAGAGCTGTGACTGACCTTTGCACCTCATCAATATCTATATCACCTTTCTTGACAGTGTTTTATCTTTTTTTACCATATCCTTGGATAGCAAATGACAATATTTAACTGATCTTAAACCTTTCACAGAAAACAGAAGATTAGAAAGGGTTGTACAGAGGGATCATGACCCATGATCGTATACCACTTCTTCCAGAGTACTTTCAGTGTCACATTCACTATACAGAGCAGTAATCACTTGAAAAACTGTTTTCCTTTGCATTGGGGTTTCTTCTCTGTGACACATGCTGAATTATACTTTAGACATAAGCATTTGCAGCTCTAGTGATATCAGTAACACACACGAAAATCTTAGCACAGAATCACGGAATGGGGTTGGAAGGGATTTAAAGCTTATCTAGTTTCAAGTCACCTGTCAGGGACAGGGACACCTTCCACTAGACCAGATTGTTCAAAGACCCATCCAACCTGGCCTTGAAGACTTCCAGGGATGGGGCATCCACAACATCTTTGGACAGCCGGTTCCAGTGCCTCACCATCAGTAAAATACTTCTTCTTAATATCTAATCTAAACCCACTGTCAGTTTAAAGCCATCATCCCTTGTCCTATCATTCCAAGCCCTTGCAAAAAGTCCCTCTCCAGCTCTCTTGTAGCACCTTTAGATACTGGAAGGCGGTCTAAGGTCTCCCTGGAGCCTTCTCTTCTCTAGGCTGAACAATCCCAATTCTCCCAGCCTGTCTTTATAGGCAAAGTGCTCCAGCTCTCTGAACAACTTTGTGGCTCTCCTCTAGACTCACTCCAACAGGTCCATGTTTTCCTCCTTCTCCCCAACCACTACCGCTAATTAACACAAGCACATATTACCACTACCCCTAACAGTAACCATAAGCCTAACCCTATCCCTATACCTAACCCTAACCCTAATAACCACTACTCCTAATTACCAGTACCCCAAATTACCACTACCAGTAATAACCACTGCAAAAGCAGCAAGATATTGTTGTCCTATCAACTTTGGTCTGGAAAGGATCTTCATCTGTGTCCATTTCTGAGCTGAAAATGGCAATTTGGGAGATGGTCATCTGCCAGCAAACAATAGAGCTTTACTCCAAGAAACAATGCCTGCAGCCTTTGGCTCTCAGGTGGCACTACCTAATGCCTAATAACCACTGCCACTATTTTTTATTACCGATAATTATCACTACCCAAAGTAATCACTACCCCTAATAACCACTTCTGCTAATACCACCACTCCTAATAACCACTACCCCTAATTTCCATTACTTCTAATAAGCACTCCCCATAATTACCACTACCACTGATAACCACTACCACTAATTACCACTACCACAGATTAGAAATACCCCTAATAATAACACAAACCCTACACCTAACCCTAATAACCACTGCCCTTATAACCACTACCCCAATTACCACTCCCCCTAATAACCACTACCCATAATTCCGCAGATTCATCAAGGATCCTCCTTTTTGAATTCCTTCTAGTTTTAGTCCTTTATTTTTTAACTACAGTTTTGTTGACAATTGGAACACTACACGTGTGAGCCAAACTCTGTCACAGTTAATTGAGATTTTTGATTTGCATGATTTTGGATTGTTTGCTTCAGTTCTTTTTTACTTGACAATTATGAAGTTAATTAAATAATTCTGAACAGAATTAAAAATCATGACTAGGCAACATATGAATTAATATTAGCGCGTGCATCCCACATAATACTTGTAAAATGCCCTTTTTTTTTGTCATCTGTAGGGCGGTTAGTGTATTTTCATTGTCAGATGATAGTTTAATAATCTTTGAGCATGAGATTAAATTGGTGTTTAAATCAGTCTTATGTTTTGGTTTGTATTTTTTAATACAGCACAGTTTAGCTTTCTCAACAAAAAATTTCCTGTGTAGGTTTGAAACATTTCCACCAAATAAAAACATTTAAAAAATTATACAAAGATTGCTTCACAGAGACCTAATTTAACCTAGAAAATGAGATTTAGAGTTAATTCCACACACACACAAAATAAAAAGGTATATGGTAGGAAAAAGCCTAATGTTATAAGATTTCTGGTTTTCTGCCTTCTTGATTTTCTTTATGCTCATCACTTTGGTATGTGATTCAGAACTGGGATAAAAAACATTACCTGTTTCACCTGCATAAAAGTACACACCACTGCTCATATATAAGGCAGCTGTTACAGAAGAGCAAAAGGAGAAGAGAAGAAGGAGAAGGAGAGGGAGAAGAAGGAGGAAGACGAAGAGAAAAAGAGAAAGAGGAAGAGAAAGAGAAAGAGAAAGAGAAAGAGAAAGAGAAAGAGAAAGAGAAAGAGAAAAAAAGAAAAAGGTAGCTGCAA
>JAWWTY010000037.1:61084156-61200472 GCA_035222235.1 Margarornis squamiger
AAGAGAAAGAGAAAGAGAAAGAGAAAGAGAAAGAGAAAGAGAAAGAGAAAGAGAAAAAAAGAAAAAGGTAGCTGCAACAGTGCCTGAATCTTCTAGTTCATTCTCTGCAAAGAGCCATCTTTCAGTACCTTTACCACCAAAATTAATCTGAAAGAGACATAACATATTTGTCTTGCTGTCTTTAAAAGACTAAAGGATTCAACTATCATTCAAAATTATAGGGCATCTTGTTGGAAAAACAAGCAAGCAATATTTGATATCAAAAGAAAATCCTAAGTAATCAATATTTTAAGCCCTATGAATCTTCTGAAATTAAATATGTTCCATGTTTTTCTATTGCCAAGTAGTTCAAGTACCCTGCTATCCATCTTTATTTGCAAAAAAATACCGACTTTTATTCAGACACCCCTGATGTTACTGGGGGTTACATTACTGAAAAGTCATCTAAAGCAGGCAGCAGACAGAAGTCAGTCTAAAACATTAGAAGTCAGTCTAAAACATTATAAGTCAGAACAACAGAAGAGTGACCAGTGGTAAGAAGTGTTATTTCATCTAGTATTACTAGCTACCCAAAGCAGAACTATGTAGAACAGAAAATGAAAGAGTTGTTCTAAGAAAGTTGCTAGTACACAGTAAGACAGAAAGAATGCAGTAAAATTCCCTCCTTTTAGCACTCTTTTGAAAGGGTTTCTTTAAGATTTCACACATGTGAGAATACAGAATTGTACCACCACTTTATATTTCAATTCCAAAACAATTTTTTGTGATTAAAAGGAAATACAACAGGTCAGTTTTCATCCCTAGGAATATTTTTGTGATTTATGCTTCCCAGTTGATGGCCAAGGCAGATACTGAGAAAAGCCCCTTGGGTACTTGATTACCTTCAGCTGTCATGAAAAATACACACAGAATGTTCATACTCAGCATTTTTTGGCAAAGCCATTTAATTCTTCAATTCCAATTTCTTCATATGGTAGTTTCTTTTCTTTCTTTCCAGTCTTATATGGGGAATAAAAATGTACTTGTAAGATTAATGTGACAGCATTAAAGTCTTATTTCCAAAAGAAGCTGGAGTTTATTGCTGAGATTGGCCAATCCTTCATTTGAGTAATTTTGAAAATTCAGTTTAATGCAGTCAGGTTCACATAAAGTTCCTTCACTGTATTTACTGATCATAATCTGAAGTCCTTATTATATCAATAGGCATTTAAACAACAGATGAGTCATTTTGCAATATTTTGGAATAGTCCTTCACCGCCCTATGATGTTTTCCCTTCCATTGTTTGCCTTCTTGCCTCCTACAGCTGAAGAGTACCTCCTCCTTTATTTGTTTATTCTGACCCTTTCCACAGCAAATTTTCCTGTAAGTTATTTATTACCAGATTCATGTTGTCCAGGCTAAAACTGTACATATTCTATGTGTGTCTTAGTTCTGACATTTTCTTAACTCAGAATCCTTGAATTTATAACCTTGGTGTTCTTTTCCTGCAGTCCTCTCAATTAAAGATGCAAGCTTTAATCTATATTGTCTGTCAGTGATTTGAGAACTTTTATGCCAGGTACTAATTCCCAAGGAAAGAATCTTTCAATGATGTTAACTGTCTCATGTGATTAGATATAGCAATTCCAGGTCCCCTCTACCCTGAGAGATTCACAGAAAAGTCTCTAAAGAGGGGAAAAGCAAAATCCAACGAACACTGTCTCCAGTTCTAATACTTGTCTTACTCAGCAATTAGTCCTCAACAACAAAGCCAGGAAAAAACAGACACCAGAAGCTGATAAGTATTTTTGTGTTCACAGAGCCGGCTTGCCTCCTCCTCCTCTCCTTCTGCACTTTCTCCCTCATTGTGTCTTTCCCTTTCAGCTGAGACATCTAGGCCAGCCATTGCACTGCTATCACATCTTTTCCACTCAGCATGACTAGTCTCCTGTTGCTTCTTTTCCTTCAGCAGATGGCATATGCACAGCTAATAAACACTAACACACATGCCTAACCAGCCATTCCTCACAGTCCTTGTCACTCTGATTCTCCCTTTGATGCTTCTCATCCTTAGTGGTCTTCCTCTTACAAAATAAAGCCACCAAAATCACCACACCCCAGCCTTGTGGATTAATACAGACCTCCAAAGATGGAAGAGTCACATGAAAAATACAAAGAAGAAAATTAAATACTCAACAACCTGCAAGAATTGCTTTCCTACTTTGCTTTCATGGGAAGTTCAGGGGAATGTCATCTCGTTGCAGTATTTGCATTTGTACAGACTGAGGGGGGCGTAAAATCTGATAAAAGTCAACAACTCCCAGTGAGGAAATCTCATGTTTCATAAAGATCCAAGATAGTGGGGAAAATCACTCAGACATTGTGCGGCAGCACAGGAAGAACAAAGAGCAGCAGACCAGAAAGTCACAGGGAAGGTCTGTGTGTATAACACTACCATCACAGACAGGAAATCTCTATGCAATGGCTTGACTTGATTCTTCTTAAATGCAGCAGTTCCTGTTTCCCAGGGCTTCAGTGACTTCTAAACTGAACTGATTGGAAGAAAAACAACCCCACACCTTGATATTGTTTTAGCTTGCTGCCAGCACTATAACACAAGCAGTTACTTGGTAAGGATAATGTTGCTGATCTCTATATATTCTTATATATTTTTATGATCTAATATTTGCATCAAATAGACACCTACTTGAGGAACAGCCCTGCCGAGATGGATTTGGAGAAGCCAGTGGATGAGAGGCTGGACATGAACCAGCAACGCATCCTCACAGCCCAGAAAGCCAATTGTATCCTGGGCTGCATCAAAAGCAGCGTGGGCAGCAGGTCAGGGGAGGGAATTCTCCCCCTCTACTCCACTCTTGTAAGACCCCACCTGGAGTATCACATCCAGCTCTGGGGCCCCCAGGATAAGAAGGATGTGAACCTGTTGGAGCAAGTCTACAGGAAGGCCACAAAGATGGTCAGAGGGATGAAGCACCTCTCCTCTGAAGACAAGGTGAGAGAGCTGGGATTGTTCAGCCTGGAGAAGGAAGGACTCCAGGGAGACTTCATTGTGGTCTTTCAGTACTTGAAGGGTACTTACAGAAAAGATGAGGAAAATGTTTTAGCAGTATTTGTGGCAATAGGACAAGGGATAATGGTTTTAAACTAAAAGAGGGTCAATTTAGATAGACATAAGGAAGAAATTTTGTACAGAGAGGGTCATAAAACACTGGCACAGGTTGCCTGGAGAGAACAGTGGTGGATGCCCCTTTCCTGGAAGCATTCAAGATCAGGTTGGACAGGACTCTGAGCAACCTGACCTAGCTGAAGATGTCCCGGCTCATTGCAGGGGGTTTGGACTAGATGGTCTTTAAATCTCATTTGCAACACAAATTATTCTTTTATTTTATTATTATTTTTAGAGAATTATTCAATTATTTGAATTGGGGCTTTCCATATTCCACATCAGTATTTCATGAAAGACAGTACCTTTCAGTCTTGAAAAGTACCATTAACTTAGCCCAATTTAGCTTTCCTCTGGCACAATACAGGTTATTTCTGTGAACTGAAGCATCTCTAATAGATGAATGCCCAAAGTAACCCTTTTGTTTTTCTCTGTAGAAGTCATCTACATTTGTGAGAGATTCTTAAACCATTAATGATTATCACATCTCAGATGCATCTCATGAAGTCTAAATTTAAAGCTAGAAGCTCTCCTGATAGCCATAGTTAAAACTCACACCTTTCAAACCATCATTTTGTTTGGCATGCAAAAAATGTCTTTATTTCAGCCATGATTTATCACTGCTACATCAATGTAAATTAAAAGATGGCATTGCTGCTCAAAATAAATCATGCAGCAGTTGTTCCACCTTCAGTGGCCTCTGGGTTGCACTATCCAGTCATTACTTAATAGCCATCATATTTTATCCTTGTTTCTCATAAAGTGTTGTGCAAAACTTCTTTCTAGAGCTCTAAGGTCCTGGATGGCTTATAATATCTCTGAGTGCAATAGTCTTTTTTTACTTACATGTCATACCAAAAGAACCCCACTTTCTATATGTTAGTCAGACCTAAAACAAATATCAACAGGTAAACCTGCAATTCCTTGTGGAAATTCTGTCTGTGTCAATTTGGTTTTAGCAGGAGAGAAGATCCTACAACGTAACCTTTGGTTTCTGGAGCATATAGGATGATGGATATGAAACATGCAGATTCATTCGTACTTTAGGAATCTCCATTTCAGTTTATAGTGTGATAGCTTTAACCCACCCTTCATACTTTCTTATATAAAACAACTTTTTAGAACTTTTAGTGGCCTGTGTGACCACACAAAGATTGTAATTTTGCTTTATTGTCTCATTTAAAAGTTTAGAAGTAGAAATTTGAAAATAAAGTATTCAACTTTTTAATGAGACATTTTATGATATCCCAACACATGCTGCTTTCAAAAAACTTATTTTACACTTTCAGATTTATGTTTATTACAACAATTTAGTATATTTATAGTCTCATTACTATGCTTATTGTAAGATATAACTTGCCTATATTTCCAATCTTTTATTAGGTTCCATTAAAAAGACAGTAACAACAATACAGAGGAACAATTCAAAGTTCATTAAAGTTTGAGTCAGATTGATTCAACCGCGAGTTCAAATATTATCTGGCTAGTATTACTCAATTCATGAAGGCTCTACTTTCAGTGTAAATAAATGCTAACAACATCTCCTATCTTTTTATTGTTCTTTCTTCATCCTTTCCTAGATTCTTTCCTCTTGATGAGAACAGAAAATGTCATTCCCTCCCCAACTCTATGCTGGAAGCAGATTTCCCCTTGCCCAAGGTAAGCCATGCCTCCTCCTTACCTCCCCATCTTTAGGTCCTGCCTAACAAACACTGCCTGCTTGAAATTAAGAAGCTGACATGACTCTCAGCTAAAAATAGCACATGAGAGTAAAACTGCCCCTCCAGAACATATGGAATACCAAAATCCCTTGAAACCTGATAGCGCCAATGATGTTTATCTTTTTTTTTCTTTTTTTTCCTGAGGACTACCTCAATACCTCTTGACTTTAGTTCTCAGCGGGCACCCACTAGGATATCCTTAAATATGCAGAACTTTTCTGTGTTCCAATCAGCTTTTCCTATGTAGACTCCACACAGTAACTTGAAAATTGCCCCTTCCACTTACCTTGACTCTTACTTTTACTCTGGTAGCCCTGTATCACCTCCTGTATTTTCTTCAGCTGAAGCTTCAGATGTCATGAAAGAACAAAGCAATAAATTTCCTATCGACTAATCTTTTGGTGATGACTTTTAACACTCAGCTGTGCTCTTCTCAGTCTGGTTCTGTTCCAACTCATCAAGAGGATGACAGCTGCTGTTGGTATAAAGAATACACAGTGCTGACTAAGCGTCAATCCTTCTTTCTACCATGACTGCCATATCTGACGATTGTTTATGCTGGTGTCCCTCCAGCACAATTCTACTTCAACAGCAGCAAACATTTCACCAGATATTCAGTTTGCACTCACATTTTGCTGATGGTTTTTTTGACTACGATATTACAGCAGTGCAGCTCCAAATGCCTGAGTGGAATTATATATTAAGTGTCAAAAGAGAGTAAGGCCAAATGAACCAAAGAGTACAGGGAGTTTCAGAGAACTTAATTGCAATGTTTTCATGTGATTTTGAAGCCAAGTATTATATAAGCACATTTTCTTAGAACTCCATCAAAATTGTCATGAGCCATATTCCAAATAACCTTTCACTAAGTTTGAAAAAGGAAAATAAACAAAACTTTGAGCCATTGTAACTTTAACTGGAGATTCAATTCAAGACTAAATCTCAGTGCTTTTTAATTTACCTCTCAGTAGGCTACAAGATTATATAATTTCTGGAAAAGAAAACACTGTGTAGGAAAAGTGGCTGACAAGTGCAGACACACTTTTCTTCATGTACAATAACCACCAAGAAGTAATGGTAGCAATTAAAAATCAGTTTTTGAAAAAGAACACAGACAAGACCTTCTGTTTGACAATTGTTGTTATGTTTAAGCAAAATAGTCAGTGTTCGATGCATGGATTCTTTCTTTTTCTTAATCACATTTATTTCACACTGAAATACATAATAATATATATAGTTATACTTTATAAAAGAGAGGATACTATTTGTCTTCTTGACTACTTCTCCTTCTGGAAGAGACAAAAATAGTGATAGAAGACTTAACTACCTGAACAGTATTATTGCCATTTGATGATTAATACAAGAGAAATGGTTAGAATAATCAAAGAAATTCATAATTAGAACAAAATTCCAGCAGAAGGGTTAAAGTTCTTAACTAAAGCTCAGGACACAAGATCTGTATGATTTAAAGTAAAATTAAGTAGGAGATCTAGAGTTTTCTATTCTCTCCATTTTCTAACTGGCAAGCTCCAATTTGTCATGTTGCTTTTTTCTGCCCTGTTAGCCTGACTTATTTTGGTTATTTTTAAACTGGTGGACTTCAGAGTGTTTCTGAGGTGGACACAGACTGTGCTCTGGCCAAATCCCAGTGTGTACAAGTATGCAAGGCACATTAGCCCCACCTTTTCACTTCACCTCCTCATACATTGGCTTTCAGAGGAAAGAAGTGGGGCTTCACAAAGCTAAACATTATATAGTGCAATCATGTTATTTTGTGGCCAAAGTCGCTGTCAAATTATCATGACACCAGGCAGAAACCCAAGACATTTTTGTCCCCCATTCCTACTGCAAAAAGCAATCAATGAAAAGATACAAAAATGAGCTCTGTATTGCTACAGTTTAGAAGAAATTGTAATAAAAAAGGGTCCGACTTCTATTCTGGTTCAGATAAAATATGCATTCTTTGGTCCCACATACAACCAATGAACACAAAAATCTATGCTCTTCACCTCATAAATCAATTGTACTTCTTTTTTTTGTCCATGTGGAATTGCAATTGATTAAAATCTCAACATCCGTAGAAAACTATTTGCAGTCCTATTCCATAGCTATGAGTTGACAAGAAATCCAGTTTCTTTCTCTCCAGTGAACTCCCCAGGATATAAGAGCATGAGTCTGTGCTTGTCTGTGCGTTCCTCCATGTCCTTATACACAAAATATAGAGTCACATCACCCATTACTAATATACTGCCATACCTCATTGCAGAGCACAGCCCAGCACTGAATAGAAGTTCAAAAAGCTCAGAGCAGCTTTCACAGTGAGGTAGGAGAGGAAGCTGAGGAGAAAAACAAACAATCCTAGAAAGCTGATACAGCACAAGAGATCTATATTAACAGTACTCAAGTTTCTTGATCTGAAATAGTGCCAAGATCTTGTTTCAGAGCTGTGGAATATAGCAAAAAAGACAGAGCCTTTTTTCAACTATGTCCCTATGATGAAGAAAAGAGAAGCTAAATTACTCAGTCCATGAGGGAATAAACAACAAGTGATGTATACTTGTAGTGAGAGAAAAGCTAATGGAACGTAACTCATGCATGTTTTCCAACTGACTGAAGTTTCTACAGACACAAATCTTCATCTTCTTCCTCATCTAAAATGCAGAAAATCAGATGTATGCATTTTACATGTATGTTTGGCTATATATTTTTATGAAACTACTTAATTTCCTTCCCATACTGTTCCTTCTCTTATATTTGACATTGTGCAAGAGAGCAAGGCCTGTCTCATCTGGGCTACTGCACTCTGAGTTATACTGAATTCTTTGGAGAGAGAGAGAGAAAGCAGAAAAAGGCATGAAGCAGTACCAGGGACTAAGAGATCCCCAAGAAAATTGAGGGTCACCCTCCAGGAGAGAACAATGCATATGACCATATGCAGTCAGCCCAAGTTACCTGCCTGCTACTGCCACAAGATTTGATGCTGCTCCTTTATCTGCCAATCTCACAGAAAACAACCCAACAAAAAAGAAATTTCGAGTTTTGCAGCAGCAGCAAGGCAAGCCTTCTTACCCTGTGGCCAAACTTCTGCTTACACACAACACAAGGGAAAGAGCAGCAGGATTTAATTGAAAGTGTGAGGGAGGAAGTGGGAACTACCATTTCAATGGCAACCTGTGTGAAAGGTGGCGTGAAATGGTACCCTGTGTCAGGCACTTCCTTAGCAATCCAGCAGAGGCTGCAGGAGTTTGTTCCATGACAATTGATGGACAAGGGAAAACAAACAGACCTGCAAGGATCAAAGTGGTCAGGAAGAAGATTTTTTTTATTTCATCCATATTAACTATAAAAATGTCTTAAATAATTGTGATGCACTAATTCATTAATTTATATTCTAAATGAAACATTGATTTAACAACTGGAAGCCTTGGGTGTTCTTTCCATGTTAAACAAATTAAGTTTGGGGAAGAAATTCCAGTCCTTCTTAGCATATGATTCCAGATCGGGTGAAGAAAACTTTCAGCAGGGCTTTCAGAGAGGCTGGAGGGAAGCCTGTCAGTAACAGAAGATATCCACAGTGATCTTTCAGGTTAAATCCAGCCAGTAGGCCACTGCACTTTGTGCAGTCCCTTCTTCCAGATAAGATCTAGACACACACCCCAAAAAAAAAAATGTCCTTGTCTGCTTAGAATGCTTTTCAGTTGAGTATTTCAGTTTAAATTGCCAATTTAGATATGGGTTTTTTGCAGCTGCAGGAAATAAATTATCATCAAGAGTATGTCCAGGGATCAATTAATTTTCATCAATGTCAAAAAAAGTGCAACTTGAATAAGAACAGCTAGACTGGATTCAGATTATGGAGAGACTCATTGATTCAGTTAAAAATAATCATAAGTGTGTTGCCAAACCCAAATGAAACAGATTCAGTGGATGCCAAGGCAATATTCACTCTTGCTGTATCTGCATTACTGCCAGTGGCTTCACATCAGGGAAATATTTGGAAGGATTACTTCAGATTTTCAGGAAGTGCTTTATCCCATTATCCCATTCGGAATTATTGTCTGGAGTTGACAAAGAGGAGTGAAATCCAGTGTCTGCTGGCACAGTATATCGGAGTAATCTAAAGTATGCAAGAGGAAGAAATTCCTAGCTACAATTTTCGTTAAACTCAAAACGAAACAAGATACTACAGAGACCACAGTGGGACTACATATATTTCTAAAATGTATCTAAAAGATTCCACAAACTGGTAAAAGAAGCAACAACATCCACATTTCCTGTTAATATTAAAATGATAGTTAACTTCAGAGACATAGCACAAAGCAAGGAACCATTGACTGGCACAGAGAAATTCCTCTGTTTAGATCCAGCATCTGGGTTAACAGATGGCAGATGCTGTGGTATGGATAAGTATACATTAATTTATTATGCAACAAAGGAGCAAAGGATAGGGAGGACATAAAAGTGTTTGAGTATATTGATCAGGCCACAGCTAGAGAACATTTGTAGGAAAACCCCCAAGGTTTCATTTCATTTTGCAGATGGCTGTAGAGAACTAGTTGCCAAATACTCTGTTTTGGTGATATTGTTGAGTTTGGTTCATGAATACATGTAAACCATTTTGCAGTCTTTGGAACAAAACAAGCAATTTAAATTTTTATTTCTTCCATCACTTATTCCCTACAGAAAAGAATCATGTTTCTAATGAATAGGTTTTTTTTTCTTTACTTTCCTTTAGATCCATGCTGTTTTTCACAAATTTAAACTATGTGTTTGTGTGTATGTTTAGACACGTGACCTTCACCATTAAAGCTGATGTGTATTCTACAGCCCCATGGACACCTTGCAAGACCACTAAAACTATAGTAGTAGTTTGATGTTCGGTTGCAAATCCCAAATCTCATTGAGATGCACCAGGCAAAATACTTGAAAACAACTCTCAAGACAAACTATAGACATTACCACCAATCAGGTCAAGATCAGGACAGTTAACCATAACAACTAACTAGGGAAAAACCAGATTCAGAGAGTCTGCCAGGACTGGAAATACCATAATAACAGGAGAATTTAATTATTCTTTTGTAGATTTAAATGTCACACCATGGTATTTTTAGATATTGTACAGGAATGTTTCATGGATAAGCTAGTCATGCAGCTCAAGGGGGAGAGTCTGGTTTTGACTCTCTTCCCAGTGGTATTTTTGGCTTGTGTCACAATGTCACTATCAAGGACTAACTCTGTAATTGCCACTGAAATATATTTATATTCAACATCCTTGCGGGAAATGTGAAGGCCAAACAAAGAATCCTCTGCACTAGTGTTTGACTTCAAAATGTCAGCTTAGAAGCAGTCAAAAATGTTAACTGAACATAAAGGAATTATTAGGTGCAGAATAGGAAACAAAAATAGGAAATACTGAATATATGACTAAGTCTAAGGTGTCTTGGCAGCTTAAATACTGTGTACAGTTCTGGCATCCCATCTTAAAAATTATAGAGCTGAGTAAGAAAAATGAAGGCTGATAAAGATGACCTACAGTGTGAAACAATTTGCATGAAAAGAGAGATTAAAAGGTTAGGACCTTTCAGCCTGGAAAACCAATTTCAGAGGAAAATAATAGTGAACTGTATAATCAGGAGGACAGAGAGGATGAATAAGAAACTCTTATTACTTTTTTTTATTTCCATAATACAAAACATAGATTACATCAAGTGAAATTATCATCTAGCATTTTTGAACAACACAAAAGGGAATATATCTTCTCATACTCTCTAATTAAGCTGAGTAACCTGTGCAGAAGGGTAATGATGATGCAAAAAGATATCATTCAAATTAATGGTGGAAAATCATTCAAGACAATTAAACACAAAGGTACTGCCTCTGACTAAAGAGATCCCTGAGCTGCACATTGCTGTAAGCTGCAGAAGGATACTAAGGGAGTACTCTTCCATCTTTTTGCTGATTTTATACTAGGCATCCACTGGTGGCCACCATATCAGCATGGGAGGCTACCTTAGAATTTTGATCTGGTTCAGGGCATTCCCTAAACTGTGTTGGAAACGCCTGGAATATTAACTTTTTCATTGTATTATACCCACCATTGTCTATGTCAACAACAAAACCTGAAAAAGAGATATAAAAATTAAGGAGTATAGGAAAAATGGCAGCTTTTTATACTGCAAACCTGGTTGCTTGTATTTTGAGCCAGGATCAGATTGAACTGTACTTTTCCTGACCTGACTTAGAAAAAATGTGCCCATAAAAAGTTAATCAGTCTGACTTACCTAAAAAATACCACAAAAAGACCCCAGCCTGTGGGGAAATCATTGTGTTCACACAACTCTCAACAGCAGATCTTACTGGCCAGCTGGACCTGCTGGTTTTACACACAGATTGCTTATAAACTATTCTGGCAACTGGAGTCTATCTGAGATTTTCCTTTCCCAGTGAAGCAGGCCAGCCAGCTTTGTGCAGTTAAGAATTCAGCTCAGAACAAATATGCATGTACACTTCAGTTTTCTTCCAACTTAATCCCCTGTATATTTTAGTGCATTCTGTCATTTTCTTACAGTGATTGGTTTGGATGCATTAATTTGGCATTATGTAGATGAGTGTCTATTCCAACAGGCCATTCATGTGTGGCATCCTCAGGTTGTGGAAAAAGAGCACAATACAGAAATAGCCTCCCATTGTTCATTAAATAATATATTAAAAGTAGATTAGGAGGATATATATGTTGATTTAGACACAGCTAATCCTACTTTACAGCAGAAAATTATATTATATCCTCCTCGAGTCCCTTTAGCACTGTTTTCTACAACTTCACTAGTAAAAAACAAATTGGGATATTTTCATGAAACTAATAATTTTAATTTTGCCTGGAGGAGGGATGTTGACAGATCTTATTTAAAAAAAATATTTCAGTTTTATCTCAAAAAGTACTTTGATGAGGGAAATATGACCAACAAAAACCGCTCCACTAACATTAGGGAAAAAAAAAACCAAAAAAGAGTGTTTCAAAGTGCTGCTCTCATATGGTCCTCAATAACCCCATCTCTACATTTCAAAATTAGGGGCCAAAAAATAAAAAATGGTTTCAGTTTCTGGGATAGCACATTTCTTCAGGAATAAATTTAATTCCTCCATCCCTGACCTGCATATAAAGATGAGACATCAGTCATTTGGATATATTGTTTACTTGTACCACAAGGTGAAGTCAAGAGTCAATCACACACACAGCCCCTAATGAGAGAGGGCTCTGATAAAATTCAGAGCTTTTAGATGATACTGCATGCAATAACACCTCAAATAAACACTGATGTTTCACTCCTCTCTCCTCACTTCAAAAGTATTTATACTTCCACCTACATATACAGCATGTTCTTTTACTACAGTGACCAAAATGCAAGAGCGTGGAAAAGCATCCCCACCTGAGACAACTGAATAAGTGTGTTACTCAAAGCAGTGACTGCAGATTACTGAAATTAGCTCCACTTCATTCCTTTCATTCCAAACCTTGCAAACAAGTCACATTACATTGTTGCTCTCTATAGCATATATCTGATGAATATGTCTTCCTAGATCTTTCTTGGCTGTCTTCCCAGTGCCCAGATGACTCAAGAACTGACAGATGCAGAGCATAACCTTTGCTCCAATAACTGGCTGTGTGCATCTCTGAGACTGAAAAAAAAAAAAAAAGAAAGAAAAACAATCCCACTTTTAAAGTATTACAATTGATTGCTAAAATGAGAGACTAGAAATGGTAGGATAAAACAGAGCACAGGGACTTGGAAAGAAGAGAAATGAGGACAAGAGAACAAGGCTTAGGTACAGGCAATTGCCTCAGTCAGCAGATAGTCGGGCAGCACACAGTCCAACACACAAACAGCCATGCTATTACTTTATCGATGCTCAAATGTAGCATTACCAGCTTTGGCCTTGTTTCCCTGCCGCTCATTTTTGTCTGCTTTGCTAGCAAGCCTTGAGCCTGCTGTAATAAACTGGGTAAGAAGACAGCAGTCAAGGGAATGTTATCCACAAGATACTGACTGGCTAGGACAAAATGGGCTTTATCACCTTCCCCCAGAACTTGCTGACTGCCTCACTTCCAGTTCACAGTGTGCATCTGGTCCTGCCAAACACAAAGGATCTGTAGGGACATGCAAAAATTAGACTAATTATGTCTCCTCCATTTTTACTCACTGAAAAGTATCTTCCTGATGGGGCTGTGCAATCAGACTGTCCCCTACCCACAGTTTGAAGAGCAGTCTACTAACGATTAAAACATTCCCCAGGATCCAGCTGGGGAATTTCCACAGAGATGGTTCATAGTCCGGCATGTTAAAAACTTTATCTCAGTTCTCTCTGTTCCTGCTGTCTCATCCACTGCGCCAAAACATTTTTACAGCAAGGCTGATATCATTGTACACAAGTGCAGGCACACCAACACATCCCCCTTCCTCTTGGAGACTGCTCTGTTGTTTCAGAGTACAATCTAACTCCACAACTTGTGCTGGGCCTAGCATTCAAAAATCTCTAGCAGATCTCTAGCAATATCAACCCTTCCCATCAGATCAAGCACTGTGTGGCAGTGACACCAACCAAAACTGCTCAACAGTCTGTGGCTTAGGCAGAGATTTTACCCAAGGGCTACAATACTGACCAACATCAGCTGCCACCCTGCTGTAGATGGGCTGGATAATGAACAGCTGCAGCTGCAGAAAGAAACAAATTAAGGGAAGACTGATGAAATGAACATGGCTTTATCAACACGGTCAGGACGCAAGTTAGTCCTGTCCCACTACAGAGTAAAACAAGCCATATGGCTGAGAAGCCACTGTTATCTGCAGTCCTTGGTCTCTTGAGACATAAAGCAAAGCCCATGGCCATACAGCAGTTTTGATATGGCATTTCTCAAGTCAGAACGTTTAGTCAGCTCTAGGCTATGGCCTGGATTTTCAAAACCAGCAGTTCCACGCCCACGTCATCAAGGTGAGTGAAGATTTGTGATGTTTCAATGAGGATCGTTGTCATCATGTGTGTGGGGGGGCGGTGTGATTGTGATTTTCTTCCCTCAGGAAGTTTGCTGCTCCCTTGAACTCTGTCTAGGTTTGGGAAAGAGTCTCAATCACAGATGTTACTGCTTTACTCTTTCAGGCAGAGAGCTGCTATCACACTCATTTTACCAATGTAAAATTAGCACTTTTCCTCTAAGTGTCTCTTAAAAAAAACCCAAATCTTTAAATTATCCTACAGCACCAAACAAATGATCTTCTGTTTCCAAAAACCATGGTAGGATGAAAGAAATTTGTGTTGCTGGAAGAAAATACAGGATACCAATGCCTGGTGTAAAAGACAAACGGATTGAACTTCAGGTGCAATAAGATAGCTATCTCAGGTTTTAACGCCCAGAGT
The DNA here is from genome assembly GCA_035222235.1 of Margarornis squamiger. Taxonomy (NCBI): domain Eukaryota; kingdom Metazoa; phylum Chordata; class Aves; order Passeriformes; family Furnariidae; genus Margarornis; species Margarornis squamiger. The sequence continues at coordinate 61,098,453 of JAWWTY010000037.1, forward strand.
TAACTCTTTCCTGTGTGCTCTCCATGTCTGCTTTGCAAGTTTCCCCTTCCCAGGAGCAGGGAACGGGAGCGGGCTTGGCCGTGCGGTTCTGGCAAGGGAACACGCGGTGGCACTGTGGCCTCTCGCTGCTCGCAGGGCTTTTCCTGGCGGGGAGGAGGCAGCTCCCTCTCCCTCGGCGGGGTCACGCAAATCGAACCAGAGGGAACACGACACGTGTAGAAACAATCCTGCTGTTCTTGACTAACCTGCACTTACGTCCTCAACCATAGGATCCAAAAAGAAAAAGGGAGGGAAAAAACAAATCCGGAGTAAATGGCACTTCATTTTCTTTGGTTCTAGAGGTTCACACACATTATTTCTGTGTGTATTTAAGATGTTGTTTCACGTTTAAACTGAACACCTCAATGTTCATACTTACACATGTTTCCTCTAAGTTTCCTGCAACTGACAGTAATCTGTTTCCAGGGTACAAGCTCAGATGAATCCCTAAGTCCTAACACAGGGAGGGTGCAAGGGGAGGGAGGGAAAAACAAGCAAAAGGACCAACTACCACAACTTTAATATAAATATTCTTTGGGCGAAATTTCTGATGGAGAAAGGTTGTGTGGTTTAAGCCAAGCACATCTGGTAAGAATAAGAAATAAGTCTTATAAAGAAATATCTGGTTTTCTGATCTGCTTGACTCCAGCCATCAGACGCTGGGCTGAAAGCAAATGTTTTTGTATGTGGTTCTTCATCCCTTAATCATCATATTCGTCATAATTAATTCTCTTTTTCAAAAATCTCATGAGCAAACATCATCACAAGTTGCAATCTTTTCAGGGATAATCCCAGCTATGTTGCTTTATAGCTGCAAATGGCACTGCTGAAGTATTTCCTTCTCAAAAGACTTGGGGCCTTTCCTTTTTTTTTTTTTTTTTAATTCAGTTGAGAAGGGATCCAACTTCAAGGAATTGCTATTGATGAGACAGTCAGTTATGTAGTATTTGTTTATTTTCTTCAGTTAAGATAAACCCTTAGTTCATTTCTATTACAGATCTTGGCTAAGCATTTTCTGAATTGCTGTGCAAGCAAATTTTTTTCTTTCTCCTCTTTTCCCTCACCCCCAACTTTCCAGTCAGCATTCCCAGTTACAAGAAGAGAAATCCATCTCAGAAACCTAATTAAAGATTTTAAAGTCCAGAGAAAACTGCCATTTCTTTGCCACAGATATCACAAGCACAAATAAAGGTACATACTTGCAAAATTATGTTAATAACTATTCAGGAGTTCTTCCAACAGAGGCAATGCCGAAATGCCAAGAACTCTATGTGGTGGCAGTGGCATTTGAGGACACCCTCTACAAGAGTATTTTCTAAATCTTGAATCCATTTCAAATTACACATTTCAGGTGTAATTTTGTGTGAAACCAAATTGGTTTCGACTATAAAAAACTATCCAGAATTCATGTTTGTGCTGGAGTTCAGGAATGGAGAAGAGGGCAGGGAAAAGGAGGAGGGGAGGAAATGTTTCACATTTTTTAGACTATTCTCTAATCTCTTCACTCATGCTGCCTGAGAATGTAGTATCTATTGTTTACTGGAAATGCTTTTGTGATTCTCTGTATGTCAGCAAAAGGGTCTAAAAGTGTTTGACATAGTTTACATTCCTTTCTAGCTGTGATGTTTCTTATTGTTTTTCCTGCCTTATCCTGCCCATTCTTTAACTTTTTTATCCTTGCACTTTTCTGTTACAATTTTTTCCTGCCCATCATAGTTCTTCTAGTATTCAAGACTGTATGATTGACTGATGAAATGAACACAGCTTTATAACCCAGGTCAGGATGCAAGCTAGTCCTGTCCTACTACACAACATAAAAAAACCCCATATGCCTGAGAAACCACAGATATCTGCAGTTCTGCCTCCAATTTCCTCCTCTCCACAAATTCCTGCTCTTCTTTCCCAGCTGGTACCCCCACAGCTAATCTCCAAACTTTCTGCTCCAATACATAACCTTTCCCCATTTATAAGGGAGGGGTGTGTTATTCAATTTCTCTTAACCAGTGAAACTATTCTCTTCTATCACTAACAAGACCTTTCCTGGGGAATGCCGCATTAGAACAAAAGGGGATTACACTAGTAGTCCAAGTGATGAGAAGGGCCAGAGCTGCCTTCCCGTCTTAGACAAGAAATTGGAAGAGAGACAACGATTAAAAATCAGTGGCAAAAGAATTCTGGACTCCTAAGTGTGGAGCCAGTTTCTCCTCCCCAGCCCGATGCCCAGTTCCTTAGGTTACAGTGGACTCTAAGAGAAGGATCCCCCTAGTTTCTCCCCTGTCATCCTGTACCCTCACTGCTGTCTGAAGTTTGGTAAAAAGCAAGCTTCAACAGCTCATTGTGAGTCCCAGCACGTCTCTGAAATAGCATCAGGTGAAGTTAAAAGCCACATTAGTTTTCATTTGCTTTTAAGAAATATCGGGGGTTTCCATCAAAATACCTAGAGTTAGTTTGGTGGAGATTTTTTTTTTCTCCTTTTTCTAAAGCCTGCACTTTCCCCAAAACATTGCACGTTCCCTTGTGCCTTGTCCTTTCAGCCCACCGTGAGTAGTGTTTGTTTAAACAGTGACTCCCAAGTTGCGTCCTGAGATAGTGTGAGAACTTCAGCCTTCCCCCGGTTCGCACTCGCCCAGATGTACTTCGGTGGGTACGAACATGCTCATGACGGCAGGGGCAGAGCCAGTCGGGGTTTTTCCAACCTTTAATTGGGCAATTCCCTCATCACCTCCTTACAACGGAACGGAGAGAATGCTGCTTCAGCTCATCTCTCTGCAATCCCTCAGGGCAGCCTGAAAAAAAACCCCAGAGAGCAGGAAAACCTCCCGAATCAGCAGCACTCCCGCATCACAATCCCGCCTGAAAGTTTGATATTCACAGCACGGACCACTGCACTTAAAGCATGTATTTCCAGGTTGAAACTTAGGTACACGCATCACAAAATGCATAAAAGCGCAAAAATACAGAAGCAGCTTAAATATATAACATAACGCAAAGCGTCTATGAGGGACGGTACACGAGGACAGTGCGTATTTATGTTTAAAAGGTGCGTGTGTTCCCGCGGAGACGGGGGAGGTGGTACGTGTGCCACGGGAACCCGGGCTCCCGGCGAGGGCGGGACGTGGCGCCGCAGCCTCACACACTCACACACGCACACACACACAAACTCATACTCACACACACACACACACACAAGCTCACACACACACACATACAAACACACTCACACACAAAAACATACACAAACTCAGACACACACACAAACACACACACAGGCACACATTTACACACACACACAAATTCACACACACAAAAACACAAACTCACAGAGACTCATACACACAGACACACACACAAACACACACAAACTTATACACACACAATTTCACACACGCGCACTCACACTAACACGCGCTCACACTAACACACACTCACAAAGACACACACTCACAAACTCACACACGCACGCTCACACACACACACGCACTCCCCGCCCAGGGAGCGCAGACCCGGCTGCTCCGGGACTCCTCCGGGGCGAGGTCGTGAATAGGCGGCGATCCCCGGGGGCGGCGGTCGCGCCCCGCTGGGCTGGGCTGGGACCCTTCACCCCGGCGGGCAGGGCAGGGGAGGGCAGGGGAGGGGAAGAGCGGAGCGGGGCCGGGCCGGAGAAGGGCAGGGAAGGGGCGGAGGCGCGGGCCGTGCCTGGCACCTGTGCGGCGGGGCGGGCGGGGCCGGCAGTGGCGGCAGCGGCGGCAGCGCAACAGGTTAGCGGAGCGGAGCGGAGTGGAGCGGAGCCGATCGGAGCCCCTCTGTGCCCATGGCCGGCCGCGGCCCCGCCGCCGAACAGGGCTACATCCGCACCGTGCTGGGCCAGCAGATCCTGGGGGAGCTGGACAGCTCCAGCCTGGCGCTGCCCTCCGAGGACCGGCTCAAGCTGTCGGGAGACCGCGCCGGGGAGGAGAAGGCGTTGCGGATCCACCGGCAGGTCCAGCAGACGCTGGCCAGGAAGAGCCGGGGCTCGCTGTACAATGGTGAGTGCCCGCCCCGGCCCCGCGGGGCTCTCCGGTGGGGGCTCGGGAAGGGCTCCCGGGGCTCCGCCGTGGGACCCGGGCTGGGAGGTGCAGATCACCGGCCGTGAACGGGTTTGGCAGGAAAAAAGGTGACTCTGTCGCCTCTTCCCTTTCTCTTCTCCCACCCCAGTGAGTCAAAAGTTTCTCCCTCCCAAACTCTCGCCGTAACTCGGTGTCCGGTGGGGCCGCTCTCGGCATTCCGCTGCCGAGGAGGGGAAGGAATCGAGGCGAAATTCTCCTAATCCAGGGACCATTTAATGTGCTTATTTTAATGCCTTTATCTTTACCCCCTGGTCCCGTTTGCTAAATAATATGGGAAGAAAATAGGAAATGTTTTGCCTTCTTAAACCGTGAAACAAACTAACTAAAAACTAAAAGGAAGTTTGGAAAAGTAGGTCTGGGAAAGGCATGAATGGGAAACGCAGAGATAATCCTATCAGACATTATTTACCCAGTTCTTTGACATGCATGATACAGACTGACGTCAGTCACTCCTTCCTTCTAAGATCTTGTAGCCAGAAGGCCAGACCAGTCAATAAAGTCTGCAGTCACACCTTTTGCCCCAACCAGGGCCTGATCTGGCACTGACAGCGTGACTGTCAGGTGCTGAGGTTAAAGGCAAGCTGCTCGAGGGGTTTAGCCTTAACTATTAATGAAAACTTTTTGTACCATGAAACTTTCATCTTGTTTTTAAATAGGAAGAGATGACTGACTTAAAGGCTACATACTGTTGCTCAGTTGTCTTTAAAGAAGCTGTCACCTTTCATTTGCTAAAAGCTGTGAGATGAAGGTCTTTCTACTTTACTCATCTATCATGTCAGGCAGAGGAATGTTTTCTTGTTCTTTGTCTGGTCTCCATCTAAAAACACCTCATGGCAAAAAATGCACACAGTGCGGACACAGACATATTCTTCTCGTAAAAATCTCATAAAAATCAGGTATACAAACCACATAAAGAGGTACACACAGCTGTGCAGTGTGCAGATACACATGCGAGTCCTTAGCTGGGCTCCTGTCATTTAAATATGGTTTCTAAACACTTTTAAAGTAACTTAATTTCTTTTTCTCACAAACAGAGAGCTTGCAAAAAGCTTTTTAAGCAATAGTTTATAAATGATACGGTGTCATGAACCTGAGCCCGTGTCTCTAAAGCATGCATAAAACTATGAAGACAGAGTTCCCATCCTCCCAAGTCATTTTGGCTTCTCTGGAATACATTAACAGACCTGATGTGTTTTGGGATAGTTACCTCTGTTTGTTTTCTTTTTCTAAAGGTCAAGTATTTGATCCCCTTGCATTTGTGAGACACCAAAACTTTTAAACTTTAAGATCAGGAGTGGCAAATGACATGTCTGTAACATGTTTTGTGCAACCATAAAATGAACTTTTCTTCCTTCAAATGTATCCAACTCACTGTAAACCTTTTAGTCCCACTGCAAAACTAAGAAAGAGATAAATGAAACTGAAATGCATTCCATGAATGTATACATATATATATGTAATATGTATGTCTATTTATGTCTTAAATATATATATAGTGAATCAAATGCCTATCTTTCATTTAACATGTCGACTTTCCTGAAAAATATATGTATATGTGCATGTGTTTCCCAATGTGCTTTCTATATAGACTTGCTCAAAAATTGGCTATGCTTTGAGAAACATTTCAATTCTTACATGTAGGGTACTTTTAAAAAATAAGCCCTCTTTTACATGCAAAAGCATCATTTTCTCTGAATTAAGACCTTTTTCTAGATACATTCACCAAGGGACCCATACTGTTTGCAGTATCAGGGAAGACTTAAAAAGAGTTAGAGGGAGCAGGAGCAGGCCCTTGTGATATAACTGTCCTATCTGTAGGAGTATTTCAGACTGTTCAGCAAGGTACTTAGTGCATACCTAACTACAGTATTCACATCCATGCCTAAAATTAGCCAAGCACATAACCACTGGGTATGAAAAGTCAGTGGTAGAAAAGGTCTTGCCCAGTATCATCTGTGCACACCCATTTTCTACTAACTGTGCTGGACACTGAAGCTGCAAGAAGTAGTTTGTCAGGCAGCATAATTTCTCCTTAGAATTTCAAATTACAGGTGTCTGACTAGCCTTCAGGTTTACCTTGAAGTGGAAAAAAAATCTTTTTGCCTCCTACCCTGTTTGCTGTTTCATGCCCTTTTCCCCCTTTTGGAGGATATATTTCTTTTTTATAACAGAAATTCAGTCATCCTTGGATTTGAGGATTCCACTTGCTGCCAAATGATTGAAGTTACTTATGACATCAACTCTTTTCAAGATGTTGTCAAACATTGTTAATAGCTTTTCAAGCAGTTTAACAACAGCTGCAACTTTTCTAATTCATCCATTGCCGAACCTTTATAAATTAAAGATTATTCTGCCCTTAGAAGTTTTGGACAACTAAAGCAGTCATATCAAATTTCTGAATGCTATTTAAGGATGGAAATGGAGTGCTAGGTAGTTCTGCCTTATCAAAGAAAAATGGCATTCAGAATCATGTATTTTAATGACTGGTGTTTTTCGGCTTCCATATAGTGCAGCACTTGATTATTTTATGTTAATTTTAGGAATCTATTAAACTTTATTCTGTTTATGAGTCCCCTTGTCTCTGATCTTATTCGATTTGGATTTTGATTGGCTTTTTAAACCATCCTAATTAGTTCTTCACTCTAAAAAATGAGGGCTGAATTGAGTAATATATCATACAAAACCAAATGGCCTGATTAACTGCTTCCTGTGTAGCCATTCTTTCTCTAGCACAGTTTTATAAATACAGTGTGTTTATTAAAACAATCAAACAAACAAACAAAACCCCAGAATTCAAACTTATGAGATTTCCAAATAAAAAGCATCAGATACAAGGCAGTTAAAATCAGAGCCCTACTTATTCTCACTTTTCTTAATTTCTAGAATTCTGGGTTTTATTTTCTTGTTAGACCTCCTTTTAGGGGCTTGGGGCACCTTTTTTCCTTAGTCTTCTATTTTGCAGAATGCTGACCGTGGTAACTGCTTCGTAGTAATTTTCTGTTTATGTCTTTGTGGGATAAGGAACTTGAAAAAAATTCGTTGTTGATGACTTTCAATTTTTGTTGGTTTTATCAAATTCCTCACCTTGGCTTTCTGAGCCAGAGAAAATCTTTTCCTTAAATTTGAGCACTTGTGTAAATGAACTGACCAGCACAAAATGTTAGAAAAACTTCTCTGGGACCAATCGTGCTGCCAGAGTGATGAAGAAGCCCAATCAAAAAGAAGGCTCTTTGATCTCTAGATGAAGTGATTCAGTGACTTTTTTGATATGCCACTCTTAAATGTCACCATCATGAGTGCTGAAGTAAAAAAGGATTAAAAGATGACAGTCCAAGAACGGTGAGGAATCTCTCTTGGGGGGTATGATCACCCACCTGCCCTGAGCAAGAGTAGGCAATGAACACTCAGCAGGTGGGCTCTCAGGGTGCATGGAAGTATCACAGCCCTTGATAGACTTATGTGTGCAGGGTACAGCTATATTGATGGTTGCAGCGGGAGGCTTAAAGCCAAAATTTGGCTTTCCTGGTAACCGCTCAAATACAGAAGTGCTGGAAAAGACTCATAGCTGAGAGTTACCACTGAACATGATTTAAGGGGAATTTGATAACCCAACTTGTTAATGGAGGCTAATTGTCGTGTTCATATATCATATATCTTAGAGATGCCTCCTGTCAGTGTTGTTTTTGGAAGCAGAGCAAACAGCAGGTTGATCTGTCATCAGCCACAGGCAGCGATTGCTGGGGAGAATTTTCCAAGGCCTTTGGAGATGTTGGGCTTGTCACATCCAGGGGGACAAAGGAGCCTTAAGAAAAGCCTCTTTGAAGACAGATGGGACTTTTTGCTCAGTCATCTGCAGAGTCTGCCTCCTGAAAGTGTAATTATTTCTTCCAGTCTTAAAATTTAGTCATAACTGTTGCAGTACCAGGTGATTTTTGTACAACTTTTATTTTAGGCATAGAGAAGAGGAAAGGGTTTAGTTTTTCTCTACCACTGACCACATCCAAAGTGTTCCTAAGCTATTTTAGTTCATATTGACAGGGGAGAGGGGGGACTCTGATAAGCGGTTCCACTCAATTGCCCACACATGGGTGTCTGGTGCTGTCTGAGATGCCTCAGTTTTCCAAAATATCCTTATGGGTTGACAGACATGATGCAGGGGCTGTAGGAAACCCATTTTTTTCTTGTTTTGCTGATGGAAAACAAGTGTGGTATCCTAAGGCCTCTGAAATAGTGCTTGTCCCCTATAGAAGAGGAACTGAATTGTATGCATATTTTCTGAAGAGAGTTTTTCTGAGGCTTAAAATACTGAGTATCACAGCTAGACCATATCAATCCTAACAGTATATGAGACCCTAACATAAAATTGAAAAAAAAAAAATAAAATTCCTGGCTTAAAAAAAAAAAAAAAAAAAAACAACCAACAAAAAACCCACACAAAACAACAAAAAAAAAACCCAAACAAACAAACAAAACCGCAGTATACTGAGTATGTAAGGACAGCCTAATGATTTCAGAATATACATAATACTGAGAAATCTGCAATGTGAGAAAGACACATAGGTTTTTGTAGTATGGTGAAAATAATCTGAAAGGAGCCTTGCTGGCAGAGGCAAGTTTTGATCAGGTCACCTATTCTGCATCTCATAACTAATGGAAAGACACAGCATTTTGGTTACCACTTTTTCCTTTAACACACTGACTTTTGGCACAAGTAAAGAATGCACAGTAAAAAGACATGCATTTTCTGTCTGGCTAATAAATCTATAGGTAAAAGTCTGGCAAAATAATTTAGTGCTGTGGTAAGAGCAAGCAAGAGATAACTGCAAATGCAAAGTGAAATTCCATAAGTTGACATAAACTGTGTTTGTCTCTGAAGGAGAAAAAACTTTACTGATGAATATTTTCAGAGGGAGACTGAAGGTTAGAAAAGAGGACTCCTTGAAGATAACTGCATGTTACAATTTCTGATTTGACTTTCTGATTTTGCTTTTGCAAAGAGTGAACTGTTAGGTAGTTTACCCTCAACTAGTTCATGGATGGCCTTGTTACATTTAATTTATCCTCTTTTTTGTGTTTTTAGTAAAGACAAGTTTAGAGTTACCTAAAGTATACAAAAATCACTTGCTCAAATGATCTTTATGACCTAACTAGATAAATAATTGAGAGCACTTTCTCACTAAGTGTAGTAAACAGGGAAAAAATACTAACTGTAAAGCAGAAATTTATATGTATTTATGTTAAAGATTTTTTATATAGAAATACTTCAATATGCAGCAATGAGGAAAGTGATCTTTGAAAAAGCAGACACAGGTGATAGGCTAGAGTGGACTCTTATTTGGCACCTCAAATAGTACATTGGTATGGGAATTATATGACACAAATGAGTGATTTCTATGAATGTACAGATCTTGGATGTTGGTGTACATTGGCAGGAATTTTTTGCAGTATAAGAAACCAGCTTCCTTTACTGCTTTCTCATGTACTCGGGTAACCCTTGGGCTATGGTAACCTTGTAATGTCACAAAGGAATTATTACAATCCAAATCATGAGTTTGACCAAGCTTCATCATTCCACTCTCATGATGCAAAGTTGCTGTGAATGTGTCTTAACAAATCACCTAATACGTGTTTAAATCTGCCTCATGGCCAAAATACAAAAGTTGGAAGGTATTATTAAATAAGCAAAATAACTGCAAAGAATGATTGAATTAGGCCTCAAATTATTGCAGTCTGACATTATTTTGTATTGTATTATACTATATTATAGAATACTCAAATTTAGACTTGCTCAGGTAGTTTACATGCTAGGGAGAATCATTTATAAATTATTCTGGTTACCTGAGTTTATTTTCATTCTCATTGAGTCCTTTACTAACTGCAGACACTAAGGATAAAATATACAGGTGTGCTGAACTTCCTAGGGTTGTGCACCTAATGAAGCCCAAAATCTAACTGCGTGCATTGAAGGCCTGAGCTCTGGCACACACACACCAGGAGCTTTCAAACATCCCAGAAGCAACTTGCTGGCATGTTTTTGGCACCTGAATTCCCGTGGGCATAGGTCTCCTACTATTTTTAGAAGCAGAGACTTCAGCTATTTGGCCAAGTTAATGGTTCATTCTTTAGATTTCGTTTCTGTAGTATCTCAGGTAATATCTGCTATTTTGGAAATTGATGGCCAGCTAACTTCTTTATTGACCACTGTTATCTGTTCAGCCTAAACTTCTGCAGCCCACATTGGCCCCATTTATGACTGATTTGAGGTACATCTTGCTTTCAACTTCTGTTTCATCCCTTTAAACCTGTGTTAATTATATTCCTATATGCAGATTCTCACAGTAGCACGGAAATCTCATGAATAATCATTTCAGCAGTACCTGTTGCTTTAAAAGTTTTCATTAAAAGGAGCACTTATTCCTTGAAAATGCATTGTATTAGTGAAAAAAGCAACAGCTGGAAGCTTTTGGTTGGGTTTTTTTTGCAGTTTTAATGAAAGAAATAATCAAAATGGGGTGCTCTGTTTTCAAAGCTGAGTCATGGAAAAAAAAGGATCAGAGCAGATACACTGTGAATCTTCTACATTGTTTGTAGGCTTAATGAACCTTTCAGATGCAGATTTGAAGCATCTTTGAACAGCCCAACTTCACAGCATCATATGCCATGTGCCTCCATAGGCCATAGAATTTGTTCGTGGACTCTTCGTGCTCTTTGCATGAAGCACTGAGAAGATTAATCCTATTACCATTATTTGCTCCAATATATGGTCAATAAACTAACACCTAAGGGAGAAGGAAACATCAGCAGTTGAGGCAGACAACTACGAAATGAACAGTCTATACTCAGTGTATGCTGTTTGTTTACAATGGTACCATATGACAGTTGCATCTTTAGGGTGCACAGCAACAGATGTATGCACATCAACCCGTGTTTCTCAGCTCCAATCTACAGCTGCAGTGTTTTAATTTCATGTGTACTTTGCACGTTATAGTCAGCCTCCAGTGTAAACCATGCATATGAATATATGTATTTGAATACATATTCAAAGTGGTTACAGTGGAAAATAAGCTTTTTTAGTAGCTGTTCACTAATACCATTTCTCAGCACTTAACCAGCTGTCGTGATCCAGAATATTTAAAGTATCAGCTTGCTTTGTTAAAACATTTCTCATAGCTGCATGAGTGACTCGACTTCTAAAAGTTAAAAACAATTCTTAAGTAAATATATAGGGAACCGATAAAAAAGGCTTGTATCCTCAGGAAGCTTTGCTTAGCCATGTTTTGAATGTGATACACCAAATCCAAACATCTTTCCATTATGTCCCTGTTCAATGTTCAGCTTATATATACTAATGGCCATGCAGACTACTACGTTTCCCTATTACTGTATATCATCCTCTGTAACAATATTATGTTTTGTTAAAATCCTACTAATATTAGTCTTTGGTTACAGGCAGCTTACACCGTGCATCCAGTGTACCAGAGCGTGTCTATAACATGGGCGTTACTGAAAATGATTTTGTACCAAGAACTCCCTATGGTTTCTCATATTATCAGTCAAACCAGGTGAGGAAGATGATGAATAGAAATAAATATAATATCACATGCATAGTTTATTTATTTTTTTACCACAAATAATAGCATCGAAATGGTGTTACACGGTTTTTTTGCTTATTTGTTTTCTTTTCAAAGCCTGATTTCTAGAAAATGAGTTTTTTACAACTGAAATCTCTTAATGTTTTACCTCACTTTTAGACTTCAGAGCCCAGTGGCAGGATTGCACTTAATCGTACAGACAGGCTGTTTGCAACTCTGTTGGTTTTGTGAGAATTGACCTCAGGGTAGGAAATGAAAAATCATATTAACACTCCACTAAGGTGAAGGCTGGGACAAGTCAGGTCTTTATCCATCCCACCAGGCAGCAGGTCAATCAGCACATCAGGAGCTCAGAGCAGGCAGAGGCCATGTTGCCTAGCTGAACAGAATTAAGAATCCAAAACCGAAGGAAAACAGATTGCTTTAGTTTCACAGAGACAGGTTCCCTATAATTTAAAATAGCATTACAAGAGTTTCAGCAGTGCAGTCCTTGCAATACAATGGTGTTTCTCAACCATTTAATAATAAATTCTCTTGTTATTTTGACCACTGTTTCTTGGGTTCATGGCCTGAATACTAAGAAAATAATTGGTTTTCTTCAGGGTTTGTGACACAGCTCATAACTGCTATGAACCTATTCAAGGGAGCAACCATGTGACTGAGAAATCAACACAGTTCAAGAGCAACACTGCTGCACGATCAACATTAGTCAATTGAAAGCAATTCAGCTTGAGAACAGAAATATTTATATAATAAATAACTGTTTGTGGAGAGGGCAATGCTTGCTTAATTTTAGATTACTCTAGAGTAGTTTGTTGTTATTAATGAAATAGCCCGGCTTCTGAACAGTCAGTGACGCAGCTCTGGCTCTGTATGGGGAAAGTCAGAACCACTTACTTAAACACCTTTCTTCTCTGTCCTCCTATCCACCATTCTCACCTATTCTCCAGTCCATGATATTTGATGTGAATTCATTCCTTCTAGAAGAGAGCAACAAGAAGAAAACTGGAGGTCACAGAGGAATCACAAACAATACAGTTTTCCCAGGGTGGGAGGGTGGGGGTCGGGGTGGGGGGAAGAGAGAGACTATTTGTCCTGTGTGAAAGCTGGAAAAAGCCACAAGGTCTAGTATTTCATAGAGGCATTAATCTCCTTATCACCAAACAAAAGATAAAGATATCCTTGCAAAACTTCTGTAGAATAAACAGATATAGCCAAGGATCGTTGCCTCAGCCTACTAGTTTCTGTAACCTTTACTCCTTTTGTGAGTCAATTAGCACCCTCAGGAACTCTTCCTCAGTGAAATTACGGGATTTTGGTCTGGCAACTGCCTGCTAACCACTGTTCCTTCGATCAACAGCTTGTATAAACTCCTCAGTTTACCATAAAAAATGCCTTTAATATTAAAAAACTTTACTACAACATAGAAATGTCTTTGATTGATGGGTGTGTGCCCCTATGCTTACTGATTTTTTAAAAAAAATTGGTCCATGACTCCTCCATTTTAAGGCCAGATAGAGTTCCAAGTTGATTTCGTTGTTTTGAATAGAGCGTGGTGTCCAATATATAGCACAAGGAAAAGGTAGATAATTTGGAGAGGCCTCAAATGGCACCTAAACAGTAAGGATCTTGAAGATACATCCTACAAAAAAAAAACCTGAAGGAAGTGGATTTGTTGAGTTTAGAAAATTATAAAGCAAGATGATTATCCATTACAGTCTATGCCCATTAGCGACAGCAAAAGAAAAATAATCTTAAATTGCAACTGTAGAATTGGGAATCTCATTGAGATGGTGAAATGGTCATTTTGGTTTTCTTGAAATGTTATACAATGTCCTTAATTTTTAAGAGCATAGACTAACAGGGAAGGGACTATCTCTTTTTACTAGGTCCTACCACAAAATGAACAGGAGTGCTAAATAACATTATATTAATATGGTTAATATCAATATGCAGACACTTTAATATTTTTAATATCTGACTGATTAATTTTCTTCTGTCTATTGGACAGCCTTGAATTTGGTTTAAGTAGCAGATGTTGGTGTTACTTCCCAAGGAGTTTCAAACCAAAAAATCTCCATTAATAATCAAACTTGTGCAGATATTTTGAGTTCATGACTGAAGATTAGATGCTTTAAACTGTACTTCTTCCTGCCTTCATAAGGCAGGTAAAAGAAATGTTGCAGAATCCTATTTAATACACAACTTTGGTGATGTTCACATTTTGTTTTCTATTCTGAAAACAGTGTAACATTTTTATCTTTACTTTTTTTTGCTTGGCTTCTTTGCTATTAATCCTAAGTGCTGTGATCTTACTGTGACTCCTGTTGTGCACCCTTGAGCAGGTTGCCTCACCATCCTCTTATACAAATGGCTGGGGGACAAGGATTGCTTACAGGACAATGGAAGAGAGGGCTCAAAGGCAACCTCTGAAGAGACTAGAGGTTTCACCCCAACGAAATCCAGAAAGACTGACATATGTTTCCAGTGATTTTCACTATGATGGAGGGATTTCAACCGCCTTCTCTATGAGGCATGGAGATACCGGGAGATCGAGTGGGACTGTCCCACCGAGATATGCGCGATCTGAGATTGTTGGTTACACTCTTCATGATTCAGTGAATAGGGGGCGCTCTTTCAAGAGGCACTCCCGTGCGGGGGCTGTCAATGGTGCTGTCCTGGATGGTGTCTACCCCAGCCCCGCTGCACCTCTGTACTATCAAGCAGGCAACAGTCGCAGTATGACCAACCTTTTGGAGAAAGAAAACTACCTGATCTCAGGCAGCGCGATGGGACAAGTGAGATCACCAACTGCTTCTCATCTGGCCTCTCAGAACAGGCAATCTGTAAGGTCCAGCTTCTACCAAACCACTATGAGAAACACACACACCAGGAGGGAAGTTTCCCAGCCAGCTTCAATAACCAGTGTCGCTACAGAAACAGATGGGAAGAGGATGGCACTGACAGCAGCTGTGGCAGCAGCAGGGAGGAATGGCTTCCTGCATAGTGACCAAGTCACCATCAATGGATCTCAGCCAGGGTAAGCACCGTGCAGGACCTGCTTTGGTTCTAGGATGTCACAGCTGAAAGGAACATGTTTGTTTGAAAAGAGAAAGTAAACTGACAGCTTGTGGTTCAGCAGTGTCTGAAATATAAGTGCAGAGGATGCAGAAAGATTTGCTGTTAAAAATCCACTTCCAGTGCAACAGAGGAAAGGGAGAAAAAATGTGTATGTATGTACATACTGCAGGACCCACACCTTCCTCTTAGTTTTGGGACTCCCTTTTGCCAAGAGTTAATCAATTTTATAATACGCTAAGTAGTCACTGAGTAATTTACAAACTAAGTCACAATACACAATATTGTATTGGCAAATTTTGTGCTTATAAAAGACCAGATGATATCAGCACTGGTTCCCACAAGAATAAGTCAGAAATGTACCAGTGAAGCAGCTTATGGCAGATTTACAATCTCCAGTTAAAAATCCTTCATGGCTTCAAGGATACTTTTTAGTTTTTATAAACTTCAGTTAAAACACAGGCAGAAATTTCTCTTAGCTCTGTAGCACCATCCATTCTCTGAGGGCGCTATGTTGATTTAAAGCCCTGT
The DNA here is from genome assembly GCA_035222235.1 of Margarornis squamiger. Classification (NCBI taxonomy): domain Eukaryota; kingdom Metazoa; phylum Chordata; class Aves; order Passeriformes; family Furnariidae; genus Margarornis; species Margarornis squamiger. The sequence goes on from JAWWTY010000037.1 coordinate 61,113,799, forward strand.
TAGCTCCATGCCAGAAAGTCTCAAATCTGCCCCCAGACTTCAGGAAAATCGTTTAAAATGTTGGAATTATTTTTTTTTTCCCCAAAATTACTCTCCTCACCAAAATTCCCTTCCAGAGAAGGTTTCAGAATGTATAAAATCAGTCCCATTTCTGAAAAAGAAATTTTATCAGTTCTAACATTCTCCTCAGGAATGAATATTTTTTCTCTTTAGAATAATTCTGAATGTTTCTGGAGCTGTTAAGATTCAATAGACAGAAAAAGTCACTTGATATACAGCAAATGGTTACTTGCACTGTTTATTTTTGTTTCTATTGTTGTTTCATAATCCAAATAGGATCCTAAAGTTTCTTATTCAAGTTAATCATAGTGTAATTTACAACAGTGTTATTAAGAAATGGCTCCTTTCCCATAACTGTGTAGTGGTTAAGCTCATTTTCCTGAAGACTTCCTTTCTTCTTTTTCTAAATTTGTTACTGTGTGAGATGAGGCATCACCTGATATCACTGATGAGATAATTTCTGTTGTCAACTACGTGTTCTGTGTTATGATGAGATTTACAAACATATAAGCTATTATGTCTACTTCTGATCTGGATTGAAATTTTCACTGCTGGGTAATGCAGGAGTGAAAATAGGTACCTGGGAGGACTTCAATTCTCAGTAAGACAATTTATAAACAGGCATGTATCCCGCTGAAAATAATTTGCTTAACTTCTGGCACGTTTTTGAATGCATTTCTGAGCAACAACTAGCACTTTTTAATTACATGTAGGAGCAATTTTGGTTTTTCTTTTGCAGGTGCAGACACTGGAGTGTTCTTGTCTGCCTGTACAAACATCAGCTAAAGTATTTTTCATACCTACACATGTAGCAATCTATCTTCAGTCATTGTGCAAGTGGCTTGATTGAGACCATGTTGAACTCAGCTGGAAGATTTGTGACCTATTGGAAATCTTTTTGACAGCATAATTCCTTAAGTGCCAGTTTTTAGGTTCAGCTTTTCTAGAAGTTACAGAGGAAGACAGTTGAAAGTGCTGTGAAAGCTTCTAAAATTCTCTTTGCAGCTGTTTACAGATGTTGTTTATCTCAGTACTTCTGTTTAATTTTCTTCTACATACCTTGCTTGGTTTTTCAAATATCCTAGAATTTGGTTTCACAGCTGGGTTTTTGGGGGAGTGAGGGTCTCTTTACCCAAAGTATTAAAGTGCTTCTGTAAAATATATTACCTAATATTAGTAAAGAGGCTGGTGGAAAGCACCATATAAGTTAAAATTCTGCAAGAGATTTGCAGCACTGTCACCATTTTGCACCATTCTTAAATCATAAGGAAGAAACTGTAGCCATTTTAGTTGACTGAAGTCGGTATTTGTTACATATGTAATAACGTGTATGATAGCCACATACATTATTACTGTTTTCAACACCTATACGACACATTTGATCAGTCCTCTTGGGGGTCTCACCCCTGGAGGGGCTGGATACAAAAGTCCAGTTTTGTTTGTAGTAGATTCTGGTTCATCCACATCTGGCTACCACACAATTTAATATAGAATTAACTATTTTAAGCACACTAAACAACATTTTGCTGTGGAATATGCACCACTGTCAAGTCAGACGGGGTTTCACTTAAGTCCGTGATCCCACCAGTAGTACAGTAGTTTCTTCTGACAAGGTTTCTCAGTTAAAGTTTGTAGACACTTTTAGATTTCTAGTCATTTCCTCTTCTGTTTGATTTCAAGGCTGCATTATCTGACATATTGCTTTCTTACTTGTTGCTCCCTAAGCAACGTAAAGGGGAAAAAAAAAAAAAATAGGACTTTCTTCTGAGTAATTTGATTTTTCCTGAAATTTATATTTTTTTATGCAGATCACAATTTAGGTCTTTCCAAGGTGAATTAAGAAAATGTAAAATGGTTTTGCAGGGTTAAAGAGAACTAGTGGACTAGCTCTGTACAGCATTTAGAATGTATATAAAAGCATTTTCAAACTTCTTGTAAAAGAATTAGCTCATGCTATGATAGCAAAGCAGAAAAAATCAGATTATAGAGATATTATCTCTGTATTTTCCAGTAAAGTGATTCAGTTAAAAGCATCCTCATTTAGAGTTTAGGAAAGAAGTAGATTCCACCTGAAGCTGTTTGAGAAACAGCTGCTTACAGAATCTGCCTTCTAAATGTGTTGAGAGCTGTCACAAAATGATGATGTCTGTGTATATCTCAAAAATGTTATTTTCTAGCAATTGAGGTGAAGTCAGAACTTGTCAAATCATTGTTCTGTTTAACAACCATTGCCCGACTGACTGTTTGGTGTCATGACACATAACAATCAGACACATAGTTTGCCTATAAATATTTTGAGGGTGAGATAGAATCATTGCATCAAATTCTGTTTTGACAAGAGTTGGGGTGCTGCAGCTTTATGACTACCACTGAGGGTCAAAGATTATATTGCATCCTTTATTGCTGACATATAAAACTTTAGGGAATGTTATTTTTATCCAGTGAAGAACAATCCTAGTATGACAGTGCACAACAGAAGAGAAATATTTTTGCCTGCTGCAGGAAGGAATTTCAGCCATGAAGGGATAACTCCAGTGAACAGTGAGCTGCTGTCAGTCTCAGTGCAGACCTACCCCAGCACTTAGAAATGTAGTTTCTGCCTCTCTATGTGTCCATCTCAGCCTGACAGTCACTGCTGATGGACCTTAACTACTCTGGGACACCCTTGGCATCCTGAGATTGAGTTTCCGTATAGATTTGCTGGTGTCCCATGAGGGATCAGCTCATGCAGCAATCTTGACCAGTCAGATGTTACTGGATTTTTTCCTGCAGGTACGCAGTAAACCAACATCTGCTGCTTGGTAAAAGGACAGTTAGTATGGCTCGATGGGCAGTAAAGAAATGCAGAATTTTGATGCACCTGTTGCAAATGAAATTATACTCCCATACCCTGAGGTTTCCACCTGCCTTTGTATTTCTTTTTGGTATAAATCATGTTATTTCTTGTCTTCTCCTCTCCTCTGAACAAATATGCTGTATCTATAGGCGCTGAGAATGCTTGTGCAAGAGAAAGATGAAATTGAAGGGGACAGTGTTAATTGAAAAAAAAAAATCAATTTAAGCCAATTTATTTCCCAGGTATTTTTATTTTAACATAATTTTGTTTTAACTTAAAAGGTAATTGTGTTAATATTTCTAACTTTAGGTTCATTTACTGAGATGATTATCAAGTAAATCATTCTGATTCTGGTAGCTCTGAAGTAGGGAGTTATTGCCAGTGACTGCTTGTGTCACTGTGGTCACTGTGGTTCTTTTCACAGACTGCCCTCTCATCCCTGTCTGGGCAGCAAAACTATCTGTTACTACAAAACTATCTGGTTTAAAAAAAAAAAAAAATAGAATGCTCATATTCTTGTTCACTTCCCTCCACACACCTTTTTTTTTGTTTTGTTTTGGTTTTGTTTTTTTTTTTAATCTAGGTGGAACATATTTGAAACAAAAATTAAATAAAAAGTCTGGGGAGCATAACCACCTGTCCCAGAGCTAATGCACCTGAATGTGCCATGAACTGTTTTATGTTCCAGTTACTGGGGGAAAAATGTGTCTGGTGACCTCCTTTTCCATTTTTTATATGGTTGTCTAACACAATCATCATTTAAGCAAACATGCTGGAAGTCTGGTGGAAAATAGCCATGTTTATTTTTAATCTTACCACAGTCAGTGTAAATACTCAGCTTAATGAGTGCTACTTTTATTCTGTCACACTTGAAAAAAAGGCTTTGTCCATTTATTTCAAACTAGAGCAACTTCTATAGTTTGAAATATGCAGTCCTGCATATATATAGTCTGTGAACTAAGAAACTGATGAAAGGCATTAAAACAAATGTAAAAAAGCAATTATCACATTACTGAGGAAAACATCAAGGTGTCTTCGTGATCAGTAATAGCCACTCTACATTGGTTATAGCCTTCTTTGGACCTTCATCCACTTCCTTCGTCTTTCCTTCCACATGCTGTTCTTCATCAAGTCATAAAAGAATGGAAACATAAAGACATCCACTGATGTTTCTATTTTCTTTTTATAATTGGAAGCATGGATTGCTTTCTCCAGAACTTCTCATTGTTGCCACACTTCCATTTATCATTTTTTCTTCCCCAGAATTTCAGTATCTCTTAAAGGTTTTATAATATTTCCTGCTACTGGAAAGAAAAAAAAATTCTAAGAAAATATAAAGTTACTTGAAAAATACAAAAATCCTGGTATTGCAAAAATGATAACTTTTCTGAAGTCTTCCTTCACTCTCTTTCTTCTGTCTGTACTTTTAAGGAGCCCAGAAGTGGAGATGACACTGGAACGTGCAGTGAACATACTGAAGAGTGAAAATACACAGTCCACACCCAGGATTCTTGCTGCAGTGACTTTCATACAGCATGAGTGCTTCCAGAAAGCAGATGCCAGAAGAAAAGTAAGTATTTTTATGCCAGTTACAATCAGGTAGAAAAAATAACCTTCTCTACTGTATGGCACCGTGTCAACACGAAGAGAAAAAAGGCATTCCAAGAAACATTATAGGATACTGATGTTAGATATTTTCCCTAAAATACATTGTTGCTTTTTTGCTGCAGATTCTTTTAAATCCATGTAATGGGACTGATCTATGCTAGCAAAAACTTGGACTTTAATATTTTGTGATACAAGACATAGAAATGTAGGGTAAAAATTCACCCAAACTATCTGTAATTACAAATGTTTATGAACAACCTCTAAATGAACATATGGATTAAAGTTCCGCAAGCTGCTGTAGGCAGTCAAGGCACTTTACTACCTTTACCAGTTATTCCTGGTCTAACTTCAAAAGCATAACTTTTGCAAACTGATTTGATTAATTTGTCTCCTATCTGAGTGCGTTTTCTTAAGTGTTAAGGCTGTAAAATATATACCCACTTAGTTTGCTCTTTTTCAGACCAAAAAACATACCTCTTTCAGCCTTTAGAAATGGTAGTGTCTGAACTTTTTATCAATATAATTGCTCCTGTCTCTCATTTTTGACTGGCATGCTTACACTGTTGGAACAGAAATATCCCAGAAAAGAAAACTCTAAGTTCATTGTCTATGAATTTATCCAATCTTCAGGTTTTGCAGGGAGTGCATGAATGTGTTAATACAGTGTATGGATCAGCCAAATTGTTAAGGGTTCGCTGAGACTGCACAAATGCATTAATACCTTGTTTAGATTAACCAAATTTTTTAAGTCCCTTACAAGACACTTGTTAAGTCTCTTACAAGTTTTTTGAAAGTGCACATTAAAAATACTCTCTTCTTCCTTTTCTTTAAATTTCACTATTGAACACAAGTATGTTTTTCTTGCTGAACAGGTCTGTACATTAATATGTAAGGTAATTATTTATTTCAGTCATTGAAAAACAGTATTACACCTGTTTTGGCTTCCAGTGTGCTCAGTATCATTCACATGTAATCTCAGCCTTGACTCCATATTCATGTACCTGCAGTCCAGTTCATTGGCAGCCAAACATCACTCAGTCCTTTTAACTTGCTTTATGGTATGTCAGAGTCTGTTTTGGAAGAAAACACCAGTGTGAGTAATGTCCTTAACTTCAGACTGAGGCCAGAACTTCAGAACCAAATGTTTGAAGGGGAGGTTATTATAGAAATGTCTCTCAGGCAGCTTCCCAGAAAAACAAGTGGATAAGCAAAAGTGTTCTAGTTGGAACAGTCAGCCTGAAGCCGCCTTCTATTTTCCTGTCTATCCCACATGTCCAGCAGAGCTTTTCTGTTTGGTGCCTTTCAGACTTGTTCACATTGGCATTGTTTTGTGTCCCCTTTTTAGCCTTTCAGCCTTTGTCTTACGATGCTTTGTTGCCTGATACTTGATAGTTTGTGGGTAGTGGCTTTTTTCTTTTCTTGTGAACTTGTGATCTTACAGTATTTTGGTGAATTCTGTCTACCAATGAAAATTTGGGAGGACCAATCAATAGCTTTTGTATATTCTCTTTTGCAAATTAGGTCAAAATGGCACCACTTCTTTTACAAGAGCTGTAAATGAATTAAAATGAACAACAGAAAGTCTGCGTAAATGTTTTAGGAAAAAAAACAATCAACTGCAATATCTGTGTCAAAAGGGCTGATCTACTGTAATAAAATAGGTTGATGTGCCTTAAGCATGCTCTATGCTCCATTTCCCTCAAGATATATATTTATGCATATCATTCTGCTAGCATTGAGATGATTGCTGAATGATTGCAAAGGGAACCAGGTCAGTAGTTCAGTAGCAAGAAACTGTGCCCTTTGTACAGCTGAATTAGAAGAAAGGCTGACAGTCTGTATAGTTTGCTACATGAAGGGCAAAAGGCTTTGTTACATTCCATTTATTCATATTGCCAACACCTGCCAGTTGTATTGAATTCTTTTTATCATTAAACTCTGGACTGCTCAAAGCAGTTGTATCAGATTTCTAAGTCTTTCACATGCTGTTGATTCTACACAAGGATGAGTTTGTCCACAAAACCATATGGCATTTTGAGATGCTGAAGGAAGCCATTCTCAATTGTACATGAATGCAAGGTACTTTCCATAGTAAACTCATTCCTAAATGAACCAAGGCTTACTTATGCCACATAGCTCATATGGGATTCCTCATTTGACCCAACATATAGAACTCAAAAACTAGTGTTTTCATACAGCTACTGTAAAATAACATCTTCCAAAGTCTTGATTTGGGATCCAAACCTCATTTTCTAAAGAATTGGACTCTGAAAAGTACTCCTTGTTAAATGTGGGTGGTTCGGTAGATAGCTGGCTTACAATGTTTAATAGTCTACATTTTAAAGTTTACTAGTTTGCTATTTTTTGTCAGTATGTCACAAATAAGAAGTACTAAGTATAATGTGCTCTTATTTGATACACTGTCACTTATTTGATATGTGCACGAAAGTTAATAGAGAAAAATTACTGTCTTTCCATCAGGCTGTCTGCTGAGAAAACCTGAATTTGGCACTTCAGGAACATTTTACAGTTTGTTCAGAATTAAATCTCAAATGCCCATTTCACCAACATGGAAGCTAAAATACAGAGAGATTAAATGTCTTGTCAGAGAGTACAAATCTACACCAAAGCTGGAAGAGATTCAGTTTCATTCTCTTACATCAGTTATGAAAATATGATGCTTCCCTTAGTTAATTTTAACTATTAGTCATATGAAAGCCCAGGAGTTAGCAGTCATGTGCAAATGATTACTGATTTGTTCTTCAAGTCTTTCAAACAGAAGCAAATGAAAGAAATCCAAATGACTATTTAAACATTTGCTGGGACAGGAGCCAGAGGGAGAGTGGAGTTTGTTATTTACAGAATCTAATTGTTCTCTCCTATGTTTTGCATTCCTCACAGGTTTTCTCACTTGGTGGTATCCCCAAACTTGTACAGCTTCTTGAGGTTCAGAATGAGGACATTCAGCGGGCAGCGTGTGGTGCTCTGAGAAACTTGGTGTTTGAGGACAATGACAACAAACTGGAAGTGTCAGAGCAGAAAGGGATCCCACTCTTGCTCCGCCTACTCCGACACACCAGGGATGTAGAGACTAAGAAGCAAATCACAGGTAGTGTTTTCTGTCAAGCATGAAGTGCTTTAAGTAATGCACAAACTTTCCGGGAGAGGTACATGTTTGTTTACTCAGGCCCATGTTTCGTGACTAAATACAAGAACATTGTCACCTATTCTAAGTGATTCCCTTAGAGTAAAATTCCAAGGTCCTTACTCAAGACCAGTCTTTCAGTCCATAAGAGATTAGGAACTGCAACTTCCCCTCTTAAAACTTCTTCAGAAATTATATGAGTCTGTTTGCAGGAAACTTAAAGTCCTAGATATTCCAGAAAATAAGGTGAGGCTCCCTGGAACTGTAACTAATGCCTGCTACTTGCACAGCAGCTCAACCTTCATTGTTTGACTCTATGCTGACAGCACCTACTGGGGGTTCCTTGTTGAAGACAGTCACACAGAACTGCCAGGTGGCCTGGGTAGAAAGTGATTGTTGTATTCCCCAACAACTCTACTGCCCCAAATTTCTGCTCTGAACTCTCTCATTCCTAGCTGTTTACACTCGAGTCTGTCTTCCTGGATCTGTGAAAAACAGAAAGCTCTGCCAGAGCAACAGCATGTTTCTTCTTTGTGTCCAGGGGAGAGAATTCCTTCCAGGCAGCCATTTGAGTACAAAGATCACACAGCACCATCAGTAGAGTGACTGATATTCTAGATTCTGTCTTTGCAGGGCTCATGTTCTCATGCTTTTGTTTCCAATGACCTCGAGGAAGAACTGTGAATTACTAGGGTCCATTGCAAATTTGAAGAAAGAGCCCTTTGGATCAGAAATCCCATATTACACCTCTTATTTTACTTCATTGTATCAGAAGGGATAGTGGGAGGAAAAGTCCAGCATTACTCTCAAAGAAACCTCTGGTTGCTGCCTTGTTGGCTTTGCAGCAGCCAGTTAAGAAGTGTGCATCACCTCATCCCTGCAGTCCTGTGTGACCATAGTGTGTCTCTTGGAATTCGACTGCTTGTGACCCACATTCATTCTAGTTAGCATGCAAAGGAAGAGCAGGCTTATATTTTATAAATGGAAAACATTATGAATAAATGAATGGGGATTTAGTTAAAGTGATGTTTAGAGATACCAGGAACAAAAGCTATTCAGAAGACAGTGCTTGAAAAATTGCAGGTGTCAAGCAGTCCTGCCTTGAAGCAGGAACATGTTGAGACCTTCTGTAATTCTGCATTCTTTTAAGTATTTGAAATGCTCTGCTCCCTAAGCTGGAGAACAAAGCTTGATATTGTTGGTTCTTTTGGCTCAGTTCTACAGCTCTGCAACATTAAAATGTTTTAAAGGTTTTCACGTTCATCAGTTGCAGAATTGGCTCACTTAGTAACTTATTGTGTAGTGTGTTATCTCTCTGTGCTATTACAGACCAGCAGTGAGAATGGTGGTACAGTGACCAGAAAGACAATGCCCCTTCCATGCTAGCAATGTCTTCCTTTCTGACAAAACTGTTGGCTGTGCAGGATAGCTCACATCAATATTGTGAATGTTACTGTCTTCCCTTTCACCAGTGTGGAAATGGATGAAAGGGCATCTTTGTTTTGCAATTGCTCCTGTCATTGAACATGAATATTTGCTTACAAAACAAAGAAGACAACAACAAAACATTTAAGCAGTATCAAGCAGGATGATGTAGCTTGTGTAAAGCAAAATATTATGATATGCTTTCATGGCTATCTGTTGCCAAGGATGGCTTTAAAAATACACCAAGTGAGAAGTATTTCTTTCTTTGTTCAAGACCAAATGTGCAGTCAGTAGGAAGTACACTGGGTTCCTTAGTGAAAATGACTCTAGGGCATATTTTTTGCCATCACTTGAACAATTCTTCCAACTGCCTAATAAGCTGCCAGGAGCCTACAAGGCAAAGGGCAGTCCAGATGAATGAATTTCGATGAGAATATTAACTTTGCTTCTGACCCCTTTCTTTCCTGGGTAGGCAAGGAGTGGGCTGAAGACAGGACATAGACACTCACCATTATATGTACTCTGGCTTAGGTCAGTGGTTCTAGATGATCTTGGCAGGTACAATGATACCTAGGAATCACTGGAATTACTGTCCTGTCAGATTGACTGCATCGCCTGAGAAGGGCTGCAACACAGGCTTTCCAAGGACAATGCAAACCTTTGGCTACCTTTCTAACAAAATGATTAAATTCTGCTGAACGACCCTTTTCTTGTCTGACTGACAGCTCACTGACAAGTTTTGTTTCTCCTCTTCCATTGATTTTGGCTTCCTATAGGACTAGTGGAATATCATAGCTATGCATGCAACCTCTCTGCAGTGTTTTAACACTTCCAGGAGAAGGTTAATGATTTGAAGGTTAAAGATTTGACCTTCCATCCAGCCAGCATGAGAAGTCCATTCATCTTTCCACATCATACATGTTACTTGCCTACTTTAACTGTAAATTAGGGATATGATCTTTAGCTGAATGTCTTTCCCCCATAAGATGTTAGTAAAATCAGCTTGGTGCCTGACAATACCACACTGAACTGTGGTGAAAGACTCCTGGCCAAGGATCGAAAGCATGCAGTACTCATTAATAAAGATGTCTAAGTTCAGCAGAGGGAAACCTCCTGTTTCTACTGCTGTGTAGGAAGAATGTTACCAAAGCACTGCACCTGACCAAAGTATATGAAGATAAGGAAGTCGTTGAAGAAAAGAAAATTGAAACTCTGAGACACAGAAGTTTTCTAATACCATACTTCATCACCTGACAGAAATATAGTACTTGTGCACATGGGATAAGTAAATCTCAGACTTAGAAGCTTATCTTTAAGGTCACTGGCTTACTGGTAGTGGCCGTGTTAATACAGACAAGGGCTTGCCTAAGATTAAACCGTATTATATCATATGTTCTCAAAGAATACTTTGATGGCCTCTATTTTTTCAAGACCTAGCTGAGGAACACAGACTGAGCACAATCATGCAGTTTGTCTTGTAAGGTCCTCTGAAGAGACTGAAGGCAATCAAGGTGTGTGGAGATAAATGCTGATCCCAGCAAGTGCTGTGTCCTGCCTCACAGTCTGCATCCCAGGAGAACACACGGAAAGCACCAAACCACTACCCACACCAAAGTGGCTGTGTGGTTAGAACAGTGGTTTGAAAGCTGCTGTGGACCGGTTTGCCTAATGCCCCTGTGCAGAAAATAGCTGTCCGTTTTGTCTGCAATTTCTGTGGATGAATGAGGCCTCCTCAAAATCACACTGACTTAATTGTGTAGCTTCATGAAATCATTGATACAAGTAAAGTAAAGGAAACATAGGCTTTGTCCTTTCTTTGACATACGATCTACTTTGAAATCTATTAGGAAGGGATTGGGGTTACTCCTAAGCAGTAGGAGAAGATGTCACTTGGAAACAAGACAAGAGCCAAGACGGGAATGGAATTTTATAGTATTTGGAGAGCATACTGAGGAACAGAAAGTAAAATGGCTGTGGCATGAAAAAAAAATAAAAACACTAGCTTTTGAAGGTAAGCCAGATGAGCCTCCAGGGAGTAGCTAACCTCCTGATCTTGTTATCGTGCAGCATAAATACAAGAAATGAAAGAAAGTTTTTCCTGCAGGGAAGATTACAGCACAAGCAGAACTGTCATTAAAAGAAATATAAATTTAAAAGCAGACCCCACCCATTTTTCAAAAAAACCATCTATGAGAAAACTATGCTCCTATAAGTACCGTATAGCATAGGTGCAAGGAAAGAGTCCACTCCTAAAGACATTTTCTATGTGAACAAATTCATCCACACCCAGAATGCCACTGAGAGAATCCTTTTCAGCCCAGTGAGACAGTGCCTGTGGGTAAAGGTAGGATTTTTGTTACAAAATTTACAGTGTAAGCAGCATCTCAAATTCTGTTCCTACAATTCTGTTCTAGGTATCCATCTCTAATTAAAAAAGCATTTGTTCTTTTTAGAATTATATTCTGTTCTTGTGCCCTTCCTTGCATTCTGCCATTCTGTCTTAACCTGCTTCCCTTATCAATGGACTTTGGACTGCTTGTCTGATTTCCTATAAGCCTTATTTTCTTTCAGGAAAGTATATTCTTCCTTTTATGCCATAATTCAGATGTTGAAGAGCTGATCCCGAAAGAAGGAATGGGCTGCTTTTGGCTGGCTTTTGTTTTGATTTTATTATTTCCCACAGTACTTGAAATTAAATTCAAAGTGTAAGGAGATAAACAAGAAGCGGGTTTTGTTGTGAATTGATGAAAGGAACGTTCACTAATACTCTGCCAATGTGTGGAGGAGGAGGTCTGTGAAACTTAGAGCAGCAAGCTGGGGAAACAATGAATGTCTTTGTAGTGAAAAGCAGAAATACATGTTGTTCTCCAGGGTAAGAGTACTTTAAAAAGAATTGTCACCTGTTGGAATAGAACATAAGCAAACCTAGTAAGTTGCACAAGATTATATTCAAGATTTGTTTCAGAGATTGTGAATAGAAAAGTTTGTAGCATTACTTAATGATTTGTTTAGTGACTAATGTCTGGACAGTAACAGCCAACAAGTGTTTAAAAGTTTCCCCTCCTATGAGAAATTTTGCTATCAGGTATTAGAGAAACCTGATAATGGACATCTCCTGTCTTCCTGCAGATTTCCTGTAAACTCACTCTCTGTACTTCCCATCAATCCCCTTTGTATGCAAGTTTATTCTCCCACTCATTGGCCTTTACTTGGTACTTGGAAGTCCAGCTAGTCTTGTCAGGCATCCAGAATGGACAAATTCCTCCCTGGAACTGTGGAGGATGATCACTGACGTTGGTGTTGCTAGCACTGTTTAGCTTGTGCTACTTTGATAATGGGGAAGACATTTCCTGAAGATGAGCAGTGGAGATCCTTGGGAAACTGCACCTCTTGGTTAGGCATTAGACTGACTATGCTGAGATTTTTACTTTAATCACATGGATAATTGTGCCCCCTTTTTTGGCCCATTTCCCTGTCCTCAGATCAGAGCAGGGGAACACTTATCAACCCCTTCTGCTCTTCTTCAGGATATCAAGTGTCAGGCAGGCTCCTTCACTCTTTGACATCAAGGACTTTGAGGTTCAGTCTTTCAAACTGTAGGGGAGTCTTTTTGCCACTCTGATTTTATTATGGATATTACAGGTTTGTTGTGGAATTTGTCCTCCAATGACCAGCTGAAGCACTTGTTGATTAGAGAAGCCCTGCAGACGCTGACTGAAGCTGTTCTCATCCCTTATTCCGGCTGGCCAGATCGAGATTACCCAAAGTCAAGTGTTTTACCTGACCCTGATATCTTCTACAATGCCACAGGATGCTTGAGGTGAGCATTCAGTCTACTACTACCCAAAGCAATAGTGGTGATAAAACAGGCCTTCAAACTTATTTTCTTTCTTGTTTTGAATTTTGAGGCCCTTTACTGTTGTACAGCCCCTTGGGACTACCAAAAGACTAATATACTTGAATTATATTAATATACTTGTAATATACTTGAATGATTAGTTCTGGTGTCATAGATCATCGGTGGGAGAACTCAAGTGCCTGTGTATCTGAAATTTTCTTTCAAGATACTGAGCAAGTCATCCTCATCTACAGCAATATTGGGTATTAATAGGACCACAGTGTTATTTGATGTTTCTGCTGAGTATGTTCTGCTCACCTGCTTCAATACCTGCTAAATACTACCAGCTTTACCAGGCCGGGGAGCAGTCCTTTGAGTAGTGAGCAGAACATGCTCAGCAGTGGCCAAGTCGCTCTTTTTTTCTACTCTGCACATAAACCATAACTAATAGTTACATGCAGTAGCATCTCCAGGGACCCTTTGGATAAATGCACAGCATTAATCTCAAGCCATAATCACTTCTTGTCTAAACAGATGACTTGGAAAGGGGTCATGGTACCTATAAGAACATGAAAGTCTTCAGTTTTCCGCTGCTGCCAAAGATGCTTACTTTGACAGCTCATAATCTGTACCTAAATTGACTAGAAAATTATTTAACTGAAATTAAGGAAGAGCCATTTGTTAAGCCAGAATAAGCCCTGTCCAACCTTTTGCACGAGTTCAAGCAAGTTGCAGCCACAGAGTGGATGAATAGATTTACAGCTGTGTATTTACTACTGCAGTTAGCTAATAGGCTTATGAACACAATAGCAGTTACTAGAGAGAAACACCAAAGGCCTCAGTGAACACACCCCTAAATGGCTGAAGGATAAAAATCACATCTTCTATAAAAATGCCTTTAAAAATAACAGTCTATAGAACTGGGGCCCTTTGTGTTTGTGAGTTCAAAGCCATTACATGTTAGGTAAGTACACTAATGGGTATCAGAGATGCATGTCTTTTGTTTACACATTCAAAAAGGACAGTTTAAACTGATTAGGGAGTGAAGTGCAAGTGCAAAGGCATGGCCTGAGTTTTACATGCCTTCTAGTAGAGAACAAGGAATTAAATTTGAAATTTAGAGGCTGGGAAGCTGCACAGTTTTGCCTCACACATACCTGCTCTGCTGACATGTCCTATAACATAGTAGTTGTACGCATATGGCATTAATTTTTACTGTGTAAACAGCTCTGTATCTGACTCATGTGGTTTCAGAAGACAAATGAATTGTTAGCTATACAAAAGATTCACCAATAAGGCACCCTTTTCTGCAGGAACTCTTGTCAGGCCACTAACTACTAATTAAATTCATTTCTAAGTAATAATTAACTTTTATTTACTCTGATGGCTCAAAAGCAAATACAAAGGAACGTTAGCCACCCATAATAAAATCTCTCTAGCCAACGCTAGTGGAGTTCAGGAAATGAAGAGGTTGTCTTTTTTCATATTACTTAGCCCAGGTTGCATTTATGCAGAAAACAGTCTGTCTGCTCCTCTCTTGCCTTTCAACTCTGGAACTGTCTCTTCCCTATGAGCCAACCAATGTGAGCAAAGGATCATTCTTAGCTTGGTACTACTTTATATGAGATTGTTTCAGCAGCTTGATACAAGTTGTTATGTGACAAATAAGGCATAACAGTAGCTGAGTTCTTTCAAATTAAAGTAGGTTCTGGATTTACCTTACTCTGTACAGAAAGTCAGTGCTTGGGGCTGCTGCAGAGCTGCAGTGAGCTCTGCAGCCTTAATGAAAGGTCTCTTAAACTGCCCTTATCAGGGTGCTCAAGGGTACATTACCTGTTTTATACATATGATGTCCATGTTCTAGTCCTCATTTTTAAGAGCTTCAGAACTGAAAATTATAATTAGAACAAGAAGGGCTCAAAGACTGCCAGGTAAAGGTGATCTGCAGGATTGCCATATGCTTTCTATCATAGAATAGTTTTTAATGATGCTTATCATATTTGTACAGGCCAAATAGCTGAGATTTTCATGACTAATCAGTTTGCATCTCTTCATTGGAAATGGACACACCTTCCTGATTAGGTCACTAGAAGTATTCCTTCCTTATGTATGAATTAAAAATTAGTCTCTGCGTTAATAAGTGCTGAAAACTAAAAAAAGAGCATACCACAAAGTAATAAAACTTGCACTAAGGGAATGATGTCGGTAATGAAGATGTTTAAAGAGTATATATATTTGCCAGAGTATAAATCTGTAATTAGTCTTCCCTTTTGTAATACTAACATGTTTGTTGTGCATGTTGATAAAGTTTATGGCCTGCAGCTTCTATTACAGGGTAAAAATAGTACTTTGAAGTGCAATATATTATGCATAGTACAGTTCTTAACTATAGGAGAATGCCAGAACTTATTTTCAAAAATTTGCATCCACCTATTGGCTGAAAGGGACATCCACAGTCCAAATCTAACGCTGGCATCTGGTGTGGGCATATGCACTGTCCCACACAGTTACCAACTAATAAATCAAAGCTCTTTTCATCCTCCTTGACGAAAGTTCAGGAAGAGAAGTGAATCCACTCTAGCAGATAATATTGCAGATGCTTTCAAATGCTGGAATGAGTGAATGAGGAGACCAATCCCCGTTCTGCCAACCAGTTATTGCCGGAAGTATTTTGGAGTCGTGAGCCTCGAGTGCCTGTGTCGATCTTTGCAGTCACTGATAAGGAAGTCTGATGTTAGAAGGATTTGTTAATCCCGTTCTCTAGGTCTGTATTTTGTCTTTAAATCATGTCAGAAGCAAAGTTTTACAGAAATCGCAGGTCACAAAACTTAATGTAATAAAAAGCTGTGTACGCCACAAAATTTGGCATTAGCAGTTAGAATAAGTAATAATATTGTTCAGTCCTTAAGTATGATAAAAACCACTGTGCCCTGAACAGGCAGAGTAAGCCAAATGAACAGACTTCACTGGTTGCCTGAGAATGAGCTGAACAACTAAAATTGATGTAATACACTATCTACAGGAACATTGCAGACATTTGCAGACAAGTCCTGTTGGATTTCAAAGGTAAAGTCACTTTTTCTTGGCCTGAAAGTCCTACACAAAATATTCTGTCTCCAGTTCCAATTCAAATAGGTAAAAATTTTCAAGATGCTTCCCCATATTCAGTCTCTGAGTCTGAAAAGAAATATGCCAACAGCATGCAGAATATATGGTTTTGAACATTATTTATATACATAAGTGAATCTCTGGCATGACTTCCTCAGATTAGAAGGAAGGGTTAGTAGAAAGCTGTTTGTATTACACCTTGATAAATGATCTTGTTCCATTTTTGTCTTGAAATACCTGTTCCCAAAAGTTCTGCAGTGCTGAATTTATGTTTAGTTGTCACATTTCCTCCTGCAAAACATTACTTTTAAGTGTCGGAGTTCAGGATCGCAACTGCTGTACTTCATTGCAGAACCCTCCTTTTTAATTGGTCTGGAACTGAAGCATCCAGTGCCCTTATGTGTTCTGGTTTTTCAAAACCTTCTAAGACAATTCTCTCCAGAAAAGCCCCCTAACTTCTCTGTTACTGGTTCCCCTAACCAGTAAAATGAAAGTAATCTTCCTTTTTCAATATTATTTTTCACACTTTATCTGTCCCAGCTCTCATTTCAGCTTTTTGTGAATTACACAGTGACACACAAGGACAGTGTAAATCTGTATTTGGAGAAAGCAGTATCATTGCACTTCAGACCAGGAGGCTGCATAAACATCTTCTTTCATTTGCTCCATAGAGAAGTGAAGCCAAAGCTCTCACCGAGTGTTGAAAAGCATAATGGCAGCTCAAACTTGTAATGGAAGCTTCTGAGAGAGAACGTAAAACAAATGACTGATGATAACAAGTCTTTGAACCAAGGCCTCTTGCATAGCATTGCCATTCCTTGAGGTTTATTTCCATCCATTCTTATCTTCTCTTGCCTCCCCCAGTTCCTAAAAGGAATTTTGTTATTTCCAACAAGCCTCTTGCAGCTTGGCGCCTCCAGTTACTAAGTAGATCCCGGATACCTTTCCCTCCTTGATGAATTTTTGAACTGTGTAAGGCATGCAAAGAATAGAATTTCCTAAGCTACTTCAGGAAATTGTTGTCTGGTAATTGAATGAGTCCCAGGAGCAAAATCCCTCTTCTTATCAGTTATGTGGATCATTCACAGCAGTTCAAAAACCTTTTCCAACAGTCGGTGTATGACTCACTGTTGGCTTAAAGGGAGTATCCCTTTCATTTGGTGCCATTTGCAAACTCATTGAACATATATAATCATCATTCTGTTTCTTTCAAAGTCACACTTTATTTTACTGTGTCATATTTCTTTGTATTTACTTCACATCACTGGATCCAAATAATATTTCCCAACAGGGAATTAGCTGATCCTCCCCAAATGCCACAGGAACATGGGCAAACAGCTATTTTGATTACAGAGAGAGTTGCACCATGCATGTGTGCAAGAGAGAATATAAGCAGCAAATGCAAGATAAGAAAAATGAGGCACGTAGATAGATAAAGTGCATCCACATTAGCACGTGGTATAGTTTGAGCACGTCACCAGGGTTACCACATTTAAGCATGCCAGAAGTCAGAGATTTTTAGTAGTTAAGTAATGCCAAAATATAAGTTCTGAGTCATTTAAAGGAGAGCATCCCTGCAAGCAGCAATCTCCCTAAGGCTGCATTCTCCTCATGCTGCACTCTCTCAATCCTTCAATACTATCACAGGGTTGAAAAATCAGAAATTGCATGGTGGAAGAGCTTTTCTATTAGAAGACTCTTGACTTTTACTCCAGCTGATCCTTTTTACATGGATCTATTCATATCAAAGTACCTCTGATATACAGCAGATGTGAAGATTTCTAGGTAGTCCTGAAGTGTCCCCGCAGCAGTTGCTGTGAGTCACAACGCTGGGCCAGCCCAACCATGGCAGTCACCCAAGCACTGAGTGTTTCAAGGCCTCCAGGAACTCCACTACAATAAAGTCCAGCTCCTGAGCTCAGAAGGAGGCGTTCCAGTTGTCAGGAACCTCAAATCTTGGGAAGGAAAAATGAAGTCAGTTTTGAAATTTTCTAAGTAAAATGTGACCATTTTATTTTTTTTTAAATTTAGATTTCTGTCACTCTTCTCAGAAACATTTATATTTTTTCCCCAATCTAATAATATTTTTATTTCCTGGAATTTCTCAAGCTTCAGTTGCCAAACAAACTGAATCTGTCAAATGAGGTTTTGCCTGAAATACTCTTCTCTAACCACTCTAAGGTGGTTACAGCTGTGTTTGGGTGAGTGGGAGAGCAGGAACTCTTCCCTTCCCAGTCCACTTTGTGGTGATAAGGAAACAGGGAAAGGTGGAGGATGGAGTGGCCACATACATACAGACATGCACACAGACACACACTGAATGAACAGTTGAGCATCACCTTCTTAATGAAACAGAGTCTGGTAACGAATTTCCTTTGCAGAACAGGAAAGTGCTCCCAGTTCAGGCTCTTCTTTGCCTCCTGAGCTATAAAAGTTGTTTGCTTCACTATATTCATACTAACACAGTAAGGCCACGGTTTGGCCTCTCTTTGCACAAGAATTCAACATGTTTGATTGTAAAAAGTCGAGGGGGTTTTAAAATTATGTACTGGGACAAAATGAAATATGGAACCAGCTGAAGTGTCTTTGGTGAGAGAAATTCCACACTTATCTTTAATAGTATTTTTAGTCTGTGTGCCTTAGAAACTATTTTTGTTATGTGCTAGAAGGGCTGTAACATGTACATTTCTGTCAGCATAACCATAAACATATGAAAGGCTTGTTTATGTTGTTATGTTTAGGATGACATGCCTTGAATGTGACATATATTGGTCAAATTAAATTCCAAAGTGATGTCTATAGTAGGCCATATTGAGGAATCTGAACATTGATTCTATGATACATAATTTCATGAAGAATAAATCAACTCATAAATAGAGACATTGGGCCATGTTAACATCATGGCCCAAAGTAAAATTGTAATTGCAGTGCATTAGTGTTTAATCAGAACTTGTATTTTCCAGCGGGAAAAAACAGTAGAAATGAAATGACAATGTATAAAATGCTACATTCGTTTTACAGTCATAAGCCACAGGAAAGTTTAGAGCTGCACCTTACTGGCTTTGTCATTAATAAAATAATAAACACTGTAATTTCTAGAGGGTAAAGTAAGCATTCAAAATAAGGAACCTGAAAATATCTTAAGGAACATGTCCCTCTCCGGTTTTGATGGGTGCTAAGATTGGGTTATATTTAATGCTGTTTCAAACAAAGAAGCTGGAATGTGCAGTCTTTTGGCCAGCAGAGCTGGAGGGGTCCAAAATAATGAGGCCTAGGTTTATAATTTCAGCATTCCATAATTCAGACCTTGTTGAATTGTAAAAGTAATTATACCCCAAAATTGTAAGTGTTGTTACTTCCCTGGAAATCAGTGTCTTATTTAGAGCCAAGCTTCACGCAGCAAGTGTGTGTTTGGTTTTTCAAAAGTTTTTAAATCACTTTTATAATTCATTTTCAAGTTGTACTTGGGTTACTACAGAGGACAGAAAATGTTGCTTGAAAGCCAGGCAAGCAGTGCCTTCCTTTGGGTCCGGAGGAGGAAGCAGAAAACCTGCAGAGCAGTGTCTGGCCTGCTGGGGTAGAACAGCACAAGGCATCTGCAAAAGACATCTGGCATTTTCCCCTTGGACTGAACAGCTTTCATCTGCTTAGATGCCAGCAGCTTCTCTGGGAAGCCAGGAATCAGCTGAGCACAGTGTATTTTTTTCCTCTTCCCTGTCTCACACTGCTGCTCTTGCATCGATGGCAGTGGCAGCTGCCTCACCTTTCACCCCCACACCCCCTTGCCCAGCAGTGGGGCCAGACTGCTGCTCCAGCCTACCAGTCTGGCTGCATTCACAGCCCCTCCTGCCCAATAGCATTTCCCCTTGGAGCGATTCCACAAGCACCTGAATTGCCCTGTGAATGTGGCCCTGTAACTGATATCGGTTATCTTTGCATGTTAATGTAGAGATGTTGCTACAACTCTCAGAAGGTGTGCCTGTTAATGGGTCATTTTGGGTCAAGAACTGGTTTGGTGTAGGTAAATGCTAATGGACATTTGTGTGCATGGAAGTTTTTACAGGTATCTTTCCTCTGCTATTTTGACATAGGCACCATCCTAAATATTAAAAATATAACTAAAAATGGAATCATGAAAAAGAAGTCCAGGTTTTTTTGTCCAGGTTTGTTTAAAAAGGATTAATTCAACTTTGAGATGAAAATTTGAGTCAGGTCTTACCTTATTCATCCACACACAATGGTTTGTTTTCCTGGAGTATTTATTTTTGTCTGGGAATGTGCTGAAGTGAAAGTTTTCCTTAGAAGAGACTCAGATTGTCTTACAGCTCTGAAGAAAGGAAGCAGTCAACCTTAACATCAGTATATCTAAGATTTAGCTGGAAAAGTTTGTCAGAGGAGCACATAAAAGTATCTTTGAACTAAATCTCTTCTCACCAACATATTCCTTCCTGCACAGAAACATGAGCTCTGCCGGCCCAGAAGGAAGGAAAAAGATGAGAGAATGCGATGGCTTGATTGATTCTCTTGTGTATTATATTCAAGGAGCTATTGCAGACCACGAGCCCAATGACAAGGTACTCTGAGATGAAAAGTGTTTTCCAAGGGGAAATTGCTAAGTGAACATTTTTTGTTGTAGTTTAGAAACCAGTGTTCAGAAACAGTTGTGATGTAACTGCTGAACTTGTTTCCAGGGCTTTTAAAACTGCCACCAAAGGTGAAAGTCCAGTAAGAAGCTTTTTGAAGTATTTTTATCCTGCAATCTAAAAGAATAGTCCCTTAGCACTGGGAAAACATTTTCAGAATCACCAGAGAGAAAGGTAGTAACTTCTGTCTTTTTTTAAAAAGTGAGGCAAACTCACAGCTTTCAGGGATACTAAAACACAAAAGAGTCAGATGTTACCTTTTTAGTTGCCTCAGGGAGCTAGCTAGCTAGAAGCATGAAAAATTAATCTGGTTACTCACCTGTATATTTAATGCTATATACTCCTTAGGAAATGAAGAACCTAAATCCCCTTGGGTGGCAGTGTAATTAAGGAGCTTGCATCTTTTAGAATAGAATTAATTTTCCTAAGTTTTTTTTAGAAGTTATTCTATCTGGCTAAGCCAGTAACTACAAGGACACTGCCACCTCCAGACTCCAGTTTATCTCATTCTCTTCCTCCCACCACTGACTGCAGATGAACCCTGTGCATAACTTAGACTAGATGCTTGTCTTTTAGCTGAGTGAACTTGGGTGAGAAGATCAGCCACCACTTATGACAAAGTTATCTGCAGCCTGCAAGGCACTTCTAGCATGCCTGCTATAACTTGTGCCATGTAGTGGTAATTACTGCACATTTATAGCTCTATTCTAGGATTAGTTACTTGTATTCACTGCCATTAGCTTCAGGGAGAATCCAGCACTTTATTGTGCCAATAGCTGCATTCTGTCTTAAAACTACTCATTCCTTATTTTACTTTCAAAAAAAGGAGGAGCTGGTAATAAAGTTATTTGCTATAGACTCATCACTCAGAAATTGTAGACCTAACCTTAACCATGTTCAGAAAGGAACGTCTTATTTAAGAAAGCATTCTACCACAGAAAAAAAAGCTTCCTCCTTAGGAAAGATACAAAGCTTTCCTTCTGCTGATGATACAGCAAGGTTTGTACATGATCATCTTTGCTCTTAAGCTCTTAAACGCTTCTTGGCACACTTCTGGTCTGTGTCAAATAGCACTCGCCCAAACAATTCCCAGGCACAATTCAGGAATTATAATGTCCCAGGACCATTTCCAACAGGCATGCACCCCACTCAGAATGCAAGCCCTGTGTGCCAGCTGGCCTCAGTGCTCAGGAACATCCCAGGGCATGTTTAATTTATCAGTGTAAATGCAGTCTTGTGGATCACTGGCATGAAGCCTACCTCTTCCATGAGGTATTAGAAGCTCTGCAGTTAGTTGTTGAAAATCCAAAAATGAAAGCTCTTCCCATGTCTATACATGTCCCTTCAATGCATGCCAAATCTTTCAATTTCTATTCTTTTGTTGTTTTAGGCCACAGAAAACTGTGTGTGCATTCTTCACAATCTTTCCTACCAGCTAGAGACAGAGCTCCCTGAGAGCTATGCCCAGACGATATATGTGCAAAAAAGAAATATTTCTAGCAATGATAAAACACCAGGCTGTTTTGGGACACGGAGCAGAAAAGTAAAAGAGGTAAAGTGCGTGTTTAGTTACATCTCATTTGGTTAATCAGTTGTAACAACCTCTGGAGAATAAGACTGTAATCTGCTTAATAGTCTGTTATTGATGTATCTGGTAGTGCAACACTCACTTGTCCCAAAAATGCAAATTTATTGATAGTCCTTCTTGACCCCAGTTACCTCTTTCAGCTGCTGCTGCTGACACTGCCATAGCAACTGACTGTTTCATTAGCTGGGGAATATTGCCACTCAGTTTCATCCCCTCTGATGGGTCTAAGTGGTATCTGTACCATGTACAGCAATTGTCCAAGTGCCCTACCAATGAGTGGTGTTCTGGTGGTTTTTTCACCAGTGAAACCAGGACAAAATGATTTCCCACATCCATGACTTGCTGGGTTTTGGGCAATCTCAGGACCTCTTCTTTTCGATGTCACGAGATAGAGATCACTAATATTCTGGCAACTGGGAATTGCTGGAGGGACACAGTACTAGGGAATGGCAAAAGCAAAATAAAAAGATTGATAACCCTTCCCCATCTGTTGGTTTTGCTGTAGTGTGTTCTACCCTCTCCTGCTCCATCTACAGTACAACTAACTGTCCATTTGTGTTTCTCCTTGCTCTCAGTTCATAACATCACTTGCTGAGAGATGAGAAGCAGCTTTCCCCATATCTATCTCCTTCTTTTTTTTGATGGAGTGGCCAGTATCATTAAGTATTGAAATTTTGCACATTATTATGTGAGCTCACAGCTTGACAACCTGCAAATAATCTGGTTATAGTTACAAAAATGGCTAGTTTAACTTGTGGTGCATTAAGTCATATTTCTAAAGGTGTGATCTGTTTACATGTTTAGAAGCACCAGGACACCCCACTACCTGAGGAGAAGAGCAATCCCAAAGGTGTTGAATCTCTCTGGCATTCTACACTTATTAGGATATATCTCTCCTTAATAGCAAAGAGCACCAGAAACTACACCCAGGAAGCATCCCTGGGAGCTCTTCAGAACCTCACAGCTGGCACTGGACCAGTAAGTCAGCATTGTTCTTTTTCTTGTCACTTAGTTCTTAATGTGAATGCATAGAGTTCAGGGCTGCAGTGCAACATGCCCACTGCACTGAGCTCAGATAACCACTGACAAGGCACTGGCTCACTGACAGGATCAAGGAAATTGAAGAACATTGAAGGGAAAGTCACAGCCAGTAAGCAGCGCAATGTTTTCTTGCTTGGTGTTTTCTCACTCTGTGCACATCTCCATGTGTGGAATTTGTTAATTCATTATGCAATGAGGGATGAGCAGATGTTAAAAGCACCGAGAGAGTAATTTTGTGGAACGTAATCCCACGGGCAGAGGAAGGCTCTAACAACAGCAGATCACTTTTGTGGTGAAGAAGCTAATGACCTTGTCTAATTAACTGGCCAAAGGGCACATGGGAGAAAGAGGGCTCAAAACTTCTTTTATATCACCTTGCTTTTCTGTTGCAGCTCATATGTAGCTCTGAATTTAAACTGGTTAAATTGATGTAGAGAACCTGCTGTGCGTGTTTTTCTAGAAGGCCATACATTCATGGTCAATGACACAGCATTGCACATGCCCTTTAACAGATGCCGTTTTCGGTGGCGCGGACTGTTGTGCAAAAGGCAAATGGCATCCCAAGCATTCGGACTATGCTGCACGTAAGTCACCCTGCAGTAAAGAAGACAGCAGTGTCACTGCTCAGGAACTTGTCTCGCAACACCTCTCTGCAAAATGATATAGGTGAGCAAAGACCAACTGTCTCTTGGGCACTGTCTGCTCTCTTTACCTTGAAGTTTTCATCTTTAAAAAAAAAACAAAACAAATGTGCAAAAAAACCCAATCCGTGAGTTTAGTAGATTTTTACACCAGATACTTGCAGTCATTTTACAGGGTTTAAAATAAAGAGTTTTGCCTAAGGAGGACTTTAACATCAATTTGTCTCTAGATTGTGTATTCCTCAGTAGATACTTCCATTGGTTTTATTTTCAAAAATATGTAGTGAAAGTAAAATCTATGCAGATTTGGAGAGGGAGTTTTTCTTCTGCTTAAAATAGGGTAAAGGAAGGTGAGTGCCAAGTTGTGTGTTGCCACAGCTGCGTAATGCTTTGCTAGACATCACAGGACATCTCTGATTCTTCTAGCAAAGATCATATTTTCTTCTATTAGACACAAAGCTTTGGAGGCTTGCAGCTCACACAGTTTTTCTGCAAAAAGGTTTTGAGAATGGAAGCTAGAGGATGCTATAGAAAAATAGTGGAGTATTTTTAAAGGATCTTATTTCTAAATAGAAGCCATTTCTATTATGAGTATTCTCATTTCAATTTAATGTGTATTTGAAATTGTTTCCTACTGATAGGATAAAATGGATTCACAAATTTGTTGTTCTTTACTGTGTGTCCACCAAAGGGAAAAGGGGAAATTACAGGCATACAGAGGGTTCATGGGGGAGATTAACCTCCAGAATTCTGCAGAACAGTCTCCTGGGCATTGTTTAATCCTTAGCAAACATTCCCTATTAATGAAAATATTATAACATGTTCTTGGGCTGATTTCAAAGGGATAATCCATATGGTGTTAGAAATTACAAGTGGTGAATCCCCTGGAAAGAGTAGAAATTAAACTGATGAGAGATTGGGATTTCATCAGAAAAAATAATCCATGAAACAGTGTAGAAAAGACAGAATAGCACAAAGCTTTGGAGGCAGAAGCTTCATCTTGCGCAGTCATTTTCATTTAATCATTCACAGTAATTTTCTCACTTTACCCATGGCAGAGAAAAGTAGGGGAATTTCAGGCACACCTTTTCTGCATGAAAAGGTGTTCTTTATGATTGACTGAAAGCATATATGAATTCAGGTCAAATTCCTAAAAAAACCTTTGGCCAAAGAAAAACATTTGAAAAGGCATACTGTTTTCTAGATATGTGTCTAAATTTATCAAGCAAAATGAACCCTTGGTATCAAGTTGAGATAAATTTAATATAAAATATCTTGAAAACTAAAATGATTGAAAAGTAGCAGAAAACTTCCCATTTTAGTTGAAAAAAATAACATTTGTTCTGACCTGACATTTTCAAGATATTCCAAATGCGCTTTCTGAAAATTGCCTTCTTTGATTTACTAATGGAGAACAAATGGACTATCGTGTCTGACATAATTTCTTTGACTGATACATGAACCTTGTCACACACCCATCTAGAGCAATGAACAGCCTGGTCAAAGTGATGAGGTGTTTCTTGAGAATTCTTCAGAATATGTTAGTCTTAAATACACACTGGTTCTGAAAGTGCTGCTGCAGGCACCCTTTCTCAGTTTGCTGTATATCACTATACCCACAATTACCTACAGGACACAGCAGGTTCCCTGGAAAGTGGCAGCCTGCTTCTGGCACATACCTAGTGACCTCACTGCAGCACACCAGGCATTAATGTATTGTGTATGAGGCAAATTACATAGTCTGATTTAGTGGGGATGCAGCTTAGTCTAAATTGCAGAGATGTAAAGCAGGTATGAAACCATGACTCTTGTGGGAGCACACAGCACCCTGACAGGTGAGAATGGGAGGAACAAGGTAGGACCCCTGCCTAAATCTACTCCTGTTAGTAATGGAATTGCTTGTCTCTCTTCCAACTTGTAGCTAGAGAAGTTTTGCCTGATTTGGTCTCCGTACTTCCCGAGTCTGTCCCAGGGTCTGATATTGCCTGTGAAACCACAGCATCCATCTGCTACACCCTGTACAATCTGACCCAGAGCAGCTCGCACAATGCACGGCTTCTCCTGAGTGCTGATGGCCTGCCAAAGATTATTGCCATCAGCATGAATGACAGGTAAGATGGTCAAGAAGTCTTACCCTGTCCCTTCTTTTCCTGGGCAAAAAAGAAACTACAGCCTCTGCCACTTGGGGAGAAAACACCACTTCATCTCAAGGTTCAGAACAGTTTAAAAAAGTGATGTGAATAGAATTGCACATATTGGGAAATACAGAAAAATTTACAGCAACTGTTCCATCCATCTACAGCTAAGTTCATCATGTTCCAGCATTTTAAATAACTCATCAGAAGATAACTGCACATTATCTATATTCTGATATATAGAGTGACTGACCATCAGATCTTATCTGTACCTAAAAAGTTTCTGTCTTTCTTGTTCATTGTAATATGGTCCTGATAGTCTTTAGCAGTGAAATGCAGGGATACATTTTATAAAACTTATAGAACTGTACTTAAAAATTATTTATAAAGTAGTATTTTAGATAATAGATTCAAAGTTTAATCATTCTATAATATGTAATCACATCAAATCAATTTTTACTCAAAAGATAATTAATGCTTTATGAATATGAGTGACTGTTCTGTTTGCCTTCATCCCTTTTTACAAAACAAAAGAGGAAATTCATCCCAGTAAAGAGGGCCTCATGAGGCCCTGAGTTTTAAACCTGTCTAACTAATCAGAGATTTTACCTACTGGAAAGATTATTTTGGATGCTTGTTATGCTGAGTGTATTTTCCTCAACTGAAAATTAATAGTATGGTAGCTTCTCTAAGATGTAGGCTACCAAGTACTTGATTTCTCCCTAATTTTGAAGAATGAGGGAGGGAGGGAGGCATATTTCATTTCTTTCAGTAACCAGGACAGCATGAAGCATGCTGAAGTACCTAAAAAACAGTAAAGCAGCATTTAGGAGTAAAGAGAGTACAAATGCTAAGAGATTATGTTTGCTGAAGTCTGTGATTTGATGAAGTCTCTGATGATGTGGGAATTTAAATATGTTTTATGATTCTTTTTGCAAAATTGCAGTAACATGTTCAGCAAAGCTAGCAGGGCTGCTTCAGTCCTCCTCTACTCCTTGTGGTCACATACAGATCTCCACAATGCTTACAAAAAGGTAAGATATGGGTTAGAACAAAGACATATAATCAGTCCTTTCAGACCTAGAACTCTCATTTGTGCTCTGGGGTCCTTGGAATTTCTACACATTTAAGAATCAGCTTATGATAGGATTTCAAGTGGTCTCTGAATTTGGTTTTCCTATGACTTATACTGCCTAAGTAATGCATAACCTTAATTTTTGCTCATCTGCGTTCGTGTTCCCTCCCTCTGTGGTTTTATATCCAATGGCAAAGTTTATGAAAAGTGTAGCTGCTGCCTGCCAGAAGTGTCAGATGGTGGGAAGTGATGCATGGTGACCATCCACCACTGACTGAACCAGCCTGGCATAGAGGATCTACAGTGCCAGCAAAAGCAAAGGCAGGGCGAGGCAGCTTCCTGCTTTAAAACCAGACCAGTTTTGTTCTCTTTATTTGCATGGTCTGGTAGCCCAAGTGTAGAAAAAAGCTAGGGTCTGGGAAAGGTGTTGGCAAATATTTACTGCTGTAGTCAAATGGCCAGCATGAGTCAGACAATAAACTGGTTTCTTTTTTTTTTTTTTTTAATAAGCTCAGTGACTGTTTTTTCAACACACAGCTGAGTTAACTTCAACCTATCTACCTTCTCCCTGCATTTCAGACTGTTTTCAGTCCTTGTTTGTTTGTTGTTCAGCGTTTGTCACCTAAAATTCTCTATAACCTAAAACTATTCCATGTTCTCAAGTTAGTCTCTAGCGTTTATTAGTTAGCTGTTTCTTTTTGGAGATTTTTTTCCTTGACATTTCCTCCAAAAAAGTTATTTAGCATAGTATTCTTTAAAGGTTTTGCATCACACTCAGTAGTATACTTCCTGACATACAAGAAGTCTTTGTTCAAGAATAAGGTTACTGTACCTATATAAATTCTTAACTAGATTTTGTCATCTCTGGTTTTTTCAACTACATTCCTGACTTTACTGTACAGCAATATGGCATGAATTTTCTGAAGTCACTGGCAGTTTAGGTATGCCCGTTAAGACACATTTGTCAGATCTGAGTTTCAAAAAAATCTAATTACTTGCTGTTCCTGTGCAGATCAGGTCCCCTGGAGACACTGGGTATGGCACTGAAAACTGCAGACCACCTAATGCCTAGATATTTTTGGAAAATCAATCTGATAAGCAACAGAAATTACTTGATGAAATGAGATGGATAAAGTCCTGAGTCATTTTGACATTGCCCTGTACTGTTTACTCTGATAGGGTTAATCTCAGCTGGCATTATTCACTTAAGATCTAGGAGCTTGTAGAGCTGAGCTGGAAGAACAGACTCCCAGTACAGTCAGTGGAGAGAGTTAAGCAACTCCAATTATTCATCTCACCTGCCTTAAACTAAATGGAGCCCTCCTTAGGAGATGCCTGTTCTGTCTCTGTGACTGTAGAGGACTCTGCCTAGCCCCCTACCTTGGCTCCATATCTAGCTTTGAGACAGCTGAACTCACCCTTCACTTGCAGAATCAGCATTGAAGATAACGAATTATTCTGTTTCTTTCATTCCAAAGGCTGACTTTAAGAAGACGGATTTCATCAACTCCCGGACCACAAAAGCCTATAACTCACTAAAAGATTGAATCAGAACATAACACCACTGAAGAGAAATCATAGATAAGTTAATGTATCTATCTTCACACGATTGATGTTGCCATTGTGAACCAGGGAGTATCTCAGAAAAAAAGATACTATGATTTTATATAAAGACTTGAGTGACCAGAGAGTAGCTTTTCTGAGTTTTTAATCCTAATCACCTTGTTGCCACTCTATATATCAATATAAGAATAACCAAAGATGGATTCTTCAGGATGTCTGAGGTGAAGTTTCATCCAGGTTTACCACTAGTCAGAGCTCCAGATGACTGCCTTTCATCTATACAGAGAAGTTTGCAATGCTGATTGGCAGCAAATTCTTTTCAGACTGTTTTATATGAATAGTTTTCTACAGTGGATAAGCATCAAGTGCACTGCTCAGGACTTAGTAGTCTTTCACCCTTGTTTTTCCCCACAAGCTAAATAAGAATCTCCAGACTCCACGAGTACGCACAAGAAGCTGTTTCACTACCTGCATTATAAAAGCACGAATTAAGTTAAAATTACTATTTTTGTATTTCTTGTACTCATGGGCTGACTGGTTCTTAAGCCTGTCCTTTGAGATTTCATCAGCAACAGCAGCAAAACTGACTTTACATCGGTTTTATCATCCCTTGTTCTTCTCATCCTCCCTCATGTGGCTGTTGCAATTTGTAACTATGTCCGGAAAGCATTTTAACTACAACCACTAGGTCTAAGACACTGTTTCAGACACTTTAGGCTGAATTTAGACCCATCATTCTTTACTAGTTGGTGGACAAGTTATTTGCTGATGATTCAGTAATTGTTTTAAGAAAACTGCAATTTCAAAATAATTCTGTTGATTATATACAGTAACGGGAGTGGAATCTTGCCTTTGTTTTTGAAGTAATAGACACACACAGGAGGTTAGCTCTGTGCTGCTTAAAGAATGCTGATCCTGCTTCATATTCTCTTACATGAAATAATCATCCTCCCTACAGCAATTATGTGCAATGGAATAACTTTAGGACTATGTCTGCACATGTGGCAATAGGTAACAGGAGGAAAAAAAGTTCCTTAAGCACCTAAAGGCTCTTACCATGATATGATGCTCAGAGAGGGTAAAGAAGCCCTAAAAAACCTCATCTGCACTTTCAGTAAGTCAGATTTATCTCAAAAAAAAATAATAAAAAAAAAAAACCAGGAGTTAAACTGTGCATTAAACCAGTAGAAAATTCACATATAAATACATAATAGTGTGTGGATTGGGTTATCAGCTGATGTGATCTGGCATTACTCTTCTGAAATCAAGGGAGGTGAATTACCTTTACGGTAATGAAGATTTTGTCTTAGGTATTTACAAGCTTTGCTGCTTGAACAGAGCCCGTCCTGCACCCTCATTCTGAACTGCTGGCACAGGAACTGTTGCAGCTGTTCTTATCCAGAAGGAGATGTATAATCCTTTGATGCAAAGGAGGTCATCAGGCCTCTTCATTTCGACATTCCTGGCTAAAGGTCTAGCTCCTACCAGAAACTTAGAACCAGTGGATTGTGACATTGCACTGTGTCCAAACATATTTCTGGAGATCAGGGAGCTAAATTCTGCTGGTAGATGCACATAGTTCTCAGAGGATTCCCAGAAAGCCCCACATGTGCACACAGAACAGAATGTGCCCTGGGGAGGTAAGCAAACAACCCTGCTCTGCCATCACTGATCATTTTCATAGGTCTGTTAGTCCTCCACATTTGCTTTGAATAACTCAAATCAAATGCATTCCAGTAGGAGGTTTTAAAAATACTATTTTTTTTTTTTTAAGAGGTTGTATTCAAAATATTACAGATCCAAAACCAACACAAGTGAAGGGAACTTACAGCACCTCATGTTGAGGAAATTGTTTTTATAACTTTTTAAAATATGATAGAAAACAGACAATTAAAATGTGACTTTTTCTTCTACTTTGTTAACCCAAGTAACACTGAATGTGCCACAACTGAATAAATACCAGGAAACCTGGACGAGTCTGCTTTTACTGCCCAAAAAGAAGTGGCAGGCGAAACTAATATGCAAAGAATAATCCTGAATACAGATTAGCATGGTAATGAAGAATTGCAGTGTTAAAATCAGGAAGGGTGCTTTTAGAAATACTCAAGCATTGATTTAGTTCTGTGAAACTCACATGGTATTTAAAAAACAAAACAATGCCAGGTACTTTTAAATGCCCTATTTAGTATGATTCTCTCCAAATAAGATGGTCTTATTAAGGGGATGCAAACTTTTTGGGTTGTTTCTGTTGATTCAGTGATTTTAAAGGTCTTTTTCAACCAAAATGATTCGCTGATTCTACGATAGTGTCCCTTTAAAATCAAAGCGGTACTCCAAAGTCACAAAGCATGTCAGACCTGGCAACAACATGAGAAACACAGACACGCCTTATTACAACTGATCTCCTACTTGTATGCAATCAAAAACATTTCAGCAGGACTCCAAAGAAAACAAAGCATGTTAGTCAGAGAAATAATAAAGTGCTCTCTCTAATGCAAAAAATCTGTCTTTGTTTTTTTTTCCTTTTTATTAGTGAACCTACTTGCTAGGATGCAGCAAATGTATTTTCAAGCCTTAGCCCTCCCTTTAAAAGGGCAAATGAATTTTTAAATTAAATCTAGGTACAGAGACTTGGACTTTTCTATAACAAGACACTTACTGAAGGCAAGCTGTGTTGGCATCAGAGTGCACCTGCAAATAATTTGTTTTTACTTACAAGATACGTTGCAGCTTTCTTTGTCCAGTATTGCTGACCTGTCAAACCACCCAGCATCTTCTGTTTTCACCTCCCTTTAATTATTATTTGCCAGAAAACTTCACCATGGTGCACCACAGATCTCAAAATTAGTTACATTCATCCTCACCATAGTCTTGGACTTGGGAAATGGAAGATTCCCACTTGCTCTTTTCTGGAAAGGAGACATGAAACCTTAAACTTAACCATACTGAGAAGCACACAGAGTTTGGCTGAACAAGGAACTGACCCCAGGTCCTCTTGACTCATGTCCTAACCACAACCCAGTACAACCATCTTTTCAGTGAATTGTTTTAGCAGAAACTCTTAAACAGTATGGATAATTTTGTAGTAGATACCAGAGAATATAGACATTAATTCATTGCCAGACATGTGCTGTCACTGCTCCTAAGTATTAGTGCTTTTTCTTCTCCGTCACTTCCTAAATAGAATTAAACTATGTAAAATACTGCATTGTATTGTGCATGAATGTGGGGTTTAAGTTACTTGGCTTTTTTGTAAGTTTTTCCTTTTGAATAGGAACATGCTATCTAGTAAGAAAGGTTCAGTCTTCTCTTCTGGGCCCATAGAAGACTGCAGGTGAGGTGAAGTGGTACCATCTTAAGCCATGATACAAGAACCCCAACACTTTTACTGGCCACTGCTTAGCCTGGCAGCTCATCCTCAGAAGGCAAATCCCAAAAGCTGATGGTAGTCAATCTGCCTGTTTGTTTATTACCATGTTTAGCCCTTAGGTTCCAGCTTGTCAGAAGCATTAATCTTTTCCCTTCTTTAGATTTCAGGACCAAAAAGCCCAACCCTATCGATTCACAGCTCTCTTGAGGGGTGGTTCATGAGATAGCCTGATGAGCCCAGTCACACACTGAATCATGCACAAGTTATGTAAGGTGTTGAAACTGATGTTTCCTAAGTTATTTCAACTCCAGCAGCTGCTCTTCCATTCTTTTACTTCAATTTCTACTGATTAAACCCTCAGTTTACACTCCTGACTCATACTCTATACCCATCCCATAGGGAAGATCACATGACCTTCAGGCATCATCTGATACAATACAAAGATCTGGAAAAAGCACCAGAAATCAGACTGGAGGAAAGGCATGTTTGAGCTGAACATCACCGTGTGTGAAAGACAAGCCCTGAAGAATCGGATGTTAGTCCAATCACGAGTTACACCTGGCATATTGTTTTAGATGTTGCACAGCATTTGCCCATTGAGAACCCAGCAGGGAGATTTGCTCAGATATGCCAAAGACAAAAAGAGTCTTAGTGCAGACAGTGTACACAGATCAGGGTTTTGCCATTCTCTGCAGTCATGCTTTGAATATTTTAATAGTTTTGCATATGAAGGGGAAATAAACTAAATTTTATCATATTTCATATGTTCAGTGCTAAAAACATTTTAATACACACATGAGAGGTATTGTAAGCTCAGCATCAGAAATCAGAGTTTGTTTGCATTCTTTTTTTCGGCTGTATCTTCCACTGCTGTGTCCAGTGTGACTGTGAATAATTCAAGTTTAGGAACTTAACATTTGTTTAAATTTTTTTCAATTATTCAACATAAGCTTCCATCCCTTATTTGTATCATTATTCTTAGTCATCACACCAGCCTAAATATCCACAGATACAAAGAAGAGGAAGCAGGCATGTCCTTAGCAGCCACAGTTTAGAGCCAATACTTCAAACACCCCCAAGGCATCAGGGGCTTCTGAACATACCCATGCCCTTGGTCACAGTGTAGGCAGCACCACAACCCTCAAAGGGAACAGGGACAACACCAGCTGCAAATACAGTGCTCATCACCAGGCCCTTTTTCCCATGCTCACCACATACTCCCTCTGAAATTGCTCAAGGCCCTCTCTTACCCATGCCTGCTTTTTGCAGTCTCTAAGCTGTTATTATCTGTAGGACTATGAGTCAAACTGCCACTGCTCACACCTTGAAAGATGCTGGTCTCAAAAGTCCCCAGCCTGCTCTTGCTGTCTGGGGTTCAGTGGGACACCACTACTGCCTTGATTATACTTAGAAATCTGGAACCTCCTGTAACTTAAGAGATTTAAGGTCTTGCTCAGTTCTAGAGAAATTTAATTGTTTGACCCTCAAAAATATGTCTTTCTGTGTTGTCACCAGAAATTGAAATAGCCAAGTCTGAGCCACTGGGCAAACACAGAAAAATAATGAAGAGTGAAAGGGGCTTTTTTAGCTCCTGCCAAGGAGGGTAAAATCTTTCAGAAAAGTTCAGAAACTTAAACCCATGAAGGTCGTAAGATAATAGGCCGCCCCCAGAATAGCTATGTTTGGCTTGGAATAACAACAAAATTATTCAGTAATGTTGAACTCTGCCTGGAAAGCACACTGTGCCTCAGGATACATGAGCACACTTGAGTTTTAACTCAAAACTTTGGTCATTGGGTGTGTGTAGGAGTTGAAACCCCACGCAACATTTTTAAGGCTCAAGAACTTCAGATTTGAAAGGCAAGATGAGCAATCTGTAACTGAGATTAAAACAGACTTCGTAGAGTAAAAAAGCTGTTATAAGTGAGGAAATAGTATAAAGAGGAATCAGCCTTTCTCATCATCGAACTTCCCCTTTGTAATACAAATGTTGCTTGGCAGCATAGTTGGGGCAGGCTGTGTGGTGTGTTTGTGCTGTGGTTACCTCTGCATTGCATTGCAGTTACAGAACTGGCAACACGTAGGATGCTGCAGTGAGAACAATGGAGGCTTTCAAAGGCAACCCTTATCCTTGAGGAGGAACAGCGCAGCCCTGGGCTGTCTGCTCTCTGTCTGCATGTTGGATTAGGTGTGTCATCCAAATCCTGCTTCATGCTTAAAATGAAAGCTGGGATTACAAGAATTTTATTATGTCTTTTTGAAAATTAAAATAGGGTTTCTTAAGTTTTTTCTTTCCTGATGCTAGGAAAAAAAGCAACTTAAATCATAGGAGACATACAGCCTTGAAACACTATTTTATTGATAGGATAGTATTTGCTATTTTAAAAGTATATGGGAAAAAAAATAGAGTTTTTAAAATAAAGGGAGTCTAGGATGAAGAACTTGGGTCTAATGATATACATGCTGATGGAAAGGATAATGCGCAAAGCAGTATTTTCAAGCAGCATTGTTGTAGGGTTTTTTTTTGTTTGATTGTTTGGTTTCTTGGGTTTTTTAATGGTACTTCTACTTGACCTGAAATTACTTAAAACCTGGAAGTCAAAAACTGGTGCTTGGGTTAGCAGTAATGTTCTTGCAAGTGGTACTGCAAAAGTTTTGGCACAGTTTAAATGACACAAAGAGATGGAGGAAATATTGTCTCCTGGGGTGGAAGGTTGGGGCAGAGGCGTTTGAAAGAAGTTTGAGTGCTGAAGTGATTCATTGAGGAGTGGTGAGGAAAGCTGGAGCATGAGGAGGAGGGAAGGGAGCTGAATTCTCACTGTTGAGAGGTGTTACTGCACAGGATCAGGCAGCAAATACTGCCTTGGCCAAAAAAAATATGAAGTGGGTAAACTGTGAAAGTGAGAAAGACCAAGCAAGTGGTATGGAAAAGAAAGGAGATCTATCAGAAGCTCTGAAATTCACTTAACAGAAAGCAAGACCATCTGAATGCCAGGTCAGAGGCACTTCCAGTACATCCAGCAAGGAAGACTCATCTCAGGAGACCTTCACTTCAAACCCTGACAGGGTCGCACACAACTCTCTTTCCAACCTGTATGTGGAGCAAATGAGAAGCTGGAGTGGACATTGCCATGGTCTAGGGACTGGGCATTGCTGAGGGCATTTGTTTTCCAGGTTTATGGGCTTCTGTCTCTTGCACAGCCACATCTTTGAGCCAGCAGCCTGAGCAGTGCTGTGCCTTCTAAATACACACCATGGATTACCCACCCACCAAGGACGTTTCCTGATTACATCAGTTGTTTTCTACTGTTATTAAGAGAGGTGGACAAATTCACTATTACTTTGGGGTTGTAGTTAAATTATTGTGAGGGTAATTATGGATAATAAATTTGCCACAATGAATTCTATAGTCTATAATATGCACACCTATAAAAAAAGAGGTGCAACTGAAAGGCATGGGTCTGTATTTTACAGGCAACCTCATATTCTTCACATCTACTGCAGTGGCTACAGATGTATGTTTGTTAAAAAGGCATTGAAAAAAAAAAAAAAAGGAGAGAGAAAGAATGTAAGAATCTGTAGTGGCCTGATCTAAGAAGGTGTTTATATATATAGATTTAAAAGTTTGACCCCACTTTTGGTATTTTTCAATGGAAAAGTGCCTTCAAATCCTACTGTCCTGACTCAGAATGACAAACAGTCTAGTACCCCCAGCCTGATCAAACACAGCACAGCACTGGAGCAGCTTTGGAGGAGCATTTACTCTTTCATAGGCAACTTTCTCTGTCTGATTTCAGTGACAAAATGGCAGGCACATGGTGGATGCTCTGTCACTGTGTATAGGGACTTTTCCCACACAGTCAGGGAGCTTCCCTACTCATGGCAAGCAGCCCTGTCCCATTCCTGAGCCATGTGAGTCTCTACCCCTCTGCTGTGGAGCACTGGCACAGATACCTTGGCAAGGATCATTTGAGTAAATTTGGGGTGGGCACAACACAGCTCTGAACAGCACAAATAGCTGTCTTATACCCGTCCTGTAAGCACTCACTCTATGGAAAAAAACTGCACTTAGCAGCATCAATCAAACATCGTGTCCACTGCAGTTGGCAAAAGCCTTGGCAAGTGCATGTCTGCTCTCAGGTTCTCCATTAAAGTCAGCAAACAGTAGTTAGCTGATTCCAGCCAGGAAAGAAAACAGAGATAAGTAAGGTGTAGCCCTGGACAATGATCGTTGCTGTACCAACCACCTGCAATAGATGCATATTTTGCTCTGTCACTGTTTCCACACCTGCAGTCTGGTAGTAGGACCTTGGCTGGAATTTTTTGTCTTGGTAGACACAAAGTAAAAAATAAAATTAAAAATCAGTGTAATATCCCAAGCCAGATAAATATTTTACCACAATTCCATGTTAAACATTAAATTCTTGTTAAACGCTCATGATCCCGTGGTTTGGGCAAGAAGACACCCTCCTGACTGCTAGTAGCCTTACTGGCAAGGCTTCTTTCCTTCACCCCAGGCAGTCCCCAGGATGTTTAGCTCTGGCTGCAAGTGAAGCCCCAGCACGACCTGCTGTCTTCACAGAAAGGACAGCAAATAGCCCATAGTTTTTACACTGACTTGTGTTGTTGTCCTTTAAGCAAGGCATCTTTATTGGAGGGGAACGGTTTGATTTTTGCATGCATGTCATTTATAAATGGCTTTTTCAGGGTAAGAAGAGGAAGGCAAGGAGGAAAAAAACAGAGTTTCTATGAAGATCTTTCCAACATTTTTTCCCTATCTGGGCCATAACAATAACTCTCCTCCTAAATGAAACAAAGCACAATTCTTTTCCCACCCGCTTCCAAGATAAATCACTTAATGTTTTTTTTTTTGGGAAGGCCTGTTTACAACAGGCAGGCTGAAAACTGCACACATGCTATGAAGTACAAACTGGTTTTGCTCTGGTATAGAAGACAAACTCTGAAGGTGACATCTCTCTGACAAAGCTGAGACCAGAAATAATCCAGCAGTCCCATCTCTGCTCCCACATCAAAGTCAGTTCCATCTCCTGTAAATTTAGCAGTGAAGTCAGGGTAGCATACTGCTGAACTCCATAAAACCCAAAGCCCATCCCCAGAAACAGAGAAGTCAGCACAGGGTTGAGGGAAGGGAAGATCTCAAAACAAAGGATGTGTCAAGTGTGGCCTGAGGATTTTTGAGCCAAAATGAAGTGAGATACGTCTGTTTGGGTCCTTTTTCATTACAATGGTAGCAGTGTTGTTACAATGGTTGCTCACAGGTCTGCAAGCCCTGCACAGATGGGGAGGGTTGAGGCTATAGCAGTGCAGGGAAGCTCCATGTGCACACACACAGACACACACTGGTGTTTTGCAGGAGCTCTAAGTACAAAGAACTGAATCCTCGAGGTGAGGTGAGAGGGAATTTAAGAACACACCTCTAAAATAAGAGAGCTTGTTCTCAGCTGTAAGAGGTTTCAAGGGCTCTCGGGATTGCTCTTCACCTTGCCGTTTCACTGGAAAAGGGAGGAGATGCAATCTTGCTGACTGAAACTTTGTTCACATGCAAGATAATTTCTGAAAGGACAAGAGATTTACGGCAAATGTCTTATGCTTATTTATTATTCCCTAAAGAGCTTTAATGGGAAGCATCTTCAGTAATGTTCTAGTCATTGGAATCCTCTATACCTCTCAGAAACAGTACCAGAATGGTTTGTGGAAACACCACAACTCCAACATCTGTGAGTAAAGTGGTATTTAAAAGCCTTGTGTACTCATATTTTCTCTTCATAGCAGGTCACTTACCTGTCACTGGCTTTCACCCATGTCTAAATTTAGCAGACCACCCCCCTGCTGCATCACTTGCCATCTCCTTCTTCCTGCTATGATGTTTCCAAACCTATGAACCATTCCCTGTATATCTCTGAGCCTTGTAAATTGCAGGTAAGGAGGTATATTAGCTTTTTCACACCTGTGCTGTGCAATACCTAGTTCTTTGCATTTGTCTGTTAATTGCATCCACTATAGAGATAGAACCTGTTTGGAGTACTTTTTTAAAGTCTGCTTATATGAGTCACCTGTCCCCATAAACAGTTTTCTACTCTAATGGGTTTTGATAATGCAGGAAAGATAGTTCTGTGGAAGCTGAGCTTCTAGTTTGGTATAAACAATGATGTTGTAAAACTTCAGGTTGTAAAAATAATACTAAATCACTGCACTTTGGATTTTCAAGTTCTGTTAATGGCTTTCTGTAACTGACTTGGGGTTTTTTCCCCCAGCAATAATGCAGCACATGATTCAGACTGTATAAAAATCCTTCATATTCATTGACTTGTAGCTTTTAAATGTTTATCAGGGATGTAAAGCAACCTAAAAATGCTTGAAATTAAGCCACAGAAATCGAACCATAGAACCAAGCCTGTTACAGTAGTGACATGTGATAAAGCAAGGGGCAACAGGGCAACAGTATCGTGCTGAAGTGCGGTAGATTCAGGTCGGGCATTAGGAAAAAGGTTCTTACCACATCAGGGATGTCCTGCCAGAAATGGGTGCCCAGAGAGGTCAGAGATGCTCCATTCTCACCACTTTTGAAGACTTGGCTAGAAAAAACAGCCTGGTAACTCAGTATTTCCTATTCTGTGCACAGTGCCAATGGTGACGTCTCCGGTGCAATCAAGGCAGTTGCTGACAGCAGGTGACACCTCAATGGTGCTGCTGTGTTTGCTCCCCTTTAGTACAACACAATTTCTACAGGATTTTAAAAGCTTCTTGCCATAAAGAGAAAGCATAACAAACCAGTTTAGATTCATGTAGATAGAGAAAACTTGCAAGGGAAGTTTTGCTGGAGCCTGGGAAATATTTTCCATTTGAAGGCAAACTCATCCACTAGTTGGGAATGCAAACTCCATGCGGCCCTGCCTGGCTACAAGAAGCAGACAGAGTAACATTTGTTCCAACTAACATTACCATTAACAAGGCTTGGCCAATGACACTAGAACAAAATGTTTATTTGATCCTTTTCTAATTCCCCAGCACAAAGCTTAGTTTCACAGCAAAACAGGTAGATTTTCACAAGTTTTGAATGCTTCTGTATTTCTGTGCTGTTGTTGTTGTTTTCATGAAACCAACAGTTCTGCCTCCAAAAATTTTCATATAACCCTTAACTTGAAGGGGAAAATACACTTTGAGGAAAAAAAAACCAGCCTTTCCTGAAGTGGGCCTTAAAATCACCAGTAGAAAAGAGCCTCCCCATATCTATTTTCAGAATCTCCTGTACTTTTGCTTGAGCTTTGATTTTTCATCATGCTGACAGCTTCCTGTACCATACTTTTATCCTTTTGTTCTATCCTTTCAGTAGAGCTCTCACATTACAGCTGTAATAGTCACCATAAGTCAGATTGAGCCAGCTCTGGAAATTCCTTTAATCAGCTCACTGATCAGGAGCTTATATGTGAGCCCCACATCAAGAAGCAGTCCAGTCTCTTAAAGGACTTTGAGTCTTGTCGAGCTGATGAATGAGCAACCCAGTCAACTGTGAAAAACATCTCAGATAAGGAGGAAACATGACCTTGTTCATTAGCTGTTTCCACCAGCTATAATCCAGATGAATTCAAATCCTGGGCTTTCAGTGCAAATATTTGCATAATGTGGAACTTGTTTTTCTCATTAAAGTTACCATGTTAGTGTCAGTGAGCATGTTCAATAGGTAAAATATTAGAAGTTATCATTAGCTAAAGTGCTAGGTCTTCAGTTATAGATTCATTTTGCTTTATAGGTCTTCATTCTTTTTTTTTTTTTCTTTTCTTTTTTTTTCTTTTCCTAAAGATAGATTAAAATTAAGGGGAAAGAGGATAACAATAATAATGTACTGTAGAAGTCTTAGTTTGAAATTTTGGAGCTTCTTTTGTAATTAATATGATAACTTAGAGATCAGTTTTATTCTGCTGCTTTTTTTTTTTTTCAACAGCCTCAGTTAGAGATGCTAGTTCACCTGGAACCGAGGTATAAAGGAGGAAATAAGAGCCTGAACACTGTGCTCAAACTTCATCCTTCTGTATAAATGTTATGGTTCAGAATGTACTGCAGGAAAAGACCAACAAGTTTTACCTGTTCTTGAAGAGTTTACTGGATTCCTGCACCCAGAGATAGTCTGTTTATTGTTGCTCACCTGTCAGATCAATGAAAGCCTCCAGGCTTCAGGTAAATCTGTTACAAACTTGATGCCCTTCAAAACAACCAGTCTTCTCTGCCATCATCTAGAAGAGCAGTGGGTGAGTTAACCTCTCCTTTGCCATTTCATTTACATGGGAGCATAGCTCCTTAAAGTACCACCTCAGATTTTCCAAGGATAATCCATGCCACTTCCTCATCAAAGTATTGATGTGGTAGTTTGTTAATGTTGATGTTGCTTTTTAATGCTTTGAAAAAAGCTTATTGAAAGGACTATTGTTGGACCAAGTGAAATTGTCTCAGTGTCTGCTAGGAGCCCACATATATGTGAAATGAATATACAGGCCTGTATGCCACAAGTAGAAAAAAAAAAAAAAAAAAAGAAATAAGAGGTCAAAGATACTTCCAAAGCTGTTCTTTAGAGCAGTGGGAATTTCCAGAACAACTTAGTGTTTTAGAGCAGTGTAACAGTTTAGAAACAAAACAATCAATGTTCCTAGCAATGCTCACTTATCCCTATATATGTCTATATCCCTATATATCCCATATACTAACTTGGAAACCTCCTGTCTTGTGTTTTGGAAGAGGTTGTTTGGTTTGGTTTGGTTTGGTTTTTCTAATACTCCTCTCTGGTTCCAGTAGACAGATCAGTCTGGAAGGGAGCTGCTCTTTACCAATGTCCTGTAGCAGCCATGGACACCACAAAGCACCCCCTGAGCATAAGGCACATGTGGATGTGAGGCCATACATCACCTTCTCATCCTTGCTGAAAGAGATGAGAAAGTGAAGGTTAAATAACTTACAGTTATAGAATGAGCAAGTGTTAACTAGGATGAAAATGTATGGTTTAGTGTTTTTTTCCATAATATATAGTTTGCTCTTACTATTAAAAGTATATAGACTTTCACAATCTATAAGTAATTCATCCATGCTACAGCTCAATGTGCCTGAACTCAGCAGTATCAACAAGTTTGATGCAGACAGTTCTGCATCTCAGACTCAGATTAAGATTAGGAAAATTACATAATCCATCTCAACCATGAGGCCAAAAACCTGAAGAAATAATCCAAGAGATCAGAAAACACACAAGGATGTGGGTAAATTTGTCTTTTAACATCACTTTTTACAGTTTGAATGGACAGCAATTTCAGTGATTTCTATCTCCCTGATCTGACTTTTGACACTCAGAGCTTTGAGACACCTG
This sequence comes from Margarornis squamiger, assembly GCA_035222235.1. NCBI lineage: Eukaryota > Metazoa > Chordata > Aves > Passeriformes > Furnariidae > Margarornis > Margarornis squamiger. Next base: position 61,155,245 of record JAWWTY010000037.1, read on the forward strand.
TAAGAAGGTGAACCTTAGAAACGCTGTGCTGCCTTTCAACGGTGGCAACCATGACACAAATACACTAGTCCAGTTTGGGTTTTGGAAATATTGATACTATATATATATTGACATGAATTAAAAGTACTTACTTCAGATAAAGTGCTTTATTTTGTCAATTCCCACTACGTTAATTTTGATAGCTACTAAACAAATGATATTAAGGACCATCAATACTCTGAAGAGAACTACCAGCAGCCATGATCAGTTGAATTGCTAAATGCACAGCAGGTTCAGGAACTGATCAGGTTCCTCCATCCTCAAGGTTAAATACCTATCAGCTTCTTTTTCTTTTTTGATTTATTATTTCTGACAGACAAATGTAGATTAAATCTGTTTAGCAACTCCCACACATATTTTTTTTAGGAGAATCCTCATGCAAATATGCTAGCTCAAGGGCATCCCTTTGCCAAGAAGGCTCTCATATCATCTAGGTTCTTTCTAGAAAGGTGTGAAATTTATTCAAGTACAGCAAATTCCAATGTCTCTCTCAATACACATGTGTGTTTGAGTGTATCTATACAAATTTATGTACAAGGGTTATAAAAAGTATGTTCTCAGGAATGAGGAGGAAAAAAGCCATTAGGAAGGACAGCAGTAAATTTACATTTTTTAGTATGTCATCTCAAGTTTCCAGCATATGGTCTCCTTTGGAACAGAAAGAGATTAATCTTGAAAATAAATTACAATATTAATGACAGCCTAATGGCTATGTCCACAAGAATTCACAGTACTTTACAAGTTACTCACCCTGTGTTGGCAACAGCAATTTTTGACCCTGCGTTACTGGTCATGAACACTTCATCTGGTTGACACACTTAGGTGCCCTTAGATGCCAGCTGCATGTCGGCAACACTGTGGTTCTGAAAACTAGTGTACCTTTTTTTTTTTTAACTCATAAGAATAAAAAACCACAGAGAGTAATTACAACAGTTCTGCAACCCAGGCAGAATGCTGAACCTGCATGAGCCATTCTCTCACTTGAAAGTGACACTCCAATTACAAGTTTCACTTGGCTGGAGGCTTTAATTTATTACATTTCGACATTATGCTGAAGTTGTAACTTCATTTCACACTGCACAGCCCCATCCCATGCCAAGAGAGGGCCAGATGCATGGATAACACTGAAAACTTTCTTTGGCAACTCACCTCCACAATCCTGGAAGGAGGCGTTTAGGTGCCAAATTTAGATAGAAGTTTCTGCTGCATTTTGAATGCTGCCATTAAAGTGTGTTTGTAGTGCATTTAGGACCACAAAGTGAACCTCCATGCCAAAAGTTAATTGTAGAAAAGTGAGAACATGGCATATTTACAGTATTAGTTTTAAGTGCACTCTGCTTGGACAAGAACAGATCTACCAACTAGCTCTGCAATTTCACCCTGTACCTAAAAGAATACAAATACAGAAAAACAAGACCCTGTTTCTCCCTCACATTGCAAAGGAGAATTAGAAGGGCAAACAGCTCAGGTAAACTAGAACAGCTGGTTTTTCTAGCCCAGTTTAGACAAGGAATCCCTTGTTAGAAACAATCCCTTTGTATTTCAGAATGCTGTTCTCATAATGATAATACGAATCATACATGAAAGCACAGTCTTCTAAAACATATTTCTGCCAGACTCAGAAAAAAAATCATACAAGAAAATGGATTCTTTTAGTATGTGAAATGTTGAAGAAGCTACTGCTCACCTAGGCAAGTTTTGAACACTTCTAGAGGGGAAAAAAATTTCCTTTGGCTCCCCTGGAGGTGTATCAGGATGTCAGAGGAACCCTCTGCCTCTCCAGGCAGCCAAGAGCAGCCAAGAGCAGCTTTCCCACAAGGCATGTGTGTGTACGTGCATGAGGGCACCTGTGTGTGTGTGTGTGTGTGTTTTTGGTGGGGAGGTTGCCCAGAAGCAACACCATCTTCACAGGCAGCCTCAATATAGAAATCTGTGCCCAGGGGTGCCACCAGTATGACAGTGTGGCACTTCACTATCTGCACACACAGCTGAGAACTCACCAGTGGTGCCACCACACTGCTCTCCCCTGGGACTACAAGGCATGGCAGGTCTGCCAGCCAGTGGGGACAGGACCCCACAGCTTTTTTGAAGAAGTGTCTAGAGATCCTGGGTACAAACTGCACCCAGTTCCTGCTCCAGATTTATTAAGGCTTTGTTCAAACGAAGTTCCTTTAATAACAATGCTAAAAACTACTTCTAAGCGCTCAAGAAAACTACATTTCTGGCTTGGCCAGAGTGGAAGAAGACAGTCTAATTAAAACAACCAGATTTCCAGACAGAGCGTACTGTTTGGTATTTCAGCTCTGTAGTTTTATAGCTCTACAGAAATTATTTTGCAGAAGATGAGATCTGCACAGATTTCTTCTTAAGATAACATGCTTCCTTTCACAAGGAATGCTCACCTCCATGTTTATGCTAATAAAAATATTCCTCATTACTTTTATTTCATCTGTGCTGTATATTCTCTCCCGTCTCTAAACTAAAAAGACCAACAAAAAAAATTATTCCAGCAAGGACTGTAGCTCATCCAGCTAAGAAGCCATCTAAGAAACTTGAACTGTGTTAATTTCAGTGGCCTAACTGCTTTCTTGCTAGTTTCAATACCGCATCAGAAATGGCCAAGTCAAACACCCATTTGACCCATTTTCAACTTTTCCCATAGGTCAGACAGAGTTCTAAAGGATCTCTGAACTACAGTAAAAGTCTTGCTAAGATAAAAGAGCTAGATGAAACAAGACAGATTAGATGGAAAGTAAGTCAATCTAATAATATATTTATCACAGTTGTCAATGTTTAGTAAAACATACACTAGAATGTGTAAACTCCATAACCTCTGGAGACAGCCAATTGGGCCACAGGATGGTAAGTATAAGACTTATTGTTAGAGGGCAGATCAGTCATCTAGAGATGAGTCAAACCAACTTGATATGATATATTGAGCTGCATTCTGATAATCAGTAAGGATAGAGTCTGAAAGTGTCTAATACATTCCCTACTAAGGATTTACTAGGTGAACTCACAAGGGCTTGAGTCACCCAGATTTGTAAAATGCTTCTCCAATCGAAATTCAGCAGGAGCAATGGTAGATGAGTAAATTCCCTGGGTTGCCATGAACACTGCATCTTCACACAAACTCAGCAAAAGAAGACTGGCATCAAGTAAAAAGGTGTCCTGTGAAGGTAAAATTTAATTGACTTTGAATTGAACTGAAAGAGAAAAAAAAATGGATTAAATCCAAGAGTGATAACCTCAAGGTATCACGAACTATCAGTTAATTGTACTTCAAATGTCTTTAGAAAGAACCCCTTTCCAGTCTGATTGCCTTGATGACTAGTTTTCAACTAGTTGCTAATGGTAAGTACTTGGAATCCTTCCTTAGTGAGGTTAGTCAACACATGATCATTCAGCAGGTTTGTGGAGCACTTAGAAACCCAAATCTTGCCTTGAAGGGCATTAACTGTGCAAAGTCAAGGCAGGCAGCCATCACAGCATCATACAGGACAGGGAAATCTTGTGTTTCAATCTGGATGTCATTGCTGGCTCAGTGTGGTTTTCTAATAGTTTAACTGAAATAGTTGCTTTCCTCCCTCATGACTATAGTTTCCCTCTGCCTTCCTTTGCAACAATTCTGGGGTTTATTTGACTCATCTTTCTCTGTTTTTCACCCTCATGTCTGTGGCTCCTTTGTGCCTGGGTAGCTTTCCAGACAGCTTGTCTGGGTGTCAGGCATGTGGCATTAGGCCAGGGCAGGCACACACAGTCAGGACAGGCTGAGGCTCTGCCTGCAGTCAGCCCTGCACATTTTGATCTGGCATGTCACCAGCGTTGGCTGTGACTCTGACATGCATGACCTGACAGGCACCTTACTCATCAGAGGGCAGAGACTTCTGCTACCATCCTCAGGAGAAATCAAGACCACAATGACAGTAACTGGATCTCTTAGCTATCCTCTTTCTTGCTATTATTTCATGCAGTTTATTTGTATGTGCCTTTCAGTGAGGTCCCTGAGTCCCATCACAGGTCTCCAGCCAGTCTCATCACTGACCAGATTGTGATGCCACACCTGCAGGTCAAGGCTTTCAAGGAACAATATAGTGGGCCAGATCCCATGAAACCTGGTGTTAGCAAATCAGAAGAGAAGCACTCCAGGAAAAAGTATCAGTGTTTGCATGCATGCCTGTCATACCAGGCCATCATGCTCCACGAAGTGAGCCAGGAAAGTGGGTCAGATGTCAGTCTGGAAAGAGCTTCTGCCTTCCACTTTCCTTCAGAGGACAAGAGGAGTCATCCTTTTCAAGTCTTCTCTTGCTTGAAGCTATTTGACTCAGGTCCCAGACCTGTACCTCCTCCCTAGGGAGATGAGAAAAACCAGAAGCTTTGTTGCTTGCATTGTTTCATGATCATGGGTGATGTTAATTGCCTCAAAAGCAATTAATTTTAGGAAGCATTCTCTTATACTGCCCACTGAGTCAGAACACAACCACTAAACAAGTCATAAAGATATATATCATAGCCCATTATTTCATTAATCTTGGAAGAGCTGTAGTAGCATGTCTTACCTGTGAGTCACAAACCCAAGATGTTTGGATACTACCTGGTAACTTAAAACCCTCTTTCTGAAATGTTGGCCAAAGCAAGCCCCTCCTCTGGATTAGCTGAAGACTTGCATGATGCAAAGTTGCAGCCTCAGACCTCCAAGAGGGTACAACATCTCAGGCACCAGTGGACTACGCAGTGGTAGTCCAAAGTCAGAGCAGTCAGCCCACAAGAGCCAAGAGGATTTAGGGAAGGTGCTAACTGACTTGAGGCTAATGAGGCTTGAGCAAAATGAAAGTGTCCAAGTTAAAAGCTGTCCTTGTCAAGGAGGGACCTCATTAGCGACTGACAGGATTCACTAGGATAATTTCTTTGAAAAAACAGAGACCAACCTTTGGGTCTTTAATAAAAGAAAGGGTTCTGTATCAGGCTGTTTCCCCCTCCCCTATACCTGCCAGTCAGAAGCAAATCTGCAATTCAGGTACTCAAAAAACCAATAAGTAGAGCTATCACGCTTCCCTGGTGCCCTCTCAGTCTTCCTGCACAAGCCTTAGAGGAAGAAAACAGCAAAAGCATCCAAGTGGGAGTTTGCCCCAGCAGTGAAGGCTTTGGCCACTCCAGTTGTGGGATGGGAGTAGGGCTGCAGGTCTCCAAGTGCCACTGCTCAGGAAGGTGCTCTCCTTGCTCCATAACTGCCTCAATGCAGAGGAGTTAAAAGCTCGTGGTGGGGTCATATTGACACGTTTGGCAACTGACTGATGCAATTTCCCTCCCTGGGTCCTTTGTCTATAAGTGTGATTTAGCACTGAGAACCACAGCTGACCAGCTGAACTCTAGACTGGAAAGGCACACTTATTGTCAGTTTTGGTTTAGGGATTACTCTGGGTTTTCTTTCCACTGGTTATTGCCACTGAAAGTCTCTCCTGTGCATTGCCACAGCTTATGCAGGGGAAATCAGTGCACCCCTGTGAATTCACGGCTGTAGCCCATGTTGCTCCACTCCTGCCAGCCCCACCCCACACCTGGCACAGCCCTTCACTCCTGCTGGGATTGACCTGCCGTGCTTGCTGGAAGCCAGCCCAAGGCAACAACAAGGGCAAGGCGTTGGCCTCTGCCTGGGAAGTGCCGACGCAGTGTCCATGGTGACTAACCTGGCACTGTCTCCGCTGCCACACAGGAAATTATTCACAGTAGGATCCAGCCTCGCTGCTGGGACCTTGCACCTGGTGCTGCCTCTGCCCTTATGGCAGCATGGCTGTGGCAAAGCCAGGTGCACAGACTGAAGGTGGAGGAGAGTGCAATGGACCACACCAAGGCCTCCTGCTCTGCTGTACCAGGTTTCCCCAAGAGTCAGGTTGCAGAGGGAGCAAAGCTCCAAGGGCTGCTCTGCTCTCCTGAGACACTTGCCTGAAAACCAGCACTGCACGTGACAGGTACTGAAGGGAAGGGACACAGAGGAGGCACCCCCAGCCAGCCTTGCAAGCCCAGGCTGCAGCACTTCCACCCCAGAGTGCCAGATGGAGTGGGAAAAGTGAAAAGTGCCTCTGTTCCCGTCTGCTGGTTTGAGCACAAGCATTTCTGTATCCTTGACTCCACTCAACCCTGCATTATTTTCCCTACTTGCTGGGCATGCACTCCCACTCTGCCACTGCAGAGCAGAGCCCCAATAATATTAATCCATTTTCCCTGGAAGTGGAAGCATGGTGATTTCTCTAACAAACCATCTCAATAGCATCAGGTAAGAAACCACCATTTCAGAAACTCTGAAAAAGGTCCCAAATAAGATTTACAAGAGAAGAGAAATCATCTCATTTTAAGGCAAAAAAAGAATTGTATTTTGGACTGAATACAGTATTTGCTACTTCTAGCTTTTTCTTTTTCTTTTCATATTTTGAAAAGCTAAGGGAAGTGGAGGACACAAATAAATAAAATGCACCTGCGAGGCACAAATGTCCTCATTGATCTCAGAGATAACACACCCCAGAAGTGGGAGATGCCCAGTTAAACCTGTGTCCTTCACCTGCCCTAGGAGCTCACAGAGCACATACCAGCATGTCCCTCCATGATGCAGCATGATAGAACCAGCCAATCCCTCTTTCACAGATGGTGTTACAAATATTTAGGTAACAAAGGTAACACAACAGGACTGCAGGCTTCCAGAGAACTGATAGGAGGGATCAGGCAGTCCAGGTCCTGTCCCGGTTTTCATGAAGGTGTAACAGCATTTCCGGGAGCAATTTGCTGGGATCAGTTTCCAGGAGCAATTCATCAGAATTCCTGTGCTGCTGAACAGCAGATTTGCAGAAGTAAGAGCTTCCTTCTCATGCTTTGTCCCAGGAAACATTTGAGGCCAGATTGGCTAGGGCTCTGAGTAATCCGACCTAGTTGAAGATGTCCCTGCTTATTGCAGGGGGGCTGGACTAAATGACCTTTAAAAGGTCCCTTCCAACCCAAGTCATTCTGTGATTCTCATTAAATCCTTTGTTTAACCCCACCCTTTCTTGTAAGTCCTAGTTTCTTCAGAAGGGTGGATTCCTGTGCTTTCCTAATCACCACCATATTAATCACTTTTCCAGGAATTTTGCAAGGGCACACATAGCAACATAAAGCAGATTTAGTTAATATAAGCAGGACCCGAGAGCATTCTGACATCAGGGCTAGTAGCCTTGATATAGCAGAATTAAACTATTAAAAGCATTTAGGGTGTGGATGTAACTTGAAACATATTTAGGAAATCAAACCTGACAGGCTACCACATAACAAAGTAAAAGAATTGTTTTGGGATCTCATAGGGCCTCTGATTCCAATAAGAAGACATCCAAGTAAAACAAGAGGAATTATGAGAATAAAATCAATGTTTACCTACCAAAGGTTTAGAACTATTTTCTGCAGTTTTATGTGCATGTACCCCTATTACAGCTGTCAAAACAATCATTAAAAATAGAAAAAGTCTAATGGGATAAATGCACTTTTGATCGAATACCCTTATTCTTTTCCATTCTGCAATACCTTTGATAGGTGAAAGTCCTCTTTGATAGTCCTATCAGATGGTGTTGAGCACTTGAGACTCTGTGGGGAATGAGAAGAAGTTGTAGGGGCCAGAGATGCTGCTGTTGGAACGTGCTCTTGTTTCCTACAAAACAAGCATGTGCAACCAACGAAAGGAAGGAATTAAACCAGAAAAAGACACTTTTGACCCTCTCACTCTATTCACCTTGCAATATTACTGCTGAGAAAACAAAAGCAGTTTAACTACAAACTCCCTCATGCATACCAGCAACTTGGATTTTAAAGGTGTCATTTTAGTGCCTTGTGTAGTTTTGTAGGAGTCATTTTGCAGTCATGTTATGTTGGGAAATGAACTTAGGTTAAAAAAGAGTGGGATATCAGAGTTCAGAAAATAAAAGTAGAATGATGAGGAGCTATACAGGATCAGGAAGATGGCAATTCTGACTTCATATACAATAGATGAGTTAGCTGAAGCCAATGGGCCTCATTGCTGGAGGGTATCTTTTAGCTCAAGTGAAGATAACCAGGCTGCATTGCTGGAGCCTGAAGACCCAGAAGACACTAATCTGGCAGTCCTGAACTTCTTTGTGTCTCCTCAAATGAACAGTAATTTAGGGCCACATGCAGCCTATGGCACGGCCCCAGCCAGAGAACTTCAGTGGTGTGAGCCCTATTAACATCTTCTCTTTCTTTGATTTTCTTTTTGATTTGTTTTTTTGGTGGGGGGTGGGGGAGATGGGGTTGAGGTTTGGGAAGCATGGTTTTGAATTTTCTGTTATGCAAGGTGCCTGGAAGTAGACTTAAATTGTAATTTCACATTCAGTAAACTAGTTCAAGCCTGCTGGCACCTCCATTTTCACGTATTTTTGTGAATGTATTTTTGTGAATAGGCTGACCTGGACTTCTTTACATTTTCCAATGTAAACCCAGGCTGCTGGTACCTAGCCAGCTGCCAAACATTCTTGAAGGCAAGAAACTGTCTTCTGAAACCTTTTCGTGAACTCTAAAAAGATAGCAACTCTTTAGTGCAAGACTCCCTTCCTCAGGACTTATTGTTGAGTTAGGTGATAAAAAATGAATACCACAGGTCACCTTTCCTTTCATTTACACAGAATTTTGGGGATATTTTGGTTAATATGGGGTATGTAAACTTTGATTCTGAGGAGAGTAAAATGCCAGTCAAAGGAAATAACTATACCAAGCATGACTTCTGCAGAAGACTCCTCAGCAAGGCAGACCATGCCCAGGAATCCCATACTGATTTTATAGAGGAGGATCCCCATTTTTCATAGGGGAGAGCTTGGTGAAGAAGGGAAAGAAGGAGTTGGAGGCTGGAAAGGTGCACTTTCATCTTTCCCAAGCTGAGAGAAGCTTGCTTGGGCTCCAGCTGTTGAAAGGGGTAGCCAAACGAGTTACTGGGAAGGGCATCACTACCAGCACACGTGTAGTAACGTCTTCAGAGACAGAAGGTAAATAAATCACATTTCAGATGCCAGAAATTATGTAAAGGGGGGGTGGAAAAAAAAAAAAGTCAGGCAGGAAACAATGGAAGGCTAAATGGGGAGCTGCCTTATTAGTACTCCACAATTGTGACAGCTTGAGGCTGGGCCCTTCACCAGCATGAGGGGAATGCATTTGTGGTGCTTAAAGGATAATATTCATGGGGGTCACCCAGACAGAAGACCTGGGAAGCAGTCAAGTGCTAAAATGAAAACCTCACATTCCATTAAGAAATCTGCCTCTGCAGTTGTTTCCTCTGTGCCTCAGACTGAACTGCATTTCTGTATTTATGCCAAGTAGCTTTACCTATATCATATATCTTTGGGTTTAGCCAGACAAAGGGGAAGTAATAAATTTGAGCATATTGAACAAGATAATAAAATGCAGAAGTTTTATATTGCTGTCCCATCAGCCTGAGAAAATATATGAGATCTTGGCTCAAGCAACGATCAAGAAACAGATTAAGCAGCATTAATTCCTCCCCAATGCTTTCTGGAGAAACAACTTCTCTTATCTTAGCCCCAAAGTTACCTCCATTCCTTGCAAATTTCTGCCTTAATCCCAGCAGAAGGATGGCCATGCTTTCAGTAGTGAAAAATTATTTGCAGAGATAACAAACCTATTGTAATTGAAATAACTGATGGAATGGCTAACCTCAAAAGGAGGAAATTCACAGAACTTAATTTTTCCATTTTAATAATTTTTGTGCATCTCTTCAGCAATTCAGCCCACTTTAGCAGTGACAGTGGGGTCACAACATGTTCAAGGCACACTCACACTATTACCTGAACACGGTTTTTTGTGCTATAAAATATATTTCCTATCTGGATAACAGGAGGAAACATGATCTGTATAACCAATGTTTCTAAAATTGATGAGAGATGAGGGCTTTTTATATTCAGCCCAACAACAGATTTATCCAGCTTTGAAAAAATTACTCAAAAAGATTTTTTCCACCAAGGGCCTCTTCTGGTTGAAATATCTCAGTTAAAATATCCTGCAAGGAAGACCGCATGTTGGAACCACAGCCAAAATTTTAACCAGATAGGCACAGTCAGACCTTGAGTGAAAGTCATGAATGTGATTTGTGTCTGGTGAGTGTTACTGTCGCTATGCCAGAGCTAACCTGATAGAAGCTGCTGTGCTGCCCTGGCAATAAACTGCTCCTCAGTCAGACTCCCAGCACACTTTATCTTCTCGTGGCTCAGCACAAGTAGTATGGAAGCCCAAAAAAAGCAGGATGAGGCCTTTTACAATCCTGTATGCACATACAACCCATCCTGCAAACCTTTCCACAAAAAAATGAGCAAGGCCTTCTCAGCCAGGGGCAGCCCATTGGCTCTGTCAGTTTACCTCAGTAAGACGTTGTTCTCAAAGCTGGAAGGAAGGAAGTGGTTTGCAGGTCAGGGCTTTCAGTATTGATTCTGCCACCTTGTTAAAATCCCATTCCTATGCAGCTCATCCAAGTAAATCTATTGTTTTAGTAGAAGAAAATTACAATTCCAACTTCCACTGTCTTAAGGTCTGTGTGAAACAAAGCACGCAACAAAATGACAATGGTTTGTACGGGGCACACTTGAAAACCAACTTTATCGTCAATATTTAAAATTTATATATATTTAATTTGCCATTTTTTGCTGTACTTGAGAAATGGTAATGGGACCCCCCCAGGGCTAACTTAATATAGCTTTGTGAACAAAACATCTGTTTCACATCTCCAATCAAATGAGTTTGAAGTCTTTTACGGAGTGGATTGCATTAACCTTTCTAATTATTTTTCTCCTGAGAAAGCACTTCCAGATTACCCCTGACAAAACATATTTCACTCCTGAAGTGTATTTACCACCAATAATTAAAATAAAAGTGGAGCAAATGCACACATACTTTTGTAAAATAGGCAGCCCAACAGCAGAGCCACAAATGCTGAAGAGCCTCATAGCTCCATAAAGCCTTGGAGCAGCCTGTAAACACAGCTGATAACAAATTCCAGCCAGCCCAATATGCGTGCTAGTTACAGATTAAATAACCTAGCCCCCTGAAATTAAGGTCTGACACCGGGAATGTGTTTAGTCCTCTCATTTAAAAAGTCCCATGTTTGCATTAAACGCAGATGCTTGATTTGCTCCAGCAGAACATGCCTGTGCATTCCAGCATGATAAAGGATCAGTATTTATCCTCAAATCAACTCCAGGAACATCCATGGGGTCTTTAAATGACTGAAAACAGAGTGTGCGTCTTCCCTTTCTCCCCCTACCCCAACTTTTATACAGGTCTGTGTTATATTACTCCACAGGGCAGCTGAGACACTGGAGTGGTGCCTTCCTATGATAAATAGGCCAATATATTAGGAACTCAGCACATTCATAAAAATGAAATGAACTGAAGCAGAAGTGCCATGACTCACCCAGTGGCTGCTCCATTGAAGGGATATGGAAATCAGAGACAGCAAATTAGAAAGGATCACCTTTCCTCTGCCTCTGTCAATGCCGTTCACATGCCACTTGCATTTTCAGCTGAAATCTATAGAGGAAAAAATTCTTTCATAATGACCACATTGAGCTGAGAAACAATGGAAAATTGCTGATTTGATTGTATTTAAGAAAGACACAGAATTATTTTGGACTAGGCACAATAGTACTAAGTTCTGTTTCAACTTTGTATAATTACAACTGGCCATTCATACATCAAAGAACAATTTATTTTGAGTAATAGCCCATAATTCACCCTAACACATGTAATTAGAAATGAAATGCAATATGTGCCCAGGCTATCGAGGAAGAATGGGAAATGCAGACTTTTGAATTCACACTGTGTATGAACTGCTTAATAACATGTCTGGTAAAGATTAATCATCCATCACAGTGCAAAAGATCAGGTAATATTAAACAACCAAACAAAAATCAAACTGCTGAACATAAAGGAAACCCATTATAAACACAGTGGAAATTATACGTGCCAAAGTTAAATTAATTCCTAGTATAACTCCACTATTAGGGAAAGAAAAAATAAGAGGAAAAAAAAAAAACATACAAAAGGCATGTGGCCCTCTGTTTCTGCAGCATGTGGTAGTTCCAAAGATAAGCTGAAACTCTGCCTCCGTCAGAGATGGCCATCCAGCCTGTCAGGACCACAGCCCTGGAGTAGCAGCCCTCTTAATCCTCACCTGTACATCTGGGATGTCAGGAGTAACAGGACAGATGGACAGCCAGTGCAGGCTGGACCCCACCACCAACACCTTCAGGAGGACCCAAGGGGACACAAGGGTGGGAAGGACTTGGGTGGCCACATCCCTGCACCACCAAGCAGCTGCCCAGCTGCAGGAACTTCCAGCAAGTCCTGAGGGGTCTCAGCTGAACCAGTGGCAACTGCTTGGTCTACAATCATCCGCTGAATGTGTGGAAGCTCTACAGGGGTCCTGGACCTGTGCTGCTGCTGCTTTTCACATGTAATGGCTGGCCATGTGACACAACATCCTTATTTCTCTGGCAAAACCCTCCACACCCTAACTCTTTCCCCCCTCCCAGTATTTGCACATAATTGTCATGATCCTTTAGGTAAACACTAAAAGATACAAGGACCATGCTATGGTGCACCAGGCAGCAAACAAAAATAATAAATAATCTGAAGAGAAGATGCTCACCTGGAAACCTCTGTGCAAACTGGAAAGAGTGAGTAGAGTACAAATGAGCAAAAAGCCAAAAGGCTTTCAACTGTTAAATTGCAGTCTTATGAAAAAAAATTGCTGCCTGTGAAATACAGTGACTTTTCTGCTTCAAATAAAATAAATGAAGTAGAAATGTCACCATGATAAAACATTTATATCATGTAGCACAGGGGGAACAGGCACAGCTCACAGCTAATGACTGCCTACCTTTCTAAGGATGTACTTTGTCCTGGTAGCTGCTGCACATTATCTTGAGCTGGTGTGTGACTGAAGCTTTTGTAATTGATTTATAGTCTAATAATTCTGATTGCATTTAATGGATTTACCACTTACCTTTGAATGGCTGCATTTAAATCTTTTTTATCCTGATCATTTCTCAATATATTATGTGAATCTGCTTTGCAATCTGTCATTCAAATCAACAATGAAATTTGGCTTCAAGAAGAAAGCAGGAGGTACCTTTATTTAGCCTGAGACACAAATGCAGTTTTACTGAGTCATTCAGTCAAGGGACTATGGTGAACAGAAAGATTTTCCTTTGGGTTTAAATGTTGTTGGGGTTTTTGTTTGTTTGTTTCTGGTTTTGTTTTTGTTTTTTAACACAGGACAGTAGCCCCATCAAGAAAATAAAATTGTGACAAAAGGCTGAAGTGATTCTAGTCAGACAAAGAACCACTTTTCTTAAATTTTGCAGGTAAAGGAAGTTCCCCTGAAGTATTTTTGCTCCAGCTGTTTTTCCTCATTTGACTTGACTCTCTGCACTGTTCCCATTCTCCAGCTCTGAACTCATTTGTTCCCAGGACTTGTCAACAGTTTAAGCTGAAACAATGCCTTGTGGAGAGCACAAGGCTCTGAACATCTTCATTTCTTGTACTTGAGAAGTGAGAGCTTTTCTGAGGTTTTTCTCACAGGAGATATGGGGTGGAAAGCTCCAAAGAATGAAATGCAGTTAGTCACAGAAAGTGAAAAAGAGTAATTAAAACATTTGTCAGTCCCTAATAAATATCTCAATGTATTTTGGAAGTAAATAGTAGTTGCTCTGGATTACGCAGCTTTCTACAGCACTTGAAGTGCTTGAAGTACCATCATAGAAGCTGCCAAAACTACCTCTGCTGAATGCAGACACCACGCTTCTGGGTCTTTTGATTTGGTTTGGTTTGGCTTATTTTAAAAAGTTGGCTTCTGAATTTAACTCTGCCCTTCCTCTTTACTCAAATGTGTTTGACCAAACAAATGTCAGCAGGCCATAATCTAATTCTTTGGAAGACAGATAGCAGGAGCCAGCTGCCTTGGTTTTAGCCAGCTGGGAAAGTCTCCAACAGTGAGGCTGACTTCCCTGTGCTTTGTTCTTCCTTTCTTGCATGAGCTTCTGTGTATTTTAAAAGGACTACAGGGTTGTATTTATGTATATATTATTTTTATATACACTTTAAAAAAATCCTCTGTGTGTACAGGTATAACCTGTTGTATAATAATAGGCTATATAGTAATATATAGTATAAGTTATATAGTAATCATGGTTATCATTAACAAATGTGAAAAATGATCCACTGGTTGTGCATAAACACAATATCAAGACCACATATGCAAGAGGCTCCTTTACCTACCACTGTTAATGAAACTGCTATTTATAGAAAAGATGTTTGTTTGTGTGCTCACGATAAAGATTGAGTAATGAATTCCTCAGGGTTATTTGAGGTTCACACACACACAAAAAAATAATTAAAATGCTTACACAGCTGCACCTGGACTTCTTCCCTTCTCTTTGGCAGCCAGGAGTTATCCTGGGCTCTGAAACAGCTTGTCGTGTTTAGCATTAAAGTTAAGCAATGCAAACGGTTAACAATACCCTACAGTAAGCCATAATGCTAAGGTACACATCGTACTGAGGAGCCCTTGCTCTCCTTATTTGCAAGGATAATTAAGCAATTGCAGACAGGGATATACAGGGCCGTTGTTTGCCTGGTTTTCAGGTTACTGGAATCCCACAGAAATAAGAAAGATGGTCCATTGCCAGCACCATTTCAACAGGTTGAGGAAATCTCTAAGTCTCCGTTACCCAAATCAGGAATGAGCAGATTCAATTTCCATGGACATCTCCTAGCCTACAGCTGCTCCACAGTGCTAGATTCACAAAGGGAAGGCAAATAATGGGGCAAAACCTACCACTTAACATCTCTGGGGGCATGTGGGACAACAATCATACTTTCACCTGATAATTAGAATGAGCTTTAGGCTGATCTAACTCTCTTTAGCAGCCACTGCATCCAGGAGTTCACTCCTCACATTGTTGGGAGGCATTATGGCTTGGATTGAATCACCATGGAGAAGCTGGTATTTCTAGCTGCTCTTCAGTCTCTGTTGGTTTGATCTGGCCAACGTCAGCTACCCCCTGCAGCTCACAGCCCACAAACCCCACTGCTTCTTCAAAATTTCAAGGTCCTGGGCTATACATTTTCACCAGTATCATATAGAAGTGCTGACATGTCATTGAAATGTTGATATCCCCAGCTACAATGCAGCTGGACAAACCGAAGTCCTCTGGCTGCACAACGAGCTTCACCAGTGAGACTCCCCAACACAAAAAATCTTGCCTTACAGATCTAGAAACATCAAAAACCATGACAACACTGAAAGTCACAGAACCCAACCCATGAGAGAAAGGCCTGGCATCTCTCCACCTGTGATATGAGATAACTCCAGACCTTGTGTTAGACAGCACAGTACAACACACTGTCCACACAGTCCCTGGGTTCACCCACAAACCCAAAGTTATCAAATGCTCCAAATATCTGTTTGATCCCTTCCCTGAGCAATTTGAGCCTTCTGTCCACATCCTAGGTGAGAACTGTAGTTAATTGACTTTTAGGTAAAAGGAAGATGGATGACGACTCCAATGCTTCTGTTTAGGGAGAAAGACCCAGTGCAGGAACTGATCTCCAAGGAGAGCAGATCTATCCATTCCATTTGCTGATAGACACACCTTCCTCCCACATGATACCTCAGTCCCTCAGGATGGGGTTTAAAATGCCCCTGGTTCATAACTTTTGCCTTTGGTTTATTTTCTGGTGGAGGCTTATGCACTACCACAAGCCTATTCATTACACAGGACTTTGTTTTACCGAGAGGATAGACAAAAAATTTTCACTGGTATCAGTTTTCCCATGCTTGAGCTGTCTGGCATAAACACACAGATGTGCAATAGGAATTTAAAGTATTTCTTAAGCCTCACTTGATAAAAGCAGTTAGACATTGCATCTATACCCAAAAACAACTTCTGCATTGTACAAAATCCTCAACTGCTTCCTGAGCTATTATTGCAAAAACACTGACATGTAGCTCCAAATAAAATGAAACTGCAAAGATACACTTTCATTCACTAATTTAAATATATTTTCTGTCACACTGCAATTTAGACTATGGCTGTCCCTCATTTTCCATTGTTTCTTCATGTTTTTTCATGTGTCCGTACCAGCTACTGCTTCACTTTGTATTTAAAATAGAAATGCATTTGGGCACAGACCAGTGTTATTTTCCCTGTTTGCAAATGGGCATTGTAACAAAGCCTTTCTGGTAACAGAAGGAACAAGTTGCTTTTCTCTTACTGAATCCTGCTTTAGAAACAAAGATTTTTTTCTTACAAACCTAGCAGAAACATTAATTTTGAGGTTTCTCCTCCTCCTGAATTCCATGCAGCCCTTAGTTGGATAAGTCCATGATGTTTGAGAAGCGAGACTACATACAACAGCATCTTCATACACAGCAAATCTCTGAACATGATTAGGTTAGAGTATCCTGAAATGTCTTTGGGAGCTGATATTGTCTCCTTCTCATCAACAATCATTCACTAACCAACTACTTTCCCACATTGTTTATAGGTATTTCAAACAGCACTGAGCTTAATGTTGATCTGTAGGGGATTCCAGTTGTAATTCCTCTCTATTGTGAAAAACTAACATTTTTCTCTATCTTTTATCAGTATTTGCATCTTGCCTTATCATGTATTTGAAGAAGTCTGTGACATGTTGGGGAAGCTCCCACAGGCCAAAAAGATTTCAGGCACAATCTCACTCTATAATTCCCCCTTATCACATAACAAAACACCAGGTATGAGTAGTCCAAATCAAGTGCATTGACTGGAGATTCCTGGCAGGAAAGAGCAAGCATTTCCCTTCCAGGAACAGAGAAGGAATATAAATTATTAGCTTTCAAACCACAAAGCCATCAAATTAATCATCTGTGAACATCAATGACACACACACACACATACATACATATATATATATATGGAAAATAACCACCAACCTGAAATGAACACTGACACTGTTGTCTATGTCAGGCAGCATAATTTCATGGCTTGTTTAAGTGGTTTCCTCTTTTTGATTAAAATATACACTGAACACCCTGAATCAGAAACAGAAATGAGCACTACAACAAATGCTGAGTTTCCATGTCAAGATACACAAGAGAAAAGCAAACTACATAAGAAGAGAAGACACAGCACTGACGTCTTACATACAAAATGCCAGGTGTTGCAAGAAGTTCCTGGTGCCTCACAGAAATATGAAGACATGCTGTTGATAATTAAAGTTTACTCAGCTTGAAAACAAACTCCAGTTTGCTTATAGTTTGAAAACCACATTTTGAGGTGCAAAAATGAGGAAAGGAAAAGGGAGTTGGGGGGACTAAATAATGTATTATCATCTATACTATATATTGAAGAAGATATTCTCACCCCATCTCGCTGAATGTTTCAATGTGTCAAGTCAAAGCAGAATGGCATCTTCTGACACCAGATAAACACAAGATAATTTTCAGCAGGATTTGTTTGGAGGTTGCTGTTTAAGGTCAATTAAAACATACATACAAATCATTGAAAGCTGATTCCCAACTCAACAATTGCATAGCAGAGACAGGAGACTAGAGTAACACAGACAGGATTAAATTTGCTGCTCCAAATAAAGCCTGGAGAGCATTTTGCTCCCATTGCCCCAAGCCCCATCCCAAGCCTCACCAAAACAACTTCTTACAGTCCAGGAAGATTTTAGAGATTCCAAGAAGATTTTCTGGGTTGCTTCTGGCAAGATAAGCAGAACTGTTTCAGCAAAGCTTTCTGTGGCTGCCTCTGAATGCTTAGATCCTTTCATCTTCTCTACCTTTTTCATATCCTACCCATTTTGCACCAAATTGGGGAAGAAAACAGTGGCTGCCACAGAAAGCAGTACACTGAAAACACTCATTCACAGAGGAGAATTTACAATACAGAACACTGAGCACTTCCAAGAACAGCTCTTATTTTTCTGGAAGACAAGTATATGGTGTGTAGTCTCTCTCATTAACACTGTACTTTCAGGCTAGCAGTCACATTCTGCTCCACTCTTCCCTTCTCAAATTCTCTCTTCCCAGAGGGGCACGCTATTCTGTACAGTCACAATTGTCAGGGTAATGTCCAAAAAACATGGATTAATAAAAGTGTGAAATTATCTTTGACATTTGACACTACAGAATAATATAGGTGGAAAGAAATACTGTCTTATTAACTCAACACTAAATTGAGTTATCCTTCTGCTGGTACAACCAGTTACATGTAATCTCTGAGAAATGGCTCCCATCAGGATCTATATCCACCACCTCACCCACAGGCCGGTGAATATAACCAGAGAAAGCTGTAAGAGAAAAGCAGTAGACACTCAGTTCCTCAAACATCATGTCCCAAAACTCACTTTATGTTCTTCAAACACCAGCCAGCTTTTTTAAGCTTTTTTTCTGTAACCTGCCAGGATCAGGGCTTGAGGTTTGTGTGGCTGCAGGATGTGTAATATTGAAGAAAGAAAGCTGAGATGTCCATGCAATCTCCAGAAACAGAAGAGGCTTGAGGGATCATGCATGTTTTCTCAGGAGAAATCCACTGTTATCAGCTCTGAAGACAAAGTTTGTTTATCAACTGTCTAACCAGGCTGCTTGATGTTAACAGATAGGGTTAGAGATACACCACAGCCCAGGTGCCTCACAGAAGTATCTGCTCCTGCCAAATGCAGATTCCCATTTCTCTTAACTGTTGAATTCTATGGTAGTCGTGCCAGTGTCCCTGGTCCAGCAAGGTGTTTGAATCAAGAGGGGACATCAAAGCCCTTGCAGAAGAGTTATATGCTATTTGAAATCCCAGCCCACTTGCCCACAGCACATCTGACTGCCTGAACACCCAACTCACAGGCAGAATTTTATCTTAAATCTTTTTGAAAGAAATTCATGTCTCAAAAGTTATTCACTTTTTCAAGGCTCCCTCATGTGTTCCTTATTCCTCTCCTTTACATTGTTATTTATTTACTAAGCCACATACTTGAAAGACATATTTGCTAACAGACAGACTTCATAATGTATCATCTGATTGAAAATAAGATTTCCCATAAGTGCTCAGAGAAAAACTGTTTCCATGTCAAGAGAAGACAGTAGCAGCCTGTTAGCAATTTCATGTGAAATAACAAAATGCACATCCATAACTCTTCCATGTTAAAATAAATACTGTGGTGAATATAGTGACATGAGACACATGCCAAACCTGCAATCCATTTCTTATGCTAGAAGAGTTTTAAACTATCTTATTTGAATGAGAAAACAAATGCAAAACCACACCTTCTGAAGAGCTGTAGCATCAACTTCTACTGAAAGAGCTAATTTCAAAATAGAAGATGTCATCAAATACTTTTTTCATTACAGGGAGTAGAAAACTAGTCTTTGAAAGTACATGTAGAAAAGAGAGATAATAGCTGCTTTCCCCAATGCCTGAAAATGACACAATTTTAATTACAAGACAGGATGAAAAATACTGGAAAAGAACTGTTTCAACCTGATACCACTTATAGTTCACTGTTGAATGCTCTTATAAAGTAGAAAAACAAGCATCAGCCATGTTGAAAAGTGAATCAAAAATTTGGACGAAAGAGGCAGACTTTAATGGTGTGAAGCAATCACCTGCCTGGGAATTCCACAGGAATGAAGTGTTCAGGTTTCTTTGGACTTCAGGAAGGTCAGGAGTTAAAGTCAGGAGAAGGCTCACACTGGGACACTTGTATGTTGCCAGTGCATCCCCTTTCCTAGGAGATTTTGCTTTTAACAGCAGTTGGGTTCCTAGCATAACATCTCTCATCTACTACCAAGCCACTTAAATACAGATATCAATTGTTAGCGACCTAAAAGGCATAAATCATTGATCCAGAAAATCAGCTTTGTCTTCCTTGGCTTTTGCATCAAGTCAATTATGCAGATGTGGAGCACATGTTACACACTGACAGAGAAAGTCAAACTCTGCACAAACACTGCAAATATATTTATTTAGCTAATACCTCAAAGCTTACCCGGCACGAATGCTACGAATACCAACAAAATTTAACTTGTATTGCCACCTCGTGGCTAACGCATGTATAACTTCGCTGTGTTGGGAAGAGGGCAGATTACATTTAATAATGATACTTTGCAATGGAATGAGAGTCTTCTCTGAAGAAAGAATATGAATCAAATATTAGGTGAAAATTCAAGCATGAAGTGGAAACTTAAGCAACCAACCCCAGCTGTAGTGTGTCAGTTGTGCAGTTGTCCCTCAGCCCTGGCACTCTGGGACACAAAGACAATGGTGCCACCCATAAGTGACTTCAAAATTATTTTAATTAAGTAATCTTTTCGGGAAAGTCTTGTAATAATTTTCAAGGCTTCTGGGTGGTTTGATATTCAATTCACATAGAGACAATTGTGGCTTATAGGAAATGTTACGTTTATTGGGAATTAGATCCCACAATACTGTAGGGGTTGAATTTGATTATGTCCACATATACTTGAGCATAAGGAAGGGTAAAGGAGCCATGGTCCCAGGGAAGAACAAGGCAGAAAACATAGGTGGAGGTGCCTACCAACATCAGCAACATCAGCTACTGACTAGAGAACTCTGCAGGTGCTCACCAGGGTCCACAGAGAACTTAAATACCAGAGTTTTATATTTAATTTTGCACAGCAGTTCCCTGAACTCTCCAACTAATTTCCTTCAAACGACTGAGAAGCTTATATACCTGCACTGGCAAGCAGAGGGAGTTTCAGCTTTCACATTTACTTTCATAGTCTGAAAGCAGAATGGTTTTCTCCTTCTCATCAGAGTCAGCAGCACCCAGGACCCCAAATCAGACAGTCAAAATAAAGGACTCATCCTCCACAAATGAATTAGAAAAAAAGAAATATTCTTATTCTTGTTATTAGCTCTTGTTAGTTCTTGTTCTAATCTATGTTATTTATCCAAGTACATTGCCATGAAAATAATTATCCTTTCATGACTATTCTATTTAGCACAATGAAGGCCAAGCCTTTACTGCCAGCTATGGGGGTTTTGCGTGCAAATGCTTTCAAAGTGCTTTTAAAAATCATTTGCTTGCAAGGCTAACATAAATTGCTTTATGATTTATAGATTTATATACAATCACATATAAGGCTTGATGTTTTATAATGAAAAGGCTAAGTACCTTAATCATGTATATCTAACTGCATCCACATTTCTTCTGCTTGGAGCTTAGCCTGTCTTCTAATAGGATTTAGTCCCAAAAACTTCCTACTTTCCCTGGTTACATTATTGGTATCCCATTATACAGCCAAGAGAGATCACCGTTGGCTTTGTCTTAATCTTTTTAGTGAATGGTTCTTAGATCAAATAATTTGAGAGTTACACATGGCAGAGTGGGGAAATAGTGACGAAAATTTTCTCAGTAATGCCATAAGCAAATATTTTATTAGTGAGTGATACCTGTGTATAGGCTTCAGGGGGAAGAAGATATTATGTGTCTATACACATTGTGTGATTACTTAAATTTCTGTGCCACTAACATAGCATGACACTTTTTTAGAACTGTACATTGTTACCAGACACATAAAAATACACATAATTCAGTGATTATAAAGGCCAGCATCTGACACACACAAACATGGTCTCTGATGGCTAAATTCTGGTATTATGCACTGAGTTAGATGCAGCCTAACAACACTGGCTGGAAGAAAATTAGTCCTTTCAGGAGCCGAGCTTTCTTTGCAAACTTTTCATACACAAGTTCATCCTCCATCTTTGCCAGGAATGGTGGGCATGAACTTAAACATCAGACTGGGATGAAATTACAATGGGGATTACATTTCTGACAGTTTCATGGGTTTCTGCATGAAAGTTGTTGCAGTCAAAATGGCAGATACACAACTTTCTTCCTGAGACTTTTATCGCATTCGAAAATTAAGCCCGTGCATGACTGGTTGTGAAGAATGGAGAGATTTGGGACTTTGGATACTGTCATGTTATTTTTGCATATGGTATTTAGGTCTGGAAAGGTCCTCTTATATTGTACTGTAGTATGGCTTTGTCACAGCTACAACATATAAAAAGTGGCATCTCGTTGGAAATTACCATCACTCTTCATGCCCTTGCTGCACACATTCACACACGCCCACTGCCATGCTACCCCAAATCAAAATCCTCTTTCTGCTGCTGCCTTCTCAGTGTTCACACTAAGCGCAAAGCTAACACATTTTCAGACCAGATAACAGAAGGAAAGGGGGAAATGAAGATGGGAGATTTGCTCAAGACTTGCATATACCTTGTGTAAAGAAAGCAAATAGATGCCCAGTCACAGTAACATCCACTCCAACATGAGTACCAAGCACTGTGAGAGCATGAGCCCTGCCATTTAGTTTGTGATGGTGTGCTCTTACCATCTCCAAAGGGGACACATGTTGAAAACTGCTAACAAATTTATTTTTTTTTTTAAAGAGACATAACTTCCAATTTAATCCCACACAAATCACTTTGATGATCTCACTCTAAAGCTGTGCAAAAGCAGTAATTGCTGAAAGCTAACAAACCACAAATAATATCATTCTCACAATAATGCTTTTAAAACTGAGGAGATTTTCATAGTTGATCCTGGGTTTGGGGTTATCTTAGAAAATCCCAGTATTGAAACTGAATTTGAAAAAGTCCAACAACAAGTACAAAAGCAGCCCTCAGCACCACAGTCTGCAAATCCCCGGCTCATTGCAAAATCAGCAAAATTATTTAGCCTGGAAAAATATTAAATCTATTCCACATTAATTGTTCTGGTGTTTCAAGGATGGACATTAAATCTCAGTTCAACATGGCACAAAGACCAACTCAAAGCAGGTATGCAGCTATCAGAGGACATATAAAGAGGCCCATGAATAAGAAACAAATCAAACAACATATTACAGCAGAGAAAAAGGAGAGAAGGAAGGGGAAAGGACACAAGGACACACAAAGAACCCACCCCTGGGATGGAGAGTGATAAGAAAACAGGGAACTAGTGACTTTTCAGCTGAAAGACAGGATAAAAAAATTAGATATGTTGAAAAATGAGAACATCAATTGAAATAAATGTGAGGGAGGGTGGCAAACCACAGCAAAGGAAAAGGAAAAATACTCATCCAAATGCTCAGACTAATCCAAGAGAGAAAAGCTGCAGAGGGAATAAGGACTGCAGAAAATAACCACTGCCTTCATGACTCCAGGCACTGCAGAGTTAGGCATGACTGCCCCTTTGAGGTACATTGAAGGCAAAGGCTTTTCCAACCCTGTGGCCTCTGACAGAAACAAATCCTTCTGAGTACAGCAGAAGCAACAATAAAAAAAGAGGTGTCAGGGATCGGTGTGAGGTGTGCTTCTGGAAGGAAGTGGGCACAAACAGAGCATCTGCCACCACAAGGTGACTAGCCCCAAACCACTGAAGAAATTCCAGGTGGGCTGGGGGTGTTGGATTCTAAAGATGAGGTTGATACTGCAGAGCTGGTTCACCATCCACAGCAGACAGAGAGTCTCTCTGTGAAAGGAAAGCAGAAGTACAGGAGACATGAATAAGGAATGAAATGGCAAAAATGAGCACTGTAACCAAATTAACTAGTTCATGCAAAGGGAGGTATGCTAACATGACAGGGTTTCTCAGAGATTTCAAAGAATGAAATTGATCCTTCACCAGCTCCACTGCCCTTCTCTGGACACTCTCCATCACCTCCATGTCTTTCTTGTAGCAACAGTCCCAAAACAGAACACAGTATTTGAGGTGTGGCCTCACCAGTCCCAAGTACAGGGGGACAATCACCTTCCTGGTCCTGCTGGCCACACTGTTTTTGATACAAGCCAGGATGTCACTGGCCTTCTTGGCCACCTGGGCACACTGCTGGCTCATGTCCAGCAGGCTGTCGACCAGCACACCCAGGGCGATTTCTACCAGGCAGCTTTCTGGCCTCTCTTCCTTCCGCCTGTATCTTGCAAGGGGTTGTTGTGACCCAACAAGAGAAGAAAGAGCAAGGATTATCTGAAGTCAGTGACCCCTGCCAGTACAAAGGGATCTAACCATCTGCTCCAACAAGGCATTTACCTGAATCTACAGCATCAGAACTTTCCACAGTCACTGCTTTTACTAATAGCTAAACGTGGTAGAGAATAGAAATTTCAGCAGACTGTGAAAGTGGTGCATGGGAGAACATTACCAGGCCCTTTACAAAATAATGGCTATTTTTTGGTTTCTAATGTGCAACAACTAGATACTCTCTTCTTGTCAGTATTACTTGGATAGTTAATAACCTAAGCTTTTCTAATTCTGCACCATATTTCCTTTTATTGATCTCCCCTCTACAGATTAGCTTTAAGATAATGACAAAGATTTTAACAATGTTTATTAATTCCTTGCCACTGTCTCAAACACAAGAGCTGTCCCTGTGAGGATATTGACCCCAAGACAGTCTAGCCTACAGACTCTGGATATCTGGGGAGCTGTACACATTTGTTTAACAAAGTATGAGCTGTCCAGAAAGACTAAGTGGCTTCACAAGGAGGGAAGAACTGCCACAGCCAACCTAGTGTCTACGTAGGTGGACAGGAGAGCAGAGTCTCCTTTGGGAGACAGGAGGATAGGCCGGGTCCCATGAAGCTCCACCTAAAGGCTATGTAGCTACGCACTTTGATAGGCATGGTGTTCCCTGCTTCCTGAAGGAGACAAAGGATAGTTTGTGAGGATGACCTTTTATCCCTGTCCCCTTCCCCTTCAGAGTGGGAGCAATCATCTATACCATCTATACCCCCATGACAAGTATCCTTCCCTTGGCACTCAGCCTACCTCCTGTGGTACAAACTGGCTGGAAGCTGGCAATGCAGAAGAAGGTCTCGTCTGAAAGGGTGAAGAGTGTGCAATTCCCCTCCAGAAAAGGGAATGTATAATGTTTTTAGGAAGATGTCCTCAGTGAGGGGATAAAGGAATAACAAGCCTTGGACCATGACACATGGCATTTAACCTTCTCTAAAGTCACCTACGTTTCTGTCTCGCAGAGGCCAAATGACTCTTGCTATATTCTTTGCTCGGATCAGTTTCAGACACTCATTGCAGGGTTCACGTGTACTGATGAGTTCAGCATTAGACAGATCTCTCTCAGAACTGAAAAAGAAAAGAATTAATATTGTCACAATTACAAACAAGGTGTGTTTGCAGGAAGAATTATTTTTCTTGGCACCTAGAGTAGGTTCTTCTCTTTTTTTTCCTCTTCTATCACAGGCCAAAGGAAGTAAGGGATCACCAGTCCAAAACAAGTCAACATTTGCAGCATATACCATGAATTTGCCAGAATGAAGGGAAACGGATCTCCCTCCTCCTTGTGTACTCACAGCACCCATAAAGACAGATACTCTGGTTCATGAAATGTGCATCCAGAAATTATTTCACCACTAAACCATAATCCCCTGAATATGAGAGTAGGTGACAGCAAAGTATTTGGTCAACACACTGCCCACTAAGTAGTTGTCAGACCTCCAGGAAGGACATGTGCACAAGCATTTGCAACACCATTGTCAATCTGCAGAGAAACTTCCAGTAGGCAGGAAACCTCCTGAAACTCAGAATGTTTGAGCCAAATGCAGCAGTTCGAGTTGGTGGCCCAGCTGTGATGTTCTGCATTTCCCACGACTAAGTTACACCAGAGCCCACACAGAAGAAATAGTTCTGCTACTGACTACTCCCATCTCCAGCACATGTGAAGACCCCTGCCCATGGGAACTGAGTTTACATGAGGTCAGAGGCAGGTGACAAGCAGCAACCTCTGAGACTCTGTCACATACATTTGCTGGGTGTGTTAGAATATAAGATCACATAGACTCAGACCTCTGCAGAATACAACTGTACTCAGTGCCTTATAAAATTGAATTCCTTTCCATGCTATGTAATATTACCTCTCCTTTCTCTGCTCTGGAAATTCCCAAGGTAGATTAGTCAGAGAGGTATTTCTTCATTAATGAAGCACTCAACACCAAGACTTTTTTGGTCTAATTTCTTAAAAATATTTAATTAGTTCCTACCTCATAATAATTGAATTAGCTTCTGCACATACAATTGCATGCTTGTCAAAATCAACATCAGCCTTCTTGTAAAATAAACTATTCATTGCCCCTTTTGGATATCCACTGTAGCCCAGGGCAACCTAGAAAGAATCAATATACAAAGAAATAAAAGGTAATGTTCTTCTGGGACCTTTAGTTATTTGCAGCCTAATCCAACTCCTAAAATCTGCTAATAACTTCGACCAGAATCCTCATGTGATACTGTTTGGCAGTGCTTGTGCAGATTTCCGTTTCAAGATGATTGATTGTGGATCCTAATCATATATTTGTATGATATGTTAAGTTGCAGAAAACCATAAATATTTTTTCCCCAAAACAATAATTTGTCTATGGTTCCAGAAATATATTTTCCTTTGAACAAGTGACACAATGTTTATAAACAATCACTGCAGGAGTTTATTAGGAAGAAAAAATTAACACAGAGGTTGTTAAACCCAAGGTCAGCAAAAAGATTTGAAAAATGTTAGCTACGTTTTCTTAGCTGTATCCATTTAGAAACAGATAAAATATAAGCGTGGAATTTCAATACGATAACAGTAACAATGTCATCAGGACATCAGCTTATTAAAGTTCAGCAAATATGGGACTTCACCTCTTCTAACTGCTGACAGTATATTAAATAATCCATCAACTTAATGTTCTGGGACAGAGTTAGGGAATATAAACTTTTTTTTTCCCCCCACAAAAGGTTGTTTTACATTATTGCAAGTTCACTAGCATTTTTTAAGAAAGTCCATATGCTGCAAGTTAACTTCCTCATTTACCTCCATAAACACAAACCGAGTAAATTTGGAGAGCATTTCTTATAGCAGAAGTGTGCCTTTTTAAACATTTCTGTGGCTGATAACTAATTACACAGCAGTCTTACACCCATTATTTTTATATGCCAACAAATCATGATTAGAAACTCTTATAAGAGTGCCATTTCTTATACCACATAAATCTTTACTTACAATGGTGTCTTCTTTGTAAATCACTGTCCCCACTCCATTATTATTGTCTGAGGATAAAAAGTCAAACGATTAAGAGTTATAAATTTCTACAACACTACGATATTACAACAAACCTGCTGGTCAAAAGGTATGACATTCTTCCTCATGACTGTTGTGGTCCTGTTGGGACCAAAGCTGCTTGACTGCCTCCAGAAAATATGGAACCGGGTAAAGTGCTGACAAGAAGGCTAACCAAATGTTAGGCTAATCAAGGCACTTACCTCCAGTCCTTGCTGCTCTCTGTCTCTTGTAGTCCATCTCAGTTGCCTTATCTAGTGCTCTTGTGTAGAAGTGCCAAAACCACAGAACTTCCCCCCTGCTGAGACCAATGCATGCTTTCTATCGTTGCAGCTCAGAAAGAGTTTTAAAATTACTTTCTCTGTCTGAACAGCAAGTTCTGATGGACCTTTCTCAAGGCACAGGCACTGGGATCTACTGTCCAGGATCTCTTCCTGCCTCTTCCACTTCTGCAAGAGGAAACAACGCCCCAAAATTGTCTTATGTGGGAAAAGGAAGGGAAAGCTTGAAACTTTCTATTGAGCCAGGGGAGCTGCTGCAGTCATGATGCTGACAGGGACTGTCTGAGATTTGGCTGGCGCCATAAAACTTTTTTTTACCTATGAGCAAAGAGCAACTGCTGTGATGATGAAAATCAGACAAAATCTGCAAGATTTTCTCTTCCATAAAGCAGCAAAATGCATTTAGCTAACAGTAGAAGTATTGGGAAACAGTAGTAGGGATTTGGGATAAACTGAACAACATCTGCCATGCTGCTGAGTGGACCACATTGTTAACCTGCACAGGTGGGACCAAAATAAAACCAGCCTAGTTTTGGTGAAACCAACCACAAACAGCCAACCTAATGGACCAGGTAAGAAAGAAACAGACAATCTTGCCCAGTTTTGTTCTCTTTTTTACCTATCATAGAAGTGGTTCTTCTCTTTTGCAAACCTATAATGTAAAAATAGGAAAGCTTGCCAAAAACTACCATTGGAACTGATGGCCTGCCATTTGATACCACGGGGAAACTGACCCCAACTAGAGTCACTTGCAATCAGCCAAAGGAGTTAAAAATCCCCTCGAGGTGAGGAAGACAGGAGAAGCACACTCCTCCTCTTGCTCCAGTTTGGCTCTCACTATAGAAAGAGGGATACTAAAGTTGGCTATGCACTTTAATGAATTACTTAACAGAATGTAATGCAATCAGTTAAAGGGAATTTTTTTAAAATATATTACACCTCCATGAATATGACTAACAATTATATAGGATTTTTCTGCACTGAGTGAAATATTCAGTTAAATTTAATTATTAATTTACGTACCACTTCTGGATGCCAATAAATCACAGAGCTGTATCGCATGGGTGTATTTAGGAGTATTCTTTACAGTGTCTTTCTTCTCTCCTAAGATTATTATCTTTTCATCTTTGCAGCTTGCCAGAGTTTGAAAACACTGCTTTGCTGTAGCAAGATTTTCTTCATATTCTTTCCGTTGGTCATCTTTCAGGTGTTCCAAGTTCAAGTATTTTAAAACATCTGCACCAATATCCCTTGTTTTAACATCAAACACAGATGTAACTGGGCTTAAATGATCATCAGGAGACACTCTTTTGTTTGAATTAAGTATTTGCATCTTTTTTTGACTGTCTATTTTTGGTACATTTGGCGCTGCAACAACATAGCTTTCTGTAAAGATGGTTTGAGCATGTTTTACTGAATCATTGAATGACTTCTTTTTTGTCATTTCAGTTTCAAAATTTGGCCAGTAATTCACTTGTGAGACTTGTGCTGAATAAAAGAAATATATATGCAAGATTAATATTAAATATAAAATATACCAGTGGTCATTTTTTCATTAATAAATGTAAAGTGATAAGAAATATACTTAACCAAGCTGCAGTTCATCACATTAGTAGAATAATATTTAAATTTTTTAATTAACACCTTTTTTTCATAATCAAAAGGGAAATTTTACATAAAATTAATGCCTTTTTTTCCCCAAGTGATTAAATTTTTGTCTCTACTTATATTTAACAAGTAGTAAAAATTCCCAAAACAAGGAGATTGCTTTAAAAAGATAACAGAAAGTTACTGAAGTTATTGTAGAGGAAAAATATGTGTATCAATTTGGCATCTAAAACCCCCAGAAAATTCGACATATAGGTAGTGTGTTGTCATTTGTGAAGTACCACAGGTTAACTTGCCCACGAAAAATCTACCTACTTCCCTTGTTATCCTGAATACTAGTACCTGACGTATATTTCTCATCTGATAAATTCTCAAATGAGAATGGCTATTTTCTTTTTGTTTATTTTTTTCCAGTTGATTATCTATGCATTATTTTTTCATGATTTCCATGTTCCCTGAGACCACTCCTTCAATTTTGTTTCTCACTTCACAGGCATCTCTACAAGCTTTGGTAGCTCCTTTTCAAATTCAAAAACTTTCACTCTTCATGATCCATGTGTTAGTAAATACCAACATTTTGTACACTGACATTATGAATCACATCTTGGTATTCTCTAATACTCACAGCTACCTCTTGCCTATTGGCAAGCTATTTAGCTATATCAGCTTCTCACAGTGATCTGAATAATTCATATAGAAACAACTGAGGCAAAACGCAGAGAGCAAGACAGAAAAAGAGGATGAGAAATAACAGGCATAACTAGTTTCCCAGTCTGTGAGTATGCTACATGTGCAACGTTAATCTAGGAGACTTTTCAGTTCTGATACTGACCTTGAACCAGCAACGTTGCACAATAATTACAAGGCATCCTAGACATGTAAACTTCACAGCCTTTCAGTGCATTAGGAAACCTTAACAGCGCTTTTGGCACAGCATGCAGTTCCTCTGTTGAGCAGCCAAGAGCAATAATCCTTTTTGGCTTGCTTGCTTCACAGATGACAATTCCAGTTCTGTAAGACTGCATACACATACACAAATCCATGTACATGTATACAATTGAATGTGTAAATTAGAGTCCTTCCAGTTATGTGTATGTGAAGTAATAGCAATCAAAAGAATCTCAGAGAAAAAAAATGACGTTTGTTGCCAACAGGTAGGGATCAAGCAGTTTAGTTAGAAGTGCACTGATTCATGTGGATTTTTAGTCAGTGCTAATGTGGCTACAACACATAACTCAGCTGTAGCATTCAGTATCAACAGCACAAATGGCATGACTGAAGTCAGAAAGCCATAAGAGGTAGATAGACCTTTGGAAAATCCGTAACTCCATAAAAAACATACAAGAAGCAATGAGATGAATACCCCAATACATGCTCAACAGCAGACTACTAAAACAGCAGAAAGGAGTGACAAGACATAGGTTCAAAAACATGCCAACACTATTCAGAGGACACTCCTGGTAGGAACTACCAGACACCTGTGTAGCTTCAAAACCTTGAGCAGCTTTGTATACCAAACATTATTAGAGTCTAAGCATACAATCCTAACTGCGGGACTGTGGTCCACAAGCAACCCATACTGAGTCAGAGACACTCCTGAGGGACCACAGCCAGCAGATAACCCATGCCAGGGCAGGGCCAGTAGGAAGGACAGAGGAGCAGGGGAAATGTGGGAAAAAGCACAGAGGAGTTGCAGACAAACCACCACACACAGAGCTGCAACTTTCTGCACCACCCATCACCTCACTGAAGGTATTGGGAGCGACTGAGAGCAGCCTGCAATGAAACTAGTGGAAACTGAGACTAGAAAGGTGGGAAGATAGATGTTTGGCTTAAGGTGAACCTCAAAAAAAATGGAGGAAGGGTGTTCATTTTGATATTTCAGTCCTTATATCCTCTTCCCCCCTCCCCCCCTTAATACCAAATTCAGTAAACAGAAGTTTGTATTTATTGGAAATAAACTGAATTGAGTAAAAATCCTTCAAGTTAAGATGATTTTGGCTGTAACATCAAGTCAGTAATTTTTAAATCAAGACCTTATTTGACAAAATTACTTTTTTAGCCTTAGTACCAATAAATATGCTTGAGATGACATAACTCACAGGTTTCTGTGATTCAGTAGGTGAATTTTCCATATGTAGTGCTAAAAAGATGCACAAGTCTTCTTTCTTCAGGTGAGGAGCCAGAGGACCTAGAAAGAAATAATGAACAGAAAATCTAATCAAAACTGTCTTGGCAAAAAAATAGGTAATGTCATAAAATTAGTAAATAATTACTGGTAAAAGATAGAAAGAATTATCTTCTAGCTCTCCAGTCCAAGGTAAAAGGTTGGGGAA
Source organism: Margarornis squamiger (assembly GCA_035222235.1). Taxonomy (NCBI): domain Eukaryota; kingdom Metazoa; phylum Chordata; class Aves; order Passeriformes; family Furnariidae; genus Margarornis; species Margarornis squamiger. Next base: position 61,186,648 of record JAWWTY010000037.1, read on the forward strand.
AGCAATTATAACTTCTATGCATGTTGAACTGCAGAACTGTTCCTTAATAATGTGGCAAAGCTCAATAAGCCAGTTACTCTGCAAAGAGCCTTGTCTTTGCACTTGACCCATCAGCACATGCACTTAAGCCTGCCAGTCCTCTGAGGTGAATCCTAATGATCCAAAGGAGCTTTGGCTTGACAAAATGCAGAGGTATCCTGGATCTCTTTTTTTTCTGGTTTCATTTGTGTGTTTGGGGTTTCTTTATGCTATCTACTCTTTTCTGCTAGCATATGGTATTATTCCTACTCATTTCAAGAGAGAAGAACCAGCATGTGAATATCCAATAACTGAAACAGCCAATCCTATTCCTCTATGTCATATTCTTCTTCAAAATTGCTATATGTCAATTATTATAGTACAAAATCTTCCCTATTTAGTTCATGTTCTTGCTAAGATTTCAATAACATCAGGTAAGACTGAAGAAAAAAAAAGGGATACAATTACTTTTACTTAAAGTAAATTTAAAATGAAGGCAAACATGCTGCCAGAGAGATACATCAGAAGTTTGTGCATCAGATGTCTGTGCTGTGTTGCTTTCAAGACAATTATATTATTTATGTAATCTATTATATTATTCAACCCTGTTTAATGAAATGAAACTATAATTATTAGTGAAACATTAACTAAATTTATTTCACTTTGCCTTCATCGTTCATTCCTTCTCTTCCTCCATTCTCTCCAGAGTCACTGGATACTGGAAGACAGAAAAGAAAAAGGCCAGATTAGGAATAACACACAAAAAGAGGTGACACGAAATACAGCTGTGTATCAGTCCTCCTCCTCACATTATTGATACTGACAGACTATCCACTGTGAGCTGGGTGTCTCAGAAGGCACAATTACTTTAGGACAATATTTGACAGTCAGGACATCAAAGTCCAGGCTCTGATACTTAATTCAGAAATAAACTATACTAAAATGAATGGGAATTTCACAGATATAAAATAGTTAACTGAATTTCATGTAGAAATAAATATGGGTCCCCAATAGTGGTGGTGGTGACAAGGGTGTGGGGTTGGGTTGGGATTTTTTTAAAGTTTTAATTTCATCTTTTTAATCAGCAAATCTACAATGCTTTCCTCAAATACAGAATGGCAAATACCTACACTGTTTTCTCTTTCCCTTTGTTTTCACACTCAGGACTGACTCTTCATGTCTTTGATACTGAACCTCTGCTTGTTCACTTCTGTAATCCTGTCATCCTTCTTATGTGACCTTCATCATCCTGATTCTCACTCTTCCCATGAGCTTGATTTCATTCTATTGCAAATATGTACTGCAAATATACACTGTTATCCTTGATTTTCTCCTTCCCTTACTCCTCTTCTGTTACATAGTCTTCCCCGATTCATTTGCCCATTTTATCCTCACACTCCAGGAAGATCTGGTCAATAACTTTTTTGGAATTTCTATTTTCTAATTTCTGTTTTGTTTCAATTCTTGATTTGATTTCAAATCCCTGTTCTTCCTCAGCAAGAGCTATGGTGCTTCAGCTTATAAATCATTACTATTTCAAAATTTTAGTTCAGTTCTGCTTTTGCTTAAACAAAGAAGGGAGTATAAAATGTCATGCAGTGCTCTTAAAAACCTATGTTATTTTTTACTGTTTGTCTAGTCTAAATAAAATCATAAGTTATTGTGAAAATTTCAGAGTTAATGACATTATCTGTGGTAGGTGCCCTGAATCCCTTACTGGCACAACCACAGAACAGCGTAAAGCTAGTGGCATGAGTGGAAGACTCAAACCCAGTACCTCCAAACTTCATCCATTTAAGGCTAGAAGAAATTCACAGAAAAGGCTTGAAATAAGGAAACTATCATGAAGGATGCTGGGTAACCATTTGGGAAAAATCTAAAAATTACTGACTAAGAGAGAGAGCACAAACCCCAGAAACTCTCTGTGTCATTCCTCTGTCTTTACAACTGTCTCCAGTTATGGGATCTGGCCACGTACACACCTCAAGGACATTTCTGTATAATTCTGTCTCCTGCATGTTGAGAACTATAGTGGCAGAAGAGGAATCTGCCAGGTACAGATATTTATAGTAGTTTCAAAGGAAGGCTGGAATGAAGAGAACTAATTTAAGGGTAAGTGAGTTCAAGTTACAGCAATTATATCCAATTCAGAACCAGACTTTTTTTATTTATTTGTTACATGCTGCAAAAAGGGCTTTAAAGAAAAATACATAGTAACACATCATGCTTCTAAATTTAAATACTGAGTCATACCAAAAGAAGACAAATGGAACAGTGCAAAAGGATGAGGAAACTAATCTTAACCATACCTGACATAAGTTGAGTGCCACAATTTGTTTGTTTCCACTGAAAAATGAAAAAACTCCTAATAAGTTTATTTAAAGCATAAGTAAACATTTTGTTAGTAGTTTTCACAATTTGTCTGCTCAAATCTGTCATTATATCTAACAGCTATTAAACGATCTACCATAGGATTTCTTGGACCACTGGACAAACATGGGTCCTTGATGTCATTCCTGTTTATTCCATTTCTAAAATTTTTGTTCTATAGAGGAAGGCAAAAGTCAGTTACACAGCCTACTCTCCTCTAACCATTTACTTAGTCCATCACTAGTTTTGAGTGTCTCAGTTTCCTCTTTTCCCAGTGCTTTACTTCCATCAGATGGATCTGATGGATCTTGAAAAGCGAAGCAATATGTTTCTATGTCACCTGCTTCCACACTTGACATGCCTTCTTACCTGCTGGATTATTTTGTTATTACATATGGGAACGACTGGCTCCCAAAACTCGGATGAATTTCAAAATTATAACTGAAAAGGTCTGATGTGAATAATCAGGTCAATACATACTTATGTATCATCAAACACTTCATGAACATTCAATGTATTTTAACGAACTTTCCATCTAATGAAAACATGCTTTGTAAAATAAAATAAAATAATCAGAAAAACAAATAAAAGAATCAGAAGGATGACACATATCAAAGCAAACTATGTCATGCTTTTATTAAATGAACGCTGAAAAATATTTCAGCAACCCTTAGTCTAATCTTCAAGATGCAAACCTACCTCATGGTAGTTAAAGTTTTCCTTTAATTTTTCAACAATTTCCTTTAGGTTTTCCTAAAAGAAAAAAAAAAAAGAGAGAGAGAAAGAGAAATTTAAAAGCAAACAAATAAACCAGGTATCCAGAGAATCACTGAGGTTGGGAGTCACCTCTGGGCGTCTCCAGTCCAGGCCCCTTGCTCAAGGCAGGATGAACTAGAGCAGATCTATAGGGGCCGTGTTCAAATATGAGAATATGAGACTTGGAAAGAAGACCTTTTGATTTACCTTGAGGGATTTAAAGTTCAGAGTGTCCAATGCAAGACAGCCACAGCTCCCCTCAACATCTATGCTCAGGCTTCCTGCACAGGGCAACCAAGGCTACATCCAGGTCCCATCACTGTAAGAGTTCAGGCACAGCCAGAAGAAGCCAGATGCAAAATAAGGGAGCACTGCAGGATCAGCCACATAGATAGAGCTAACGAGGAGGCTGGACTTCCCCAGTACAAAATCCTAAAAGGTGCAACTTGTTTCTTTCCTGCCTTTAGAAGCATCTGAGTGTAAAGGTTTCCAATGCAGAAAGCAAGTCAAAATTTCAGCTGTATACGAGCATGAAGAATGAAGCATATATACATACATATATATCTCATATATTCTGCTAGAGCTCCTCTGCTATATAGAAGGGTAAGAACTGATGTATTTGCCTGTAAGTCAGCTATAAACTGACTCTCTTCCCTCTTAACATATAATTACATTATGACAATAAATAATATTACATAAGCATACTTCATTAGCATTTTTGGATGATTCTTCTACACTATGAATTGTCTTGATTTTCACATTCTTCAGAAGTTCCTGACACTTGAGACAGGGAGGTTTGGTGCTGTAAAGAACATCAGTCTCTTCTATTTTTGCCTTTGATCTGAAAAATATATGTATTTGCACAGCTGATTATGTCTCTGCAAAGCTAAAACTAAACATAATGCTTACATTTTTAAAAATAAAGTTACTATTTTCACTGAAGACTATTAATTCTAATTTGAATATTCTCTCCTCCTTCAAGTTTTCTGTTTCATCTTGATTTTATCTTCTAATATTTGACCTTCTAACATACAATTCTGTGTATATTAAAGTGCTACCATTATGAGCCATATGGTTTTAGAGCCTAGTGATTCTCCAACCACTGACAGCAAGAGTCTTAAGTGACCTGGTTGACTTGACACTACTCTTTTTAGCCTAAGGAACACCAAAAAGACTGCCAGGCAGAATGCTGCAAACTTTGTCTTTTAAAATCTGTTCAGAGCTTCGTCACAATGAGACTGGGTGATTATTTTGGCAGTGAAGGAATGCAAGGTGATAACACACATTCCTGGAGGAGAGGAAATGCACACATTAAAATGTTGACTATAAGCTCAGAGCTGTAAAATGTGAAGTCTTTGAAACTGAATTAGCAGGTGAAGTACAGATGGGAAGGTCAAAGAGAAGACCCATGACCTATTCACTCTTCACACTATTCACATTTACGGTAATAAAGAATTTCTGCAAAGTCACTCTCTTACGAGATTTGTAACAACAACCTGTATAGGAGAGCATTTGCTTCAGCATGGAGAACAACACTCCGCTTTACAGATGGAGTCCTTTGGCTTTTTCTTCCTGCAGAGGGCAAGTTTGCATATAATATGCCAATGGGGTATCCATTATAACCTGCTCCAAACTGCCAAAAAAAACAAATGAGGTAAAATAATCAGAAGTTAACAAACCCTTCCAAATATCAGCAATATTTTAACCACCTACTAGTACAGCTTCAAAACCTAAATATATGTTGTCTATATATTTCTAGGTACACATAACTTCTAAATTTTATAGCTATTTATATCAGATTTTTGATCAGCTTTAACACCTGGACATGAGCATCCTACCACCCTATCATGTCACCTCTTTTAACAGTGAAGAGCTAATTTTGCTTTTGCATGCAGTGAGGTCATTGTTCCCCATCAATTTCACCACCATCTTTTTGCCTCTACCTTTGCAAGAAACTTGGGGTCCTCTTTTATAGTGATCACCATGGATTTTTTTTTAAAGTTAAATTTTAAAATATTAATATTACTACTTGCATTTATTATGGGAGAATATGTTCATGAGGGAAATTCATCTCTCGTAACTTCTTCACATGTTTACATCTGACCCTAGACTCCCTTTACATTCAAGTGAGAAAATCAGGTCTACCTGGGCTATTCCAGACTCTGGATCAGAATGAGTAACAGTCTAGATCTCCACTGAGTAAAAAGCAGGGCCAATAGCTCAGGAGAAGGCACTTACACTGCAGATATCTACATTGTGTCAAAGAAACAACACCCCTTGGAGCACTGAAAAGAAATTTTACAAGTGTAAAGAGAATTCAATGTACTTACAAAACATCCCTCCTGACTGTAGAGTGTACACCCCACACCTCGGTCTGGATCATCTTTTGGAAAAGAGAGATTTTCATGTCATTAAAACCATATTTTTTTCATACTTAAAAACATATCTTGCATATTAACAGGTAGCACTATCATGACATAAAAATGGAAGGCATAAGTGACTGCCTATATGTTGAAAAAATCCTTTCATGCATACACATGGTGCAATTTCAGACAGATACCCATATACAGTAGCATAATTAAGCAAAACAAGTATCAAGTACAAAAATTTCACATCTCAGAACACAAAAACTCAAAATCTGAATCAAGATACGCTTACTCTGATTAGTAATTGCAGTGCATTAACTAGATTAAATCCTGATAACAGAATTATTTCCTCCCTCTGAAATGGATTATGTGAGAAAATATCCTTCTCTGCTTTTCTATAATATGTAGTCTCATCCTCTGCCTTATGTTTAAGCTCAGTATTACAACAAACATTACAAACAATAACACTAAACATTAGTGTAACAGACACAATAATGACAAATATTCTAGCAGCTATGTCAGGAAAGCATATCAATTTCTCTGATACCTGCATAGGTTGTAAAATATTTTCTCTTTGCCCTAGCTGAATGAATCATTGGCAACAGCAAAAAATAAATATACAGCAACCCATATTTTATATTTGGTTACTATTTTTTATATAGTCTCATATAATAACTTACCAGATCTTGTTGCTAAAAAATAGCAAGTCTGCAATGCATGTCGATGAACATTTTCCTCCAGTTTTCCTTGCTGAAGCTGGGAACATTCCATTAAAAAAAAAAAGCAATGAAAAGCATTTTTCACCCGTTTGACAAGCACATCTTTACTGTCTTCACTGATGCATATATCAAAAAATGAACAGTATTTTTCAAATTCTTCAGCATGATCATTGACCAGCTTGAAATCCATGTTTAGCTGGTCTTTGCACCGTATTTTTGTGGTAATCTTTTTCACAATGTCAAAGCTTGTCATGGGTAAGAGCACAGTGCTACTTATATGACTTTTAAGGAAGAGGTTGTCAGCTTGTTCAGTATCTTCCTTAACCACTGAATCATCTCCCTTTTTTTCAGGAGCCACTGGCCAATAATAGACTGAAGAAACTGAACCTAGAAAGAAACACTGAAAGTCACTTAAGTGCCATAGAGATGGGCGAGACAATCAATTCACATGTTTTTTGTTTGAAACAGTGGGACAATTTTCTATTGCATTATATACATTAGTGTCCAAAGGCCATATAGTCATCTACAGCTGCAAGCACTCCCATGGCAGTGGGATCTCACTTGAACATAGAACTATTGCAATAGCTGGTATTTAACTTTCATAAATGATCTGCCAATCCTTTCTCAAGCAAGAATTCCCACTTGTTTCTAAGAGACTAATTACATTAAAAAAAAAAAAGGGATTTACTGGACTGACCCACCTACAACATTTTTGTAGACATGATGCTTAGCAGGGTCATTTATGAACTTGTTATTCAGGTAGAACTGCAGTTAACACAGATTAATTAAAAATGTATTATATACCTTGAATGAGGAATGTGGTACAAGCTGTGCATGGTTTCCTAGACATGTACACAGTGCAGCCACGCAAAGTAAAGGGAAGACACCGAATGATTTGTTGTACAGCATGCAATCCAGATTTGGAGAAACTCAGAGCTACTATTTTGTGCACTTTGTCTGACTCACATATTACAATCCCAGTCTTATTGAACTGAAGAGAAAAAAGGAAAAGAGAAAAAAAAAATATTGGATTTCTCAGCAGATTGGATTTTACAAGTATGCATGCTTTATAGAGATTTAAAAGTACAGTATAGGTTTTGCCACATTTTGTTACATGTAACTGCACTTTAGTTGCACAGTCTTTAGATCACAACTTCTCTTTATAAAGTTAATGCAAATATAGTACAAATTGATTTTTGTATGTGCCTTAGTTCTCAAGAAATCTAGTCCTGCTCCAATTAAGAGACACAAGGAAACAAAACTGCAATCAACCAGAAAGATTAAACTATACATTTCAAAAACTCTCTGAGTATTTGGGGGGGTTAGCCAAATTTCTCCAAAAACATTCGTATTCAATTCACACCACACACAGAGCTTCATTCTTTCTAAATACTATGTGGTAATAAAAAAAAAAAGACAATGGCATTAAAGTTAATAAATGAGTGTTCAGGTTATTTAATCTTTTGCACACTAATTCCCACTGTTGCTACAATAGTGCAAAAAGTAAATTTTACTGTCACTGGATACAGCCTCCCTACAAGGCTGGCAGACACACTACACGATAATAGAATCTCTGAGGAATTTAGATTTGAAATGAAAACCTGGAGCCTAATTCACCTTTCTTCAGAAAACAACAGCAGCTCTGGGATTCACTAATGCCTTTCAAGAAGAAGACTGCAAACATGTATTTCCATAAATTTCCAAAGAAATCATAGCATTAAGCAAAGCAAGAGCGAAGAAAGTAGTATCAGTGATCCCAACAGAGCTCTGCTACTGACCAAAAGGTAAAAGAAAGTAGTGCCTTTTTTCTAAAATACTTTAAGCAATCATTTGATGCATTCAAGGATGTTTTGATGATAGACTAACTATTGGAGATATCAGCTAAAAAAGTAACATATTCAGGATACACCTACAGCTCTGAAAACAATCTATAGCCTATTTTCATTATTTTCATTACAGTAATGAATGAGCAAACATATATTTTACATTTGATTCTAACACAGAAAAATTATGATAAATCTGAAAATGGAAAGTCATTCCAATAAAAATTACATTGATGTGATACATAGGAAAGGATGTTGTAAGAAGGGAATTGTGTTAATTATTTCAGAAACACATACATCAGCAAATTTAAGGAACTGTTAGGAAGCTTCTCAGTAAAATAATCCAAGGACTAAGAGAGTGAGACCTAGTAGAAGAGAAACAGGAGTGAAATAACCTGATGTAAAGAAAAAGTCTGTTAACACCATGAGATTCCTTTGGTTGTAGCAACAGGTCTTTACATAAACCAGAATCAGATAAAAAGAAAGGAAATAAAAGCAATATGAAGAATGAGCAGAAAGGAATAGTATAGCATGTACAGATAAAATTGGAAAGACTAAATTACTGAAAAAATACAGGTAATTTCATCAGCAAGACATACAGAAGGCAACACAAAAAAAAAAGAAAAAAAAGGTTAGATATAAAATTGCAGAAAGAAATCAAAGGAAGCACAGTTCCATTACACAACAGGAAAGGAGAGCAAACAAGAATACAGAAAAGGCTGCACAGCAACAAGATGAAACCAAAACCAAGCAGAGCAAGATTCTGCTCTGGAAACAGAAACTAAACAAGCAAATACAATGCAGAAATATCTGCTAGCCACAAGAGTCAATGCAGCAGTCTGACAACACGACTACTGACCTCCACATATGAGGCAATCTCTCTGCTGAGATGCAGTTGAGGAAGACTCACAATACTGAAAAACTCACTGCTACCTGTGATATACTCCTAATATACCTGTGATATCCTCTCATAATACATGATACCTGTGATAGTCTCATAATATAAATGGACAAAGTATTAAAATGTATGCAGAGACATTCATATGAAGAATTGTACTCCCTAAGAGAATAACACCTCCAAGTAGTTGTTTATGTGCTCCAAGGAGCACATTAACACTATCCATGCTGTCTAGTACCATTCTAGCTAGGCTGTCAATTTGAACATAGGAATATTCTTTTAGCTGGGTTCTTCACCACCTTTTTGCCATTCCTAATGCACAATGACAGCTCTGGCTAAAAAGCAAAACTATGACCACCTCCAGGATTATTGTGAACAGAAACTAAATCTGGTTCAGTACTCACGTGAGGGACAGAGAGAGGACAACTGACTCACAAAATCATTTACTATTTTAAACCACAAGTAAACAAAAAATAATCTTCACTATAACCCTACTTGTACACACCTGAACATCATTGTATCCCCATCTTTCAAGTAAGGAAAATAAATACAACACTGTGCCACTTTTCCATGGCAATCTCCTTCCATTTCATTACAGCATTCATTACCAATTAGGGCACGTTGGTATGCCCCAGCTATATGACATAGTGATTGGAAATTAAAAAACTGGAATTAATTGATACTTAGGAATCCAATATCTTTATCAGATTACACTGAAAAACTTAACAGCAGTGGTTATTAAAAATAACTTTAAAACACAGGCCTAGAATGGACCACCTAATACATCACACTCACTGCAGCACAAAAGTGGCACGAGGGTTTTGTTACTGAAGTTTAGCTTGATGGATGTCATTAAATATTTTAGATAATTCTCAGTAAAATAACCAGCATAAATATTTCTTCCCCATGATAGCCTGTTACATACCTCATCAGATGGGGCATGACACTCTGGAGACTCCTCCATAAGACGAGCTAGAAACATATATAAATCTTTCTTTTCTAAGCGTATGCCTGAACGATTGACTGAACAGATACAAATAAAGAGGTCATAATTAGTAGGCAAATTAATAGGTTCATGTAACAGAAAAGACAATGCAGATTACTGCATTTTTGGTAATATGGGGAATGAAGGCAGAATATTTGGTTTAAAGAAAACATAGAAATATGTAAGCTATTTTTATTTTTATTTTGTATTATACTGCACATACAGATTAACTGCCAGAAAATGCAAGTGAGACAAAAAAAAGTTTGTGCTAGTGTTCTCCAAGGAGTGTATTGTCAAGGAACACTACACTAGTTAACAGGCAAAAAGTAATACCATCACCCAAAAAATAAATCTAATAAACACCACAGAAACCAAGATGAAAAGAAAAGCTCCAGACTGTGGTTAAATTCCTTCTCCTCATTCCATCTACGAAGAAATACTGCAACTCCAGTTGTGATGTCCTGCTTTTTTATTATTTCCTGCAGTTGAAGAGATGTGCCTGTTTCAGTTACTGTATTGAGGTGATTATCCAGAGCAAAGAAATACAAACCAGCTGCCATGTCCTCAATTCCAGGTGTCCTCTTCCAAGGAAAAAACCAAAAGTCTTCCTTTCAATTTATATTTGAAGTAAAGCACTGTAGTAAAGAGAATATATGTGTACATATAAATTTATATATAAATGGATAACGTGTTCATTCATCTCTTAAAAATAATAAACACTCTTCACCCCACATAAATGCAAAAAAAATATAAAGGAAAATCTGGCATCTTGAATTGCCATTCCCCTTTCTTTTTGCTGGAACAATAAATCTTCATAAAACACCAAAACTAATTTGTACCTTCCCCATTATGTATGCATCTTACCAGTCCAATGACAAAGTACTTCACAGCACCTATTCTTATAAGCACAAGCATTAGGTATTTATCATTGACAAATAACTCGCCACTTTAGGATGGACCTTGTTTTTCTTCTCTCATTATTTTCCACCAAATCCTGGTGGTTCTTCCATTATGTTTATCCTCAATGTGATACAACAGAACAGTTCTGTACTTCTCTTACCTGGAGGTCTGTTACCAAGTTGTCTTTGAAGATAATAGCTTTTAAGGGACAAAATTAATGCTTTTATATCTTCCTTCTCCTCTGTGAGTCATAGTCATGTATGTTCTGTTTCACTTTCGACACTACCTTGAATCCACCCTGTCCATATTTTTATGTCATCAGTGTGATGAATTAGAGAAGTTGACCAGGACAACTAGACAGTGACCTATTACTGATGCACACAGGTAAATGCTCTCCCTTCAACTTGAAGTAACGAATTAAAAGATCACTTTGTATTGGTATCACTATTTAGCACTCCTCAAATTTCTAATAAAGCTTCAGGCCATGCAAACAACTGGACAATCTAAACACCTATTTTGTGATGTATATTCCCCTCTGAAATAGTCTGCAAATACTTACCTATGTAATCAATATACAAAGCAGCACTGGCCAATATTGGAAGGGCTTGTTAGGAAAAGAATGTAATTTCTCTAAATGACTAAATATTATTTTCCATAGTCAATCATTCTGTTCATACCTTTTTTCTTTTTTAACTACTACAGACTCTCTCTTACTACAGTGCTTTAGGGAAGCATCAAAGCATATCAAGCATATGGAATTTCCAAAGATTTTTCATTATTTTTTACTATTGTCACTAAATTGAAGCAGACTCATGGTTTTGTTAAACTGAAGCAGAAAGTCAGTCAAAAGGAAGTGGAAACTTCTGAAAAATTATAGAAAAATAACATTTTAAGCATTGTTTTTCTTGGACTGGCAGTTCCTCCAAGCAGTAGGTGACAGGTGCAAGCCTCCTCTCCCTGCAGCCCTGCCAGCAAAGGGGATGTACTTCCACTAACAATACACCTGGGAAGAATGAGGAAATTCATGAGCCAGGAAAGTACATACAAAGACACTGAATGCAACTTCCTATTAAATCAGACCAAGACAGTGTTTTACAAAGGCTCAGCTTTTAAAATTAATAAATTCTGGAGTTTGTAAGTTCTAAAGCTGCTAAATGTTACTAATTTAAGCATCCGGCACATCCTTTCTGCCAGGCACCCAACTCAAAACTGAGGGCTGGATTTCCAGTGCATGCTTTTAAAACTGGAAGTGAGGTGGCTTTCCATTGGCCTGGGCCAGCAGTTCAAGAACCACAGCTGACAGAATACGTCGTGATAGTTCAGCTGGTTTAAAACCACCCAGACTATGAGAAGAATGGGGAAATTCTAAGAAATGGTAACAAGACTAAATAGCTATTCTATAGTTGGGTGGGGAGTTTGTTATTTTTTCAGGTGGGGTTTTTTTGTTTATGTTTCTTTTTACTTGATCAGCTTGATGTTGGTTTTGTTTGCAGTGTCACTCAAGATTACAACAGTAATAAATTATAGGGGGTTGCTGCTTCTACATTACAGTGTCTTCAGACTACCAAACTGATATACAATAGTACTTTCAGTAACTCAGCACATTATTTGTATTAATTTCATTTTCCAGATCCCACTTACCTGCCTGATAATGAGACATCTCTATCCCAATCTCTGCTACACAGAGAAAAATAAAAAGCAGTTGAATCGTTTCTACCTTTAAAAAAAAAAAAAATTAAAAAAAGCCTCTTCTCAGGACCAGTTTCTGTTGCTTGTTAACTTTGCCTTAAGAGAAACCATATTCAAGAACAGGGCAAAGGGACAGAAATGTGAAATTCATCCACCTAATATACCTGCCTTGTTCCCTAAATGACAGAAGTATTAGAGCAAACTGAAAGCACACTTGGGAACAAACTACACCAGTACAGACCCATGTTCACTTCCAGAGAAAAACAACAGAGCAGATTTCACAGTTCCTCTCTGGCTGCAGGAAGTAAACTCCCAGGAATTGAATAAGTAAAGTTTCATGTCTGATCTCTTTCCTGCCTTTTTTCAGTAATCCCCAAATGGCATAAATACACTTATATACACAAACTTCAATTTTATGGTTTTTTAAGTATTATTGCCCACTTTCAATGCAATAGTAAAAGGGATTTATTTACTTTTTACAAATAGAAGACAAAAAAGGGCATAAAGACTGGAAAACTTGAGTACTCCTCCTTAGCCTGGTCTTACTTAACCTAAACCCCAAAACAGGTATGCTCAGGTAATCAGAAACAGAACTTGTTCAGATGTGAAGTAGTAACTAATGCTAATGCATTTAACATGGCTAAAACTGTTGAGATTTGGCAATGAAGAAAAAAACCAACTATTTGAAACAGATATTAAAAAGAAAAATCACAAACCAAAAGGATCCATATAGCATGTGGGGTCAGCAAAACCTGGAGGACTTGAATTTAACCTTACTGTGGCAGCTAGCAATGAAGAGGCAAAAGGTAAAAGGACCTGCAGGAGCTAAACTCAAAGAGAGGTATCAGAGCATGAAAGAATCTCCACTAGTTTAACAGTGTCAATGAGCAAAAAACCATATTCAAGTGGTCTTACGCTTTGAAGAATCAATAGCTTCCTCTTGCAATTACCAGTTGTTTTTGGTTTTTTTAAGGTACCAGAAAATTACAGATGGAGGAGTTTCAATAAATGGGACTCGTGTAACTAATCCTGAGGCTGTTCTTATTCTCGGACAGCACATTCTAAAAAATGGAGTGTCATTACTTAGGGTCGGAAAGAAAAACTACTCCACTGTAAAAAGGTTGCAGATTTGACAACAGAATATCTCCCCAAAAGGACAGGTCATTTCAATCTCTTGTTCGAAGATGGACGTAAAGATGTTTTTCTACTTGCATTACCACCATGGTTTTTGAAATGCACCAACAGAGTTCCAATAAAGCAGCTGAGTTATACCACTGGAAGAGATTTGAGATACTCTGCCT
>JAWWTY010000037.1:61209023-61247800 GCA_035222235.1 Margarornis squamiger
CAGTTGAGTCATTTCTGCCTTAAGAGAAGCACTCTATACATTGTCTCAGCTCTCAGGACCAGTTTCTGTTGCTTGTTTAACTTTGCCTTAAGAAAAACATACGAAGCAAAAAGGGTGAAGAGAAGGGAAAGTTAAGTTCATCCACCTAATACACCTGCCTTGTTCTTAAACGACAGAAGCATTAGAGCAAATCAGAAACACACACCTGAGAATAAAGTGAACCAGTACACATTTTCCACCAGAGAAAAGATAGCAGATGTGACGGTTTCTGGTTGGAAGAAATAAACTCCTAGGAGTAAATAATGTTTTATGTCTGATCTCTTTCCTTCCCTTTTCCCCTAATTACCAAATGGTGCACATGCACACATACACCCACTTTTACTAATTTATTGAAAGGATTTTATTTTTTTTTATAAATACAAAATTTAATAAAAAAGAGAATTAAGTTCTTTGCATATAGGGTTTTAAATAGGACTGATAAATTCTTAAGAAATTTAGTCTGTGCTTCCCTTTGACCAATTCTTAGCAATTCAAAGCCTTCCCTGACTCCAAAGAAATGGCTGGATACAACCACTACTTGCCATGATTGTACGTGGTTATCACAATGGTTATCACAACTGAGCATTTGAATGCTTGGGCCAAGGACAAAGGATGACCATAAAAATCACATATTCTTTCTGAGTTTCTTATTTACCCTAAACCCCAAAACAGGTACACTCAGGTAATCAGAAACAGAGTTTGTTCAGCTCTGAACTAGTACCTAACGTTAAAGCATTTAACATGGCTACAAATGTGTGATTTGAAAGTGCAAAAAAGGAAAGTAATTCTTTGGGAACAGATATTTAAAAAAAAAACAAACACTAAAACATTTGTATAGTAAAACCTGGAGGACTTGAATTTAACCTTACTGTGGCAGCTAGCAATGACGAGGCAAAGGGTAAAAGGGCACGTAGGAGGTAAACTCAAAGGGAAGTACTGGAGCATGAAAACACCTTCAGTAGTTTCAACAGTGTCACCGAGCAAAAAACCATATCTAAAGAATCAGTAATCTGGCTCTCACCTCAAAGCAGAGAGTCTGACTCACAAAAAAAAAAAGCCAACCCAATGGAGATCTTCAGTAACTAAAGTAAACACCAGCTACCCACTGCCCTCACAGCTGAAGGATAAAACTGCAGGAGAAAGAACCTACTCAAGATAATTCCATTCAAGTTATCAGCAGGGCAGGGGCACAACAGACTAGCAAGTTGTTTGCCCTGCTCTAAGTCCATAAAGCAGCGACCCGAGTTTGGCATATGGAATCTG
The DNA here is from genome assembly GCA_035222235.1 of Margarornis squamiger. NCBI lineage: Eukaryota > Metazoa > Chordata > Aves > Passeriformes > Furnariidae > Margarornis > Margarornis squamiger. The sequence goes on from JAWWTY010000037.1 coordinate 61,210,326, forward strand.
GCATTTACCAAAGCCAATCTTCCACAAAGCATTAAGTAAAGGCAGGTTTTACACAAGGTCTGCTCTGTTAATTTCAGAATAAGGTTTGAAGCACACAGACACTCCCCCCTCACCCATATCTTTCTCTAAGTGAAATTTGAACCTGACTACTAAATATTGACAGACTGTTCCCATCAGAATACTGTGTTTTAATTACAGTAGTACCACACATAGCTCAGGCAGTAATGTCAGACATTACTAATCTGAACTTGGCTACAGTGGGGTTTCCCCTCCATGATTCTCTCCCCACTGGACTGCAAGATTTTTTAAGTTAGCTAAAACTTCTGCATTAATGAGAAAATTATTTCAACCTTAATTAAGGTGGGCTAGAAGGCAGTTGCAAACTATCAGACTAATCTGGGAATTTTTCAGTTGCTGACCTCATTAGGCTTTTTTCCATAGTTTATCCATTATTTCTTTTAATGCTGACATTTTAAGTATTTTAGTTCAATTCCAGAAAACAGCTTGTTTCAAACCTATCAACAGCCACAAGCAGCCTGTCTACACTGTTATTGTAACTATACAAGAACTAAGAATGTAGAATTGAGTGAGAGCAAGTGGAAACATACATAAGGCTGTACAAATACAAGCAGTTAAATTATTAACTAAGTCCTGCCACTTGAACTACAAGTCAGTTCAAAACTATTTCTGGGATAATTCATTTTGTGTATTATCTGTTTATTAAATAACAGGATTGTTACAGCATGGACTTTCAAAGACTTGCATTAAGGATTACAAATCAACTTCATTTTTTGGCACTAAAACATTACCAAATTGAAACTTGGTGTGAAACTTAAAAAAAAGTCGTAACATTTCAGAAACCAAATTAACACTGTGGAAATTTCACATGACATTATACAGCCAGGTATCACTTGCAAGAATTTCTTAAATAAATGAAATTCATTTGCTTTATGCAGCATTTCACAACTTTACAAGTCAGATTATTTCTTCACAAGACTCTTGACTGAACTTTGGGAATTAGAGCTCAGGTAGCAGTTCACTTATGGACGGCACTACCTTGTTAAAAACATACTTCTCAGATGGTGAAAGTGAAAGGTGAAAGAGGTGTCAGGTGAATTCCAAACAGAAATGTAATGCTTTTGACAAAACTATTAAAAACTTGCTCTGATCGCCGAAGTTGATTACAAAAGTGGTTTGCACTTCAGTCACACTTCTTAAATCTGAGAAATACAATCCCTGGACACAATGCAAGAAGTTAAAATTACTTCCTTTATAGTCATTACATGTAATACATACACCATGACTTTTTAGGCTGTTTAAAAATACATTATGTGTTCTGCATGAATTATCTCAGATCATACATGAAGTATCCAAAAGTTCCACCTGTCAGACTTTACTCCTTGTGCTTATATTGATGCCAAACTGAAGATCATCATGAGAAAAATGCATTTTTAAACAGAACTTGTTGTAAACTCAATTTTTAAATTTTCAATCTTTAGCAGCTTAAAAAAGGAATTCCATTTCTGCTAACTGATTAAAGGGGGAAGGAACTGCTTATGGTAATAAAAACATTATACTGGCCCAATACCATAAAAGAAAGCCATGGAGGTTAAGGGCAGTGTCCTATTTTTCATGCAAGTTGTGTTAAAGATAAAATGTCAGCAGCAGTATAGTGAACATTTTCACTTTATACAAAAGGAGTGAATCTGCTTGAAAAGTACATGCAAGTGTGCTGGCTGGAGTTTAAATTTTTCATAAAAATTAAAACATTAACTATTGATAACACTAGCCTTTAAAAAGTAATCTGTATGAATTATAACGAGAAGAAAAAAAAAACACCTTAATTTGCAACCTAAAATGTCATAATTTTACGATTGTCCTCAAAAAAAAAAAAAAAAAAAAAAGGCTACTTACAGCACACAATAAAATTTCCTCAAAAGCACCTCCAATCTCTGGTATAAATATTCCAATTCCACAGACTTTCTTTCATACTGTCACATACACTCCAAAATTCAAAGAAGTTGTGGGGATCCCCTTCTCCCTGGCCAACTTAATCTGTTTTTAAAAGAAACACTGATTATCCCATTACAGTTTTGAAATCCATTTTTATTTTTTAGTTCTGCCAGAACAAATTTGCTATTGGATGGTCCAGGGGCTTGGTCCCAGGGGGGAGGAAGGGGAAGATATCTTTGTACCTGATTATAATCCCCCAACATTCACAACACAAGCTCCAGTGCACATGAATACCTTTGCACCCACTTTTTGGCAGGCTGCTATTGTTCGCAAGCTCCAGGCTAATTCTTCCTACATGATACTCCATTAAATCAAGTTCAAAGTTTTGTCTGCAATTTAAACATTTGGGGGAAGAGAAATGTGGACACACATACATAGTAATACAGTCGACATCTCTACTGTGCTATAAAATTGATACCTCCATCTGTCACAGTGCATGCAATATATTCATGAAAGAAAATACTCGGTGCTTTCTTCTCTTCACAGTATTTAAACTTCTATTGTAAAAGCAGCTTAAAACTATGCCACAAGACTACACCGGCCATCTTAACCACAGGCAGCCTGTTTAGCAAGTCAGGCACTGGAACTTCAATGTTTTTTCCCCAAGTTCAAATGAGACTGTCACTGAGACAGAAGACTTGGTCTGCTTTAATTTGCACCAGAAAGCTGGTAAGGAAACATTTAGAGCCATTTATTATGTGGATTAAATACGACTTCTTTTGCAAAATACAGCATATTTTCCTGTTTGCAAATCAAACCAACTGTCTTTACATGAGCAGATTTACACAGTTGCAGTACACAGATAAGAAGAGTTCATAAATAAAAATTCTACTCCGTATACCATGCCTAGCAATTTTCAAGCCAATGTAACCTCCAATGCATATAAATAGTGTGGCTGATACAGTCTTCACCAAAGATGTGTCTCACGAATCTCTGCAATGATCTGGCTGGCTCGCTGCAGGGCCTGCACACACAAACACACAAAAGCCAGAGCTAGTTAGTTTTTCTGTAGAGAGTCTCAGGGAGGTAACAGCAGCAGTCTAGGAAATGTAAAGTTAAAAGTCTAATTTTAAGTTAATGAGGTTCATTATGAAATGAGTGGCAACCCATTAAATTCTCAAGAAAGGCAGGCTTTTCCACCACACACAATTTTAATGTTTTAAACCTTCTTCAAAATAAAAAGAGAATCTGCACCTACCTTTTATCACTTTTAATGTTCTGTAGCATTCATTACAGCGTAGTCTGATAAACTACAGATATATCATAATGCCATCGAATACTGACATCATAGTATTACTCAAATTTGGAGAAATCTGAGCTGTGAGTTTGTGCAGGCAGTCTTGGACAAATGGTACCTCAGGGTATCCAGTCTCAAGCACTCACTGTCTGACCACGCTGCATATGAAAGAGAAGCACCTCTTGGTACTTCTTCAGTGAGCTGAACTGGCAGAGGGATCCTTTTCTATGCAGCTGGATGCAAAACAACAGATTTCTGGGCAGCTGATGTGGACACAGACACACCACTGAATAACGAAGGAGAGTTCACTAACACAGACATGTCCCAAAGACTGACACACAGATGCACACAGGGTCATCGTAGGTGAGTGCAAACATTCCCACTGTTCATATGATGGGAAACTGTCTAGAGACACCAGCCATTGGCCATCAGGCTCTGTGTGATGCACATGAACAGCACTTCAAACACTGTAAGCTTAATCCCCCAAAAGAGAACTGCACTACAAAAATTAAATAAATTAAATAAAAGCACATTAGTAAACCCAAATGTATAATTGAAAATAACATCAGATTAGATCTTCTGCTTTATGCCCAAAATACAGTTTAAGTCACTTCTTCCTAAGTACTCAATCTACATAATACTTTCTGGTCACACACTCATTTAATAATTCCTCCAGCAGAGAAAAGTGATACACTGGCATACTCTGAAATAGCAGCAAAGAAAAAAAGAAGGCAAAAGCCTTCAAAAAAATCTCACATTTATATGGTTAACTACTGCCATGAAGTGCTGATCCCTTTCTTACCTTTAGCATGTCAGCTGCCTCTTTTCTGCGCTGTGCCATGTCCTCTGATTCTGTCAGAAGGTCATCCAACAACAAGGATTTATACAGCTGGCCTACCAGCTCACTCTGAAGAGTGTCTTTCACGTGGTTCACTAGAAAATGCATCACTGCCTTTGGCACACTGCAAGCACATAGAGAAACAATCTTTAAAATAATTATTCAAAACTAGGCCTACTCCAGACTGAAGAATGTAGTAACACTGCAAAAAAGTTGAGGTAAACAAAGCACTTCCCTGTCATGTAATACTAAAAATTATATTGAGGATATTAGTTTATTGAATAGACCAAAACTTCTATGACCTCTCTAATCTGCTCTAAATTCTGGTTCCAGATTCCTGTATTTCCCTCAAAATTCCCCATATACATAAAAATATAAATAAAGCTAGGTCTTCACACAAAGATATAAGCAAAGCAAAATTCTGTCAGGGCTAGACAGCACCTAGACTTTTTCCCAGTCATCTGCTGCAAATCATCCATCTGAATTGAAGCATCCTCCAGAAAAGCTGGCATGTCCTAAATAACCAAGCATTTTACTTAATATTATACAGAACTGAAACCACTAGAGAAAACAAGGGCTTCCTCAAACTTCTTAATTTTGCAGCTTTACTGCTGCTGTCCCTTCTAAAAAATGTATTTATCTCTTCTTACAAACACAAGCATATGACAAAAACAACAAGATTACATATATGACTCTTGAGATATCACAATACTTGTATGGCTTAAATATTTCTAGGAAGTTCTGTTTTACCTGTCCTGAATGTTCTTCCTGACAATAAGGAAGTAAGATTTAATAAGTCGTTCAATCACTTCACAATCTCGTTGCTCACGGGCAGAAAGTTTGCGTGCAACAGGTACAGGCTATGTAAAAAAAATAAAATTTTCAGTTTACCAATTCTGCTCATTTGCATTATGTCAATAAAACTCAAACTGTGGAATCTAAAATAAACTATTGCTCTTTTAGTCTGATAGTTTGATAGACATAACCGGTCTTGCAACAAACCTCTAATTCTTCAGAAATAAAATTAGAGACATATCCAAATCCAGATCTGTGAAACAAAGGTCAGAGGGCACCACTACTACATTTTTTTAAAGCTCACTAAAGGAACTAAGCTCCAAACACAGGTATCTCCATCTATTTTTAATTTAAGTGGCTTCTATCATTAATTATTCTTTTCCTCTAATATAAAAATTGAACTTCAGCAAAGAAAAAGCAGGAATTTGAGTTCAGATGAGCTGAAATTTGTTTCTGTGGAAGAACGATCTAGACAAGGAGTTCAGTTGAACAGGAATTTGTGAAAGGAAGCCAGTTATCCCAATCATAGGCTGAAACTGGGATGGCCAGGGGGAAGATGAAGGACTGAGCAAGGAGGAAAGCAGAAGAGACCAGCTAGAGATCTGTGTTGCTAAAATGGGAATATATTATATAGATATCACACAGTAGCAAAGTTACAAAGATCTGGAATTCAGATGTTTTCTTTCCTGAGCCTGAACTACAAAGAAGAGGTATTTGTCTTTCATGACTCACCACATCTAATAGGTTCACAGCATGTCCTTTTTGAGGACTAGCAGGTAGGGCTGCAGCTGGCTTAGATTTTTCCTCTGCTGATACCTCTTCTGCTTTTGAGGGTTTCAGCATTCCTCTCCAGTTGCCTGTCCCAGGCTCCTGAGACGTATCTGCTGCTGCAGGAGCAGCCTGCACAAACAGCACATTAAAAAAACATTGGAGAATTAGAACTTGGGCACTGTAAAGCAGTGTCTAATCAAATCACTAGAGATGACTCACTAAAAATGAGATTTTCATGTGTATATTTCCCTCCATTCTGTTCTTCACATTCCCCGCCTTTGTTCTCCCTTTGCTGCTTACAGCTGCCACAAGGTACCAGTAAAATGAAAGCTTTTAAAAATCACATTCTTTCAAATAATGGTATGAAAATGTCTCACATAAAGAAGTTCCCCAGCACTGTAAGGGTCTACAAATCACTTCTGAAATATGGAGTGGTCTTCCTAAAAATCACTTGGCTTTTACCACTTTGACCATACATCCTTGGAGCAATACAACCTTTACTACGAGGATCGTCCTGAAAGTATGTTTTGAAGATCACCACAGCTCTTGCAATACTTGAATTTAAATTCTTTGGTATTTTATTTAACTACAAACAGAAGTTTCTTACATAACAGCTAAAAAATATGCACATTTTTGTTTCCAGGTAACACAGCTATGAACACATTTGTGCTGCCAGACCTCAATCTACAGAAGGCTTTTTTTTGTACCAAATCAAAACAAAACAAAAATCTCCATCCTCTGGAAGTAAAGATCAGAGTTTCTGGGAAGTTCCAGAAGCTCACTGATCTCCTAAGAAAAGGACATAACACCCTTTTCTTAAATACTAGGAATCACTGGGCAAAAGAAATATTAGTGGATGGTATCCACCATATGTTAATTAAAAAACCCAACAGTTTATTTTGATATGGAACAGGGGCAATATTCATTTTGTACCTTTCTACAAGCCTAATATCTGTTCTATTTACTACTGCGCTTTAAAATCTAATGCTGTTTGAAAACCATTCAAGGTCATTCAAGGCTCTGAACTACTATTTATATCTTGCTTCAGATATAGGAGGAAAAAAGCTAAATTTATCTATTGTTTTTGCAATTAAAAACCACAGGCTGATCTTAAAACTAAAAAAAGAGGTGAGAAACAAAGAATAGGAAACAGAATACCAACAGCAGCATGCTAGGAGCAAGCCCAGCTAAACTGTGCCCATCACAAACGTTATTCAAATTGCACAACTTCTCAGAGGTATTGTAGAATACACTATCAGAATTCAAACCAAACTCTGCTAATGAGAGAGAACTACTGATAAGGAAAGCTCCATTGCATTATTTCTGATTGCAAGACAGCTACTCAACATGACAAAAAACCCTATGCCACTCTCATTCCTTATTACTGTAGAGCCTGGTCTGTCTGCAAAGTAATTTCAGAAACAGCTACAGAAGAGAAAGCATGAAATGTACCAGCTAATATAGCATGGGTTTTATGGGAAATGCAAACCAAATCTGCAACAATTCACAACAGTATCCTCACAGTAGCTCTTGATTTCTTTTTAATGTTTGCAGCGTATCAGAACCTCTAAAATACTGATGAAGATAATAGTTAAAACTCTACTATTGACTAGATTTTTACTTTAACCACTTTGTTCAGGACAGAAATGGCAGCTTTGCATTAGAAGCTGAATGTGCATATGCAATGAAGCAGAAAGTCTGAGTCCTCTTGGTATTCCTAATACACAAACTTGTAACTACCCATCTTTTCTGACTCAAAGCGAAAGCAATTAGCAAAGAAGCCTTTACAGTAATAATGAGCTGTTATTTTAATGCAAGAGACATCACACCTAAAGTGTACAAAAACACTGCAGAACACATTTCACAAATATAAGTAAACCAGGGATTCAACAATTAAGAGAAACAACACAAAGGAGGTTCAGTTTGAACAAAGCCTGTTAAGGATTCCCTGCAGGAAGCAGGAAACTCACATTTTAGCTTATCTTCTGTCCTCCTTCTTTAACTGTCAACACATTAAAAACATGCAGTTTAACAACCATGCTGAACACTTTTGATTACAATACTGTTGCACCAAACAATCTATTGACAGTTTGAGGCAAATTATGCTGCATACTTGCACCACAATATATTGCAACCAAGAGTTCAAACAGAAAGCAGTGACTTTGCCACCTAATGGCACGTCTTTACCTGCCACTGCATGTACAGCAGTGCCAAGTGGCCCGTAATGGGTAGGGTAACTGTGTCAGTGACAAAGCACTAAATCGAAACTGCTTTCCTTCCTGTCTGCGGTGCACCACAACAGAAACGTGCATGCAGTGCTTAGAGGAGAAATCAAGACAGACCTTGCCATCAGCCTCAGCAGAAGCAGCAGTAACAGTCTCCTGGGAAGCAGGTGGCAATGCACCTGGAGCCTTAGTAGACTAAGGAAGGTAAAAAATGCAGGGAGGGGGGGGAAAAAAAATTCAACTTGAAGACCACCAAATCTACCTAGCAAATTTCATACACTTTTACCTACTAGCATCTTTCAAAATCCAGAAAAGAAATATTTTGAATTTGCAAGAATAACTGTAATACAAACAGAAAAAAGAAAAAAAAAAGGCATCTTCAAGACAGCTAAGAGACTTGTGGATTATCTGACCATCAATCTCATTTCAACTCCTACACTGATGATATAAAGTCAATAAAAAGAAAGATCAAAGAGCACTGAAAGCAAGATACCTACCCTGAATTCCCAGTTCATCCATCAGTTGTCTTATAGTGATTAAAGGCAGTAGTATTAGATCCACTCTGGGACTTGGTCTCACTGTTAAAGCTAACAAACTAATGTACCTATTTCTAGCAGCTGTAGAAACTCCTGTTACAACCTTGTGAGGAGCTTAAACTACACTCTGTGTCTCTGAATTCTAAATACGTCATATAATGTTAAATAACTGCGTAAAATTTCAGCTTGTTGTCAGACCATTCTTTTCTACAGCCAGGCAACATTTTCCATGACACTTGCTTTGTTCTTCCACCCATGTATGTACTTGTCATTGCACTAATCCCAAAGCCTGGTAAAATTAAGCAAGCTCCAAAGACAGAATACATGACTGGATTATGATGATCTACTGAAAATGTCACCTCCACATCTTCTCACAAAGAAAGCAAGACTGCAAGAATTGCAGTTTTAAGGGTGACTTAAAAAAACAAAAAACAACCACAAAGTCTCTGTGTTAACACACTGGATACTTTAAATCATTTGTTAATGTTCAGAAATCAGCATCTGAGCAATCAATTTAAGCATGCAAGTTCTGACTCCACCTCTAACATCTGCAGGCATTTTACACCTTACCTCAGATGACTTTCAAGCAGTAAGTGTAATATTAAATTTATAGACCAGTCTTCAGAAATACCAGATTTAAAACCTCCCAAAAATTGCATCTTTATAAGAAAATTACATTCTGTTTCTATCTTATGAAATTGAAGGAAACAAGGCAATACTTGGAAGTTCCCCCAAGACTGTTACTACGGTAGCATATCAAAGTTTCCAATAGTTAGACTCGATCAAGAAGAATGCATTAAAATTTAAACAAATAAATAAAATCCAACATTTACTTACCTTGTCTCGTGGCACAGCAGAAGGCAATTCCCGGGCTAACCTGTTACGCCTTTGTTCCTTTAAAAACAATCCAGCAAGACCTCAATTATGTATTACTCTGTATCAACACATAGGCAAGATTCATATTTTACAGACTTACATTTTAAAGACAAATACTAGTAATTTCATCTCATCCAGTGTCATGCATTAATACTATGGTCCTATGAAGCCCTTGATTATTTGGGTAAAACTACTTTTAATTACCTGGTCAAAACTGCATTCTCATTATAAAAATTTTTGCAAACATTTTTGCCACACACTCTATAATCAAAATCTGAGCCTTTTAGAAAACAACATCAATGCTCCACAATTTGGCTCAGCATAGATATCCCTTCAGCCCTCATCAAGCTTTAAATATTCAAAGTAATCTAAAGAATTTGATTCTGTGACCAGCACGTGATTAGCCCAAAGGAAGAAGGCAAAAATCGCTTCATAGCAAAACAGTATTTGAAGCAATCAGGACAAAGAAAGACCTCATTTTTCTTGAAATTAAGAATTAATTGTCCAGTAAATAAGGTTAGGGTGTTTTACATGGTTTGGTTTTTCAAAAATTCCCAAGTCCTGTTCAGAAAAATGTCAGGAAAGAACTAATTTAAGTAACACACAATAATACAATAATTTTCTATGTTCAACTTCACAAAGTCTTGATTTTTGTACTCTCAGCAGTTTCCATACACATTGTTTTAGAACTAAAGAGCAGTCTACAAAGGCAAATTCAATCACATACCAAGTCAATACAAAAGTTATGTAGAGAAAAAACTAAAGGATTAAAGAGTAGAAATTATAACAAAAATTTAAAAAAAAGAACACTACAAGAGAACGTAGTGACAGGACAAGGGGGAATGGCTTCAAACTGAAAGAAATTAAGTTTAAATTGGATATTAATACGAAATTCTTTACTGTGAGGGTGGTGAGGCACTGGCACAGGTTGCCCAGAGAAGCTGTGGATGACCCATCCCTAGCAGTATTCAAGGCCAGGTTGGACAGGGCTCTGAACAACCTGATCTAGGGAATGGTGTCCTTGCACATGGCAGGGGGTTTGGAACTTGATGGTCTTTAAGTTCCCTTCCAACTCAAACCATTCTGTGATTCTGTGATAGGAAGACAATGTGTTGGATAAACACGAGTATCAGGAAGCTCTTAGCCAGGTGGGTGAAATATTGCAACAAAATCAGACTGGAAGAATCAGTCTTAATTCTTCCAACAACAGAGTGGTTGTAGAACTGCTGCTATAGGACTATGACAGCAACAAATATCATCAAACAAAGCCAGGCTAAAAAAACAACTGATGGGAGGCTGATGGAGAAAAATGTCTTGGGGAAACAAGTATGGTAACACAGAGATTCAAGAACAATGCCAAAAGGAAGGAGAAATTAGAATGTGAACAGAGGAAACAGTACTTGTTTCATGAACAGTACATCCTTTCACAAATGAGATGAACGTTATAGTTATTGATACATTGTGTCAGAGACAAAACGCAGTTACTTCAACATTAAACAGTATTTCACAACTACACATTTAAATTTTTTCTTACAAAAATTTCATTTAATAGCCAATACTCAATTATGTGCCAGTCTTATTTTTCATAATGAAAGACAGGCAGAATTCCAGTGAAATACCAACCACTGTTCCTGAATGTGATATGCAATAGAAATCTAACAAATCCAAGATCACAAGAGTATACACCATATTTGTAAAACATCACATTTTTATAATTCAAAATGTAGAAACGTGCTCCTATGAAAGACATTGAAACATTTGTTATTTTATCAACTTTACTTTAAAGGAGTCAAAAAAGTTTTTAAAAGAATGTATTTTCTTACCTCTATGTTGTTATTCATTAAACCACAGGCATCAGCAAAGTCAGGATGTTTGGTATTGATATAAGCTAACTCAATGGCCACAAGATTATGAACCTGAAATGCAATGACATTCACAGTTCAAAGATTCAGTTAGCAAACCTAATGCTAGTGAGGAGCAATGACCTACAGTGCTGGGAAGCAGAGTCTAACTGTCCATGGCAAAAGACCATTCTCTCTGCCCAAGGACATTAAAGTTCTGATCCAGAAGGCAAGAAGAGAATTCATTTATTCATCACAATACATTCAGTCACTTGGGATGTTACATCAGTTACCTTCACCAAGTTAACCCCTCTCCAGCAATAAAAAACCAAAACTCAGCAATCGAATGAGTTCAATCTGTATAGTAACAAAGTGACCTATTACAGTGAATCTTGGGCCACAAACCACGTGAAACATGTTCACACAACATGTGAACCAGAGGGAGATGACTCACTATGAGGGACAGCAAGCATACAGAACAATTTTTGCTTTTCACATCAAACACAGAGGCAGTAACTGAAACATTTTGATTCCTCCCCAATAGGCAGCCCAAATCAGACCTTCATATTAAAACATATTTACTCAAAGCCAGAAGTTGAATTTTTAGTTTTCACTAGCTAAAGGGCACTACAAGTCCCCAAAACACAAAGAATAAGGACTATAATTTAAATTTGATCACTGCATCATCCCACATACCACAGTAAAGGCACAGCTTCTGTTACAAGGGAGGGAAATTTACCTGTATCAGAAAGACTAGCAAAATTCTTCTTGGGAAACTGAAACACAGGGGACAATAAGCTGAAGAAGAATCCCCCACCACTTTGTTTTTTATGAATCGATATTCTAATATCGAAGTTTCAAACTGTGAAGATATTAAATAACTACTAACAAGTATAAGTTAAGATTCCTTTAATAACTCAGATTCCTGACATTACAAACAAAAGCATCAACACTCCAGAAAACATGCACTCTTAGCAGCAAAATTACAGTAGATGGGAAATTACCATTTCATTTGTGACAGGAAGTCTTCTACGCAAAAGACAGGTTACTACTTCAACTATGGCATCATGCAATTTAGGAAACCTCAGTAGTTCCTAAAAACAAACCAAAGATTTACTGATGAGACTTCTCCAAGTTTTGAAGCAAGTAGGGACACACACACCCCAATGATTAGAAACCTAATTCTAAAACATGCATTTTTACCTGTGTACTGTAATTACTACAATGCTGGATAATCCTCTGCATTTCTTCATGAACCAGCTCCACACAGCGCAGACTAGGCTCTTCCAAACGTTTAATTTGCCTCTTTACCAACAACTCAAATGAAACTTCAGGAACAAACAAGGCAGGACGGGGACCCTAGTTCAAAAGGAGGAAAAAGCTGCAAAACTGTGTATTAAGACAAGATGCTTTACTAAGTCGTATCTGATGAAGCCCAGAATAAATCAGGTCACAGCGCTCACACCCAACACTAAGAAAAGGTCTCAAGACCTGGTTCAAGAATAATTAAAAGTTATAAAGTTGTTATCCCAAAGATAAACTGTCTCAAACAATGATGAAGCAGCATCCTTACAAAATCTTGGAGATTTCTACCTACTTCTGTCACCCTAGGCTTACAACTCTGAACAATTCTTTTCACATTTGTGGATCCAAGTTTAACTGAAATTTTTTATGAAGGCAAAGACATTTTCTTACTAATTTTGGAGAGAAAAATTGCTGTTATTTATTTGACAGTCCTGGGAATACAATATCGCACCAAGAAGATGCGTGGGTTTCAGTGTCAGTGATTTACAGTGTTTGGGATAGTTTCATTTATGACCAAACAGACCAATGCGTAGCTACAGATAAAACATTTTTTACCTGAAATTTCCTTTCTTTTTTAATTAAATGAGCTTTAAAAATCAAGCCATTATATGTCACATAAAACATGTCTTCTTTCCTGTTACTAAACACTATTTTTTAAATTTACATTTACAGAAGGATAAGAACATGCACACAGATCATTGCTGCAGAGTACCTCACAAGCTCCAAGACCATGGAGAAACCTGACTGTCCACACCCGACAGGACACAGTACAAAAGCAGACTGAAATGTCTGACATACAAAGTCAAGCTCTAAGGAGTGAACATTCTATATAATGCAAAATTTAGAAGTGAACTTACTCTGTTAATTCTTAGCAATACCAATTCCCATATTCTCAAGAAACCAAATCTATCATGAAAACACTGAACCATTGCAAAGTTGTGGCCCTTACACAGATTTAAAATATCTGATTGTGTCCTAGCCCATAAATCTCAGACCAAGTCTTCATAACTAACAGAAGTGCTTACTGAAATATAAATGCAAAGGCAGTCTTCCATCACCATTTCTGTAACATAGAACAGCTTCAGCATAATGTTGCCAAAGCATGGCCCAAGCTTTATTTGAGCCTGTAAATAACAGCAAGGAGATGTAAACACTCACTTTAAATTCATTCCATACAGAATAATGGCTGCAAATTTGGATAGTGTAATTTTTCCCATTCAAAGTGCTAAAAATCAGGATTCAGCCTCTTCATATTAATTCACTGAGCAGAGATCAGTAATTCACAGGCCTGAAGGAGCACAAATTTGTTGAAACCTTACCTTCCTATCCAACATACAGCCACAACATTTAAGATATACAGAAGAACACTTACAGTAGCATTTCTAATGGCAGTCAGAATATCAATTGTGTTAAGGCCACCCAGCGGGTCAACAGATTCCAAAGTTCTTCCAAAGGTCTCATGAAAAATATAGCAGATTCTGGCTCCACCACATCTGAAAGAACAAAATAACAACTGAGGTAGCAAACAAGAAAAAAAGCTCTCATTGCAAGCATTTTTTTTTACAGTTGCTTGGATTCAAACATTTTTGAGTATGTTATGCTCCAGTGTAGTACTACTGCCCGTGAAAGCCAGTAAGAACCACTGGATCAATCTAACTACTCAGACAATATTCTAGAAAAACATTTGGTACTTACAGCTCTGAAGTCTCTATGTATTTTGCTGTTCCTTCAATAGTGTTACAATATTCTGTGGCAAATTTAGTAATAAGCTGCAGTAAAGTAGCACTTTTGTCTTCCACAGGTTCCCCATAGCTGTTCAGTAGAGACTGGTACTGAGCAGCTAAAACATTAATTCTGGTTTTCAGTTCTGGCAAGCAATCCCTGATATGATGCATCAGTAGTCTAAAAATAGAAAACAGTCCCTCATTAGCAGAAAGGAAAAGTTTCAGTTTTTTTATCTTCATCAAAACAGTCAGGAGGCAAAAATAATCACCAAAGAAAAACATTTACTCAGAAAAATTATAGTAAATTCAGAAACAGAGAATCAGTTTGGCATCAGAGTTTTCCTCAATTTATCACTCTATGATGCCAAAAGAGAAAATAAAAGTAAAAAGAAAGGTCTGCACATATTCCTAACGCATCATTTTTTATGTTAGAGCAGTACCTATTCAGTGTCCTAGCGAGATACTTGGTTCCGTTTCGGTTGGCCAGGGACGGGTACTTCTTCTGAAGAAAACCATACTCATCACGAATGGAATCGGCTACACTCTTCTTGTTGTTAATGTCCAATTGACTCCTGAAGTTAAAAGGCAGAGTTGCACACTAGTTAATAGATGCAAAGTAAAAATAATTTACACCTCTGCTTTTCTGGACAGGACACCTAATAACTGTTTTATGCTTTACACTCATAACTAACCATCTTTAGACTTTAAAAGGTTTTGGGTTTTGTTCCATGCAGCAGAGTCAGCAGTCAGTACAGGCAGCATCTGTACAGACTAAGCAATGCTTTTATCAGAACTACATGACATTTGACCTAGTTAAAGCAAAAAAATGAAGCAAACAGTACAGTAGCCATATGCAGGTAGCACTAATATACATGGGATCTGTACTAGATCAGTGCTAATGTGAACAGCTGAGCATTCCTCAAGCTTAAGAACAACAGTGCAAGGAATTGGTGACACTATAGTTCTTTTAGTGGAAGTGTCTCTACTCCTTTCTAAATTAGCAGTTGGTCAAGTGAAGGAACAAAGGCTTTTGAGAAGTGAGCAACAAGCTCCTCACTTCCTTATTCACAAGTTTATTTCAACATTGTCATCGTCTATAAAATTATATTCATGGCTAAAAAAGTTGAAAGTATTAGTTCATATTAACACAGTTTTAAAAACAGCATCAATGTCCCCAGGCAGACCTATTCACTACTCCAATGATGCCAAGTTTGACTGGAATCACTCTTCCCATGAGCACATCCATAGCATCAGTGCCAGCATCCATGAGATCCAGCTTTGTAATAACAGCAAGCGTTCTTCGACCTACCAAAAGGAAAACACACTCACAGGGGATGCTTTGTTTTGATCAGAGTAACTAAAACACATAATACAGCAAAGTAAAGAAAAAAGTGACCTCAACTCATTAAATAGGTAAATACTGCACATCTAAACCAGTAGGCTAATATGCACAAGATCTGTCTGGAACCTTAGTACTTCCTGAGCTCTTAGGTCTGAAAAAAAGTACCAAGAACTTCTTCTTTAAAATATAACACTTTTTCAGTCTAAAAAAACCAGCACCTCAGTAAAATCAATAGGTTCTTGGGTCTTGAAACTTTGATGTCAGCCTACCTACTTCAGTACTTCAAGTTCTCCTTACATATCATTACTCCTAGAGAACCTGCAACATGATCTGCCACTCCAGATCTTTAAGTTTCAGAATTCTGGGAAGTGATCCAAAAGACATAGTTGATAATTTTTCCAGGGGTAAATTAAAAGGGGTCTAGTACCTTGAACCAGGACAATTTGACTGAGCAGAATGTCAGAAGAGGTTTTCCCCTCAAGGTTATGTGGCACACAAGCCAAAGCAGATTTGGAATTTGAAAATAAACAAAAAACGTTACACTTTATGGGAAGAAAAATTTGAGGGTAAAGCATAAGACTGAATTTTAGCCTAATTTCTGTATAACTATTTTCCAAGTGTATTATTCCATATTCTTTCAAATCACACAGTGCCATTTGTTAGTCAACGGTACTGATAGCACTTTCCAAAAGCAAGAAGCAGGCAACCAGTACCTTCAGATCTATTTCAAAGTCATTGGGTAAGTATAAAATGATACTTCTCTTTTTATAAAATTAAATCAAATCAGTCAGTTCTGCCACATAAATGCAGGGCACTAAAATGCATATTGACAGTATATATTAATCTTACTAAAAATCACTAGACTAACAGCTAGATAGTCAATTACTAGCTGCAGGATGGAGTATTTTCCCTAGCAAAATAAACAACATTGGACAGTGAAGCATGACGTTGCCCTAACAGACCTCTGTAAACTACTAAAACTCTGAAACCCCCCAATATTCTGTAATACCATTTGCTGCTGTGAAAACAGAAGTAGCTCCTATGACAACCTAAGCCAGAAATCTATCAGATATTAATTCATCCCAGCATTTTCTGAGTTGCAGAGACTGCAGTAAGAATTCTTTAAGAAAATATAAAAATGGCATTTTCTAGGAAATCTGGTGACATTTGCTTTTCTTACTACATTTTGCCCAAACAACCTCGGTTTTATTTTAGGGCCTAATTTAAAAAACAAGTTGAATTACAGCATCCAGTTTCATTTGCTGCTTACCATCTGGATCCACCTCACGTGCTATTTTAAGTGCCTCTGAAGTGGCCATGTCTGTGTTAGCTGCTGTGACTGCCAGAATAATTGAATTGGGGTTGCTGATGAACTGAAGGATTAGCTCTCTTATTTGAAGTTCAATGTCCTTAGGCTGATCACCAACAGGAACCTAGAGAAAAACAAATAGAACTGTTCAAAATTGTGTATTTATGCCTGCATGAGACTTGGTGTCCAAGAACCACAACTGGCAGGGTGGGGTGTGTATGTGTGCATGGGCAGGGCAAGAAGTCATCCTGTCATTTTCATGTCAAAGAAAATTATTCCATATAAAACCTAAACAAACAGGACCTCAACATTTCTTCTAATGTATCCTCACTTTACACAACTTCTTACACAAATACACATAGCAACTTCTGGAGAAACAACGTGGAAAACATTTTCCAACTTGGCAAAACTTTCTGAGACTTACTTGGAGTGCCAATTCTTCTGTGAAAAGGAACTTGCAGCCCACGCAATGCTTCCAATGAGTTGTATATAGAAAGAGGAAGAACTTAAGCAACTCTACCTCTTATAACGGCAAGGAGCATCAGAAACCCAAACCTTACACCAGAAGACAGTGGCATGCCAAATTCATATAACACTACTTAACCTGAGTAAAGCTGTTTATCGAACAATACAGAATAATGGTAAAGAGTGAACACGCACATCTTGTTCAAAAATACCATTCACAGTCAGAAGAGAAGGATTCTCCATCTTACCTTTGTCATTCCAGGTAAATCCACAAGAGTCAGATTTACAACATTAGCTGAAAAAATCTTAAGATGAATAGGTTCGGGACTGATACCCTAGAAATAGATTAATAACAAAAAATCATTACTGTACTAGGTTATTTTAAGGCATTATTTAGAAATCCAAAAGCTGTACCTTCATACTAGAAAAACCTTTTCATCATACACCTTACACCTACATGGCAAGGAAAAGAAGCCAGACACATCTATAAACCCATTTCTTTGTCTTTGGCAGCAGCCCCAATTTGTCCCTCATAAAATGCGTAAAAGCTTTGATATGCAAGTGACTATATAGATATGTAAGAACAGAATACTCAATTTTATGATTACACATATGTGGAAAAATGAAAAGAAGTTTAACTAAATTTATTTTTTGCACTATTATTACACAAGTTTGAAGTAAATCAGCAATTCTCTGTCTTTCACCTGAAGTAACTGATCTCATGAGCACAGTAAATAAATCTCAGAACAGCAAGCAGCACTGCTGTGCTCCTCATTAGAACCGTTAAAAAATTTTTCACTTCCAGTTGCCCAAACTGTTTAAAAAAGGTTTAAACAGGAAGAGAATTTATAGCAAGACAAATATAAACATTTACCTTATTATTTCCTGAAATCCTCTCCGTTTCATTTTCTATTTCCTGACGAATTTCATCAAAATCTGTATAGATCTGAAGAAAGAAACAAAATATTAAAAAAAATCAAAGACAGCATCCACTCACCTAATTGCAAAATAATGCCCTCTTCTCCAAGAGACAGTGTAAAACTCTCTAAGTCTACAGAATATGAGAAAAAATAAGAATGACTATTAGCCCTTAAGCTGATGCTAAGAGGAATCATCAGTGCTAAAAATTACAGAAATCGGAACCTTAGTATTTAATCTGTTGACTAATACTGTGAGACGGCAGTTGTTAGCACTCATGACACATCACTGTCAGACACATTATTAACCAGTGTTCACCTGAAGAGAATGCAAACACTTAATTCCATTTTGAATCTAGCTGCAATCCCTTGAGGTTATTAAACATGTAGCCTGAACCCCTTCTCATCTCAAAAAGAACGAAGAATAAGGGCAAAATTTCATTTTCACATTTTTCCGCTCTTGTCAAAACTGTTCACCTTCCACCAATCCAAAAAAAATTAGCACAGAGCTACCCTTGCACAGGTTCCCTCTGCAATCCTCTCTAGCTTTCCTTCAATTTCTAGCACTGTTTAAAATAATAAACACTTATATAATTCATCCGCCAACAAAAATATTACTTTCTTCAAGCAAAGAATTAAGTTTTGACTCAATTAAGTCCTAGGTGATCTCAGTTTCTGCTCCTCCACCCTGATGCACATTCCTTCTTTATAATAGCTTTCTAATAAATCTCTGAAGCTGCCAATTCTTCAGTGGACTGAAATGACTTCTGATTATGCATATCCTTGTGTTTACTACGTCCATTCTAATTTTGCCAATGCACAAAATAGACTAATCAACAAAACAACACAAAAATAACTAAGGTAAATAACTCAGCAGAGTCAATGACCCACACAATATATATTTTGTGTTTTCAGGGTTCTTCTACTCATAAAAGGCAAAATACAAAATCCTCAATATTCCACCATCTAGTATAATAGAAAAATCTCCTTTTTGGGAAAGTCAAGGGAAGAGATAATAGAATTAAGTATATATATGTTAACATATTTATGACATTGCTACTCCATCATCATAGTAAACATACCTTGTTTTTGGTATGAAGAAATTTACCCCATTCTGCAGCATCTACCTCTGAAAACAAAAATAGATACATGAGGAAGAGGAAGTAGTAGATGTTTCAATCACATTTTTCCAAGAGCCTGTTTGTTGAAAGCTACAGTGTGATTTTATTTTTTTCAAGCAGTAAAAGAAAAATTAGTTAGCTTTCTACAGTGAGATGTTAAATAGCTCAGTACAAATACATTTAAGATTCTGCCTATTGAAACCCTGTATCTCATTACTATGTTTAATTTGTCCTTCTTACACAAGGTCCATCTTCCTAACTGTGACTGAGCCAATCAGCTATCCTACAAACTTTCAGAAATGGTCTATTTTGGTAAATAGCAGTTTGTAACAGAAAACAAAAGAATTATTAGCCATAGCTTAAAAAACCTGAAAAAAATGCTGGCTTTTAGTTTCTTTTCTTTTACCATGCAAATGAGATCAAATTTCAGCTGAAAGAAAAAGTTAGAAAAACCTGTAGGACCAAAACCAAGCAAACAGAAAATACATATGAATTCTGCATAACAAAGAAGCCTTAGGAGAACATGTCTCTTCCCAAATCTGTCAGGGACCAAACATCTTCACTCTTGTCAGTCATCACTTAAGTCCAGAATTAGCTAGGAGTTTTGCAAGAGCAGTCCCAGAAACGGCAACGGAGGTTTTGTGAATTCCTGCTTGGTAGTGCAGGCAGCAGTTTGAGTCACGCTGAGATATTCACACTTGCACAATTAGGTTTCAAAGTACCAGTGGTAAGTTCCATTTCCAATTTTTAGTTTGTGGACATTTCCTCTCTGCTCCCCGACACAACAATCTGCTCTAGAAGAATTGTCTACTAGAATTCTGGCCATTTGACAAACACACAATTTACCTACAACCAAGTCAACTTTCAAAACGTTTCTTTCACTTAAGTTGAAATTTAAGATACTGATCAACAAAGATTTTTTAAAAGGATTTGGGAATTAAAAGTGCAGGAAGCTCTATGAAGCAGCAGCAGCATAGAAGAAAAGCAAAAATTATCTCATTCTAATGCAAGAGGGTCAGAAAACTAAAAATCAACCAGATCACATGACGGCAAAATAATCAATCAACACAGGTGCCAAGGTGTAAAAGGCAAAGTGTAATCAACAATAATGTGGCATGAAATGTACGTGGTTAGTGTATATAAAAGCATGCACTTAATGTGTAGAGAGAAAAGCAAGTGGATAAAGGCAACCTTTAGAAAGGTGTCTTGGATTTTTCCATGTAGCAGGGTCTGCAGTTAAAGAGAAACAGCATTGAATGGTGTTTAATATTTTTTTACATCATATTAATATAGCATTTTATTAACTTTTAGTATCAGATTCTATTACAAAGATCACAAATACATGCAGACAGATGCACATGCTATTCTAGTATTGATGAGAGCATGTAACATATTAACACTATGCACACAAATAAGATCTTAACTAAACACAGATAAATGATGCATATCAGATATTCTGTACAACTAGTTTACTTGATGATGACTATTACTGCCATTCACCTAACTCCAACAGCTCACAGTATTTTTTTTATCAGTACACAGAAAACAGTACCATTAGGCCTCACAAAGCTGAACTTCTTTGGTGAAATGTCTCATCAGTTACTCGTGGCAAGAACCAGAAAGAGTAAGAATATATTTTTAAAGTCCCTGGAAGTAAGATTACTGTATGGGAAAGAAATCTGAAGTTTTGCATCAATATTTCTAAGACTCAGTTAAACAATTACATCAGTTCTGAGACAGATTTAAGAAGAGACAACAGATATCAGCTTTCTCAACCTTTAATTTTCTCAAAGTATTTATGGAAATCGCATTACAAAAAGAATTTATTTAACAGGTGATGAATTTACAACTATTTTTATGTGATCTCTGTACAACACCATGAAAGCACAAGAATCAAAACAAACTGGTGAAGACATTTTTGGTTTGTGCCTGTTTGCACAGGCACAAAATGCAAGCAGCACAACAAGAGTCAGCTCATCTGTTTGGAAAGCTTAGTATATCTGGAGAGTTATTTTAATGTCTCACTCAGATAAGTAAGTCAAAGGTGTGTGTGTCATCCCTGGAAATATGCTGATTTTGATGGACTTGAACCATTAAGTAAAAACTTTTAAAACCCAAACTTCTATCCTTGCTGTTCTGTAGACACATGAGCTCTGAGGAAACCATCGTTCAGGGGAAGCTTTTGTTTATCTTGGTTGGTAAATAGGCAAAATTACATCTCAGTCTCCAAAATAAGTGCAAAATTAAAGGGCTCCTTCATTACTGTACCAATTATTTATCATTCAGAGGAAATAAAGCAAAATGCACACATAGGAAGAAACTACAGTATCTTCAGGATTGTATTACTCATCTCTTCTTAAAAATTAAATCCAAGGTAGTAAAGAGAGGCATAAAGCCAGGAACAAAAATATACAGCAATATACTGCCACTGCCACATTAGGGAGATATGGACCAAGCACTCTCCTGTTACATCCCTCCTCAGGAGATAATGTCCTTCTTGGACACACTGCTTTAGTCTTACATTATTGGGTTTTTAGTGGCATAGGAACTTGCAGCTAGATACCAGGCTTAGTTCTATGCATAAATAAATAGCTTTTTTCAGTATAATCTATTAACTTCTTAAAATAAATATTAAAAAAGATGCATTAAAGTCAGACATTGCATTTTAACTTGCAAACAGCTAAGGAAAATTTTCCAGTTTTTCTAATTTAATGCAAAGGATTCGCATTACTCTAAATGTACAGATGCTCAAGGCAAGGAGAAAATATTTTAATTAGCCTACATGCAACAACTCCGTGTTCTGGTTTACATGTAGGACATTTTTCTGTCACTAGTTTAACTGGTAAATTGGTCTTCTCCCAGCTATGTTACTTTCTGAAAGCTTTTCAGGCAAAACCTTCAGGCAAATTAATCATCTGATTACATTCAAGCTTCAATGCTAGATAAAGGTGTGCAGAAATGACATTTTGGTCACAATAAAAATCAGTATTACAGATCTAAAAGAATTATTAGGATCTGGCTGTCAGAAAAAAAGAAAAAACAAAACCAACAAAAAACCCGAAACCAAAACAAACAAAAAACCAAAGAAAACTACGTCTCACAAATAAACCAAGTCTTTATTTTTCTGGGTTTTCATACCTTCAAGTAAGACAGGAAAACCTTAATTAATACACAGGAAAACTAGACATATACAATATTTTTCTTAGGACTGCCATCCACCAACTTGTACATGTTACATCCTACACTACAATACTCCTTTAAGAAGCTCAAATACAGTAAAAAGCTTAATAGCTTTAGTTATTCATTTATCTCTTCTCCCTTTCTAAAGCAGTAGAAACGTTATTCATACACAATGGGAGCACAGAGAAACTGTTCAGGGTCATAAAAAGCCACTACCATAGAAGACTTCTTGCAGCATGGCAATGAGAACTTTCCAAATACTAAATTCCTAGCTTTCTAGTTTCCATATTCGCTGAACTCTCTTCTCCCCCCACCCAAGCACTCATCCTTTTCTAGCTCTCTTCCTCTAAATTAAAAATAAAAAGCCAACTTATGAAAAAAACATGCTTATATCTTCCAGTCCCTTCTGCACACTGTGCATTTTTTCCATCCCTGATGCCAACTAGATTGCAAGCTCTTTTTCTCCTGCGCTTCTGCAAAGCCAAGTACTGTGAAACAGCTCACACAGGAGCTAGGGGTAAGAGATTCCTACTTGAAGCACAGAGCAAAAAGCTGACAAATCAGTGTTGATTTATCAAGCAACAGATCTGCATTAATTATTCCTGTGTTCCATATCAACTCCAGCAGTTCAGAATTTGAACAGTGTTCAGTTTCTTATCTTAGGACAAAAACCTCCAAACCTACAAACATTTACTAATTGTCCATTGATATGTTCCATCTTCTTTTCTATTTCTGAACATAAGGGTACACTACCAGAGCAGGTCTTCACTACAAGACCAATTTATTAATTCACAAGACCAGGCCCAGTTCTCTAATTAAGCCCTGTTTCTCTTGAAATTGATCAGAGAATACTTCAGTGGTATCAGCACATCAAACACACCATATGTGCTGAATCGCTACAGGCTAACAGTAAACAGCAAAAGTATAACGAGAACATTTCCTTCATGCCAGACCACTCATATCTCTGGAATATATATATCAGTCTGAAATATCATGTTATGAAAACACAGAAATTTGTATTTAATTGAAAAATCATCTCTGCTATTTTCTGACTGTCTTGATTTATTGCAGTGACCACAGTAAAAAGGTCTTGCATAGCTCATCAGTGACTTTGAGGAAAAAGCAAGGATGATCTTTAATGCTGCATGTTAGAAAGTCAAAGGTAGTCCAAATGTCTGGCTGCAATTATTCTCAACAATCCTTCCCAATGTGCTCCCAAGAATCAAATAAAAAATAACTTTTAAAAAATCCAAAAGCAAAACCAAAAAACTTCAGAAGGAACCCAACAAAATCCCTGAATTGACATGAACTTATGGTCTTTGACAGCTCACGTCAAAATTAAGCCACTGGAGAGACACAATTTTTTCCTTCACAGTCGTAAAGACAAGGCAATTGTCCATGCTTAAACAAACAGTAGAACAGTCAAAAGTGCTTTGTGTTAAAACCAGGGAAGCTTTCTGGATACAAACACTGACAGTAAGCTTGTAAGAACTACAGACTAATACCTATTTTTAAAGGGCTGTGTTAATATATTATATTAGTAGATATGCAGAGCAAGAATTAGGATAGATAAAGGTGACAATCACAAAGCAGAAGTCACAAAAGGAAGAGACAATTGTTATAAAAGTATCTGTGCATTCAGAGAGTTCAACACCAGCATTCAGAAAGCCGTATGCCAAGATTGATACTCTCTCATCCAATATTCAATTTGTAAAGAAGAAACCTCTCATGTAGGCAAATACTTTTCTGCAAGACTATTTCCCTCTGGGAAATCCCAAACACATATTCAACCCCACCTCAACACCCACATCATAACAAAGAAAATTATAACCTCTAATTAGGGTCTAATTAGAAATTATATTATAACCTCTAATTAGGCATGGGGTCTTATTACAATGTCAGGCAGCATAGCCAGGATAAGAGGTTGTCAACTTTTTTCCTTTCAAGCTACTTGATCCCACCTTCTCAGATCTAACATGACAATCTGAACATACACTAAAGCAGATTGGTGACAAAACCATTTAGACCATGATTTGCTTGAAATTTGGAGAGAAGAGGCATTTCAAGCTCAACTGGTAAATCATAAAGATTTCTCTGTTCCTACCAAAGAAGCCTACACCTCTCTCACAGGAACAACAAGATGAGATACAGGTACATCTTGCATATTGATTTTTTTTTCCAAAAAGAACCCTAAATGGACCTCATAAATAATAATTTAGCCCAACAACCTTATGCAGTAATCATTACCCTATTTAAAATCCAAATCCCCAGATCAAATGGAACCTACAACAGAAAGGCTCTGCCATGACTCAGAATACTCTAATTACAAAACCATCTTTTATACCTGTAAAGTTGCAGAACAGAATGAAGTAGGATTTTACCCTACAACTCATAATCAAAGCATTCTGAAAAGTACCAGAAACTACATATTGCACAATGCAAGCAATGGAAAGCTGTATTTAAAGAGAGGAAATGTGCCATTTCAAAAGGTTGCACTGAGACACTGAATTCTCCACCCTTGGAGGTTTTTAAGACCCAAATGGATAAAGATCCAAGCAACCTAGTGCTGATTCAGATTTGGCCCCTTTTTGTGGAAGAGACTGGACTAGAGACCTTCTGAGATCATTTCCAACCTGAACTGTCCTACTGTCTGTCACATGGATTGCACACTAGAAGTTCTTAATTGTTATGAACCCTAATTGTGTTCTTTGCTTGTGACGATAATGAAGACTGGAGCTTAAACCTTTTAAATGGCACAGTATTAGTAGCTGTCCTTCAGAAACCAAAGGCTATAAATATTACAGGAAAGCAAATACCATAAAGAATGTCTGATACCTTCACTTATTGTCACTAACAATAAATTCAAAAAAATTTGAACACAATAAGAATTAATAATTATAGCCCCAAGTTCATCACGCCAACAAAAGCCTGTGCTCTTTTTACTGTCTACATCAAAAAGCTAAGATTTATCTTCCAATCAGAAGGCCAATATGCCCCTGCTGCTCTTTCTAAAGATCAAGAGCATTAGTTGGTATAAAATGGGCATTGAAATTCCCAAGGGACAACTGAGATCACTTTCTTGATCTACCGAAGGATAATACAGAAACACTACAGAAGACAAACTTCAAACTAGACAGCCTCAGAGCGTAAAAGTGCTGTTCTTGATGCACTTGGAGTCCCAGTGCAGTCTAGTAAGGTGGCATCTGTAAGCTACAGAACATGCCTATTAAATCCTGCTTGCATCTACTACAAGTTTGCTTTCATTTCTCCTTGCTCTTAGTAATATGGTTTAGTTTTAGCTAGTCCTCTGAGGAGCAGGGAGTTGGACTCTTGCTCCATTCAGAATTTATTTTGTAACCTCCTTCTATAAAATTACTCATCCTCTCAATGAAATACCTTGTTTAGACAGCAAAATAGGAAGGGAAGAAAAACACATACATGAAATCATGTTCTCTACACTCTAGACAGCTGCCTTAATCACTGAAATGCTTTCTTTGGCCTATTTTTCTCCAAAGCTTTCCTAAAAACAAGAAAGGTTAAAACATTCAAGATACTTTGAATATCCTAAGATTTTGACTTCATGACATTTGCTAAATGGACAAAACAGATGTGACAACAGCTGTGTTTTCTTCCAAGCAAATTTGAAGACACTTGAGTTTTAAGATTACAAGAACTGTTTTTTCAGTTAAAGGAACAAGAAAGATTTAAAATTTCTTTCCAACGAGGCAAAACACACTGTTGGATCACACTCACCATTTTCATCTCCAGCTCCTTTCCGACCATCCTCTTGGGAAACATGCACCAGCTGCAGAATAAGGGGTCTCCGCGTGACAACTCCAGTACCTCGTGGGAGCAGATCCCTTCCCACAAGACTTTCCAACACAGAACTCTTTCCACTGCTCTGAAAATTGGAATACAACTACATTACTTTCTTAAACATAAAAATGCTGTAGTATTTTAGCTTTATTTTGCTTTCATCTAGCCTGCAAACAGTGCTCTATTCTATCCTCTGATATACAGCGTGTGAAGGACCATCTGAGAGACTCCTTGCATCAAACACAGCAGTGTCACACTGCGCTGGCACTGAAGGATACAAGTCTGCTACAACCCAGTAACTGTCTAAACCTGCTTGGGATACTTAAAAAACGTGTAGATAGCTGTATTTTCTATTTCTTAAGGCTAAATTCAAAACGTAATAGGTTTCAGAAAAACTGATATCCTATTTAGCATTTTCTACCACAAATATTAATCTCTCCAGATACACTTTACTATCTTTATAACGCTCAGAAGGAAATTGTCTTGTACGACGTAATTTTCTAATATCTTGCAGCAAAACTTTACTCTGTAAACTAAGGAATTTAACGCTCTGTATTTGTTAGAATTAACATGGGCTGGCCCTGTTAATACCAACACCAGCATTACAGATATAAACTATATTTGAGTATATTAAGCTGTTAGTCTAATATTCCTTTCAGTTTGAGGTTTGGTTTTGTTTGGCTGGGTTTTATTGTATAATGTATTGTATCAGCTTCACAAGGGCAGACGTTGTTTTATACTCTAAACATAGAAACAAACACTGTTTCATGTCTTCCTACACTCTGTCTGTATATATATTTAAGTATTTACAACTTAACTGACTGCAAATATCCGTCTATATAAAAACAAACTGTAAAAAGTTGTGAAATACTTAAAGGCTGTGAAATTACAAATAGGTTTTGGCAGTCTATATTTAAAGTGTTCTCCTTTAGCGTTTTTGTATAAAATGCAGAACTGGTCTAAAAAGCAGCTGTAAACATGTGGATTTAAAAAGTGATTCAAGACCAGCACCATGTTAAAAGTAACAATAAACAACAGACCCAGCTATGTTGACATAATACTTTGAAAGTCTGATTGAGAAGATTTTGTCTTTTTAACAGAACTGTATTAAACTCTTCTAGTTTTCTGCGGCTGAGAAGTCAACATGGGCATGCCACAAGAAAACCTGCTGGACAGCCACTGCCACCAGCTACAAAATGTTTCTATATTAACACTACTACCAAGCAATTCTCTTGTTAAACAAAAAACAAACAAAACAAAAACAAAACAAAAAAACCCACCCCACAAACAGATGCTTCTGACAGCTGGAATATGCATTACATTGCTATAAAACCTTCACTCAGCCTACCAGT
The DNA here is from genome assembly GCA_035222235.1 of Margarornis squamiger. Classification (NCBI taxonomy): domain Eukaryota; kingdom Metazoa; phylum Chordata; class Aves; order Passeriformes; family Furnariidae; genus Margarornis; species Margarornis squamiger. The sequence continues at coordinate 61,237,989 of JAWWTY010000037.1, forward strand.
TCTAAAATAACAGACTTGAGACTTCAAGTAAGTCATGAGTATATAACCTACCATAACATGATATAAAGCAGTTACGAATATCTTTAAATCTCACACATTTAGTGACAGTAGATGACTTTTCTAAAAATGAAAAATAGATCAGACATCAAGCAACACATCACTATCAGACAGGACATTTATACTAGTGCAGTAAGACAAGACAGGAACATATATGAGAGCTCTATAACCTACTGAAATAGGACTTGTATGCAGAAGCACAAAATAAATACTAAAATACAAGGCCAAACCCCTAGAAAATTTGAATAACAACAAATGAAAGCCTTCTTCTAGTCTATCACTTAATTGTATATGCTTTACAGAACAGGAAAAAAAGCCATTTTATAAAAAATATTTGACTCAATAGAAAAATAACAAACCAATGCAGATTATGTGTGTTTTTCAAATTTGACAACAGTGAGGTCAATGGTTTAGAAAGACCAGAGAGAAGGGCAAGGTCAGATGAAACAGAAATATAGCCTTATAGGATTTGGTTTTTTCCTTCAAAAGATTTCCCTTGAAATAACTAATAATTTTCTTCTACAACTGACCTTCTCCAAATCAACTTTAGACACTTCCCTTGCAAGGACCTTATTAGACACTGAACTCTTACCAAAAAAAGTAACTTAAGAACAACCTGACCAAAGCATGAACTTGCTCTGGAACCCTCCCTGAGAGAGCTCCCATTCTGGCACACTTTTGAAGAGTTACTGATATTACAGGCAGTGATAAAACAAACTTCACAGGGACAAATTACAAACCACTTCTTAACAAACTTCTTTAAAACAAGTGAAATGCCAGCTCAAAAATATGAGAGATTATAAAGGTTCATCAGTTGCATTGAAAAAAAACCAAAAACCACCAGGGTTTCATTTATTAAAAATAGTTTGAATATCAAGATGGATATGGCCCTTGGGAATATAGTTTAGGTGGTGCTGCATTGATGATTGGACCAGAGGATCTTGAAGGTCTCTACCAACCTCGGTTGATTCTGTGATCTCTTCAGCAAGATTTCTCACACAGGGGCAAAATGATCACTCAGACTCAAAGGGCTGGAGGCGAGACTTAGAGGAAGTGGCTTCTCCTGAACATGTAATTCAAGCACATAAGGGATAGCTGGAGTCCTTATCAAGAACCTCATCAAGACAGGAAACCAAAATCCACGGGAGAAGCTGCTGCACACTACCGCTCGTTGGCTAAAACGGGCACATATCAAACCACGTACAGAACTGAAACACTGTGTTGTACACCACTCCCACAGCTATCTCCAGATGGAGAAGGAACAATCGGGATCCTCTGCAAATGTGAAGTCATACACTAAATGAGACATTACAGTCCTCCACACACCAGGAAATTTACCACAAATTGCATTACATTCCCAACTAAAGCAATTTGTTGTTGGAATACAATCATCTGATGACGCACCCTTTAATCTGGGTTCCATGCACATCCATTACCAAGAATTGTCTGGGAACATAGTGAGGAAAGCAGTAAACATGAAGCTGATCTTTTTCTGCCAGCAGGAGGAAGTGAGGGATGTGGGTCTGTTAACAATACAAACTCAGTTCAGCAAGTCCTTCATATAACAGATGAAGAGAGAGACTAGTAAAGATGACCAAGGGCACCACAGAATTTTTAGGTATGAGTCTACAGAAGCATCATGCTTGTTTTGGCACCTCATTGGAATGCTCATCACAATTTTAAGCATGGGCAGAAATTCATAAATTCATTTCATGATGGGTCCAGAAAAGCATTAACAAACTCTAACCTTTTGTACCAGATCAGTCAGTGTTTCCTCTGGACTTTACTATCTGATCCTAATTTGAAATATCTATTAGCTATTTGAAATATCTATCTAATTTGAATTACCTATTAGCTGATATCTAGAGAAACTTTATACAGATTGCTCAGAAAACATACAGGAAAAGACAGGAATATTCTTGCGTCACTTCTTTAACCCTTGTGTCAAACTTCCATTGCCGAGTGTTTAACACTCTGCATGTTAACCATCATCAGTCTCACAGATAAGCACCAGAGTTTGACGGATGGTAAAACCATTTTTCCCAGAAGTACTAAGATAAGAAGAGATGATGCACACAGGACTTAAGTATTTTATTTACATCACATATACTGTGAGAGTGTGTTGAAATCTTATCAGCTTTCTCACTGCCTCCTTAACACCTGTATCTTCATCTTTGTCAACATCATCTTCAGGTTAATCTAAAGCAATTAAGGATGAAGGACAGAATCACTGGGAAACAACTGTGCACTTGCTGTCACAAATTAAGAAGCTGCAAACTGTAAGAACTGTGATGCACTCCAAAAAGCCAACATCTGTACTTTCAGCAGTCCTCACAAGCTTGCTTTTGCCTCCCTATCCTTCATTTCTTCTTTACTTGTCCCTTAATACTTCAATCCTGTGCATTTAGTACCAAAAGGCATTTGCTCCCATCCATTACACTAATTCTTATGAGAAAATGTGGGTTGCAATCTGCTGTATTACTAACCACATTTTTCAGGAAGTCAGAAGCAGCAGACAGCAGCGTATGACTTTATAATTGTCCAGCTTCATTAACAGCATGAGATGTCACTTTCAAAAACACTTTAGGGTTGTTGATAAGCCAAATGGAAGAGACTATTGAAAATTTTGAAGTAAAAATATCAGCAGCCACTCACACTCATCTCAAACATTTACTCCACTGGCTTCCTTACTCTATTTCCACGTCCTCATTAGCGTTCCTATTTTAGGAGACTTATGCCCCATACCCAACAGCATGCAAAGCTGTTTTCTCCACATTGAAAAGAGAACCCTGGAAAAATCCTCTTGCACTGTTGATGGCTACCCTGCACTTTGAACCCCATCTACATGTAAAAAGGCCTAGACGACCCTGATGGTGAAGACTAGGGCAAAGAAAGGATCAAGTACCTCAGCCTTGTCCATATTCACTGTCACTAAATAACCTGTCACAGTCAGAGCAAGCCTGTATTTCCCTCATTTCTCTTTTTCCTTCTTTTACTGCTTATACAGTGCTGAAGTTCCTGTTGCCTTTGATGTCCCTTACCAGTCATGCTGGCTTTCTTAATACCATTTCCACATATGCAGGCAGTATGTTTATATCCAAGGGAGCTAGTCCTCACTTCTACCTCCTGCATGAGCCTTCTGTGTTGAGACTCATCACTGAGTTCCCTCCACACTGCTCTCCTTACATCTCTACTCATTTTTCCCAAGCAAGCTCATGAACTACTGTTCTGTGCTCCAACTAGGTTATCCTCAGCACTAGGTCAGATCTCTTGAGCTTCTCTGTTCTGTAACTCACTGGATCCCACCAATTCCCTCAAGTAAATAAGCCAAGTCTACCCTTATTCTTACAAAGTCCATACAACAAGAGACAATTAACACAAGACTCACCTGGAGTCTCATTAATGCACAAGAACCATGAGATTTTTCTATAGTCATTTCCTCAGATTGTTGACTGTTGTACATTTCAAGTAGTATTAAAATTATAATAGACTTGTATCAGCTGTAACAAATTTCAAGTCATCTCACAAGAATGTCCTGCCTTCCTCTGTCTACCTTTAGACTTCAAAATCTCTTTGTGGAGCCAATGGACAATACATCATCTGTGGAAAAAAACACTTTGTAAGGAAAAAGGTCCAATAAACTACCGGGAAACTTCCAAACCGAGAAGTAGTTGAAAGGGGCATAAAACTTAGATCATTGTTTTTGATAGGATAAACTCATAACTCTTTTTATTATCTCATCAAATAGGAAACAACTGCAAAGAACTCCAGCAACACAACACAGACTTACTGCAGGACAGCACAAGAAAACAGAGTATCAGTATTCTCTATGACTTTTTCAGTGGAAGAACAGCAAACATTTGAGAAGGACAGTAAGAAACTGTGAAGTAGGAGAGATTTCTCAGTGAGACCTAATAATTACTGAAAAATTCTACTAAGAAAAACAGTGCATCTGCTTTGACACCCAAGGTGGAATGGTGGCAATTTTGCAGTTTCTGTCATACGAGAACTGTAAAAGTCCTCCTGGCTAAATCATGCTTTTAGGAATACACACAAAAACAATTTTCATCCATTATTGGGAAATATAAGCTAGTGCATTTTTGCTGGGACTTCATCCACAGCAGTATTATCCAGATAGGTTCTTTGAAAAGAAGTTATTTGCAGTTATCCTGGAAGAGTTCAGCATGTTGTAACCAAGGAGCAACAATATTTTTTTCCTTCCTTATCTGCAAACATGAATTATGCTGAAATAAAAGGTCAGCACACATGCAATTTCAGAGTTGTACTAGGGAGCTGCTTGGCTTGGAACAGTTATTATAATAAAATTTTCCTATTCAAACTAGAAGCACCCCAAGCTAGGCCGGTTCTAAACAGCCAACAAATTAAAAAATTTATTTACTTATCAGAAGAGAACGTTAAAGCTATAAGCAGGCCTGAGGAATTATTTTACGGCATTGTTTGAAACAAAATTGCACTTGTAAAAGATGCAGAAGAGTTAACAGGCTGATCCCAACTTGAGAAAGCTGCAAAACCAGCATAACGCACCACTCATTGTTGCAAAATACATTTCTGTATGAAAGATCTTGTCTGAATTACAAGACTGTTGTTCCCGCAGGCTATTCCACATTGACTCAAATAAAAAGCTTTCCTGAATCAGTCAGGAAGAAACTGGAAGTCACAGGAACTACCTCCACATAAAACAGCTTATGTACTAGTAGTAAGGAATGCCAGAATTGGCACATCAGTCAAAATCCTTCAGAAATCACGTATTTACACCATACCTAACTGTAGACATGTGCCAAAGAACAGCAAACAGATAAATGCTTAGCAGATGTATTCTTTCTCAATATGTCAATTCCCAAAGCCCACCCAATAATTTATTTAAGAAGAAAAAAACAAGTACAGACTCTAAGTTAGATCACAGAACTGTGGTATTTGAAGATTCACATTTCAGAGCCAGATAAACTGACCTAACACAGTATTGCTTACGCTACTATATCCATGATTTGCAGTAAAATGAACCAAAATAAAGCCAATTTGTATCTCCAAATTTAAAAAGTTCTAAACAACAGAGATCTGGGGACTTTTCTAGAACTCCACAACCATTTTCTCTCCAGATTCTGAAAAACATTTCCCTGGGCTGTCTGCTTTATACTCTTGCCCTTCATTTTCCTGAAAACATTGTTACTTTTGCACTGTCCCTCCTGGACAACATACAAAAATCTATACGATTTAATTAAATACAGGTTTTCTAAGAAAGATAATTGCCAATCAGAAGACGAACAGGACCCTGGCAGTAAGCGTCAAAACTAGTGGGGAAAAACAAAACAAAATAAAAGAAAAAACTGTGGGGAGAGAAGGAAGAAAAACAGAGAAACAAAAAAAACAGAATCACGAACAACTTCATTCACATCCTTCTACAACTGCATATTCTGTGTGCTCTCCCCATTGCAAACAATAAAATTAGTATCTTCATTTAAATTGCATTTATTATTTCTTCCATATTAAAAACCTGTAGAGCTAAAATGCTAATATGCAGGATCAGAGTTAGTAGACCTGTAATTTAATTTTAATTTATATGAAGCCTGCACATAGAGTGAAAATGCCATCTTTTCATCACAGAAGCCTTCAGGACCTAGTAAGTACAGTTGTTGTGAACCACAAAGAGTCTATCACAATAAAGAAACACCACAACACTACATGTTGTTTGCACTGTATATTATCAGCAAAATTTATATTATGCCTGGCAAATGCTAAACAGCTAATTAATGTCAGCCTCACTTTACTGCTTGTCTGAAACAGACACCAGAACAGTCCGGGCATGATTTGACAGGAGCAAAGGACAGCAAAAAGGAAAACAGTTACACCCAAAACCAGATCCAGTAAATGTCAGATATCAAAGGAAAAAAAAAAAAAAAAGAACCAAACCCAGAAGTTTGCAAAACATAAAAACAAGCTCTCCAGTCAGTGCTGAAATTATGCTTTAGTTACATCCTCTTTTACAAATGTAGATACAAATGTCTTTTTGCATCTCCCTGAAATCCCAGGAAGGGGAGGGGCGGGAGAAAGGAATTTCCAAGTTGAACTTAGCATGGGGTTTTCGTCTTTGCTCAGTAAAAGCCTGACTTTCCTTCACCTAAAACTGGCTTTTTGCCAACACAATGTAGGCTACATCGAATGAGCTGAAGTAGTTTAAATTTCTGTTCCACCGACAGGGAAAGGTCAAGGAAGCTCTGGACAGCACCTGAAATTAAAGACCAAGAGCCCAGTCTCAGATTGGATGCTTTGCATCCACTGGATTCTTCTCCTTATGCCAGGAGCCAGGACTGTACAGTAGGTTCCACTGCTGCCAGCTTCTTAACAGACAAATTACCATCCTAACTGTTTAGCTTAACAGAATATAGACTTATACATATTCAATCTCAGGCTGTTATCTCAGATCAAGAAACCTTCCTCCTTAGCAACAAAAAGTGGTCTAGCATTGAAATATCAAACATGATATTTCTTCCAAACAGTAAAAGAAGAAATAAATATAATGTTCATCTGTGAGCCAATCACAGGAAACCATCCAACAGAAGTCTATGTTAAATATTGTAAACTACACCTCCCTATTTAAACTCCTAAAATTGCATTAACCAAAGACTGAGCAAAAGTACTCTATAAATGTACACCTGTAAGTTCACTTAAAAATCTCATTGTGAATTTCATTACTTGTTAGATCAATTTCCCCACAATGTCTCAACTTCAACACTGTGAAGCACAAATAAAGTGCAGCTCGTTTTTTTATAATGTCAGTGCTGGAAGAATTTTGCTACAAAGCTGACACTAAAGTTTGGGTATAACTAGGTTGATAGACACCTAAAAACCCAAAATGAATTCTAAGACTGACCCAAAAAAACCCCAGACAATTCATTTTACATACCTCTAGGCATATATTTTGTTGTCTGGTTGGTTTTCTAAAATTTATTCTAAATCTCATGGACACTTTCGTGGTGTAGACATTTACTTTTTGTGATACCACCTATGTACCTTTAACATACAAAAAGTGTTAACTAACCAACCTATTTTTTTTTAATCTTGCCTCCTTTTACTATAGTTTTAATGTGTTTGGTTGAGGCACTGCAATACCACCTTGCTATCCCTCACAAATACAGATCACAAAGCATTTGTATAAAACATATCAGAACACTGAGAATTACAGCATTATTGAACAAATATTGTTTATATAATACTCCCAGCCTGGATGGGGCTTTTTTTGCACTTTAGTAATACAGTTCTAAAAATAGAACTGAAATACTGAATTGGGGAAAAAATAGAACACCTATCTGGGAATGGCAGAAAAACCCTGAAACAGTGAAGAAAAACTGGAAGTCTGAAGGTGCCCTTTGAGTTCTATCACCAGCAGAGTCCTCAATTTCCTCAACAGACCACATATTAGGACACAGAAATAACATACAATATTTATGTGGAGAATGAGAAGAAATTCTCATATGGCAGTCACAGGAAAATCACCAGAAGTGCAAGAGGCCTTTTGAATGTGTAAAATTTACAAAGAAATATTTTGTAATTAGTATCAAAAGTATCTAAAAAGAGGAAAAATTAAGACATTTCAATTGCTCAGAACACAAGTGCAGTAGGAAATGAATCCCAAAACAGAGGAGGCAAAGGGAACATGGGAAGCAGAAAATATTCAAAGCTAAATCAAGACTTACAAGCAGTTTCTAATTCTATACCCTAGAAAAAAAACAATTAGCCTGATGCACAGAAGTAGAAATAAACAAGAACTGAAGAAAGGCACAAGCACAAAATACAAGGTTTGAGAAGAGAGAGAGAAAACAGGTGAGAAAAATAAGCAGCAAGCACTACTTAAAAAAGCATTTTTCTTCTCCCTGCTGAATGTGTAAAAAGGTCATTTAAGAAAAGCAACTGGCAAATTGGAAGAAAAAAAAGCATAGCTCAATTAACAGTTACAGAAATCCTAATTGGCAGCATTTGTTCCCTACAAAGAAAAATGAAGGTGCAAAATTCAGAATGGTTTATTGTGAATATTATTCAAAGAAGAAAAAGTAAAGACAGGATATGCCAGTAGGCTACAAACAAATCAACTGTGTGAACAAACTTAAAGGCCACATAGCACTTCATCGAAAATATCTCAAGAAACAAGACTGCCTCAAGGCACATTTGAAAAAACCAAGGAAGCAAGCTTCTAACAGAAAAATACCAGCTCTAGGGCCATATTTGAGACATCTCCAGAAATCTGGTCAACATTAAACTAACTTCAAATGAATACATGAACAAAATCTTATTTAAATTAAAACTAATTACATAAAATAACCATCTACAGAACTACCATGTCAGTAAAGACTTACTTCTTCCAACACTGATTAGAAAAAAAAAAAAAAACAAAAAAAAAAACCAAGATACAGCTTGCTAGAGAGTTTGGTATAAATTTTTCTGAGTCTATAAAGGACTTGGTTTTGGCAGGATAAGAAACTTCATACTAATTCAAGGGGGGTTATGAATACACTGAATGTATTCAGCAGTGAACAGATGCTGACATTGATGGGTAGACTACTTAAGTCAAAAATGTTAATACTGTCTTAAATCTCAGTATTTACTTATGAAAAGTATTGACACTTAGGAAAAGGTAACTAGAAACACATTGTTTAAAAGCATTTTTTAAAAACACCACTTCGATATACTTCATAAAGCGAAACTGGAAAAAATACTGTATTAATCTTATGCAGAAAATGCCACACCTCTGCATTGCACTTTCTGTTGCAGATCTAAATTGAAACAGGAAAACAAATGAAAAAAATATTTTGCTTGTATGATTTTTAATGTAACCAAAATTAAATGTCTTCATAAAGCGATCGGCTCCTATCAGTCACAAAAACAGCCACTACCTAACACTGCTTACCAATGCAGAGTGTCTCCCACCCAATTCAAGTATTTTAGCCCTACTTCATTAAGTGACTGATATAAAGTCAATGGACCTATCTGATACGTACTGGGAAAAGAGAATGACTGCTGGTTACCCCACAACCAGTTTGACACGGTAGCTGGCTTTGAGCAAAGTTATTCCATGCTTCTCCAACGTGCAAGCTTTAAAACACACAACTCACGTTTTAAGCCATATAATGAAACCCCTGACTGCAGAGTATTTGGTAGGCAAGCTATTGTCTAGCAGCACAGCACGCTCAACAGACACTGTTAGTTCCGCAGTAACGAGAGATCCATTAGCTTCAAGTTTTAGTTCTGTTTAACGTTTCATTTCCTATTCCCTTATGACTGCTGAAGTCCTGGTCACGCACGCTCAGCTGCCAAGAGTTTCGCTGGAGAGCAGCACCGCATGTGCAGAGATACGAAAGGGCCCGAGCTATCTCCGAGCCCAGCAGCAGCACCGCGGGGCTGAGCAGACACGCGTGCTGCAGGTGCAGCAGCCGGCCTGGCCTCTGCCCTTCGCTCCGCAGCACCAGCTCGGACAACGCCGCCCCAACGGCGGAAGGAGCCGCAGCGGGGAGAACGACCCACGCCTGCACGATGCCGTTCCGCTAGCACAGCCCCGAAGCGGGGCCCCGGATGGCGCTCCGGCAGAAGCAGCGGGGCGGCTGCCGCTCCGCGGGTCCCCCGGCACCCGCCACGGCCCGGCGGGGCAGAGCGGGGCCCGGGGCTCCGCACCGCCCCGCGGGGCTCCTCGGCCGCTCCGCTCCAGCGGCGCGCAGGGCCGGCCGGGCGGAGCGAGGGGCGCTGCC
>JAWWTY010000037.1:61247900-61304483 GCA_035222235.1 Margarornis squamiger
GCTGCCGGGGCAGGCAGCGCGGGGGGAGCGCCCGGGCCGCCCTCTGCCGTGCCCTTGGCGGGGGCCGCGCCGGGGCCGGGGCCGCGATGGACACCCCGACCTCGCCCTCGGGGCGCTGAACGCGCCGCGCCCGGCCCGGCTCACCTGCGTGCCCACCACCACGATCTGCGGCAGCTGGATGATGTCGGCGCCCACCGTGTTGAACACGTCCTGCAGCTTGTTAATGACGGGGATCAGCGCCTCCATGGCGGCGGGGCCGGCAGAGGCGGGGGACGGACGCGACGGGCCCCGCGGCTCCCTCAGCCGCCCCCTGCGCCTGCCGCCATCGGCGCCGGCCCCCGCGCACGCCGCGGCCCCCGGCAGGCCCCGCGCGCCGCGGGGCACCATGGGAGATGTAGTCCGGGGAGGGGCGGCCGGGGACACCGGGAGGGGCCCCTGTGGTGGGGTGGAACGGGCCACGCCCAGGGTTTATTGCACGGAATCAATTACACTGGAAAAGATCTCTGAGGTCACGGAGTCCAACCTATGAGCCAACACCACCACGTCAACCAGACCGTGGCACTGGCTGCCACGTCCAGTCTGACCTTAAGCACCTCCAGGGACGGTGACTCCACCAGCAACCTGGGCAGCCCGTTCCAATGTCCGATCACCCTTTCTGCGAGGGAGTTCTTCCTGAGGTCCAAATTAAACCTCCCCTGGCGCAAATTAAGGCTGTGTCCTCTTCTCCTGTCGCTGGTTGCCTGTGAGAGCAGCCCGACCCCCACATGCCTGCACCCCCTGTCAGGGGTGGCAGGGCATGGTAAGGTCACCCCTGAGCCTCCTCCAAATTAAACACCCCTGAGCCTCCTCCGGGTTAAACACCCCTGAGCATCCTCCAAATTAAACACCCCTGAGCCTCCCCCAGGTTAAACACCTCTGAGCCTCCTCCAAATTAAACACCCCTGAGCCTCCTCCAGGTTAAACACCCCTGAGCCTCCTCCAAATTAAACACCCCTGAGCCTCCTCCAGGTTAAACACCCCTGAGCATCCTTCAGATTAAACACCGCTGAGCCTCCTCCGAGATAAACACCCCTGAGCATCCTTCAGATTAAACACCGCTGAGCCTCCTCCGAGATAAACACCCCTGAGCCTCCTCCAGGTTAAACACCCCTGAGCCTCCTCCAAATTAAACACCCCTGAGCATTCTCCAGGCTAAATACCCCTGAGCATCCTCCAAGTTACACCCCTGAGCATCCTCCAGGCTAAACACCCCCAGCTCCCCCAGCTGCTCCTCTTGCACTTGCACTCCAGTCCCTTCATCAGCCTCCTTGCCCTTCTTCTCCAGGCATGCTCCAGTGGGTCAAGAAATGGGGAAAAAGCACCATGGAGGTCTCGTAGTGGGAAGAACGGGGCTGGAGAAGACCTGCTCCTACAAACTGTGCAGTGAAAAGAATATTCTTCCATTTCTCTTCACACATTGAGTATCACAATGGACACATTTAAAACAGCTATACTCATTCTGTTCACTTTCTCGTGGATATTTGTGATTTTGAAAGACTCAGATAATCATCTGAAATTTTGTAACTAAGATGTATAAGACTTGTAGCTAAGATGTAGGCTTGGCTGAGGTGTCTGGCACATCTTGGAAAGTGGGAAACTGTGTGAGGTCTAATATTCTGTTGTGTTATTAAAAAAAAAAAAAAAAAGATAGAATGAAACCACAGGGTGACTTGTGATGCAAGATCACAACTAATAAGCTGTCACATCTTCAAATGTCTTTCCCTTGAGTGCATTTTCTCAAAGATAAATTATGAATACACTGAGTCTAATTCTGACTTTGTACTTTCTTGTAAGCCAATAGAGTAAAAATGCTTCTGAAAGTTTCAAGTTTTGGATGGCTATAGAATTTGTATTCTTCTTCCAGACAAATTAACCTTTTCTAGTCTTCATGTCTTGAAAACACTCAAATGTCAAAGGAAAGAACAAAGAAAATGAGTTCTTATATGTACATTTTCACAACAGTGTTTCTCATTCTTACACAAGCAATTTCACGCTGCTTGTCAGAGAGCTAGTATTTTGTGATAAAAGCATAAAGATGGCTGAGCAAATTGAAACACTCAAAAGTTAGTGTATTCAGCAGAGAGATAAACAGCCAATGTGTGTAAAAACTTATGAAGAGGGTCCTGAATGATCTGTTGGTGAGGGGTTCTTGTCATCACTATACAAACATGATTATCCAGTGGGTGTGCCCATTAGCTTTCAGCACGTCGCAGCCAGTTGCTCTCAGAGATCATTAATACCAGAAGGCCATTTGGCATCTCCCTCTTCAGCTTCCAGGACAATAGCAAATCTTTCCTGCATTATACATCTGACAGAGCAAATAATCTTCCTAAAGGGTTTGCTGTTTCCTGTCTAAACTCATCTCCTCTCCCTCCTCGAGTCACTGGAAGGAAAAGAAAAGAAGAAAAGAAAGCGTCCCAGTTGCACAGGACCAGAAGATGCTGGCACTCAAAGTAGACAGGTAATACCAGGTTATTTCTCTGTGTGAATCTCTCTTCTCCTACTGCTTTTATTTTGACATGACCTCATGGATACCACTGTGAAATGGAGAAGTGCATCCTGGTTTATATTTTAATTTAGGCCAGAAGTGGGACACCTTGGAAAGAATGTAAAACTGGAAAAGGGTCAGAGAGGGACAACAAGGATGATGAAAGGTGTGGAACAGCTTCTATATCAAGACCAACTAAGTAGGCAGGAGCCTTCACTCTGCAAAAGAAGTGGCATGGGGTAGCAAGGATCAGATGTCTGTGTAATCATTAGCAACCTGGAGTGGGTGGAAGAGCATCAGATTTCTTTACTTTCCCTTCCAGTACAGGCATTTTGGGAATATCTAATATAAGTAGGAGTCAGCTCAGAACAAAACAAAGACAGGAGCCCCTTGAAGGTGGGTTGGTGACCCATTGAGCTCCTTGCCAAAGGATGTTGTAGACAGCAAAAGTTTAAATTGGTTCAAATGATGTATGGACAAGTTTAAGAAAGAGCAATGTAGTGCACATATATAAATAGCTATGGAGGAATCAAATCTAGCTCTGGCTGTTTCTGAGCTGACAATGGCTGGAAGCAGGGAGAGTAGCCTGCAGAACCGCTCTGTGGGCTCACCCGTTAGTCTGTCCCAGTATGACTATTCTTAGAATTTTATCAGTACAATATTTCAAGAAGCACACAGAGGAAATATCACTTGCAGAACCGAGCTGAGATAACCTATTCTGCCCAAGCAGAAATGTCAAAAGGCCTATCAGGGGCTGAACATACAAATGGACAATGCAGATGGAGGAAGTAAATTAATGAGGAAATGCAAGAAGAAAGTACCAAAGACGATATAAAGTTAAGAAACACCAGAATGCAAATTTTAACACATTTTACATTTCTGGCTAAAAAGTGAGAGCTGGAATACCTCTGCTATGAAGTGTCATGTCCTGCACCAACTTAAAAAATCCAAGAGTTACTTCAGCCCAGTTGAGGACTGTGCCAAAGCAATAAATATTTTAACACGCAATGGTTAGCTGTAGATTTAGCTCTAACTTTCTATGGCTGACTTACATGGTACAGAGGAAGAAACTCTAAGATCTGATAAAAGGCAGTAGTAGTCAGACTGGTTATTTACTGAAAGTTAATTGACATGAGGACACAGGAACTGCCACACTGAATCTAACCTGTTATCAATCTGCCTCAGGACATTCTCTTTAACTCTCCAGCATTGGGCCTCTGGGAAAAACATAAAAATGCAAAAATAAGACCTCCTGATTCCAAAACTGTATATTAAATAATTTTGATATTGCTGTAAGATCTGAAGTAGACAGTTCAATAATTCTTCTATTCTTCGTTCCTGGAAATTAGATTGGTTTGTTTATCATATAATAGGGTTTTTGTTCTATCATGTTAAATTCTTGGCTCTAATGATAACCTCTGACAGTAAATTTCATTATTTAATTACACATAGTGCAAAAATCAATTTGGTATGAGTTTTATATTTGTCATCTTCTAATTTCATTATAAGCCTCCTTGGTTTTATGTTTGAAGTCAGGAGAACAACATTTCCATTCTTTCTTCTCCATGATATGAACTTTTTTTTAGTTTTGCATCATCATCTGCTTCCATTTTTGCTTAGACAGCTGAGTCTGTTTCTATTAGCATACTGATAGTAATGGACAAATTATTTGCCATTTAACTAATTTATGCCAAAGACACCACAAACTAGCTCCTCAGTAAAGCATATTTCCCTGGCATCCTACTTGTCTAGAGAATTATTACCATACTGAAACGTATCAAGTGTGTAACATAGCATTTGTGCCATATACTGCTTTATACTGCACAAATACTATTAGCAAAATACTGCCGTAAATTATTCCATTGTAATGTCACCTTTTGGAACCATGCAGTACAGCAATTATATGGGTCTGGCAGAGCCCAATTTTTATGTGATGCCAAATTGAATGGTGTTTCTATATTCAACCTCATCACAGATATAACAGTTTCTTATACCAGACATCTGCACAGCGAACACCATTAGAAGCTGAGATAAATACATTCCTGAAATCCCTTGACAGAATGACTCTCTGTTTGGATGTCCTACACAGATTTCCCAAGCTGATGGATTCTAAAACTTTCTCTCTTTTTTGTCCAGGAGAAACAGAAATCAGAGGTTTGAAATCCATAGTCCGGGGATTCTGCTGAGTTGGCAAAGTGAGCTCTCCTATGTGCTGTAAGAAGGTCATAGTGCTGATAGGAATTCCTGAGGTATGAGGAAAGTGTTACCTCTCTCTGACAAAAAAAAAGTTATCCTGGGACAGAGATGCAACTTTGCTGGACAATATGACAAACTAAACAACTGAGACTTCCTTATAAACTCTTATTCTGTACACTGGGAAGTTATTTATCTAAATTCATTTGATATTTGGGGTGTCACACAACTTCTGGTAAAATGCGTTTGAGGAACTGAAAGCCGTTTCAAGTTAAGGAAAGGGAGGGCACAAAGTTTAAGAGGCATAGGGCAAATGCAGCAGTCAAACCTCATAAATCAGTAACAAAGCCCAAGCACTCCGGTGTTTGTAAGACCTTAGCATTTCTCACAAGGCCAATAGAGGTAAAAACTTCGGCTGGAGTTTAAAGTAATCTCTATATCGTTCTTAACTGCTGTCTAAAAGTGCTCCCTGCCCCCTGCAATGGGTGTGGTCAGACGTCTTCAAATAATAAACATAATAATTAACAGTTGCTTCAAGTAAATGATTTTCCACACTCCAGTGGTTTGCAGTCTAATTTTCATGTGAAGACTTCTTATGTTAAAGGACCAAGATTTGGGGAAAAAAGGCAACAGCCTCCTGTCTGCTATCAAGAAAGTAACCTTTATTGATAAACAAAAATGCAACCTTAGCATTCAGTTGAGGCAACATAACTAGAAAGTAAAAGAACAAAACTTACCTCAACCAAACCCTACCTCAACCAAAACTTGCTAGTATTTAGTAATAAATGAGCTTGTATCTTCTACTTCTGGCTCGAGGAGTTTAGGTAAGGCTGTCTCCTGTGGTCTTTCTAAGACAAAACAGTACGGCAAAAGGAGCATTTTTAAATTTTATAATACACGTTTTCTTGTGCACCTGCTTATGACAGGCACAATTTTATTTTTAAATTGGAAATGTAACAATTGAGCATAAGTGATTTACAACATCACACCCTGCTTATAAGACTAATGGATACTTCAGGTTTATCTATCTAAAGCTTTTTAGTTCAGGTCAGGGTTGCAGTTCTGGAGTGGACAGTTGATGTCTCACCTACCATGCTTTGCTTTGCATCACAGAGTTGTCTTGGAGTAGATGAATGCCAGTCTTTTCATGTGAAACAGAACTGTAAGATGCACTTCAGCAACAGTCCTATTCAGTTAATAGGACCACTTTAGTGCTCGTCTGAAATAGAATTACAAAATACAACATAGGTAAGGTAGGTCTTTTGTAAACGCTGTGTCCCTGAGCCTTGAGCTAAAAGATTTGGATTCCTTTTGCAAGGCAAGAAACATTCAAGTAAGGCAGAACAGGCAAGGCAGGTAGTTCTACATACTAGGCAGTACATCTAAACACAACTACAGTTGAAATCTTTTCTTCCATTGCAGGGTCATTAATTTAATTTCACACTGTGAGAAGGCTCAACTATTCAGCAGCCATCAGAGTCTAAAACCCATTTTCCTGAAGATGGGTCTTTTACCTAGAGTTTGGAAAAATGAGTTGTACATACAGCATCAAAACATGTTCAAAAGAGAGCACAAATATCCAGCCTTGCTTCAAAACACAAACTCACAAAGAGAGATACAAGTTCAGTGTCCAGTGGACCCAAGAGAGAGTTCATTTCCACAAGTTCTCCACACAAGAGCGCTGCAACTGCCTGGCTCTGTGGGAAGGGGTACTAAAGAACATGAGGCTACCAGAGGCCAAAGAGAGGGTAATCCCAGATTCTGATCCCAAGACAATTTCTGTTTGTTCAACCATGTGCTATTTTAATATTACAAGTGCATAAACCAAATCCAGAAACCTCTACAATCTTCAATTTAGATAGGGTAGATTCAGTGCAACTAATATGAAGAAGTTTTGGGATCTAGAAACTCAAGTGCAGCCCACTAAGCCTTACCCTAGATTCCTACTTAACGCTCTATTCCATAAGGAGATGTTTCTTGTGCAGAAATATCCTTCATTTAGCAAACAAAAATGTATTCAAGTTTTGCAGTTGAAATTATTAATGAATTTTCTTGATAAGATCCTGATTGTTGAAGGCTATGTAAGTTCTGAATGGGGATAAGAGTCATTAAAATAAACCTCATAAAACCCCCCTGAAAAGACAACTATAGAGATTGTAGCTAACAACTGGAAAACTTACCTGAGTCTGTGATGGATTCTTCATAATTTAAGTCTTTAAATTAGGGAGAGTAATATGAAAGATATGCTGTAACAGAAAGAAATGTCACAGTTTGAAATAGCGGGCAGGCAGCACATGCTGCTTATGACACCAGAGTGTCATGCTTTTGAAACAGAAAACACCAACACAGACATGGTGTAGACCTCAAGCAGCCAAACTCCACAATGTGTATCCTGACTTGGCACATGAACTGGCTCTGGTGAGGCTAAATATGGTCATGGCTGTCAGTGCACAGGGCCAAGGAGGCAGAAGGTAAGCAGCTCCCACGCAAAAATGGTCACAACCAGAAAGACCCCTCTGCTGGTCTATTAGAGACCCTACACAGCAATTTCTTGAAAGAAAGCAAGCTCCAAACACCGTGTTTGCCCAAGGCTGGTATACCATTTCTCTCAAGTCAGGAAGCTCATACAATGCCAAGAACAATTCCATGGTAATGAGGCAGTATTAGTCAGGCTCTTCAGGAGAGCCAGAGGAGAAAACGCCTACCACTTCCTTACCAACGTTGTACCTGATGGGCTCCTGGACAATTTGCTACCACAGAGAAATACCAGTGCTTATTAAACCTGGTGACTTAGAGGAATTAAGTAGGACCTGCGATTATGGATTTCCTGCAGCTTGAATTTTATAATTGTGTTTTCTTATTAAAGCACTTTATAGGGTAAATTCTGTTATTTTTGTTTCCATGCCAAAGGCATTGCATTGTGTTTAATGAAGAAAATAATGGGTTTGGAACACAGTTAATCACAGTGGGGAAAAAAATCAGAAAAATTAGTGGGGAAAGTTACATAAATGAAGAGGGAAGCGTTACTTGCTGTGGTTCATCAGTGTTTATTTCAAATACTAATTTGTTGACTGTGTTTGCAACGAATAAAAAGTAGAAGCTTAACAAAATTCTTTACGCAACTTCTTCCAGACAAGGAACAAACATGTACTACAGTAACTTGTCCTCTGTATTTTGGGAGAAGTCTTTTCTGCAACATTGTGCCCATCTGCAGAAGAGCACCAATAATAAATCAGATAAAATCAAAACAGATGATGGAAATTGGAGGCAACTGCAAATGGATCTGGTCTGTTAAATGACACTTGGAAAAGGAGTAGCTGCAGTTTAAGTGGCACTTCCTTAAACTAAATATGTGCTAAGCCAGTGAATGAATTTAAAGAATCAAAACTGTCTATGCCTAGAATGATCATCCAGCTAATTACCTCATCTTTTTTTTTTTTTTTTTTTGCTTCACAGCACCCCCTTTAATCCAGTGAACAAGAGATCATGCTGAGCAGCTCACAAAATTTCCTGGTCACATTCCCATTACAGAAATCTGGACCTAAACTCTGAGGGATTGCAGAGTCCCCATCTTGTATCTTTCCTACTGAAGATGCCATAGCATTATATATACCCTTTATAAACTCAGAATTACATCTTTCACTGATTTAGCAGTACTTGTGAGTAACTAGCACTTCAGCAAATCAGGTATCAGTGTTCCAAAAGAGACAGGTCCTTACAATCACACACATACAACTGGATATGCAGCATAAAGATTTAATCAGCAAAGTGAACAGTAGGTGGACAAAAAAACCCAAACAAACAAGTCAACCAGCAATACTTATTTAATGATGCTTTTATTTTACAGGATACAAATTTCTTTTAAGTACTCAACATGAATTAAAGTGCTTAATTTTTACAATTCTCCACCCCTTTTAGGACCAAATATACATATATTACAGAAAATATGTACAATATCTTCCATTTTTTTACATTCATATATTTATTGACCATAAAAATGACAACTTAAATTTGCACAACTTACAGTGGCATTTATATTTCACCTTTTTAATATTATTCACTTTCTGGCAAAACCAAAACAAATTTTCACCTCTTCCAAATATTAGTAGTTTTGTTTTTTTTAAAAAAGTGGGTTTGCAATTAAAACCAGAAAGGTTTCTATAATGAAGAGAAATTAACATGTAGCCTGTAATTCTGATGTCAAAAATTACAGCTGATCCAGTTCCCACTAAAATTAATGTACTAACATGCTGTTGAGGGCTGCAGAATGGAAAATTTACTGATAGAAAAAACAATACTTCTATTGCAAACTGTTCCCTATATGCAACAAATGTGGCTTTTTAAAAATATGAGGGCACATACATGCAAAAATGCTTTGATATAGTTTCCGCTTTTCTGAATGTTTCTACCATAAATAGTTAATGAATCTACCATGATGAACTATAAACAGAAGTAGGTTGGTGTTGTGCAGTAGCTGAAAACATGTTTTATTCAGAGAAATCTGCTTGGGGATTTTAAAAGAGAAAAAAACACGGTTTACATTCATTTGTGCTAGGAAGAGGAAGGAGGGAAACAAAATGCCATAGTTGAGTCTGGGAAGAAATTTAATTCCCAGGTTTCAAAGGAAGCTGATTGAAAGCCTTACTGGAATTTGCATGTGTGTGAGAGGGGTTTTGTTTGCTTTTTTGAGGCTGAAATAGTAAACATGCCACAACAGCAGATCTACTTCTGTTGATTTTTTCTTCTGAAATGCATACTCAACACAGTCAATAATACATTCTCTTTTGAATGCAGCACAGTGTAATTTCTGATTGTAAAATACTGCTTGAAAAGAAGTCATCTGAATAATAGTCTCAAATATATAAATACACATATATACATATACACACATACATATGTGTATATACACACACATATGTAATCTTTAAGTTAATGTTATGTTCTGTCAAAGGAAAAGAATTTAGGAAACAATCTGACTAGCAGATTAAAACTCCTATCCAAGGAACACACTTCAGTACAGTCCCATGGGTCAGAACCAGCTAGGTAAATTCCTCACACCAATAGGGCCACAGACTAGAGGAAAAAAAAAACACATTAACTCCATATATTTAATTTCAGATTTCAAATAACAGTACACCACAGACTAAGAATGATGCCTATTTCACTTATGGATTTATCTTAAGGATAGTCAACTTTGCCACAAAATTATTTTTCTCCAATCATTTACTTTTGGATATAGATTTCCAGCTGTTTCCATTCACCCTTACATCAATTACCTCCAACTGAAACCCCTCTGAATTTCACCTGAGCACTGTGACTCCAGATGAGACAGTAAATCAGCAGCTACCAAACTGGTAAAAGTCTGATCTTCCGCAAGAGTATGTAAGGCAGATTCTACATGAATTGAAATCACTGAAGGTATAATAGCTCCAGCAGGTCTATGCTAGTTTATACCAGCTAAAGATCTCTAAACAGACTTATGGAGAAAGCCCCTTTGTTATTGCTTAGAATTATTTCTATGTGGAATGTGTATTTCTTTCCTGAAAGTCTTTCCTTCAGTAAAAGGAACCAGTACCCTCTGTTAATTTTATTTAATCTTGTCTTGAAAGGAAAAGTTGACCATTTTTTATACTAGCTGTGTGGTGATGAGCCAAAACAACCTGTCAAGTTTTTCCACGTCTTTCACACTTGGTTGCTTTTTTGTTTGTTGGTTTTTTTGTTTTGTTTGGTTGGTTTTTGTTTTTTTGGGGGTTTTTATTGTTGCTTGTTTTATATATGTATATATTTTTTTCCTTCTGACTTCACTTGGAACTCTTTAGAACATACTTCTATAATCTCACCTAATTTTTACTTAGGTGGTAGTGTATTTATTCTGCATTTAATCGGTGCCTTGTCTTCATCCATAATTTGAAAACATGAAGAATAAAAATCCTCTTTTCAATAAAAGGGAGTTAGAATATTTGAGGAGATTTATAAAGCACTTTGAGACAGTTTTGCATAAAAAGGTGCCACAATATGCAATTAAAGTGGTTTAATATTCTATTCCAAATAGAAGAGAATGTTTTGTATTCTCAATATCTATTTCACACATATAAGTTATATATACATTTTGGAATAAACAGAACTACTCAGTGTAAGGGGATTTGAAAGTACTAGATAATCTAGGTTTTATAGCAGCTCTTTAACCAAGCAGGAATACCTGATACCAAAAATGAATGTTTAGAGGGTTTGGAGGAATGGCCCAGACATGCAGATGTCACAATACACTCTTTTCCCATGATGGGGGAAAAATAAGTAATTTCAAAAAATATATTACTATGCTCCAAAAAATATTAATGATAAAATTAAGCCATTGTTCTGGTTGCACACAGATAAAACCACACAAATAACTTTTGATCTGCTTTAAATCGCACAAAAGACTGATCACTTTTAAAGTGAGAAACAAGTATTTCTTGAACACAAGAATTGCAAACCTTAAATAATTTAGCAGAGCCATTCACATACATTCATGTATTATGAATGAATGCTCAGTTACAGTTTATTCCTTACACACACAACTCTATGCTAATAAATTTAATGCCTTTTTTCTTTTCCTTTAAGAATTGAACAGCTGAAGTGGGAACAGTTTCCACCTTGTCAGAATGATGGTTTTAATTTTACTGCTTTGGTCATAATACTTAAGCCACAGCAGTTATGACTTTGAATTTGTTCCTCTGCAATCATAATTTACAATTTAAACTTTTGGATGCTGTAGGAGGGCTTGTCTGTGGAGAATGAAGAAACCAGGGTGTTTAAATTCAGAAGCAATTTCTCCATCTTCTGATGCCCTTTATTATCAGTAGTACATACTTTTTTCTACAAAATACACTCAGAACTATATATTTGAGTGCCACAGCATTCTGACTTGGAAAAGAACAATTCTGATCAAGCTACTGATTATGAGAACATGAAATAGGTTTCACGAGGGTAAATAAAATATTCTGTGCTATATAAATTTTAATGGCTGAGAGCAAACATGAGGCTAAAATCCAAACAAATAACTCCCAATGCTAACTTCATTTCAAATTGTTTATGCCCAAATGCAGAGCTTCATTTGGGAGATACTGCAACCATTTAAGCAGCTTCAGCTAGTCAATACTGCTATAACAACAAGACAGCAGAGGAACTGTTGCTTCTAAACGTTTTCCTAATCATTTGTCTGGAATAGGGCTTCCTACTTGGCTTAGAATTCCGTTTGTGGGAGCTTAGAAGACAGAATACACTACACAGCACCAGGTTGGGTGGGATGTTGGTCTACTGGAGGATAGGAAGGCTCTTCAATGGGACCTGGACAGGCTGGATCAATAGGTCAAGCCATCTCTATGAGATTCAACGAGGCAAAGTGCCAGGTCCTACACTTGGGTCACAACAACCCCATGTAGAATTACAGGCTGGGGGCAAAGCGGCTGGAAAGATGCCTGGCAGAAAAGAACCTGCTGTGCTGGTCAACAGCTGCTGAATATGAGCCAGCATGTGCCCGGGTGGCCAAGAAGGCCAATGGCATCCTGGCCTGTATCAGAAATAATGTGGACAGCAGGACTAAGGCAGTGATTGTCCCCCTGTACTCGGTACTGGCGAGCCCACACCTCTAATCCTGTGTCCAGTTTTGGGCCACTCATGACAAGAAAGACATTGAGGTGCTGGAGCAAGTCCAAAGAAGGGCAATGGAGGTGGTGAAGGGTCTGGAACACAAATCTGATGAGGAATGACTGAGGGAAGGGAGGTTGTGTAGTCTGGAGGAAAGGAGGCTCATGGGGGCCCTTAGTGCTCTCTACAACTACCTAAAAGGAGAATATAGCCAAGTGGGGGCCCGTCTCCCACACAACAAGCGATAGAACAAGAGGAAACGGCAAGTTGCACCAGGAGAGGTTAAATTGGATATTAGGAAATATTTCTTCACCAAACAGGTGGTCAAGCATTGGAACAGGCTGCCCAGAGAAGGGGTTAAGTCACCATCCCAGTAGGTATTTAAAAGATATGTGGCACTTAAGGACATGGTTTAGTGGTGGATTTGGCAGTGCTGAGTAATGGCTGGACTTAATGATCTTAAAGGTCTTTTCCCAACCTAATTGATTCTATGATTCTATGGGTACAGTTATACCATCGTATTATTTTCAGTATAGCTCTTCTCTGGGAACTCTTCTAGGGCAACTTCTTCCCTTACACTCTACAACTTGACCATGGGAAACAGTTTTTATACACTGGGATGTGGTAAGACAGATCTCCATATCCCACAATTGCACTTGAGGCTCTTGTAGAAGATACCCACTTTTGGGTGATGACCATGAAAAAAAGATAGCCACCAAGAGTTCTTGCTTACCTGAATGTTCCCCCATCCCTTGCCAAGGTATATCTTGCATAAGATGACATGTATTAGCTAGGGAGACCTCAGCAAAGATCTGATAGTACTCACCAAGAGGAGCCAAACCAGGCTTGAGCTGCCTATTAATAAAGGTAAACAGCCGACAGTAGGAGTAACTTAAAATCTCTTAGAGAATTACAGAAGAGCTTGCACATCAGATAGAAGTAATACTAGGGTTATGCACAGAATAATCTGCACCCAAGGAAGAATTCAGAACTGACATGCAAAAAGTCAGATGGACAGTTAGTACTCCACAATACCGTGTCCTGATCATTACTAACACTAGTGTAAAGCTTTGAAATCTAAAGGCTATGATAGATTTTGGATTTGCGCAGGTGAGAGCAAAATCCTAAGTTACGTGACATTCTTCTTATGAAGGAATGATAGACACTGCATGCTCATGTACGCTTGACACTAAAAATTTAACAATCCATTATTAAATGCAAAATGAGCTGGGTTTTTTTCCTCTATAGTTTCACAGAAAGAGTAAAGTGGGAGTGAGAGTTCAGTGAATACTTTGTTTGCCAAAGTCATTATAAAAAAGCATCAATTTAAATCTGCTCTCATGTTTCTAGCAAAACTGGTCTTGAACCTGAGCTCTTCAGCTTGACAGGATTTAAAATACAGATTGCAGATATATTGAGAAGACTCCTGAATGTTCTTACCACAAGTTGATTGTAAAAGTTACATATTTTCCCTCCTTTAAGGGTTCAGGGAAGGAAAGACAGCAATGATTTTAATTGTCTACTTGACAGTCAATCACCACCTCTGAGTTTATCGTATTTCATCCAAGGATATTACAGCAAAGATTTTAGGAAGGTCATTTGCCTCTATGTACAAAAACCCTAATGGAAGGAATGGAAGTTCATAAGGTACTTAATATTGTAAAGCTAATGAGGCCTTATTCCCAGAAGCAGAAAATGAATTATGTTAGTTAATACAACTTGAGATTTGCAAGCTCAGACTTCATAATAAATTTTTATAAAACAGGCTCCCCTTTACAACAATAACCCTTGAAGACTGTTGTCATAAATAAGCATTACAGGATCTAATCTGCAAAAATTAAAAAACTTAAGTTCAACATGTTCTTTTGTTCAGGAAGCATAATAAGAAAATTACACATTCCCAGCAGGTTATTAGAATCTGTTGCTTTTCTCAAACCACATATTGCATTTGAGTAACAAACTACTGCACTCTTAAAAGCTACCGGTGATAGGACACTGAAGAAAAGCGACTACTCGTTTAAACACAACTGGAACTCATATGTCCATTGCATGCCACTTACATTACTGCTATTTTTTTTTTGACGCATAAAAATATCTAGGTCATTAAGTGTCAGCTATTAAAACAAATCACTGAACAGCATTTTTCAATTTAGGACTGTGTTTAATTTCAAATTGAAAACATGCTTTTTTAAAATAAATTATTCACTAATAAGAACCCAGTATCATGAAATCAAAGCACAAATCAAGTATTGTACATTTTTAATATGTACATATATTATATATAGTTTTCTCATATTTTACCATTTATTTCTAGATTGAAAATCATTAGATTTTTTTCCTTGATAAATTGAAACCTTAGAAGCCAATATACCTCTGAAAGCAATTTGCATTATTTTAATTAAAAAGAGACAAGTGAATACAACATATGTACAGATCTGTGGAAATCAATCTATAAACTACATACATTAAACCAAACTGTCCCTGCATATTTAAGTACAGATCTATTTTGGCAATGTGGAGGTATATCTTTTATCCTGTTGCAAGTCCTAACATGTAAGTAGGAAGCTTAAAATATTTGCATTCTTAATGAAAGTAGCAAATGTTAAGAGAATAGCAACTGGATTTTCCAAAAAAAAAAAACAAAAAAAATTGCATTACGACAAACAAGTAGTACAGTAAAGTTAGTAAGTATATTTAATAGCATTCACATTTTTTTTAAAAAGTCTCTGAAATGGACCTGTACATCTCTTTTATTGACAGAACATAAATATACGAAAAAGATCCCTAAAAAGACCAGAATTTTTCCCAAACATAAAGTGCCAAGATGTGTATGGTAGTAAGAAGTTTCTTTTTCTTTTTTTTTTTTTTTTTTTTCTGTTTCTTGATTGAGCAAAGACAGGTTAACACAAAGGGTTAACCATAATTTCAACTGAAATCTTTTTAAAATTACATGTGTTCTTGAACTTCAGCATTCAGATCTTTTAGAAGATTCAGGCTGCTCTTCTAAATTCACTTGCAGTTCATTTTGACATGCTGGTGTCTCACCTTTGACAGCTAAATGGATAACTTTTAGCCATTTCTGTTTCAGTTCCTCATTGTCAGCAGCAAAGCTGTGCACAGACTTAGACTGGGTCAGTTTGAAGCTGTGGGGGAGGTCAGCACTTCTTGGAGTGTCATCCACTGTATAGCCCAGAAGGGGAATTGTAGCCAGAGCTTTCACATCCTAAGAAGGAGAAGTTCTTGTTAAGAACAGACAACTAATCTGCCCACTACCTCTCACTGACTATACAGGCTGGTGAAAACACTTGGATCTTTCCTCCATTCTCAAGCTATTTGACTTCTCTTCCTCAGATGTCAGTGACAATAATGACTAAAATCTTTTCCATTTTCACTGGACATACCTGTGGAGCACCATACATGTAGAGCACAAGAGCTTCCTGTTTAGGTATCACACACCATGCTTTCTGCCAGGGCTTGGACTTTTCCATGTACTGAAGAAAGCTACATATGACACTGTTTCCAGAGACTTCTGCAGATTCAATCTAAGAGAAAGTATAAAGCATAAAAAGGAAAATAAACTTTCCTTCAATAAAGACTAAAAACATACCGAACAGAAAAGCAGAAATTTATCACCATTCATATAAAATCTTGGACAGTATCTACAAAAGAGCTTCAGGAAATACCCAAGAAAGATCATGAAGGACTGGATTTATGAAGAATATATATATTAAACACATACAATCCCTTAACATGTGTAATCAGTTCCTTTTTTTCATTATTATAAACTTCTAGATCTCTCTAAATTTCATTTGGCCACCACAACTAGCCTTGCTCTGTATCAGAGCATCTACAATGTCTGATTTCCAAAATAACATCCTATTAGTTAATGCCACTAACTATCCAACATGACAACTACCCTATTTTGGCAATCAAAATATTACCACAGGATCAGACTGAAACACGTTTCTAGGAATAACATAAACATGCAAGCACTAATCCTAGAGAAAAGATTAGGTTAGTTGCTTAAAATATGAAGACAGAATGACATGCTACTCAGGTTAAATAGTGAACCTGAGCCAATCAGAAAGAACACAGAATGATGATGTGTTAAAATCTCCTTGCATTAACGTTTTTTGTCTCCCAGCAGCAATACAGTCTGAATGCTTCAACATGGCACCAACCACTTCATTGCCAAGAGATCCAGCTTGCAGAGAAACATTTCTGAGACACTAACTCCTTCAACTACCTTAGAAAAGGCACCATGCCATGAAAGCATGCCAGTATCTTGACTGTAAAGAAAGCTAGTGGAGTTCTGTGCTCCTTACTCTGTCTTTCTGAAAAGAGTACAGTCAATCCATGTTGACTTGACTACACTTAAGAACTGTATATGGAATTACAATCTGAATCTTAACTTTGCATTCTTTTCTTGTTGGTATTTAGCTCAAGGGTCAATTATTCTTTACTAATTCCTAAGATAAATACATGCCTTGACAAAGTTAGGATGCTCTTTCTCTAACATATGTCAGTCAGGATGTTTAAAGGGTTATAAAGGGGCATTTAAGAAATGTGAAGGGTATTTGCAATTCTAAAATGCCTCATTCTCCCCCTGATCATAAAGGAAACATGGTTCTTTATGTCTGATTGAGACCTTGAACTTTTGAATGTCAAAAGCTGAGAGCAACCAGACAGCTTAAAGGTATATTGTATACGTTCATCAAAACCATCTTAGTCAAAGTCTGAAGAGCAAAATTCTTCCCCATCCCCATTTTTTTCAGTCTGGGTATATGTTTTCAAGAATCAATGTAGGGGCTGTAGGGTTGTTGCTATGAAAGCTTAAATGCAGAAGAAGAAAAGTGAAGATTTATAAGGAAACAATGTTTTATCACAGGAGCTGATGTAACTGAAATAAGCAAACCTCTAAGGTTCGTAATCCCCCCTTAAAAGCAGTTGCAAGAAACACAGCAGTATTGCAAAGGTCAGTGTTGAAAACCCAAATCTATTGAATGGGATGAATTTGATCCACATGCTTTTTATTTTTCAAACGAAAAATAGGCCCTGCAAGAATGTTACCATTTTTCACCTACTGATGAGTCAAAATGATGGCAGTTATACATATATAGTATTTTTTAATTACATACCTCCAAGATACCTTTCTTCTTCTTTTCTTCACTGTCTGTACAGCCAATTATAACATGATAGCAGTCCTTACAGACTTTGTTCAATTTATTGCCATCATATTCAAGATGTGCCTTGTAATCAGAACATTTCCAGCAAACCACCTTAGAAACAAAAAAAGATAACATCCAAATAAAATTTAAGTATTTATAAAAAATTATGGAAATATGATTTAATTAAAAATTAGTATTATTCTACTTTGCACATTTTTAATTATTCAGAACAAGAAAGATAACACCTTTATAATGTGTCAAAAATAACTTAATTGAAAATAATGATTTTTCCAAATTTGTGCCACCACTTCTTAACTAGAAGTGCTTTTTACTCTTTACCTGGTGAAAATTTTGTACTTTGCATAAAATCACATTAGGCTTTCAATTGCATCTGTAGGTTGAAGTTAGGTATAGAATCAGAATATAGCACAAGCCACGCTGCAGGAACAAAATCCTCCAGTTTCTTTAGATCCCAACCTGAAAAGGTATATTTACTATCTGGTTTTCTATGTGACCTCAGAAACAAGTTGAATGAATGAAACCTACAACTGAGATACCCTTTTAACGATTAAAAAAATCTGATAAAATCAGAAATGGCTAGTTGTTTAACCTGCTAATACATATTAGCAGGTTAAAATTTATACATGTATATATAATTTACAGTTTTAGAATCTATTAATAAGTACACAAAATAAATAAACTAATATCACACTGATTTTTCCTGATTGTTCTTTTCACTGTATATATGTATATAACTGAAATGCAAGAGAGATCTGAGAGAAGTTCTTTCATTAGAAATGTTTTTCCACAGAATTGTTCTTTCATGTGAAAAAGGCAGCTCTGAATAAAAAATGCGAGTGTAGCTCTTTGAAGAAAGAAAGGTAGACAAAGGAACTTGAGCCACTCAAACATCTGAACAAGATTTTGTTGAGGACCAGAGCTTTGCAGTACCAATCTACATCACTCCCTTCAGCTAGCAGCTCTGGAGAATACTAGGTAAATATTCCAAATCAGCCACTGCTGGAAAGCCATCGTTGAACCATATTAACTCCCATGAAAAAATGTTTTAAAATTAAAGTGCAAGGAGATGTGATAGGACAGGAGTAGAGGGAAGTAGTTAGGAGTCTAAACAAAGGGGAAATAAAAAGGAAGGGTGTGGGTTTAAGATTAACAGAGTTTTAAACAGAACGATCGGGGGGACGGGGGGAGAACCTTAGATGACAACTGTACAATCAATAATTCAGAGCTTCTTAAAAAGTCTCTAGTGTCCTGAAAAGCATAAAAGCAGAGTTATGAACGCAGTGAGTCTTCATACCACATAAAAACATTAGAAAGAAATCACACAAGAGACCCTGTAATGCAAAGATCAAACCTGGGCTTGTACTACCCTCTGGTGGAGAACGGCGTAGCTGCTGGATGGCAAGAGAAGGAACCACAGTATGTTTGCTCTTCTTTTTTTAAGTCCTGAAAACTCCTAAATCATGCCACTATCTGAGGTTTGCTTTAAGGCTGGATATGCTACTGTAGAATCCTACACAAAAAGCAGCAGCAATACTGATGTGCATGTTCGCACAGTTACACACTGAACCCAGCTGGGAACAGCTCCAAGTGAACCAAAGAAAAACTGCAGGGCTTCATGGTCTTCTTGTGAAGAGGAGAGAGGATGTAGCAGAGTGGAAAGAGGAAACAGCCAGTGCTGCCCAAAATAATGCTGGATTATGCCATCTTAATAGGGTGTTTAAACTGTTCATAGTAGTGGAAGCCACTCAAAACTAACAATATAGTATGTCCAGGGGGTTGGGACATTTTACACAAACTTGCATCTTCCACTGCTCCAAATTACTTCCAAATTTATCATGCCAGCTAAAGCAGACAGAGGGTCCTTTGTGATATGCACAGCTGCTTCTTTCAGCTACAAGCACAGCAACAAACTCCACAGCAATGAACAGGCTGTCCAGAGAAGCTGTGAATGCCTCATCCCTGGAAGTGTTCAAGGCCAGACCAGATGGGGCTCTGAGCAATCTGGTTTAGTCGAAAGTGTCCCTGCCCGCATCAGGGGGGCTGGAACTAGATAATCTTTAAGGTCCCTCCCAAGCCAAACCATTCTATGATTCTGTGATAGTAAGGAGCCGCGGGAAGTCAAGTAGGTGCTTGGAGACATTCCCAAGCCTGGGGACCAGCTACAGGTAGCAGGGCTTTGCACTCACATGTCCACATGCTCGGCAGTGGTGCCTTCTTCTTGTCAGGGCATTAAAGGGCTCCTTGCACTTCATGCACATGGTTACTTCATTGTCCCGTATCCACCTTGGTGCTCTCTTCCCAAGCTCAGCATTCTGAAGGGGAGGGGGGGCAGGAGGAGGATGAGAGAATAAAAAAAAAAGCTAGTAAAAAGTTGCACAGTACTTGAAATAGAGAAAATAATTACTCTCTTCCTCTGGAAAGGAAATGGCACAACATAGCTCAAGACGCATTTTGAAATCCATAAAAGAAATAACAAAGGACCTAGTCAAAAATCATGATGCATCACTGAAAGGGTGCTCTGTTACGTGATTCAAGAAAGAGGCTTGTTTGTAAGATTTGGCATTATGAAGAAAAACAATTACCAACAAGATGACTCTGCTATAAGAATGATGAGCTTGAAAACAAAGTTTCTGCCAACCTTTTCCACTTATTGAAGAACAGAATGGGCACTAAAAAGGTTATAAAGGAATAACAGCAACTTACAGAAACCTCAACAGGCATGTCTTCATATTCTTTAGCAATAGCGTTTCTGAAAGTTTCATTCCTCTGCTGAAAAGCTTCAATAGTACTCTGCAGTGCCTAAAGAAACAGTGGAGAAATTCCTCAAACATAAAAATTTAAATTTAAAACAGACTCTGCATTTTGACCAGTTATCAATCAGCAGAGGGAAGGTACAGACAGAAAATATGAATATTACTTTTTTGATTACTTCAGTGAAAAAGTGATTAGAAAATAAAGAATGTAGATGAATTTACCTTTATCCATTCTTCTTTATCTTGTTCAGAACTAAAAGAAATATTTGACACATTAGTCCAAGACTAATTCAGGAAACATTAACTCACTGTCAACAACTTCTTGCAAAAGCCAAGTGATTCTGAAGTAATTCTCAAGAATTTAAATTAAAACAATACTAATTGTTAACTGTCCAACTTAAAAAACAAACAAACAAACCAATCAAACCAAACCAGAAGGCATGACCTTAGGCTTCACAAATTTGCAATCACTAAGCATTGTTAGACCTTTTTTTATTTTTGAATGATTATTGCTTTTTAACAGAATAGAGAGGAAAAGAAGATAATGCAAAGTTCAGGTGTGTTTTTCTCCTCTCATTTCATCAGTTATAAGTTCATATACTAGCACGCATTTCTCCTGTGTACCTCTTAAATCTCACTGCCTCCCCAAAGCAATTTCCTTAATGCTTCTTTGTTGTTGCTATTGTCAACACTGACAGGAAGAGCATCCAATTAAACTAAAGAAAAAAACATGTTTTAATATTTTAAACTAAACAGCAGAAATGTCCCTTTTATGCATCAGACCAGATACAGATGACTTAGCAATAAGTACAGATGAGATATACAGACAAGTCAGAGATGAGAGACAAAGCATATCCAACTCTGATCTTGTATGACAGCTCTGCCTCTAAAATATATCAGAAGAACTTTGACATTCAAATCCTTGGAAAGGCATCTTATATCACAAGTAATAATACTATTCGAAACTACTGGCTAGTGCTAGTAAGAAAAAGTTCATCTGCAAACTTTAAGTTAGAAACATGAGAATTAACAGTGCAGTGTATCTGGCTCTTCAAAAGTGGCCTCTTCCTTGGATACTGTGATGGGAAAAAATCCTTCTGCAGTCATGCAGTATCAGTCACACAAAATTTTATTTTCCTATGGATTGCTCTGAAGGATGTAAAAGAGCTTTACACCATCTCAAGAAAACCAGCTCCTCATGTGTTGTTCTGCAGTACCAGCAAAACTTTCAAGCAAGAAGGGTCCTAAACAAGTGCTTCCCCTTCCTTCCCACCTCCCCTCTGCACATGAGGCAGATGAAACCTGTCCAAACAGCCAAAATCATTGTTCCCACCTGCTTACAGTAAAAACCAAAAGCTGAGCTATTAAATAATGTACCAGATCAGCAACCTTACACAGAAATAATCTAATAGCTGCTTAAAAACAGTAATTTAAAATGTACTCCAATAGCAGTCTGAAAAATTTTAAAAAGAAAAGCAAGCCTACTAGTAAAGAAGACCCCAAGAGTAAACTAAACTTTACAGCACTGTTAATAGAAGCTCATGAATTAAGGACATTAAGGTATAGGGTACCTACAATACTCATCCATTAATAAAAATTATTCTAATACAATTGAATAAGATCTTGTTTGGTACTTATTCCTTCACAATTTTGTACTTAAAGCCTTCTAACAGTGATCATAAAACAAAAGATGAAAACGTTCTTCTCACAACTAAAATAAACTAATGCAATAAACTTTCAATTACTGGTAACACAGAAAAGTTAACAAAATAAACTTACTTGGTTGTATAATTTTTCTTCCAATTAAAACATGCTTCACAAACATTACAGCAAGATATTATCTTTCACCATTGAAACAGGTATATGGTATAAGAACTGTCAAAATACTTAGCAAGACATCATACAGCAATTTACAGTACATGTGACTGATAGCCAAAAACACACCCCAGAGGTCTTGCAGACCTTAATGCAAAGGTTTTTCCTGTCATTTTTCAAAGTATCTAATTTCAAATTCAGTGGTAGTGTAGGCAAATATCTATATGCTGTTATCTTTGCCTATTCACTACTGTAATTTTCATTAAATTTTGCAAGCTTTTTTTTCCATAAAGGAAAGTAGTTGGCAAGCTCATTGGCTAGCAAGCTATGGTTTGTCACCAAATCCATAATGCCAACACAGAACTGTATCCACTATGGACATCTTCCTATTTATTTAATTTTCGCCTCTCTGCAGTGAAATCCTGACTGTTAGGAATAGGATCTTTAAGCAAGTCCAAAAGGAAAGGTGAAGCATCCCACTTTACTTGTAGTGGGGCAATCTAGACAGAAAAGATTCACTCTAAGCAGTGCAAAAAATTAACGGGAAGGTAACTCAGCAATAATAAGAAAAGCACAAAAAGTGCCCAGTGGAAGAGTGCAATTGGAGGGAAAGTACCCAAGGACTAAAAGGAGAACTTGCCTTTCAGGAGGAGGTTGATACCTGGGACTGGAAGAAAACAAATGGACTGGAAATGGGCCTGAGGAACAGAGGAAAGCAGATGCCCATCTACTGCTGCAGAAAACTATGTTCTGTGGAGAGAAACTCACCAGCGTGGAGAGTTCTGTTGGGTGGGCCTGCCCTGAGGTGAACAGACTCATTTGTACCAAGGTCACTCGTGTTCCAGAGGCACCAGTGACTAATACACTCACTGTCCAAAAACACTTCAGTCAGACAGACTGCCTTGGCACTGAATAGGTACACTGCTTGCAGTTTTCCAGCCAGCCCAGTCACAGCTATCTTAGGTATTTCTGTGAAGTCAGACAATGTGCTACACATTGTAGATGCATCTTCTACTCAGAGAGATTCTTGGACTGACAATTTATGATATTTTTGGCAGGTTATTTTCAAAACACTGCTATTTTAATGACATCCACTGCATCTTTCTCCAAATCTATTAGTCCAGTCTTTTGTGTGTATATATTTAATCCTCCAAAAACTAGCTAAAAATACTGCTTACCTGGCCTGTAACTCCAGTGTTCGTTCTTTTCCAGACACCTGAAAAGTGTGTGGATATTCTTCATTATGAGTTTCTATAATCTTCATACCATCTATGCCAACTCTGGTCCGAACCGAGAACTTCGATCCTACCAGGCTGAATTTGGGAACGCAGTAGAGCAACATATTGTTAAACTGAGGAAAAAAATAAACACAGAGGTTTTCATTAAGAAAAATACAGATAAAGCCACAGTTTATCCACTGAGAGCTGGTGATTATTGCAAAGCTAGACCTGGTGGGTGAGAAAGCAGGCTCTTTCCTGATTAGTTGATGCATTAGAGCTTTGGTGTTCTCATATAAAACAAATTCTTTCTTATTTGTTGAGAAGTAAGATTAAAGGACAAGCTTCAGTGAATATATGAATAATTGCTCTGTATATGCAACAGTCTTAATAGCATCTATTATCAAACTATACTCAGACTAGATATTATATACCACTGTAAAGCTTTTCTAAACAAAAACTCCATTCTTATGCCTCAATACTGCAAAACCTACTCCAAACTGCAGCATAAGAACTCTTTTCTTCAGTGTATACATTTATATCTATCCTGTACCAAAACCATTCGGTTTTGCAGAAGTTGTGACTATTATTATTTGAGGGCATTTTGTGTCTTTTATCCAAGACAGAATAACATTTCATAGAGTTTTTATTCCCTGAAAGCCTTCCTACCACAGGGGAAAAAAATAGTACATGAGCAGGACAAAGATATATTCCTTTATTAAAGATTAGAACTTTAAATAATGTTTAAATGTCTAAGCCTAGAAACACAGTTATTAAATCAGATCTACAGTATTTCATTTTCTCACATTTTTCCCCTTACATTTTTCTCAAAATTAAATATTAAAAAGAAAAACTCACTCCAGTTAAATCCTATTTCATAGAAATCCTGTCTAGCCTCCTGCCTAGTCTGTATCAGAGATACAGCACATTTGAACATGTCACCTCTCATATGAAGAGAACATCATTTTAATCAGCTGTCTAGCCCCATTTGAGGTCTTACTATCCAATGATTTCTCCTTTTGTTTGAAGTAGAGTTAAGCAGGAGTTGTGCCTCAGCAACCCATTACTAGGCTTTATTAACCAGAAGACAGGCAATGCCAGAGGCCCATAAGCAAAAATGTATTAGCAACTTTTAATGCATGGAAAGCAACTACATCAAACCTTTTCCAAGGGAATTGTAAAGGAGTATGGCTGTAGTTTGTGGGTTCCAAGACAGGACACAGGCACCTGATGAGAGGATGACCTGCCATGGTAACAAGCTCCCACAGGACCACGAGCCTTACTGGGACTTCAACACACAATCTATCAGGACTAAAATCCTAAGCTTTTACATTTCAGTTTAACGAGAATGTCAAAGTTCTAATGCTCTAGGATCTGCATTTATAATAAACAGCCATGTAAATAATTTTCTGGAGGGACTTGGGGGATACCAGGAGAACACAGTGGATCTGCCAGGACAGCATGTGCCAGGGAGTCAGCAGCAAATGAAGCCCACTGAGCGTGAGCCTGTTCAGCACGGGCTCACCCTGAAATAATCTTCTGAATCTGGTTGTGAGCTGGCAAACGAGAGCTCTGAAACTTCAGGGACTGCAGGAAAAGGAGTCTGGCAAGTGATTCATTTTACCCTCTGTGAACATTCATAGGCTGGACCCAGTGCAGCACCAAAACAAACCTCCCAGCACTGGAGCAAGGCAGGGCACCTCTGCAGCCATGGAGCGTCCTCAGCAGAGCTTGTGTGACAGGAGCTCAGTGACAGTGACCACTACCAGCTGGGTCTGCCTCCCAGCTCAGTGAGTCACCCCTTGACCCCGGGCACCACGGCCCACATGCTCTGTGGAGCAGCACACCCACCCTAGACATCAACTAGAGAGGACCTCCCTCTCTCTTTGGTATTTCTTTCAAGTCTCGAAAGGTATCCAGCCACTCCTGCAAACCAGGCCACCATACTTACTAGGAAAAGATACCGTTCTTGAGCAGATGTATTGCGAGCCGCGAGTTTAAGGATCTGTCCTTCTTTTATCAGTTCATTTGAAGGGTTCACAATGTCTTCCTCTTCTCCCAGCATCTCGTATATCTCTAGCAACTTCTTTAGATTCTCCTATATGGTGAAAATACAGTTATAAAACTTATTAATTGAAAGCACAGATCTTTAGGCATGTTTGAATTAAATGTGGGTGCTGAAGTCTGGAGAATGATAGCTTTGAAAAATAAAAATACACCTGGTATGTGCAGCCTGACCAACTAACTTAGTTGATAAAGTCAGACATACTTTTAGACAGGTCATATCCTTGGTAATTTTAAAAATGCAGTTATATGTATGGCCTGCATTATTTCTTGCCCAAAAGTTCTCACACATTAATGAATATCTATTGTGCCTGTCCAATAGGGTACAGAAACAGTAACCACTCTTTACAAACATTATCCTTGCATGGACAGAAAGAGATGAAACATGGTTAAGAATTAAGCACCGTATCAGTTATTTGAACCCCAGAGGAACTAAGTCTGTCCCATTTTCTACTTGAGGGAATTAAGCACAATGCCAGACTTTGCCTATTGTTCCCAGGAGCTCTATAAATACATTAAAAAAGAGCAATCATTTTGACTCAGGAAACCAATTTTTGCCATTTTAGAGAAGATTTGCAATTCACACTCCTAGCTTCACCAAATACTCAAACAGAATGTGTTGAAAAGTGAACAGGAAAACAAGGATCATTTACCATCTTCCTAATTGCACTGTTCGAATGACTTGCTGCAGTGGATATAATTTCCAGGGATTCTAGACAGAAGAAAAAGAAAATAGTAAAACCAAAAAGCTGCAATTTTACATATTCATGTATTACATAGGAAAAAAAAAAGTAATTCCACAAAAATGTTTGTTGTTTTTATGTAAATTACAACATACAACATATTTCTTCGGTTTTCAATAAAAAGAAAACAAGGTAAAGTGCAAAGCATAATAAAGTCAGCTACTAAATAGAAATTATAATCTGGAAAGATCAAAAGAGAATTATTGCAGATTACTCTAGCCTTCACAGCACTTAGAATCACATTTTTGTGACTCTCCCTTCTTTTCTCAAAGCAGTTCAGAAAGTCAAACTATATTTTTCAGTTGAAACAGCTCATCTTACAAGTGTTTACTGTAATAATACTAACAACTAAATATCACCCAAAAATTATCTGGCAAGTGATTTTGAACAATCCATGGAAATATCTTTAACAGTTCTTGTGTAAATACAGAGAGGAAGAAATTTAAAAGTGGACTGTTCTTTTTCCCTGCAGAAACTTAAAAATACAGTGAGTCTGACTTCACTTTTTTACAAACAACAGTTATACATTCCAAATGTGCATAAAGCAAATCAAAATGTTAACAAAACAAAACAAACAAACAAAAAAAAAGCCACCACAAGCCCTGATCATCTGCAAAGCAAACAACTCAAAACCTGTGTGCTATTCCAAAATGAAGGCAAAACTCGTGTGCTCCAGGAGGAGAATACAAAAGGCTTTATGTTTTTTTCCATTAACTTCAAGTCAACAGACTTTTTTCGAAGAATCCTATGACTCCCCTGAAGAAATTCTATCAATCTTTTCACAAGTACTTCTTCACTTTATCTTTCCTGAAAATATCTTTAATTTACAGTATTCTCTTACTAATATCTTATTACAGCTCTTTTAATGGCCTAAAGATATTTACTTTCAGCATCTTTCCAGTCTAGAGAATCCTGAGGCAATTTCCTTAGGTAGTCCTTTAGAAGCATCTCGTAGCGTGGAATGCGTTGTACTGGTTCTAGCATGTGATGTTGCAATGTCAAATTTCCACACACTTTTTCCTTCTAAAAAATTGTAAACATATTTCAATGTAGCAGGCAAGAATGTTATTACGATATAGAAAAATAAAAGTTATGATTGATGAAACATAAATAATGTATTTTGAAATATGCATGACAGATCTTCTGAAATAAGACAGAACTACTTTATCAAACTAAATAATTAGATCATCTTTCCTAAAAATAACTGTAAAAGCATCACTAAGTATCCAGCAGTAAGTACCCGATCCGTAAATTAAAGTCTTACTAAAAAGATCTCCTAAACTCCAATGTATTTTCCGTGAGGTTTCTAATAACACAAAAAGAGAATTACTTCTGAATTAATAAGAACAGTTCATGGCCACATACTAGAAACAATTACTTAAATGGGCTACAAAGGTATATTGTACCTTTCTGAGGGGGGAATGCATGCTTTGAGTTTCATTCATAACGCAAACTCCCTCAGCAGTGTTTTAAGCCGTATATTCATTTCCACAATCTCAGATATAATTAGATTAGGCAAAAAAAGATTACATTAAAATACACATAGCTTTCTTCCCCAGCTTACAATCACAAGACCCCACAGAGCAGTAAAATTTAAGCAGGAATACTTTATCCTATTTCTAACTGCTCAGTGTGCAGTGGAACACATGCCTGCCAATTCACAGAGACACCCACAGGGAGCACTAGAGGGTATGAAACGAACCTCTGACAAGGGCATTGCACTGCTGGACTATTAAGCTTTCTTTACCTTTTGTGGCTCAGCATAACCGGGAGCCAACAACACAATTTTAAGAATTCAAAGCAAGGATCTATATCCTTGGTAAATAATATAATATAAAATAATTATAAAATTATTTTAAAAAAAAATTATATTTAAATTATTTATTAATTATTTATTATTTATTATTTATTAAAAATTATTTAAAAAAATTATAAAATAATATATACTGGTAAATAATGTTTTAGGATAAAATGACCTATATTTGGTATCTACAACATAATGCAACATTTCTTAGTCTTCACGTGTTTCAACCTTTATACTTTGCTCCTCTATTTTGCAGGAGAAAAGTCGGAATTTTGTGGGTGGACTGCACATATGAGGGAAGAAGGAGAAGAAACAGAAGGCAGCATGAAGTCCACAAAAACAACAACCCTTAATTCTATGGGAGTTGGTATTTAATTTTCTCTTTGATCCTTTTTTCATCCACAAACCTACATATTTTTATATATACTTGTATTACTTAGAGATCTACATTATTCTCATTATTCTTCCCATTACCTGAATGTCTTGAATAATGAATTTGAATTGAGGTGACCGTTCAGTCCATGTTTTCACCAATTCCATTGCATTATCAAAATTCTTCACATACTCTCCATACATCTTGAGGAAAGGAGCTAACTTTTGCAGAATATCTCCAATCCTAGGGGTGGTAGTCCTGCAAAGTAAGAGGGTGGAATCTCAGAGCAAACAGGGAAGAAAAGAAGTCACACAAGGTTATAAGAGGCTTCAAGCATTTAATAGAGAATCCTCCTGTTTGGGATCACCTCATATGGAGTTCCAAAATAACCATTTAAACTGACCAGAATTAACATAGGAAGAGTGTTTGTATTCTCTTTGATTACGTATAAGCATAATGGGTCATGTAGAGCATTAAAGAAAGAAACACTAGCTATAATGAAAAACTTGAAAGGTTTAGTCTATAAAACATGGCCTAATTTATTTTATTTGCAGTTTCTTAAAACTACATTATCTTTTTCTGACCATACTTTAACCTCTCAAATATCTAACATGTGGTTTTGTTTGAGGACTAAGTCCATACTGTGCAGCTTCCCTTCTCTGCCTTACATAACCATTCACAATTTAAAATAATTATTATTTATCTAATGAAACATATGAAGTAGAGAGTGTCTCTTGGATTCTAGCCTTTTGTGAGAACTTTCCCATATTTCTCCCAACTCCTGATAGCATCTTCAAATAGAATAGGAAAGCAACTGATGGAGAAGCTGAGAGAAGCTGCACTCTCAATGCACACAAAGAATGTGGATTGGCACACATGCATCTCCAAGAACTATGATGGGAAGCACATTTCATGTCTCATTTTCAAGGACACACTCAGAAACTCAGTATCTCTGGATTTCTGAAAGTCTGAAATCAATGTTGTCATAGTGGTCTAAAGTGAAGCAATCTACTGCAATTACTTCTACAGTCTCTTCCAACACATCACTTCTCCAAGAGAAAAGCTGTGCAGAAGAGAAAAGTTACTTGAATAGTGAATATTGCAGGACTGTCAAAAACTGGTCCAGTCCCAGCTGCCTCCAAGAGGGCAGAAAGAACCCGTGTAACACCTGGCAGAGGTCTGTGCTATGGCTGGACCTAGAAATTAGGGGACAAGACAGGGCGGGAACCTGGGCGCTGAAATTGCCAAGGCTCTCCACCCGCAATTAGCTTCACAGGTTTGTTCAGCCACTCTACATGCAAGCAGACAGCTACACTTTCAAAGGCAAGGTAGCGATTTAAAACAAACCCTGGCTCTTTTGATTCACTGAATGTCATTTCCCTGGGCTGTCAATTTATTGCAATATAGCAACATAATTTTTAACTTAAAATAGAATACAAATTATGCCAATTCCAACAAAACTGAAGGAAATGTGAATGTATTTCCAAAGGTCAAAAGAAAAAAACCCAAAACACAGACCTTACTAATCAAGGTTTGCATCATCTCATTTCAAACTGTCATGGCTGCAAAAAAACTAAGGAAAGGTCTGTAAAATCACACCACAGCAAAGGTGACTACAGAACAACTGCTTTCCCTTCCAACATAAAAGTTAACAGGCACCCAACAAAACCCAAAGTTGCAGTTTCAAAAGCAAAACAAATCATGAGTAGTGGCATCTAATTGACACAGATTCCAAAACTTTGTGTTGAACCAGTGAAATAACTTTACCACCACCACTACCCCAAGAGGCTGTTATGCTGTGTTCTTATATTCTTCTCAAGTATCTCTTATTGGCCATCCTCGGGTATAAAAGACTCAAGGTATTTTATCTAGTTATTTTGTTTGATAGTCTAGTGTAAGGTACTCCGGCCCACAGCAGCAGGGTTGGAACTGCATGATCTTGAATTGTATGAAATGGGATCACTGTTATGCTCTGTTATACTATTTTCATGGGAAGTACATTTCTACAAGGCTGTTTCCAGTGTTTTCAAGCCATATGTTGTAAAAGAGAGATTCAGCTCCAGCTGTTGCTCAACTCATTCAAGCTACCAATTTCATTTTTACCCAATAAGCTCAGATTCACACTGTCTTTTCTTCCAAGAAAGAATCTGCTTCTGATCTGCTTTCCCAGTTGCAATACTACATATTTTTATTGCAAGTTTTCAAAACAAACCACAACTCAAGAGAAGTGTCAGAAATTTTTATCCAGCTATTTTTGGTGGAAGCTAAAGAATAATAGAAGCACATAAACCTACTCATAGAATATACTTAATTTTGTGTGTCTAATGAGAGGATCTGCCAAGACAAGACTCTGTAGCTGGCAGAAGCTGCTGTGCCAGACAATTTCAGAGACTGGTGATGGGGAGAAAAAGTTCTCTCAGATTTTTCTTTCAGCAGTGATCAGAAAGAGCTCTCTTCAACTGCATCCTCTTTTTCTAACTCCTCCCAAAAGCATAATGTTTCAAGGACATTTAAACAGGCTGTCTTAGCACAAAGGTTGTTCTCAAGCAACGTGGAAAATATACCTGTGATGAGGTTTATTAGCTTTGCACCAACAGTTAAAGCTTATCTGCAAAAGGACTTTTCAACCTTTGAAGCTATATATCTATACACATAATTTAAGTGAGCTATTTAGCATTTTGCAAATATGTAAAGTAGCGCAACCCATCCTCTGTGCTCCATAAAGTGTCTAGAGAAGAATTTTTGGATTACACCATGAATTTAATTTCCAATATGTACAGCACTGCAATAAGGTAGTGCAAGCTGTTTTTCAAACATCTGAACTCCACTGCTTCTGAGCATGCACTCTATTGCAATCCAGGCATTCATATTTCCTATCAGATTTTTTTCAAGTGATTAAAAGAACAGGGTGGGTTTACCTTACTCAAGTCACTCTGCAAGGAACAGAAATTAAGCTCTAAGCTTTCCTATATTTCATGATTACTTATTTTATTTACTTTCTTGCATTATAGACTATATAGAGCTACCATGTGTTTGTGCATTCTATTTTTAAAGAATCATCATTTTAAAGGGCAATCATCTTACAGTCAGAAGACATATAGCTGCTGCCTAAAGCAGCACTCTGTGATCAGATATTTTCATACATGTCAGAAAAATAAATTATTTCTCATTTTTCGTGTGCCTTTTTTTTTTTTTAACAATAAAGGAGTTACATGAAAGTGTAACTGGAAATTATATATGGACAAACACTTGAATTCCTCAGAATAAATTCTAGGTAAAATGGAATAAAGGACCCAAACATGTGCTGAGGTGAAACAACTGGATGAAAAAATATTTGTAATTTCTTCTTTAATGTATCCCATCTTATTACAGAAAGCAGTAATGACAAAGGTTACAGTGCTTCAACATTAGCATAAACCGCATATGTGGTATTTATTTCAACTTACAATGAATTTATCAGGTAGCACACAATTTTAGCCTGAAGTCTTAATTTAGCAAGGCATTTGATCATGAGTAATCTCACTGGCTTCAGTGAGATACATGTCCTTTACTTTGAGCAAATGATGCAAGTCCTCTGCTGAGTCAGATCCTGATGAAGACTGGAAGAGCAGATGTTCTCCTACCCACAGTATTTCCTGGGCCTGGAGCACTTAATTATGAAGGTACCTTCTCTACCTCAACCCTGCAACAG
The DNA here is from genome assembly GCA_035222235.1 of Margarornis squamiger. Taxonomy (NCBI): domain Eukaryota; kingdom Metazoa; phylum Chordata; class Aves; order Passeriformes; family Furnariidae; genus Margarornis; species Margarornis squamiger. The sequence goes on from JAWWTY010000037.1 coordinate 61,279,896, forward strand.
AGTTTCTACAGACATGGTTTTAGCACTATATGAACCAGTGAATTGCCTCTTACCATTCTTGCATTCTTTTTTCAAGTTCTGGAAGTAAGAATTTACTGTGGAACGCATTTATTGATGAAATATTAGAAAATATTTTATTAATCACTTCAGGTGGAAATGAACCTCTGTTGGCTTCCTCAAGGAGTCTGGAATAGAATACCTGCAATACACAAAAAGAGCCCCAAACCTATAAGCCCATTATATTTAATCAATGGAAGATCCCCTATCCACCCCTCCTGCTACAACTGAGGCAAGATTAATATTTCAATAATATAGACAGGTAATGAGGAACTAATTTATTTCTTTTCCTCACTAGAAGTGAAAAGCTTCTCCTCCCCTTACACACCACGTGCTTTCTTGTAAGCTGTGAGAGCACTGCAGGCAGAGCAGACATAAGGGAAGCCAAAGCGAAGTAGTGCCATTTTGGATCAACTCCAGACATCCTGTCTGTTTTAACAGCTAGATTATCTCAGCTTTCCCAGTCTCCCAGTCATATTTTCCACTCTTCCTTTCTTTTCAATTAGCTTGATGTCTGATCATGATGTTTGGTCACTTTCCTTGTATGCTGTATCCCTTTAGCCTCTTGAAATCAAAGTAGTTGGCCAACTATGAGTGGCCCCCACATACCATTTACAGGACAGAAGGAGCCCAGTTCTGACTGGACTCTACTATGGTCTCTTTTTAAAAAAAAACACATCTATTCTTTCCTCATCAGTGGGCTCTGCCTGATTAGATGCAGCTACAAAAAGGCTAGAGACATGTGCATCTGTTAATATGCATATAAAAAAAGTACTTATGGAGATCTATTGTCCCTTGTCTCCCTTTCCCAGGCTGGAACAGACTGCACCTCCCTAGAAAGGGCTTCAGAAGTTTGGGTAAGAACTTGCAAGAGTCTGAAGGCAGGAACTTTGATCATGCCAACTAAGACAGCAGCAGTGTCATAAAAGGAAAAAAGCCATACACTTTCACATATACTTTAAAATATGCTCAATTCGCTGCATCTCTGAGAGGATAGGCAGTTAAATTTTGACAGGCTACTTTGAAGATCACAAAGATTACAAAACTTTTTAACCAAGTACAGAAATATAACAGTCCCTTCTCACTCTTCTACTTTCCTCTCATTAGCAGCAGTTGAGCACCTCTGTTTGAAGAACTCTGTCCAGTTAATATTTGGGAAACAGGCACAGGAGTAAAGCACTTATGAAGGCATCAGGGAAAATAATTGTATATCGCCCATCAGAAAAATCTGTGAGCAAAGTAAACATTATCCTTTTTTGCTTTTAGACTTCTCTAAACCCAAGATTTTTTTTTTCTACAATACTCTGGCTTCTAAAAGTCACCATACATCCATCACAATGTGAACCTGCTATGTAAACCCACTTTCATGAGGACAATTACTTAGATCCCCAAACAGCCTGAACAATTATTGTATCAGTTGAGACTTTGTACTTTTCATCAACTGTTTGTACAAGACTTATGCACTTCACCTGAGAAATTTAAACAGTGGTGCCTGAGAAAAATATAATGGAGTGAGGCAATGCAAAGCTAGAGGTATCCAGGTAAAATGTGTATGTGTTATGTGAGTAAGTAAACAAAACTTAGAAAGAAAAACAGTCAAGAACTACAGACTTTCACATTTAGGAGGTATCAGTTAGATTCTACAAAGTGTGTATGTCCAACCCCTTCCTTGCAGGAGGAGTAATTTCTGTTCATTCAATACAACTTAGTCTAAACATATAATGGAAAAAGAGAGGATATACCATTTGGAATGGTCAACTTCCTAGGTTCTCTGGCACTAAAGAAAAATTCTGATTGGGTAGAAGGATTTAGTAATTTTTTAGTGAGTGGGTGATTTCAACATTATAAAATGAAACCCTTTTCCAATTCACCAGAAGCGAAGACACAGTTATCTATCCTCTTTTTGGAAGGGCTACCAGCATACAATATTATTGCTGATAGTGCCATCTGCACACAGGGAACATATTGAATTAATATCCACAAAATTCTAATACTTTAAAAAAATGTAGTATTCTTAAAATAGAAGCATAGGCGAAGTCATGTGGCGAGAGCAAATAACTTACTGGAAAATCAGCAAAACGTGAAAAATATACCACATCTTACGTAACTTATACCCACACTTACGCATAGCCCTTTGAGTGAATTCAAGGCAACACAATAAAAGCAAATTCAAGAAAAATGTACCCCATCTAGGAGGTCAAGTCGGCTAACGTAGGCTTTTTCTGTTTGCAGAAGTTCACTGGCAATTTTGTGACGTTTCTGTTCATCTGTCTCCTGGAGGAAAATAAAAGCAGCCCTTAGGGATACTGAAGGAAGCATAATTTAATACTAAAAAAAATTTGAAGACTTATGATTACCTTACAGTCCAAAAAGCAACTGAAATCCAAGTTTCACATTTACTTGTGAAGTAGACACCAATTTTAAAAAACACAAACTTCCCAGCAGTTTAATCAACAAATAAAAAGTCAGCGAATGATAAAAATCAACAAAATTGCTGAGCAAAATTCAAAGCCTAAAACATTTAATATTTCTCAGTTTGCATAGGGATCTTTGCCAAAGCACTAACTCCCTGCTTAACAGATCAGCTCACATCCTGGTAATCGAGTACCACTGACCTTTCAGAGCTGGAAGAACTGATTTGCAGCCTAAGACGGAACAGATGGGAGTAGTCAGTGCTCACCCCCGCCCCCATTTCAAAAGTTATTGGAACTGCATGTTCTTTGCACAACAAAATTATTGAAAAATACTGTACAGAATGTTTCATGTTCATCAATACACTCATTGCTGAGTAATTGTTGACTGCAATTAGAGGACTCCATTAAGTCTTTATAGAAGTCATTTTTGCATCCTAAGGGAAGTCTTCATTTTAAAGGCTTTTATTCCACAAAATATATTTCTGATTCCTTCACTGAATGAAAACTTAAAACATTCATTCATATTTCAATATTTAACTAAATATGTTAGAATGCATAATTATAAGTTTCTAGGCAAAATTACTTCAAAACTAACAATGAAAGCACAGTCTTCTACAAAATTAAGACATTAGGAAAATGCCTCAGGCTTGCAAATGTCAGATTCAACAAAATGACACTTCCACTACAAGAGTCTTTCTCCAAATCTAGTGCTAGTCTGTTCATATCTAATGATGCCCAAGTCTTTCCTAATGCCTAAATGGCAGTCTTATCATAGTGCTTTTGGGAAAGCAGTAAGTTTTATATAAACTGTAGAAAGCCTTCATTTAAAAAATAAAATAAAATAAATAAAGGTGAAAGCTTGAAAGAGTGATTTCTGATTTCAAACTGCACACTGTTTTCCACAAGAGCATGATAAATATCTGCAAGTACACTTACAAAGATGGTTTGCAGAATACAGAATATTAAAATACAGTCTTCTATTTCAGGGACTCCAGTGGCTATTTGACCCTTTTAGGTATTCAGTAAGTATTCCAAATTTCAACACAATTCAGTTCTAGTCTGCACCGTTAACAGTCATACTGCTACATGGCAAACCTCCTCCCTAAATACAGGCTTTCAATAGTGACTTCAAAGCTGTTCATTAAATCTGTTTAAATCAGCATAGCAACCACAGTAACCTACAGAACAGTGTTTTAAGTGCTGTCAAGAGACATTGCAGGGAGCTGGATGATTAGCTATTATAGCTACAGCTTGCTGGCTAGTGCAGCCCTCTACAAACGATCTCACATGTGGACTTGAGGCACAAAACCACAGAGGCTGCTGGTTCCTCAGCAATTTATTTTTTTCTCACCCCAGAACCCCACTTTCTCCCTAAGCACTGCTATCCATAGTCTTCAGAAGATTACCTGAACCAATTCAGAGAGGGAACTCATACATAACAAAAACATCACATGAAATGAGCTGACCCCAGCTTTCCAATCCTCTCAGTATCAACTTGACACACCTTCCTAATTCTTGAACCTCAGTCTCCTTTTTGCATCACTTGCACTACCTGACACAGGGATCCTCTCCGTGGGGAAAAATGCACACCACAGATGAGTTGTCTTTTAATCACAACAGCATGTTCTTATTCCAGCATAAGAACACCCACCTACAGGGTTAGATCAGTGCAAAAATAACACAAAACTGTACTGCTACTTTTCTTTTAGGAAATTCTTGGGGAGGGAGGGGGGATGTGGGAAGGCAACTTCTCCATTATTTCAGGGAACATTTCAAACTTCTGTGACAATCTGTAACACATGGCAACTCAGCATATGAAACCAAGCAGAAATGGTTAGCGTGCTATATAGAGGATGTTTACATTACAGGCCCATGATTTTAACTGCTGACCAAAATATCAGAAGTGTAAAATAGCAATAGGTGCATCAGGAGCGACTGCAAACTTGCATCTCTATACAGATGCTTACAGCAAATATTTCAGCTGGGTCTACTTGGATATTCCTTAGTACACAGCTGCACATCATTAGAATCATTACATTACTACAGATGCTTAAGAAATTTATTTTTGAGATTAAGAAGAGGTATGAAAAATGCTGCTGAAAGTATGAACGTTTTGTACACATTTCCTAACATTGTTTTTCAATTGTCTTAAACTTGAAAAAAAAACATGGCTAATTTAATGTGGCCTTTGTGTAAGCCTAAATTCCAATTATTTCTCTTATTATCAAAACCAAACGGGAGCCATCTCCTGTCAAGAAAACTATTCCTGCCAACACAACAGTGATGCTGTATATGATTCATTCTTCTTCAGGCACAGACCTCACCCCAGGGGCTTTGACAGAGTATATTAAGCAACACAGGGTGAGAGATGTAGAGTATGAACAAATACAATTTAATTTACATTTGCGCTTGCTTCTTACTTGCATAGCAACCAGGAAAGCAGTAAAGATCATGGTATCCCTTAAGAAGCACCTATTCACAAGAAGATTAATGCATTTACATTGGGTGCTGGAGATACACAGCTTTGTTCATGTCACTGTTGCTAAAGAAGACTAAAAAGTTGTAGAATCAAGAAGCTGTTAGAACCTCTCAAGTGTTTTAGCAGTAAAACATTTCTTGGCAGAAACTTAACTTTACAAAAAAAAATTTCACCCTACTTAAATGAAAATTTCACCTTACATTTACAAATACAGGATCTCCACCAGGTTTTGCATCTGAAACATCAGAGGCCCCAACACTGCCATTAAAAGAAGACACCACCTAAGGACTTTATTAAAGATGCACAATGGATTCTTTTCCATCTGTGGCATGCAGGCAGTCTATATTCCTATTTCCTACCAGTCTCACAACAAACACTGAAACATTTGTCCTCTTGTCTTCAGTTAGCACTAGCAGCAGATTGCCCACAAGTTGTTATTCAGGAAGTGAATTGCTTGGGATGTTCTTGTACTATTCAGCCTCTGCATTTTAGACAAATCAAATTTTGTAACAGGCAGTGCTTCTGCTGCAAGGCAGGAAACCTTTCACTTTTAATTGTCTCTTTGCTTTTTATACTTCCATTTCATTACTCTCAAACTAATTCAGTAAATAAAAGAAATAAAGCATACTCTACTCTGGTTGTTTGGGGAAGATGTTTCAGATCACTGCCATATTTACTAAGTTTTGCTCAACTTTTCCAGAATCTGGAATAATCTGTCTTTAGTCAGATCTGCAGTGATAAGAGGAGGAAAATAATTTTAAGAACAACACTATTTCAAAATAAGTCTTCTTTTCCAAGTCTGAAAAGTAATTTCTGCTCTGATTTTGCACCATTCCCCAATTCAATTCACCCCATCCAGCAGTGGACTTCAGATTCCTTCTGCTGTACACGTGTGCATGTACAAAGAGAGAGCACCACTCTGTTCCCTTTCCTGAATTAAGAAATATGGCATGCAAGAAACAAGATACTTTGCATCAGTACCAAAATACATATATCAGATGCATAATATAAAGTTTGACTATGACTAACATACATCTGCTCTGTTTGCTTTTACTCAGTTGGACCTACACTTTCTTAATTAAAAAAGGCAGAAGAGTGCTGTTAGCCTGTGCAGCGCAACTTCAACTGGACTGCATCCCAGTTTTAATGTTCTGTAATGACTAAGTGGGTGCTTAGCAAAATCAGACTGTCTAATGCTCTTACTTCTTACCAATGCCTGCTTGAATGCAGAAACAGCTTAAAGCTCCACCAGAAGTCTTCTGTTGCTCATCACCCTTCCCCTATTCCAGACAGCATGGCAGCAGCTACTTAGACCACCAGAGGGCTGATTTCCACCTATAGGTTGCATTAATCCAAACTAAATGAGTGTTTGATTGTGGAAGGGGTGGCTCTTAGATCATTCTGTGTCAGACTGGCTTCTTCACCTCACTATACTGAGGGGGATGTCCTTGTTGCACAAGTAAGCTGTCATTTCAGGAAGTGCTGCTGTGACCGAGGTCAGTTTTACAGATTCAGTTCTCCACCAATGCAGACTTAAAAGTCATCCTGCATGGGTTTGGTTTGGTTTTTCACCCTTCAAGCACCAGTGAACAATACATCTAGTACCAGTCACATTACACCTCACAAGCTGACTTTGTCCATGTAAGACAGATCATGTGTTGGTTCCAGCAGCTCAAAGACAGATTTTAATGAGATTGCTGCCATTAGCATTTGCCCAGTTCCTTCCTGAACTTTACAGCAGAACTGCTTCCCATTTCAGCTTTTTCCTGAAAATGCTGCCAGCACCTTACTGCATGACTTGGATTCAAGCTTAACAGCATTGCCCACTGAGAATTCAGCACTTTGTAGGCACAGAGAGGGGAAACAGGCATTACCGAACAGGAGATAGAAACATAATGAGAGGTGTGGCAGGCTAAAGGTGCCTTGGACCGTGACCAGGCTTAGGTTTAGATCAGCATTCATTCATTACTGGGAAAAAAACAACCTCTAAAACAAACAAGAAAACTCACCAAAACCCAGCACCTTCTTGTCATTACCAAGGATACTTCATCTTAAAATGCATGAGAGACCCAGCTTTCTCACTCAGAGAATTTGCCTTCAAGCACGTATGTACATGACCCCTAGTTAACCAAACTCAGGGGCTTGGGAGGTCTGTAGTTAACTGATGCAGGTATACTCCTGACCAGCGGTGAGGAGCTTTATCAGCACTCAGCTGTTTGGCTCTGTGGTGAAGAGGAAGACCAGGAGGGTCTGCCAAGCTCCCCCTGCCAGGAGTCACACAGGGCACAGCTGGACAGAGCTGTTAATCACGTTCACTGCTTCAGTACAAGAAGAAAACCTGCATAAGCAAACTTTTAAGAGTGGAAATATGCACAGTTTTTCAGCAACTAATTTCCCAAGCCAGATTTTCTTCCACCCACTTACTTCTCTTAAGTATTCAAAACCTTCCTTACAAGGAAGTTCAGATTCATCAGATAAAAGTTGTCCTTGCTATGTATTTAGTATACTCTGAACATTGCATCTAGCTGATAGCTAGCAGACTGCCACTGCCTTTCCAGCTTTGACTTGACAACTACATCCAAATTATGGATTCACACAACAGTCCTGCCTGAAACTCTGTCAGTGCAGTTTACTACATGTGAAATTTTATTTCATATACACCAGTAACATGTGTCACTTGTAGTCTGGCACAGCCAAAGCATAGTGCCAAACATGTCCACATATTTCAGTTTCACTTTCTCTAAACCTCCGATAGCTAATAGGGAAAGAGCAAAAGAGACAAGGAAAAGAGCAGAGGAGAGCAGGGGGTGGGAAGAGGTAAGCAAAACTTCTCCCCCCCCCCCTTTTTTTTTTTCAGAGGAAAAATAACCAAAAGATTTTCAACTTTCTGACCTGCTCTTGGAAGCCTGTTTTTGTAAATAAAAACCAAGAGCAAAATGCACAAAGTAGTAATATATCAAGAATGGAACAATTTCTCTTTTTACCTTTGTTTCTACAGGTTGTTCTTGTTTACTGATTTCCTCAGTTGGTTCTTCCTTCACGTTAGTATTAATTTCTAGAGTTTCATTTTCGGATGGGAGCAGCGTATCACTGCTTGGAGTCCTGTAGCAGCTGTTAAGCATCTGTTCTTCACAGGTAGTCATACTTTGCAATGACTCTCTGCGAGTACTTTCTCCTTCCCCATTTATCAAGTTGCTGTCAATGGCATCATCTGGAACTGGGGTGGACATAGCAGAGCCACGATCTGGTAATCTCCTGTCCTCATCCTCCGGCGGGTCTTGTGCTACTACTCCATTGGCTGTGTGGAGCTGTGCAACCTGAGTTTTGTCAGTATTGTTGTTTCCCTGTTTTTGTAGTGAGTACTGGGAGGGGAGTTTTGGCTGAGGTGATGGTGTTGACCCATATCTTCCTTGAGATTTAGTAATGTGGAGAACAGAGGAATCTTTCTTCAAATCGCTAGGATTCAACGAGCTAAAAACATCAACAAACAAAACATCAATGAGATAAGACTTAAACATGGACTGAAAACAATACTGGTATGGGGAGTAGGAGAGTTGCACGATATAACCAATTCCTCCCAAACCATTATTTTCCTGTGTTAGTATTAGGAAGTTCAGGCCATTGAGACCTGGAATGCACTGAAACACACACAAACATGCACTTCTTACTGGAAGCCCAGAACACCAACCATATTGATCCATTGCATCCTCATGCGTCTTGAATCTCATTTGCAGGGGAGATTTAGATTGGAAATTAGGAAAAACTTTCCACTGAAAACATTGTCAGGCATTGGGACAGGCTGCCCAGGGATGCCTTTGAGCAATCATCCCTGGAGGTATCTAAAAGATATGCAGATGTGGCACCTGAGGACATGGTTTAGTGGTGGGCTTGGCAGTGCTGGCTTAATGGTTGGATTCAATGATCTTTTGCAACGTAAATGATTCTATTATTAATTCCATGTAACAGACAAGGAAATCAAAAAAACCTGACAGATGAAGCAGCTTGCCCAAAGTGTCCCAGAAAGTATTGCTGGGTATGGAGCAAAGCTCGTGTCTCCCAATCCCCGTCCACTGCTTAAAGTAACAAGTAGTCTATTCCCTAACCCTAACTACACTTTAGTTAGAATAAATGAATTAAACATGCCCAGGAACATTTAGCATCCCTTTCGCTAGTTCAGCAGGTTAGAGATGGAACTTTAAATTTTTATTTCATTTCTTCCCCAGTTTCCTTATGTAGCAGTGTCATTCCATCATGCCACATCTGTTCTGAAGGTCTTTTCCCTCCACATTTTATCTCTGTTTTAAACATATTATCCTTTGTTCATACCTTTCGCTCTCTCTGTTTTATCTTTGAGATTTTGACTTTTAGGCCAATATAAATGCTACCCTGCTCTGTAAAAGTGTTTGGGTTCATTATAGTTCAGGGAAAAAAAAAATTTAAAAAATCACTGGAACCTGAAGTGCATTTAACAAGCCACAGTCAACTTGCTATACAGTATCATAACTGTCCTCTAACACACTGTTCCTAGTATGGACTTTCATCTTCTGGAAAGATGATAACTGCTTACAAACTGTGTGTTTACTCCTTATTTATAGGACAGTTTACACAAATATTGCAAGCACAATCTGCACTTTCACACACAGAGCTCAAAAAAATAACTTATACTACCTTTATCTTCTTCCATCATACAACAAAAAAATATTTAAATCAGTTTTTCTTCAGTTGTGTAAAGATTATGCCTTTTTTTAATCCACTAAACTTAACTGCAGGATAAAATTAATTTACATTTTTCAACTGCCTTCACAAAGCAAAGAGATTTAATTAAGTTTTTGCCATGCCTACACGTTTATGGGCCATACAAACTAATGAAAATAAGTTATCATAACTGACAATTACAGTTTATAGTTCATGAATATGCTACCCAGCCATTTCAAGACCGCTAATTAGAAGTGAAGTTCCAACTTCACAGAAGACACATTTTGTTAGTTGAGCGCATTCGAAAAACAGGAATTGCCTCCACTGCCAGAGCAGGATATTCCAGAACTCAGCATGCTAATTATGGAAGTTTCTCATAAGCCGAGATCATAGACTTGAGGAGAATTTAGTCATTGGACAGATATTACTGGGTGTACCTAATGAATGATGAAGCAACTCAACTTCCCAAAGTCCACAAAATGTCCATACTTTTAAAGGTCTTTGAACAAGAAAGTTATCCTTGTTTTCTTTATAGTTTCCTTTGATTGTGTAATATTGAAAAAGTACCTTTACAATACAGCAGGCAAGTCCAGGAGGAAGAAATTAAGGGCTCAGTGGTGTAGGACACAATGAACCTGAGGAGTTTCCTTACAGAAAGGATAAAATTGATTTTTCTAAGAACACTGTACTGTTTAAAAGATTTGAATGACACTTTGAAGGAAGACTAGGAAATAAAGTGATAACAGAACTAAAGACTTGTGCTGTAAGAATTCATAGGACTTCCAGTGCTGCAGTAAACTCTTTTTCCCGTCTGCCATGACCAAATACAATTTCATGTCATGACCAAATACAATTAAATCTCTGCCTAATGACTGAGGTTTCTTGCAGATGAAGCTCTGAAATTATTTCTATTCCAATGAACAAAGATACTTTTACAATGTTCAGCTGCTTCCATATAAAGGACTACATTTCACCCATCTTGAGGGGAAATTTTTTCAATAAAAGTTTTAATAGTCTGGCTCCTCAGGAGCTCATGCTCTGTTGTACATCATGTACTCATTCCCACAGGGGGCATCCTTTCAGAACACCAGTATCCCATGGAAAAATGAGAAAACCACATCCAAAACTTGTAATGCTCAACTGTGTCACTGGACTGCTTCTTGAGCTGTTCCTCTGTCATGGGCTTTCTGGAAAGTTGCTCTCTTTATACAGAGCAGATACATTCAAACCTTCTGTTTCAGAGCTTATAATGTGTCTTATTAAAGATGCATCACATACATCTAATTAAAGACACCCAAGTAACACTACTTTTTGAAAGCATTGTTCGCTGTGGTTCATGTGTCCCAAAGGTCCAAATGTTTCCTGTAAAATGCAGTATCAAAACACAAGAACACTGAGCTATTCCAAAATCATTGAGTACTGCAAAGGAAACCGTTTAGAGAATGTATGCCACATCAGCACAAATAAGTCAGAGTTCACCCTCTTCACATGAATGATCTAAGAGATTAAAAGAATGTGAAATGAAAATTATGATTTCAGGTTTTTCTGTTTGCGTATAGAAGTGGGTTTTTTTCTGCAGGAACAGAAGAATTTAATATTAGCTTCAATGTTTCACTTTAAACCCAGCACTTACTTCAAATCCCTAACATTTTTCTGGATGTTTTAAAAATGCTACAAGTTTGTTTGTTTCTTTCTTTTTTCCATTTTAAAGAAAAATTAAGACTAGCATCTTATGAATGAGCATGTCTTGTACAGATCAAACATACAATCAGCTTCCATGATTTCAAAACGTGCAGTTTTGCCATCAGGCCCTCTGGCAGGGATGGGTGTGAGCACTACTGTGCTACCATTCTCCCTCACAGGTTCAAGTCCCAGCAATCCATATACAGCAAACAGAGTTACAAACGCATTCAAACTATTACATACCTGCCTCCCTCAAAACGATTGATGAGATCTGACACTTTACTGGACTTTTCCTTTGCAACACTAGAAACAGCAGCAGGGGTCTCTTCCTCCATTCTTGGTTTGTGATTTGCTAAAGCTTTATGCCTGGGGGTTTGGTATGTTGCCGTCTGCAGATGAATTGGCTTTGGAGGCACTGCAAACAACAACAACAACAACAACAACAACAATCAATCACTCATGTTTCTTTGAGCTGCCAGAATACAGAATCATAGAATGGTTTGTGTTGGAAGGGACCTTAAAGATCATCTAATTCCAAACCCCCTGCCATGGGCAGGGACACTTTCCACTAGACCAGGTTACTCTCACATATGAGACTTTTGGATAAAAACTTACTGCAGTAATGAGAAAGAGATGCTAATGGCTTTAATTAACCTTAAAGTTGCTTTATGAATACAGGGACTTCATATAGTTCTTTATGCACTCTTGGGGATCTTGTTACGTTTCATTACTGAAAGCAGAACCATATGCTAATTTGATAAGCTAGAAAACTAGGGAATTGCCTTGTTTGTTTGGTTTTATAGCGTACTGTAGTAAATACATAAGTGGCCTCCATAAACAGAGGCTTTATAATAAAAAAGAATTGAGCACAAAAGACCTAGCTGTACTGTAGAGCTCAAGAGAGAGTTTTAAATTGCTGCCCCAAAATTCTGGTGCTCTCATTCTTTAACTTACCCCTTGAGACTTCAATAACAATCATTAATGGAAAAGGTATTTGCCTTCAGCTTTAAACTTCCTCTACTCGCTGAACCTTTGTCTAATTATACTGCTGAAAACCTCCCTGAAAATATTTTTTACTTTTCTTGCTTTTTCCCCATCCCTACCATAAGTCCTTCTAATTAGATTGTTAACGATCAGCCACTGTTTAATACAGCAGTGATGAGAACACAAAAGACAAGACGACATACAAAGCAACTAAATTCACACATGCTAAAGATCTTTAAATTAACTTTTATCCATTTCAGCAACTATGCAGCATTTGTGGGCAGCAAAAGCATGTCACAGACAGGGCCCAAATGTGTTCTACTATCAGAGCAATGCACATCCAGCTCCCTCAAAAAGAAATACTTAATGGAAAGGTTCTTAATTTTCAACTCTGTTCGTTCCCACACGTATTCCCAAAACATATTGTGGGGTAAATGAAAGCATTTGATATGAAATGGAAAAAAACCCAATGTATTAAAAGGCAGGTATAAATTGGCAGGAGTAGCCAATGCCCTGTCAGTGGCCCCAGGGGCTCAGCCACTGTTCCACAGACACCCCATTCCAGTGTGCCATCACCACTGGCCCTCCAGCAACTACAAAGACCAGGAAGGGAAGTAGGACAGGAACTGGCATTAGGAATCACATGCTTCTCTCGTGGTAGAAAAGAAACCCCCACTAGTACAGGATACACAACAGATGGATGTGAAAAAGCCATGTTCTCCACATTGCTGACTCTAGAATAGCTTACTAACTTACCCTGGAAAACCCCTGCACCACAGGAATGAGCTTAAATCCCATCAACTGAGATTTGAAAGGGGCATTGAAAAAATTCTTGTAAATATACTAATCACAGACTATGATAATCCAGTGTTTCTTCCAGTTTAAGGGCAATTTTCCATCTCTACCTTACATTAAATTTATAGGAGGTATTATTTGTTTGTTTCCAATAACTTAATTGCACTTAAGTGGGATTGTAGTGATTGCTACGGTTTGAGAAATACCATGAGGGACTCTATAAAGAAATGAATTTACCACAAAAAGCTTTAGACTTCAATCATATCAACTACAAATGCTGATAAATTAAGTAGTCAGAGGGAGAAGGAAGACAATTACTGTAGATCAGATGCTTTTACTGTGCATATGTGCACACTTCGCTCTTGGAAGCTTTATATCTATTAACACAAGCAGGGAAAGCAAGTTTGAGGAAGGATGAAGAACAGAAAGATGACTCATAATCACTTCTGAAACAGTTACATTTCAACCCCGAAACAAGCAGACTATTAAATTGTGTAACTGCTTCAGTATCTGTAGTAATTGAAGTCCCTCCTGAGAAGCCGCATGCAGTTTCTCAGCCGCAGCTGCAGTGCAGGGCAGCAGCTTTCCCTACATTCCCTCTTCTCAGGGAGTTTGGAGAAGGTCTGGCAGAATTAGGCCAATGAGCATCAGATAATTGTCCAAGCTCTGAATAGCTTGCTGTGCTGACAAAGGCGATGGGACAGCGGAAAAAGGTGACATAAGCGGGCTGGGAAAAAGCAGGACACATAATTGAGTGTAAGCACTGCCATTCCCTCAGGGAGGAGATGGGCAGGAAAGGGGGCACTGAGTGGATTTGCTGACCAGGACCACACGAGTTTGTAGGAACAGTGCTGGCTCTTGCAACGGACTTTGTATAACCCCATTCCTGTGAAATCTCTTATGTAATGAACTTATACATCTCTTCAATTCTTTTGTACATCTCATAAAATGTTAATACCCTCACAAGGATATATTAAAACTACTAGACTATAGGGAATTAATGTCTACTGATAAAGGAGAAGGAATTAGTTGGAAGTTATTTTTACATTGGATCCACTGGGACAAAAATCAAATTCTAGGACATTCTGTGGAGGTGTCACACACTTTTGCAGCTATTACTGAAAAACCACAACTTAGCAACATTTAGGTAGGGCAAGCATGAGGAACCTCTGGTCAAACTGGACAATCCCCCTACACTGAAAATCCCTGTAATGTCCTCAGAAGAGAACCACAAACCAAACAGCCAGACCAATTCACTTATGCAAGACATTTTAGTCTTTACTTCCTATTAGCATCTAACAGGCAGCATTTCCCCTAACCAGCTGCTGCTGTAGCTACTGTATGGTTTAGAAATAGAGCAATGGAGAGAAGATAGTCACAAGTTCAATGGAAAGAAAAGAATTGGTAGTGGTAAAAAAACCCAACCCCAACCCTTCCTGTAAGGTCAGCCTTGTTAACAGGGATTATGGAAAATAAATTCCATTAATGCTCCCCTCAATGTACTTCTGTAGTGTTTTGTTTTAATCAGATTATTTTTCAATGTGCACACAGCTAGGATCTTAAGGAAGAAAAAAAAAGAAAAGACTGGCCCATTGTAGTAACCGTCATAATACAGAGCTCTGCTTGAGTCTATAAATACTCGTCTCTATACTGTAGAATTTTGAGCTCATTAGGAGACACAAACTGCATATTCTGCTCAAAGAAAACCCTACCATATACTCAGGTAGCTTACACTGTATCCCACTAGCCATAAGGAAGATTTATGGTGCAGTGCCTAGTTGTGCATTTGACTTTGCACACATACATAAGGGAACGGGAGGTAATGCTACAAATGGCTCAGAAAGCACAACCACCTCTGTGGACTCCAAAGCATATTAGCAAAGGTATTTATCTCTTCCCTTGGAAAGTGTAAGGTGTTCAATCTCCATCCATGTGTTTAACTCCTGATAGTTAAAAATGCTGCTGTGACTCGACTCAATGAAAATACCTTTAAAAGTTCCTGTGGCAAGCAACTAGAGCTTCCCTGGCTGAGTCATCCACCACCACCTTCAGGAGGATAAAGTGAGCACAACTGGATAGATGCCAAATATTCACACTCTTAAGAACAGTATTAAGTAACTAATAACCTGGACTCAGCAGAAAGAGAGAAAAAGTCATCTTCTCTTTCAGATGTACATTTCCGTATTTTTAGATCACACCAGAAGAAATATCTTCCAATGCTATATCAAGAAAGAAGACCAGTAATAATCAGATGCATTTTGTTCTCTCATTTGTCTTCTTCCCAGAGATATTTGGGATTTGGCAGTTTTATTGATAAAAGAGACTTTGTAGTGGGTTTCTTAAAGCACCACTGAGACTGAAGAAGCCTACCTAGGAACAGTTCTCAGGTTTAGTTCAATTCACCTTTAACTGTACGAGTTTCATTTGCCAGAGGAGCACAGTCTACATTTCAGACCTTTAAGAATTTTCTCAGCTTTTTTAGGTTCAGACCACTGAACATTTTCAAAACCACAGAATATCCTATAATTAAGTGAGAAAGGAAGACAGGATTGATGCTACACAGCAGACAGTCAGCTAAAACTGATGCTGACGTCTACGTGTTAAATGTCTTGTGTCCTTATCATTTCACAGTAGCACAAACCAGACTGTCTTTTGGAGTGGAAATTAATCTCCAACTCAAACAAAAATGCCTCTTCAGCCTCAGCAGGAGATTCATAAGAACTACTAAGCTCTCATTAGAAAAATTTAAATGAGCAACAGATGCACAGTCTTGAACTGACAAGACACTTCATTGCTTTGAAGAAGTGTTGACATTTCAATATATTTTGCATCCTACAATAAAGCTGCCTGGTACAGACAACAGTTTCAGTGCCCAGTGTTTAGTAACTGGGCATCATAAAAAAACTCATACAAGAGGTTGAAAAAACAAGGAATAGAAGAAACTAGGAAAAAAAGGTCAATTTTTACATGTCATTCTATATACATTCTGCTATTGCTAGGTTCGGATCACTGCCGAAAATATTTGTAGGTAAGGGCAAATTTTAAATTATTTAACAAATTGCTTCCTCTGTCATGTATCATCTTTGTCTTGGAACCTGGTAGCACATTTTGCTATTTCCACTCATCCCCTCCAGTCTGGATTAGTCTGCTTTGTCAGAGAGCACACTGCATTGGTACAAAGGCAAAGCACCAGGTTCCACAGCTGGGACAGACTGTGGCTGCTTTGCTCCACAGCCCTGATTTCTTTGCTTAACTCCCTCACTGGTCTTCATCCAGTTTCAGGCTTTGTTCCAAATTTGCAAAGATTTTCATGTATCAAACTATACTCGAGACAGAAATCTGACATATGAATTGCTAAATTGTTGATGGAAGGAACAAAAATTGATGGAAGGAATCACTGGAGAACAAAAATTGCTCTTTACTGCCAGTGTTTCAGACAGATAGCTTTTTTTCTCATTGAAATGCCAAAGAATGAAAATTAAAAGAAAGAATTTTATATTGGATTCTGAGCAGAAATTTATTCACTTGACTTAGCTACCCAGAGTGAACTGTTTCCAAATATTTAAACTACTTCTCAGAGATCAAGTACAGACAAAATAGGGTTCACTTCAAGTGCAAGATTTTGGACCTTTTCCCTCCATATTAAACCTCTATTTCCTCGATTAAAACTAAGTTTACTGAAAGTAGCTGTACTCTACTTGCAAAACAACCTCCAAGTCATTTCTATATCTCTCATTTTAATTATATGCATTTTGGTAGGTTAGATGAAGGCCATTTTGCAGTTAATACATCCAAACCCAAATATACTGGCATACAATTCAGGTCTGTCATCTTGTTTCCTCTCACTATGAAAGGACATTTAGTATTTGCATGACTGGAACAACAATTTGGAAGAACATTTCCTACTACTATAAACCAAAAACGTTTCTGCACCTGTGCACAAAAAGTTCTTTAAAATATACAGCGACCACTTTTAAAACAATTAACCAGAGCAATCTAGTCTGCTTAAATCACTTGGACTCCCAAATGCTTCTCTCAGTGATTTTATTTTGGTTTGCTTCAATTCAATTCAAAGGGGAAAAAAAAGAAAAACAACAAAGAAAAACAAAAACAAACCAAAAAAAACCTAAAACCAACCAACTATAAAATTTCAATCTGACGCACATATTTAATAGAAATAAATGGAGAAAGACACAGGCTCACGAGCAAAGCAGACACAAAATACTATTTAAAACAGTATGATTAAATATAATCTACGCAGCTGCATTTCTTAGACTACAACACTATTACTGGCTGTGGTACAATTTGGAGTAAACAATATTGACAAACACACAAGTCATGGCTAGGAAAGAGCAACAACAGCTGCATAGCTACTTGAATGAATGGGGTCCAATAATATACAACTCCTAATTGATCTAATAGCTAACATCTATAATAACTATGCTGGCTTTCTTTTGTTTTGAAAAGCTTAAAATCTTTTTATTGATTACCCATTTCTATTTATCCATTAGCAGATTTCTAAAATATTTTTCTTAGGAAGAACACATGTTTTCTTGTTAACTTTGCTGCAGAGAATTTGTTTCAGAGACATAGGAAATGGTGCAGAAAGGCTACTCAGATAAGTAATGTTTACATATAACTGGCAAAAACATCTCAGTTTACTGAACAATACTGGCAAAAGTTCTATAAAAACAAACTATACAAAAAATAATAGTTTGCTCTCATTCTCCTGAAATAAACAAAACTTTCCTGACACCCAAAAAAATTCTTCCCTCCTTAACTCTAAGATGCAAAATTCAAGATGCATTTTCCCATTAAGTCATACACAGATAGTTGTATCCACTACATGATGACCCTGTGTGATTCTTGTTTCTCTACGTGATTGAAATGTGTTCTAGTGTGTTGGGTTGGGGTGGCTTCTGTGAGAAGCTGTTAGAAGGTTCCCCCATGTCCAAGAGAGCCACTGCCAGCTGGAAGGAGCAGGAGGAGGTGCTCCACACACGGGAGCTGAGATGCCCCTGCAACCCATGGTGCAGACCGTGGTGAAGCAGCTGTCCCTCTGCAGCCCATGGAGGTCAGTGGGGGTGCAGAGACCCACCTGCAGCCCGTGGAGGGGACCCACACTGGACCAGGTGGATGTCCAAAGGAAGGCTGTGACCCCATGGGAAGCCTGCACTGAAGCAGGACCTGCTGACCTGTGGAGAGAGGAGCCCTCTCTAGAGCAGGTTTGCTGGCTGGACTTGGTACTCTGTTGGGGACCCATGCTGGAGTGGCTTGTTCTTGAAGGACTGCACCCCATGGAGAAGTGACCCATGTTGGAGCAGTTCATGAAGGACCCATGCGAAGGAGTCACATGGGAAAAGTTCATGGAGAACTGTCTCCTGTGGGAGGGACTACATGGGGAGCAGGGGAAGGACTCCTCTCTCTGAGCAGTGGCAGAAACGACCTGTGATGGGGAAGGAGTCAGAGTTCGGAGAATGAAGGAGGGGTGGGGGGAAGGTGTTTTTAAGTCTTGTTTTACTTATCATTTTCCTGCTCTGATTTTGATTGCTAATAAATCCAATTGATGTCCCTAAGTTAAGTCTGTTTTGCCCATGACGGTAATTGGTTTGTGATTCTCTCACAGCCCTTATGTCAACTCGTGAGCCTTTAGTTATATTTTTTTCTGTCCTGTCCAGTTACAGAACTGAGTGACAGCAGCTTTGGTGGGTACCTGGAATTCAGCCAGGGTCAAACTACCACATCTAGTTTTCTATAAATAATTCTTGTTTCTGTAGTATCAGCCCTGTGCCTCAGAATCCAATTCACTGAACAGCATCATGATATAAGTCTTTTAAACTCACTCTTTTTTTAACTTTAAAGATGAACAAGGTTCCTATTGCATGTCACTTCTAAAAGACATCAGTCTGGACTTGCTTTGAATTGAAGATTTCTGGAATGTAGTGACTCTGTTATGATCATCTTTAGCAGACTCATCAATATTACTGAGAAGATCACATAAAAAGATGGTTTGTGGTTTGAGTCTATATATATATTGACTTTATATATATATATGAAGTATATATATGAAGTATATATGGATATTTATACTTATACACATATAAAGTATGCATATATAAAGTATTTATATGTACATAAATATATATATGGGCTGACCTATTTAGCTTTAGAAAGTGAAAATACTATTTATGGACAGAAACAGAAAGAAGGGAAATATATTTCTACTCTATGTATGCTACTGGTCAGCTTTTACTGCACAAACATGAAGTTCCCATCTTTCCACAAACTCCTGCAGGAGGGCTCCTCTGGAGCTCTGCTAGAACTCCAAAGGCCCTGAATATCGTCCCCATCACCCCTGCCTTGAAGCCAGCCCATCAAACTCTCCAGTTCAAGAATAGTGTCAAAACCTTCCAGCTCCAGTGCAGCAATACTTTTGAAAAATAAAACAGAAATTACAGAATCATAAGGTGTTTGCAGAACATTTGTATTTCACTAGCAAGCTTTCCCCCTACGGTTTTCTTTCTGACAGATACAGTTCTTTCAAGGTGTTCTATTTCTCTTAAAAGTCTGAGGTGAAGAACAACTTCCCTAACAAAAATATTTGAAACTACTTACCTTGTGGCTTTGGATTTGAAGCTGAACGTGGGGATTGTTTGACTGGCACACTTCCATTTATTCCCTGAGCCGCTTCATTGCGTACATTCTGCTCAACTAGCCTGGTTGTGGCACCCGCTGCACAAGTTCTAGACAATATTAAGGGCTTTGGACAGATGCTGCTGCCTGAAAAATAAATGCATAAAAAAAACTGCAAGGGTAAGACACAGGATTAAATATAATAATACCTTATATTAAATATACCTTATATACCTTATATTAAGTATAAGGTATAATGACTACAAACGCATTTATTAGAGGTGCTAAGACTTCTCTACAGAGAAAATGAAAATATCTGTCTTCCTTTTAAGGGTGTCTCATCCTAAAAACACACTTTGCCTTTCACTGAAATTTATTATGTTGTTTAAACCTTGAAGAACTGGATATTAGAAAAAATATGTCCACCACGACTAGCCTAAGCCCTTCGATCAAAAGATTACAATCTTCAGACTTTTCTCTCATCTCGATTGTCAATGTGCTTGTTCAACAGAACTGTAGAAAACACAGCATTTTTGTTTGGCTATTCTACTTCTGTATTCAAACTGTGCACAAAATGCTATACATTCAAAAAGTTTATTGTATTACTGATGGTAAGATCCAAAAGTATTGCAACTTTTTTCGGGAGGAAAGGACCCCCGCTGTAAGTATTGGGAAAAAAACAGAACAAAGCACAGAGCCAGCCAACTGTTTCCTAGCAAAATGGAATTTATTCTGATTAATAGGACCTGAGGAAATTTGCTGTTGTTACGAAATCTGGAAGAAAACATAGAGGAAAGCATATTCAAACAATAGAAACTGTAATAAAAACTGATTAGAATGTGATTACTGAAGTCTCTTGCTTTAAGGTGTGAAAGCAATTGTTTCTCTAAACACAATAAAACACTTGAAATAATAATACGAAGAACTTTGAGATGTCACTAAGGTCAATATTCATTCACCTTTGAATCAAAAAAATCTACAACTTACTTGTGGGAGGAGCAAGGGAAAGGAAGAAAGCCCATTTATTGCAGTGTTGTCATTACTATTTTAATTTAAAAACAAGATTGGGGTAGATTTTGGGCACCTTGATTTATTGTTATTATTTGACACCATTTTACCTTTACATGCCTTTACTGGAGCTTTCTTTGCATGCTTCCATAAAATGCAAATCCAAACTCCATTTAACTTTTTCATAAGGTTATCCTCTAGTATCTTCTGAACAACTGCTCTGCAGAGTTTGGATGCTCTGATCTAACCCAACTCCCTCTCCCATGGCAAGATCCACCACATCAAGGCATTCCCAGCAATAGCCAAGCCTGCTCTTTGAACAGCAGTGGAAAAAGACACCACAGCTATTGCTCTGTGCTGCTCAGGGGTTCTTCAGCATTTTGTGGATTCCAACAATATTTCCAACTGTTTATTCTTTACTTCTTAGAAACTGATTTTTCCTATTAAAAACTGAGGCAGAAATTCCTCTATTTCCTTGGGTATCATCCCCATACACAAAAAGTCATATTGTACTACAGCAGTGGGAGTTCTGTCCCACGTCATTCCTCAAAATGTTACTGAAAAGGTACTTTCAGTGCCATATCTGTCTCTCCTATGGAGGTGGGAGTACTGAAAACCCTTAGAAAGATCAAGGTGATGGTACAAGGAGTTGTACCAGCAAGTTTTCCTCATCTCCATCAAAGAGTTGACAGGCTGAATTTCCCTTTCCTACAGAATCTCATACATACTGTAGCAGTTTACACTCTAATTGAGGCATCCTAAATTCAGAAACAAATTTAAAAGGAGTAACTCCTGTGGGATCAGTACGATGCACAAATTGGGTAGGCAATTGCATGTAATTTATAAACCTACATTCAGATCACTCTTAGAACTTTGCAATGAGGGTGAAAGTGTGAAGTCTTAGACCTTTCTGAAAACTAATTTGCTTGCAGATTTGACAGCTAATATGCTCCAAAATCTCCAGCTCCCAGAATGCAGCTTAGTAATGGGCATTGCTGCCATTAACTGTTTAGGCCAAGGCTAAAAATGTCCATCAAACTGGTACCTTATTTATTAAAAGGATTTCTTAAGAAAATAAGGTATGGCTGGGATCAAAACAGGAACTTAATTTACACACACAACTTTATCAAGGCACTGACTCCAGTTTAAGGTTATCACTCACAATCACTTTAAGCCGAGGCTGTTGCAGAGCTGCTGCTGAGAACAGGCCACTCTGTGGTCAGCCACTCATCCTGCCTCCTTGTCACCTTCTGCTCCAGCTTCTGCTTCTGGCTACTTCTTCCCCTATGCCAGCACCAGCACTTGTTCAACCACACAGTGAGATGAGCAGCAGAAACTATGCAGTTGAAAGCTGAAGTATATTTTGGGCCAGTTTGACCACACAGCCACCCCGGCACTCAGGCTCACACAAGGGAACAACCAAGAATATGGCTGGAAGGGGACAGGACAGCTCCTCTCAGAAGCAGCCCTTACTTAAGCTGTGATGAGCTCATTTAATTGCAACTCCAGCTCCTCAAGCAGGTATTTGGACTTTGATTCCACTTGGTTTACACGTGCACACACACACCCTTAACACGAAGGCCAGCAACACCAGGAACAGCTGAAAACAAACCTTGAAGGCAAAAACATTAGATGGCCTTAAGAATCAATTTTGTTGTCAGGATCACATGCCCCCCACTCGACTGGGCAAAATGGGTTGCATTCAGTGGGTAAAAGCCATTTTGCAAAGCTCGTGCACTGTAATACAAAACTGTAACGCAAGCAAAAGAAAAGAGTGCTTCTCTGTAGTGGAATCTTTTGCAACTACTAAAGAAAACAAAATCTTCAAGAGGTGTTCTGACCCAGGATGTGCTCTGGCTTCACACCAGCAACTCAGCCCATGGGGGTGTGGGGAAACAGAATGTCTTCAAATTAATTATTGTTGTACAAGCCATTAAATAAATTATCCATCCTCTCTGGAAGCCATATTTTCTGGAAATGGACATGCTGCAGACATTTAACCTATATTTCAAACTACTAATTCTGTTAATCGTGTCACATCCTCAAGCCATGTAAAGCTGGAATGGAAAAGGGTAATGGAAATTTAGCCACACCATACTTCTATGCAAAACTGAGCAGTCAAATTCTCTGGACAAAAAAGCATCCTGTAAGATACATGGAAATATGAGCCCTGGTTTCTTGCCAGTGACTGATATCACCTTTCAGGTGACATAGGCAATAAAATTCTGACAGAAATACAAACTCCTGGTGAAAATTCCTTTGTCTAGTGTATTGTATGCAAGTGTATTACAATACAGTAATAGATTTTGTTATAACAAAAGTCCAAACCATGTAATATTCAGCACATTACAAAACACTAAATACTCGCTCCATAAGCAGCAGCACACATTTCAGTAGGGCTGCTCAATTTTCTCCATTTAAGTAAGTAGTAACACAGTCTACCTTTACAAAACCCAGTTTTTGCCCCAGAAACAGAACATAAAATCCCATTTGATAGGCAGAAAGGCAGACATGCTGCAAAAACCTGCAGCTTTTACTGGGTGGAAGTACATTCCCATTACAATTATTTCTGACCTGGTTAAGGGAACATTTGCATATTTCTGCTATTCCTATGCACTATAAAAGAAATTTTACCTGCAATGTACAGTAAAATACTACCAGCCAGTTACTGTGTTGACTAGTACGTTATTCATACTCCCCTCTTATAATGAGGAATGATTAAATACACTGAAGAGGAGAGAAAGGTGGGTAAAGATTTAAGTAAATTTAAAAAATGGGGGCAGGTAAGAATGTAAGGGAGAAAAAGGTAATAAACAACTAACAGAAAAGAGAAATAAACACTGCAAATTTGATAAGAACTCAATTATTTTGCTTATCATCTGCAAGGAAATGACAAGCTAAAATGCTTGCAAACATGCTTGCATCGGCAAGTATGTTTAAAGCTAGGTGATGCATTATCTATTTTTTCAGAGCATTCTAATTAGAAATAACTTGGAGCCATGAACATTTAGACAAACATAATCAGCCAGCTTGAAATGCCAGTAACATGAAAAAATGGCTTATTTATACTCACAAAGGTTACACTAATGTTTTAGTACTGAGTAGGTCCTTCATCAGCAGTTTCATAAGCCAATCTCAATACCTTTAAATCTTCTGTTATATTTATTTTCATTCCCACTTATAAGCATACCACATAGTGCATCTATACTGCTCCAGCACTGTCTAATTTTTACTGCCAACCCACTCTTTATCATACATTCCGAATGAAAGAAATGCAGTATTTCTGGATGTAAACAAAGTCTACCAGAAAAGAGAAAACTGAAGTATCAAAATAAATTCTCGTAAAATGTTATAGTTATGTATACCTCATGTGTATATATAACACCTGCCATAATGGCTGTGGTCTTGATGCTCTACTGCTAAATCTTTTCATGTAACATCAGTGCAAAGCTTTGTACTTCCTACTCATCCCTGGACACAGGTGGGAGTTTAGCACTGGTTCATGGACAGTAACCAAGCCATACAATCTCCTGATCAGATCAGAAGACTGCTAAGTAGCATTGTCACTAACAGAGATGAATTCAACCACCTACTTACTCACCAAAAACTACACCTGTAGCAAGGACAAAACAAGAGTGAGCAGCTTCCTGACCACAGACAAGAAGGCAGAAAGCGGCTCTTTACCCAGGCAGCTATACCACAGATTTTGCCCATAGTTGTGTTCAAATCTGCCCTCAAAACTAAGTTTCTACTAACTTGGTACCTGCCGCGTTCCGAAGGGAGGGAAAGGAGCGAGTCCACGGCGAAGGTCAGGGGGTTAAGCCGGAACTGGTTTATTGG
>JAWWTY010000037.1:61304583-61483471 GCA_035222235.1 Margarornis squamiger
AGTGTATTACACAGATATGAGGAGTATCTATCTAATACAACAATTCACTGTCTATCTGTCAGTTCCATCCAGTCCTGAAAACTTTCTTCTGAGTTGTTCTGTGGGTTCTGCAGCCAGGGTTTTCCCACAGGTACCTACCCTCCATCGGTTTATCCCTTTCATGAGATGAACCAACATGCTGCTGAGATGCTTATACTGCTGACGCATACCCAAACATGTGTCAATAACAACCAGACTAAGCTCAAACTATTTGAAAATTAGGAGTATGGAGGAAGAGAGTAGGAAGTCTGGAAGTCCAAGTTTCTCTCATGAAAAACAAAATAAAATCTAACTTCCTCCAACTTCTATTAAATGCTACTCACACACTTGTGTTTTGATGCATATTCACCTCTCCTATTGCAGTGCTGATGGAGTTGTGAACACTTTGCAGCCACAGAGTACTACAAAAACTTCATACTGGTACTCTGTTCTGTGCACATGAGCTCTAAAGGTCAAACATCAGGCCAGCCTTTACTGTGGTGAGCTACTACTGAAATACTGCAAAGAGCTGATAACCCAACACTGCAAAAAGAGAAAAAAATAGCTTTTGCTGAAGTCAGGAGGGCTGTCTCACCAAAGAAATTAGTTTTCTTTCTGCAAAAAGGTGCTGGCCAGAAAAATAAATGGCAAATAACAGACGGTTTAGAATTATCTTTGAAAAATGGAATCTTGGCAAAGTGTAGGGGACAGATCAAGTTCTATTAAAGGATTAGTTCAGATACATATGCTGACAAAATGCAAAAATACTTTTTTTTTTCCTCTTGCAGAGTATTTCTCCAGACACAGGCAAAAACATTTAAGTTCAACAGAAGAAGGTAGACCACTTTCTGGGAATAAAAAAGATGCAAAGCATATAAGGCTCTTATTTCTAACTGCATATGAACATTAACAGAACTACCAAACAAATGATACCCTCCATTTCATGGCATTTACTGCATGGATTATATAAATCTTCAAGTAAATATGGTAGGTGTAAATTGTAGATTGCAGAAAGTGTATCGATATTGCTCTTTTATGAGAATGCACTCAAAACATCTGATGGCGAAGTGAAACAGGAAACATTACTGAACCTAAAACTGGCAGGCCAAACACTTATTACACAGTACTTCCCAAAAAACTAGAAAATATTTAACTTCTTGGTGGATATGCTACATTACACAGTAACAGAGAACAGAGGTTTCCAAACTGGGTATGCATAACACTCAGTATGGGAAACATTTGCAACAATACCCAGAGCAGTAACACAGAAGGAGAACCGAAACAAAATTCTGCAAGTTCAACTGTGCACAACATACAAAAGATATTCTAAAAGAAGAAACAACTTCACTTTTGAAATAATTTAATTTCTAATAAACTAAGGGGTGATATGCAGAGCATCAGTGATAGAACCCAAGGCCAAGCAGGAACATTCCCATACTGGCTTGTTCTAAGGTAAGATATTCCACTGGTTTGTTTTGCAGGTATTCACAAGACTCGAGCATTCAGTGTTGCCTTTTCTGTGTTTTATCAAGCTTTATAATTGTTCTGATTGGAAGAAAAACCATGCCTCTTTCCCAGGGCAAATTTCATTTTTAGACTGAAATAGAGTTTATAGTCATTGCCACATAAAGTTTGCCAAGTTACCAGCTATGGATGCCACTACATTTAAATAGGATACCTATTTAGGGCAACTTATTCAAGATTATAAAGTCCAAGCCTTGGCAGGAAGCACTAAAATATTAAGAGAATAAGATTTTTCAATTATCCCCAGATCTCAGTCTCAGCATACTCTGTATGGTGCACAGTAAGGGACTGAATGATGTATTCCACAGTCACTACAGATGTCCTGCCAATGTTGGCTACAGCAGCCAGACTCAGTGTGCCCTAGAATGTTGTCCTGTCTAGCTCTGATCTTGTTCTTTTGGCTCTGATCTAATAGTCATTTCCATGCAGGCAAACCTGGGCATCTGCTGCAATTCTTATTAAAATGAGTCAGCCATTAATGGGATTATCTTTCAATATTTGTTTAAATTTTGGATTAGCACAATAATGTAGCATGCACAGCTGATGTTGTTCCAATAAAACAAAAAGCACTGTACAGGACTTCAGATAACTGTGATTTGAAAGCAGCAGCTTATGACTGAGGTCCTCCAACAAAACCACAGCACTTTTTACACTAAGGTTGTTATGAGTCATCTACACTCAGGGACAGTGGCTTTGCTGATGGCAGTTGTTCATCAACTATTTAATGAATAATGGAGGTTTCTTAAATGAACAGAGAAAAGCAATGTTCAAACCACATCTCCAGAAAGACATATGAAGAGAGACCTCTGTGTATGAGGAGTTCTGTTTACAGGAATAAAGCACTACTCTTTCACATACTTGGTTCCTGTATTACAATACATTCCCTCAAACCTTTGTTTTCACTTTCATATTTGAATATGTATTATCAAGCCCAAAATCTAAATAGAAAATACACAATAGTGTTCTTTTACTTGTAGAGACTGTTTATGGCTTGTGTTTAATAAAATAATCACAGGATCACAGAATATGCTGAGTTGGAAGAGACCCACAAGGATTACTGAGTCCAACTCTTAGCCCTGTGCAGGACACCCCAAGAATCACACCATGTGCCTGAGAGCATTGTCCTTCTTGAACCCTGTCAGGCTTGGTGCTTCCCCCACTTCCCTGGGGAGCCCAACCACCCTCTGGGTGAAGAACCTTTCTAATATCCAACCTAAATCTCCCCTGACACAACTTCAGGCCATTCCCTCAGGCTCTGTCACTGGTCACCACAGAGCAGAGATCAGTACCTGCCCCTCCTCTTCCCCTCACGAGGAAGTTGTAACTGCAGTGAGGTCTCCCCTCAGTCTCCTCCAGGTTGAACACACCAAGTGCCCTCAGCCATTCCTCATAGCGCTTCCTTTCTAGACCCTTCACCATCTTCACTGCCCTCCTTTGGGCACTCTCTAATGGCTTAATGCCTTATACTGCAGTGACCAAAACTGCCCATAATGTTCAAGGTGAGGTCTCCCCAGTGCAGAGCAGAGCGGGACAATCCCCTTCCTTGACCAGCTAGTGATGCTTTGCCTGATGCCTCCCAGGACAGGGTTGGCCCTCCTGGCTGCCAGGGCACTGCTGACTTATTCAACTTGCCATCAACCAGGACCCCCAGGTCCCTTTCTGAGGCACTGCTTTTCAACATCTTAAAATGTCAGTATCTCTGAGCAATTTTGGACAATATTTTTTCTTTGCTTTTATTACAAGACTACAAGACTTAAAAGCAATTCCAGCTCCTGACCCTACAACCATGTACCATGAGTTTCATGTAGGTTAGAAGCACAAGGCTCAAAACCAGAAAACAAAAAAACACCAAACCCGAAAACGGGTACAGTAAGGAGCAGCAGCTTCATTGGTCCAGGATTAGGCAGGGTAAGTTGACCCTGCAGCCCAAGGCAGTCATAGCCTGCCGTTACTGCCTCATTTCTGCACCAAGTAACTTCAGGTAATTCCTCCCTCCTTGTCAGCACAAACTTTTCCCAGTTCCATAACACACAATGGCAACTTTCAGCTCACAAACTGCTTCTCACATGACTGTATTTCACAAAGTTGCAAGAGTGTCCTGAACACACACGTCCACTTCTTCTCTCACCATGATAATGGGAACATTGGTGAGCCCTGTATCTAAGGGCCACTTGCTCCCCTTCCCATCCCACTTTACAGCTTCCTACACATTTGATGAAGGAAGATGTTGAGCAAGTTTTGTATGGCTTTAGTGAGTTTCAACTGAATTAACAGCCAATTTGATTATGAACTCTAGCACAAGAAAAGATCAACAGGATACACCTCCACTGAGTTTTCCCAAAATTATTTTTTCATTTCAGTTGTCTGTGTAGAGTTGTGTGAAGTGAGCAATGTGCCCTCAACTATTATTTTATGTAACACTGAAATTTTTCACTAAGTTTTTGTCACCAGCATATTTTGCACAGATGGTAATCATCATTTTCCAAATGTCCTGAGCTCCTATTTACTCAACAAGACACACCATTTGTGTAAGCAGATTTACTGATCACAGAAGAAACACTTGTGTGGCCAAGGGTTGTAGCACTGAGCCTTCTGTTTGTTTCACCTTATTTGTCAAGTTTTAAGACGATTTACTGTCTTCTTCCTTTTTATCATGTCTCAGATAAACTGCATGACACCATGCTGAGCAGCACAGCCTAAATTCATATTAACAAGAGCACCTGCAATACAGGGGTCACATGAATTAAAGAATGCAGCTATCTCATAAAAAAAAACTGGAATAATTCAAGAGGATATATTAATATATACCTACCAGGCAAGTGCAGTGATTACTCAGACAATAAAAAAGATCTTCCCTTCTGTAATTCATAGGCCATTATAAAATAATGTGTTCAAATAAATTTGATCTAACTACAAATTTCACCATTTTGTTCAGTATATGTTCCTCTGAACTTCTGTAACCAGTCACTGACATTTCATCTTGTTCACTGCCAGTTATCTGTCCAGTTTATTTCAACTCAGAACTATTTTAGAAACTATCCATATGCTTTGAGACATGAAATTAGCTACTTTTGTAGATAAAAGGTCTAAAGGAAAGCATTTTTAGAAAAAAGGATGCTAAAACAACCCAAAGCAAATGCCTCCACAGACCCAAGAGGGAAAAAAATAATATATCTAATTACAGAAGGTTGAAACTGTAATTGATTTATTAGTTCAGAAGATCTGAGCAGAAGTTGTATAAATACGCACACTGAAAGCATTCAAGTAATTTAAAGATATAAATACATAATACAGCATATCCAAAATGCAGAACAGCCAAAAATACAAACAGAAGTCAATTACTCAATACAAGTCAATAAAATCATCACGGATAGATGGAAACTTTCCCTCATCCAGCTGCTGAGGCAGTTCATGTGTCCCGCCAACATCTGACAACCTGAAGCTCATCCAGCAGCCAGCTGTCACGGACACAAGTTGTTCCACCCATCTCCCTCCCTCCTCCTGGCTGCCTGCTCCCACCACTTTCTGTGCACCAGTGTTGGCACACATCTAGCCTCAGGATGCGGTCTGGGAAAGTTAAGCCATCAGCAATGCAATGCCGCCAAAAAATAAAGCAGCCGGTTTCATGCATTCATTCACCTTAGATACACTGGAGCTTGGGCAAAGATGCAAAAGTATTGATAGGGAAAGGAAGACAGGACTTCCTTTCCAGAAGCAAGTAGCCACTAGATAATATTGATTTTGTTGACTCATATCTCAAAGGGGTTGGAGCAAACAGTAGGGAAGGAAAGGGAAAAAAAAATAATCAAAAAACCATTATCTAAAAATGGATGGCTTGAAATATGCCCTAATTATAGAACAGGCGGCAGGGTATTCACTGCACAATAGCATTACAGCAGGCTACCAGGCACTACTCCCTGTTACATGAACGATTACAAGTAAATGCAAAATCATGAACTTTATGATGGAGAACAAAGCGCGGGTGGAAAGGGACTCTGAGCCCCTCGGAGCGGCTCCAGCGGTGCAGCTGTGTGGCACCCTGGCTGCTTTGTCCTGAATGCCTTTCCTCCCCCAAGCCCGGGGCAGCCAGCCTGCTGTCAGGCTCCCCAAGCACTTCAGTCTCCCTGCCAAGTAATTAACAACCATCATCTACGAAACAGAAAAACAAGCAGTTCCCTGGGAATGCTCACTGCACCAAACCAGCAATATAAAGAACCCAAAGCTGGACACTTCACAAGAATTCAAGTGCTTCCTGCTTTTGACCTGGTTGAGGGAAAAAAAGTGAAGAATAGCCACAAAAAGCCTCGTTTAAGTACATTTAGAGCCTTCCTGTGAAATCATTCAAGAAGGACCTTCCTTGTCCGGTCCCTTTAAAGCCTACCATAATTATGCCAGCTTTTATGCTGTTTCTTTTCCATAAGGAACAAGAGACCTATCAGCATTTCACACTAACTCACTGGTTCATAATCATCCTTACGTAAGGAAATCAAATACTAGCTGCTTGGAATCCAAATGGGGGAAAATCCCTTAGCCCTGGATTGCCAGACATGACTACAGAATTCACTCCAGATTAACAGACCTGCACATGAATACAGTTGCCCCTTGAACATTATATAGATTGAAACAGCTTTACATTTCATGCTATGAAACTGGTTGAGAGAATCAAATTCAGAATTGTTCTACTGTTTGGTCCTCTCTCCTCTCTTCTCCAGACTTCCATTTCAAATGTCCTGGTTTGGGGGTTTTTTGGCCTTTTTTTTTTTTTTTTTACAGAAAAAGAACAACTGTATTATGAATTTCAATTGTCATTTCTTACAACTTCTGAAGATGAAGAATTCAAGTATTTTGTTATGCAAAAACTGGATAAATATTTACTATACTGTTCTAAAAAGCTTAATACTCATGAATATTTATCTTTGAGTGTGCAAATGGATAGGAAATGTATTAGTGGGGGGGTGGTGTGGAGGGAAAAGCAGTCACGCGATGCAAAAATACATTAAACACAACTATGCTTCAGGAAGAGAAATCATTTTGTTTTGACCAACACATCTCAAGGATGTGCAACCCTTCACTTTGCAAACATTTCAAAATGAAAATGTTTGAAGGCCCCAGGGCAGACAAAAAAAAGGCTATTCCCATCCAAATCGCAGCTACCCCAGGCAAAGCGAGACAGCCCCCCACCAAAAAGTGCAAAGTTTCACCCTCTCCATCCCTCCACATCCCCATGGCTCCCACTCCTTACTTCGTACCAGCTCTAAGGCTCGTTGGGTTTCTCTCCAGGTCAGTGTAACCCTCTGCAGCTCAGTACAAATGGATATGGGTTTTATCACCAGAGTTTTGTGCTGTGGGAGTGAACTGAATTGGTTCATGCATGAGACCAAAAGTCTGGGAAAGCCCCAGGGAGGGACTGGGCAGCCTCCTGGCAGCAACTGCCCACTGGATCACTTGAGCTGCTTGCAGAATTCCAACCCAACAAAATGTTGCTGACTCCTATGCAATATTTACTATTTTCCTTAGAGCCTCAGTTTTTGGCATCAGAAGAAAGAGCATCAAAACAGTCACTAAAAAAAAAGTGGACAGTTTCCATCTTGGGGAAGAAAGTTTTCCAAAACACAGAGCAAATAAAATCTACAAAACTACTCTTAAAAAGCAACATTTGTTTAAGGTTAAACATTTAATGTTTTTTATAGTATACCAGGTTTGGCAGTACTACAATCCCTCTCCACCTCACATGACCTAAACCAGCTGTTGCCTCCACTTTTTTTTGCTCTTTTTTTTCAGTGACAAATCATGACTGTAAAGGCTTTTTCACAAGCAAGCAAGAGCACTCATAATGTGTTAAATATTTTATGGCAATCTAAAGGAAAGATTATGTTTCCTAACTACCTGTCCTTCTCAAGGTCAAGCATTGACTGTTAAACTGTAAGAAACACACAGGCACTATATTTCCAAACTCTTAACATTAAAGAAATTTAATCCTTTTGTTTTATAATAATTATAAACCCAGGAGAGAAGAGATAGGGAAGAGAACATTCCATGAATACTTTGAATTTTTAGTAAAGACTCAACAAATTCACTGGGTTTACAAGCATTAATGTAAACTAATAGACTGTCTGTCTCTGTTTATATTTCATCTACCACATAAAAGGCTAACATAAGACTCAGTGCTGCAGTCACAAAGCAAAGCATAGGGACGGCACTAATGAAAACACTTAGGTCCATTGTTGACTTCTGGGTCATGGTATCAATGAACCTTTCAAAGTGGCATGGCTTGAAATCAGTTTCCCAGCAATGCTTTCCCTTATAGCGAATACTAATATAAAATACATATATATATGTCTACAAAGTTCCAGTCTTCAAAATGTCAAAGCTCCAGAAGAGGTACATTCTACATATTTCCGTATTTGTTATGGGCCTTCAGTACTTGGAAAAACCACTTTGCTCAGGTGCCTGGACACACTCAACTGGACATTGTGATAACAAGGAATAAAGTACCATGTGAATTTATACCTTCCTATAGGCACTCCAGACATGCTATTATTCCCCTCTAACCCAGTCCCAGCATTCAGCACTGGGAGGATTTCTTTCCATTTTGGACTGAAGGCAGCCAGGGCTTCAGCAGGCAACTCACTGCTTCTCTCAAATACTGCTTGGGAGTGTCCAGGGATATTTGTCTACTCCATTTCAAACTCACACAGACTGGAACTACTGCTGTCACCATTTCTCTGTGCACACTCTATAGGTCTCCTACACCTTTCTGAGAAGGTGACATTAAGAGGTTATTCTACAGACTGGTAGAAGCTCACGAACTCTTACCCTTCAAGCCAGGTATTTGCACCATAGTCCACTCCTGCATTAACTGCTTTCATATAACTTTTAACTGGAGACTTGGAAATACGCTGTCTGGAAAATACTGTGATAGTATAATCTATGTCACCTTAAAGCACACACAAATGTACTTCACCTAGTTAATCTCCAAAAATTTTTTTTATTAAAAAAAATAAAAGATCACAGCTTCACCACTATATTCCTATATTTGACAATTAGACTGCCACTGTTAGATGTAAGTATACTGTAGGCCTAAGCCTCTGTAAACTGAAAGTAAGCCAAGGGGCAAGAGGAAAGATGAGTTGTACTACCAAAAATAGTAGTTATGGCACCACATTATACTTCCTGAAAAGTCCATAAGGATTTAATGTCTTATTTACAGGAAAAGAATATGCATTACATATCCTAGAAAATAGCTCTTAAGAGACAGATCAGTGAAAAAAAAGACTCCTACATCCACATGCAAATTCTTTTCTTGATACAGCAAAATGATATGTAAAGAGTGGGAAGAAAGGTATGATTACCATCCTTTTGGTTGGTTATTAAAAGCTGGAGGGAGAAGGGCAGTTTCCAACTTGATCATAAAACAGATAAGGAGCCAACAGAATTATTCAGAAACAAGTATTCTTTGATCCCAAGAAAAATCAGATCCCCACAAGTACTGAATTTAGGAGAGCTGGGGTAGAATTATTTGCATGCATACACTCCAAGCTTCTCTAGCAGATCTCAATATCACTCAACCAGTGACTCCCTTCCCTCTCTTTAGTCTCAGAGGGCTTTCTAGAGAGGGAGACTGGTATTATAAACCCAAAACAGATCAGCTTCATCCATCTCTCTGTGGAAAACTTAATTCAGAATATTTGCTATCTTACATTAGGCTGTTATGGTTGGGTATGCCTTTTGATTGAATTTACCCTAAGCTGAATTCTTCCAGAACTGAAAAATACACTCACTTAGAATTAAAGCAGTATTTTCAACAGTATTCTTTAAAACTCAGTTACAAGCATGTAACAGAAAAAATCTAAACCTTTCACTGGATGGTGCAATAAAAGAAAGCATTCTTTAGTTCTGGAAGCCTATTCTGTACATTTTTGCAGCATAAGCATCAGTTAAACAGAATATTGCGATGCTATACATGAAAAGCTGAGTATAAGTCACAAGTGAACATTTACTTCCTAAAACAATGTGAGATACAAATCTTAGAGCCAATGCTTACTTATAGAAATGTCCTACAGAAATCTCACAGCTATGAACAGAGGTCAATGAATCTGGCAAATAAGCCAGGAATTGAAACCACTTAAAAACACCACAGAACTGATCTGCTTTTAAGAAAGTCTCGAGCTGGTGAAAGCAGCAGCAAAACAAGCCAAAAGCAGCAGAGTTCTTGGTGTGGCAGATGTATAGGCAATCGGTTCAGGAGACTTCAAGCTCATTTACTGAGAACAGCAGGAAAAAGCCACCAGAGCATTCCAGCTGTATTGCATCATAAAGCAGCTGATGTTCACCGGCTTATTTGTTTCCAACTAGAAAGTTTAACTCTTGGTATCTCTGGACACAAACACGCCTCGGGTCTTGAAGAGATTAAACAGAAGCAACCTGTTAAGTCTTACCTGGTTCAGAAGACATTGTTTGTAAATATAATCCAGTACCACTGCACGAGGAATTGATTTTGCAATGGTAATAACCCTATGACAGGCTCACATTTATCCTATTTACAAGCCCTATAAGTTGCCAGAAAGGACTTCTCCCCAGATGTTCCGTATATGCTGACAGTTTACATGCTGGGTCTTTCAATTACACTATGCTCCTCCTCTTTGAAGGCAAGCCTGTTTTCAGAGGAAAAACGTAAGCATGCAAACCAGCCCGCTTAGAGAAGAGAGTGAAGTCTGTTCACGAGTAAAGAGGAAAAACAAAGAAATCAGCTTATGTAACCTACGAACTGCTGGAGAAAGGAGGAGGAGGGACTACTGTAAGTTGTTTTGTCTAATACTTCAGCTACTATGAAAGTTTTGTCACTATTAATTGCTTTGCTGTTTGAAATTAAAGCACTATCAAGGTTAAAGGACAAGTTAGAACACTTTTCTGTTTGGTGCCTTGTTCTCTCTTTGTATTGCATGATGCTCATTTTGAATCATCTTTCACATTTCCTACTCTCTATTTACACTTACGCCTAGAACGAAAAATATACAACACACAGGATACCAGAGCAGAGACCAAAAGAGTACATTAAAGAACTGTTGTGAAAACATTAGTTTATTTGGCATCGATTGAAATTGACTATAATAATTCAAAATCAACTTTTAAAGGGCATAAACTAGATATTGTGCTCCAGGGTACAATACAAAGATATTAGAATGAATTATGAACTCTGAAAATGCACATTTTTAAAAAAGCAAAAGGATTAACTCAAAAGGGAAGTTACTGCAAGTAACTTTCTTTTATTTTTTCAGAGCTCCCACACCATGTGATCCCTGGCTAGCACACTTTCATCTCAGCAGGAGAAAAACCGGGATTTAAATCCAGCCCTGTCAATTTGGATAATATGAATCACAATATAGTAGCCATCTTGCCATTTGCTGCAGCTGAGGTCATCATCTACCTCTGCATTGGTCCAAACCACAGGTCCCTGCAGCCCCTTCCATCACTCATGGTCCTCACACTGAAGGCTGTGCAGCAGCACAGTCCTGCAGAGCTGCTTTGAAGGAGAAGTGCCAAGGGTTACGGGGAACACACTTGCAAAACAATCCATGACTATCTGTTTTTCACCGAAGGGACAGCCCTCTGGAACAGGGCAGCTAATTATTTCCTTTCTATTGCAGATGTTGAACAGCAGGGGGTATTGCCAAAAAGTACGTTCCTCTGGTTATTCCAACACTTTGCGGTGTGTTTTTGTTCTTGAGATGAGCAGATGCAAGCTCCATGCAAAGGGATTTGAAATCTAAATGGAACCCATTTTTAGCACTTTGGCCAAGATTCACAACTGTTGTTTTTGTTTTGAGCATTTATTTTTAAACTGTTGGGCTAGGAAGATATATTTCCCCTTCCTTGATAATCCTAGCAAGTAATCCCAGGCTTCTTAAAGACACGTACAAATTTTGTTCATCCAGGCCATCAACACATCATTAAAACAAAAAATAACATTAGCTGAGTTTCATAACCAGAATAAGAGAACTCCAATGCATAGGTTATACTTCTATTCTGAAGTTCACTTCCATGAGTTCAAAGCTTGCCCCATTGCTTGGGTTTGTATATGATGTACATCTACAGAATACCTCATCTCTCCAGGAAAACCTTTGCTGAACAGATAAATGTTCTGCTCAGTTTCCCATATTTGGAACAAACCATTTTTCCCATGAGACTGTTTGGTCCATCTGCCAGTGAGGGCTTTGTCAGCCTTTCTTCAGCCTGGTGTACTCTTCCCAGTCTAGGAAAACCACTAATAATTCCTGTCATACAAGGATGTGACAGACTTTAAATTCAGATGGGATCAGCAGTACAGTTTTCAATTTTCACACAAGCAACATAGTGGGTTGGAAAACCCTAAGACAAATGGCTACAAATTGGTTGAGAGATGCAGCTGCATAAATGGTTACTGACCACTGCAAGCAAAGAAGAGAAAAGGGCTCACACAAGGAAAAGTAGGAGCCAGACAAGAAATCAAGTCTCCCTTTTGGGGAAAGGTATGTAACTGTTACAAACTTTGTAACACGCCACATGAGACGGATGACATCTGAGCTACCAAGACTCTGTTCTTCCTCAGCCTTTGCCAC
Source organism: Margarornis squamiger (assembly GCA_035222235.1). Classification (NCBI taxonomy): domain Eukaryota; kingdom Metazoa; phylum Chordata; class Aves; order Passeriformes; family Furnariidae; genus Margarornis; species Margarornis squamiger. The sequence continues at coordinate 61,316,724 of JAWWTY010000037.1, forward strand.
ATGGACAAGGCAGAGAACAGGCAAGAAGTCAGAGCTCCAACCAGCCCTGAAAGATCCACCTTGGACTGCACAGGTAACCCCCCAACTCCCCACAGCCCATGGAGAGTCACCACAGTTCTGCTACTACTCAAGGAGAGAGAAGGAATTTTACACCCATGAAGGAACCCGGGGGTTTTATTTCGTTTTCAGAAGTAGCAACATTAAAACAGCCATAAGGAAGTCACCGGTGCCCATCTTTAAAACACATGCTTAACTCTTCCTTTTTTAAAAAGGTGAAAGATTGTTTTATCTCTATTTGATTAGCTAGCAGATAAGGGGATTTGGGAGAACTGCTAGAATGGGAACATCTCATTAACCTATTCCCATGGTTTCACATGTGTTCTATGCCCCACTTTGCTTACTCTAAGAGCAGAAACATGCAAACTGCACAACACAGTTATAGCAGCAAATATTAGTTGAAAACTCATCAAGAAGAGCTGCAGCTGTGTCTTACCTGTCACCAAAACATGTCTGTGAACTTTAATAAAAGTTAATTTAAAAAAATGATAGTTTTATTAATTTTCTCTAAAAAGCAGATGAAGAGGAATGGAGAACACTAGTTAAATAAAATGTGTCATTAGTGTATAATTAAAACCATACTACTACTAAAATGAATAGTTGCTGTCATTCAGTATGACTAGAAAAACTACACAAACTAAACCCAGTATGTTTTTAGTCCTTGCACAACAGACTAGTTCTATGAAATTATGTTACCTCAAATCAAAATATTTGGCATCTGTACCACTTCATCAGTCCAATAATTAAAAGTTTTCACAAACATCTGCCAAAAAATATACAGCATTTACTTTCTTTTCCAAGCACTCCAAGTGCTTTTCAAACTAAGCACCACAGGTTTCTCTCAGTAATTTTCCCTTTTTATACAGATAAGGGGACTCAAATTACATACATAAGTCATTTCAATATTCTAAATGTGATGAAGGAAGTTGAGAGGGAAGTCACATGAGTACTGTTGGGAAACCTGGAAAGCTGAACTAAGTATTACAGAGCTACACGGGCAGCATGTCACACTGACACACATGCCCCAAACCAAATCAGCCCATATGACAGTGAATCACAGGCCAGCATTTAGTGTGGCTGTCGTGGACTGTGTCCTCCCTGCTGCAGGCTCACTTCAGGCACGGAGTGACTGTAGAGGTTTGCTGAGGATGCAGGACATGACACACAGTTTGTGCAAGCCAGTGAGGGAAAGTGATTCTTCTCTCATCCCAAGGATCAGTAACCCACCTGTCTCCCTGACACAGAAAGCAGAATGAGCACCTCTGAATTCCTGTATGAAAACAACTCTCAACATTTTTTTTTCCATGTGGGAGATCTTTAGATATCTCAGCAAGTCCAAGAGAGAAAGGCCCCTTTCACAAGGCTCCCATAAAGTAGGTATGGTTGCCTCACACTGATCTACCCCTCCCCTCTCTCCTTTACACCCCAACACTTCAAAAGCACAGCAGTTTGGACACTGGCAAAAATAAAATCATGCTTTGTCCTCATCCCAAAATAGTTCCTGAGGTGCTATTAAAAGCCTCTCTCAAAAGCCAGGCAGAGGGGTTCAGCTGGGCTCCCAGCTATTCCTAGGGCAATGGGATCAGCTACAGAGACACTACACACTCTTGTCCCAAAGTGACCCTCGACTTCTATCAGACCTTCCACATGATGTCCTTCTCATGACTCCTAGGATAGTCTAAAATCAGTAATAAGTGATTTTGTGCAGAAGCCTGGATGGATATAAACTGTACCTTAAACAAAATATTTTTAAAAAATCCAAAGCACACCATTTGTTAAATACTGCTGTCTTATTAAGCTGCATCCTTCAAGCTTTGCCATACAGGCATGTAAGAAAGGAAGAAAGAGACACATATCACAACTCAAGATTTGCAGGTATATAATGAATAAAAGAAGAGGGAAAAATTCTATACTAATTGATCTTCAGAAACTAGTGACCACCAAGAAAAGGAGGGAAAAGTCCACACAGCGGTGGGCTGGGCAGAGGGGGAATGTAGGAATGGGTATTCAGGACTGTTGCAACAACGAAAAGTAACAACAGCACCCTAAGAAGATGGGCAACTAGCCCCCTACAAGGTGAGAAACACTAAGGAACACTGGATCTGCAGGATAAACAGAAACAAGTTTGTTGAAAGGATATTTTACCCTCCCAGTTCTAAAAAATCAAAAACTCCATCACTCTTCCTGGTGCACATGCAAGGAGATGCAAAACAAGTAATCTCAAGGTAGATGTGATAAACAACTACCATGCCATAAGTAGAATGCAAATAGCAGTATTTTCCCATCCTTTTTTTCTTTTCTTCCAGCTCAGCTGTATTATGTGCCCCAAAGGGAAAGCTTGTAGTTGCACCCACAGAACACACAATAGAAGTTCTTAGAGGAAAAGAAGGTTTTGTCCGATGTTTGCACAGCATTTATCATTGTAGCATCTTTGTATCTGCAGTTTAGTCCAAGCATAGAAGTAATATAAGCAACTACAAAACTCTCCAAACAAGTAATTAAATGGTTGAAGTTCTACAAAATCAGAGAATTGTATCAAAGATCACTGAGTGGCACGTCACTGACATCTATTCTATTAGCATTCACAAAAGGACTGGTTTTGCTATGGCAACTGTATGTTTTACACTAAGCATAAAAATCTGTTTTTCTGTACCTTAAAGTATCTTCCATGCTTTAAAAAAAAAAATAAAATCCAGGAATCTATGGTTCATTTATCAATTAATCTTCTTTAGTAAAGAAAGATCAGCAATTTTTAAAGGATTTTTAGTTTTAGACATGAAAAGTGGTCAAAGGCTTTGCCTCTGTCAACTAGGTTTGATTTGCCAATTCTTCCCTTTAAAAAAAAAAAAATAATGGTTTAACAGTTCCTATTTCTAAAACTTTTTATATATATATATATATATATATATATACACACACCATAAATATATACTACGAAATTGAGAGAAAGCAGCATGTTATGATTTAGGGAAGAAACAATTACCATTTATAGTGTTATCCCTTCTATTACACTAACACAGAGTTAGAAAGTACCCACAAGGAGAAGACACTCTGGCCCTACAACCCTGTTTTTTCTCATGTCATTTTCATTGCTTTCTCCTTCCCGTGCCTGTCTCCTTGAGAAGGATGCTTTGTCAGGCTCCTGCCTCCCACACAGCTGCTGCCTTGTCCCCAGTGTCAGTATTACCTCTGACGGTGATATTTCCCTGCCAACCAGGGCACACAGCCAGACCAGAGAGCCAGGTGGTGCTAGACCAGGAGGGCAGCTCTGGTGCCTCAACAGCTTGGGGTCATGATGTAGTTGTTACCACAGAAACCCACACCCTTCCTTAAAGAAGAGTGGAAAAAAAGAAGGAGGAAAAAGGCTGTGATCTACCTTTAAAGTTTTGCACTATCCACCTTTACTCACCTTTACACATCTAACACCATTTAACATATTTCCAAAACAGCACAGACCCATTTTCCAGTTAACTGAGATTTAGGTCACACACACACAAAACACACGTGTAACCCACAAAAAATCCCCACAACCCAAGCCAGGAAGACCAGCACACAGAATTCTCCTAAGATTCTGCAGTACAGTGAAAGGCTGAATTCATAATTTAAAAATTACCTCTGCCACATTAGAAATCCAAACATGAAAGACTCATAAGTGAAGCAGGTCAGATTACAGTGGCCATGATTTCACCTCCTTATAAAAATCAAATTCGGGCAGGGCTAGATGCTAAAAATAAAGTACAAATTATTAGTGGTTTGAGTTAATAATAAACCACATGGTGGATTCAGAATAAACAGCAGAGTGGAATAATCAGTACATTTCTGGGGTAAATAAGAGCATACATACCGTGGTCAGCAAAGGGGAAAAAAAAAAAAAAATCAATCAAAAACTCCATGTCTGACAAGAAACAGCAGCAAATGTTTGGGTGACCCCCACAGAAGGCAGCAAACACAACCCCCACAGCTTACAGAATCACTTTATGCACCACCCATGCCAGCAGATGCATTTGTGCAACCACACTCTACCAGATGCTGGAAGCCATATTAACCATGAATTTGTTTAGTCTTTCTCTGAATCTCATTTCTATTTCTTAAACAGAGTATGTGACAGTACAGGCATTTTCAATTTATTCCACCTTAACTCTGACTCCATACTTTCCAAGGAAGAGAAACTTGAAGGCACAATGCATTTCCCCTTTCACCTTTCTCCAACCTTCCTGTCACATTATAGAAGGCATCAAATTAACTTTCACCAGAACACATCAGTTCCTAAAAATCACAGAACCATAGAATGGTTTGGGTGGGAAGGGACCTTTAGAGACCGTGCAGTCCAGACCTCCTGCATGGGCAGGGACATCATTCACTCCATTATATCTCAGGGTAAAAAATTTCACTGTCTGTTCACAACTATTTCCTTCTGCCTCAAATACATACACAGCTTTAGCCTCCTGACTTGGTCCTGTTACAGCCAACTTAACCTAGTATTTAAAGGCCAGTCAGCAAATTGGGACCTTCTCTGCAGAGCTTTTTCTCCCCTGCCATTAATACATAGAGTAGTGTTTTTTCCAGTCCATCCAGCCTTGCATATCTCAAGTGTCCAGAGAAAAGTGATCAAAAGGAATTCCACAAACCAATTTATTTCAAAAAAAGAAGGTAAAAATACAGGCAGCGGTGACAAATAAGAGAACGTAGATGCGCATTTCAGCTTTTGGAGCAATAAGAGTGCAAGATCAGAGACATCTGCAACTGTTTTACATAGTGAAGTTGTACTGATAGTTAAACGTTGCCTTTGAGACCACATCAGCACTAATGAAATTGTAATTTCCTTTAAATCATTGCCATCCACACACCAGACCTCATCAGCCAGACAGTAATAACTTTTCATCATTTATTTCAACACAAAAGCAATCAATAAGTTTTACTGCACGGTTCTTGCACTGCTATGTCTGAACTCTAAGAACCTGGAATAAGAGAAGATGCCAGCTATAAAACACACACAGTCAAGTTTCACTGTTGTCTTTCTTATGGAAAGAGATTTTAAAACACCACCCAATTTTGAGATAAACTGGATTAAATCAATTTCAGTGCAAAGAAAATCTTAATCTACTAAAACATGATCAACAGACAACATTATAAAGAGCAGTAAGTAGATCACAATGGATTGAGAGGCTTTTCCCTCTCACCATTACTGTGTCCGGGGCATTGTTTTGCACTAAATATGTTTAGTATCAGATTGCAGGGATATCACACTTCTGTTCACACAAGCTGTGGATGCTCCATGGAAGACATACACACATACACAAAAAACCCACCTCAGCTAAGTTTCACACCTGTGTTTAAAAAGCAAGTGAAAAAGCATTCTTCAATTTTCAGAATTTTTCAACAGCAGGAAAATTTTGGAAAATTTTCAGGCATACCAGAGAAACATCACGAATAAGACCAGTAACATCAGAAACAAGATAAATCTGGAAAATTTAGCCCAATTGTTCAGAAAGACTGTATTTTATAACCAGTGAAACCAGCTTTATAAACACATACACACAAAAATGTTCTGTCTCTTATAGCAGAAAACAGGCCACATCTTGCGGAACAAGTGATAATATGGGGGAAATTTGTGGACAAGGTGCTTTATCTGCAGTGATCCAGACTAAGATTTTAAAAAGAACATTTACCCAAAATAACTGAATGCTACCAGACAACAGAGGAGTGCAGCATTGCTGACTTGACTTTACTAAGGGCACTGCTAACTGTGAATATTTCACTGCGTTAGATTTTAACTGCTGTGTTTCAGTTCTTAGGCAAAGCTCCAGTTCCATCACTAGACCTTCAAATGTATTTTGGCTCATAGCAGCTATCTTTAAGAGTGTTTGTAGCAGCTTCCACAGTTAAAACTGACTTACACACAGAAATCTTGACAAGCCAAGGGACTAAAACACTTGCCAGTTACATTACAGTGGGTGGCCAAGTCATAACAGCAGCATAAGGCTCCAAGCAATGGCGTGAACAAGAGCTGCTGAAGAGAACACACACCAAAATTAGTCTTGGAAACTGCCTTGTCACACAGAACTGCCAGAGAACCATCTCAGAAGAAAAGGAAAGTGGTATAGGATCTTTAAAGACAGATAGCAGGTAATCTTCTCTAACCTATGAACCCTTTTGATAATTTAGGGAGCTGAACAATACTCAATCACCTTGAACACAAGTAAAATGAGCGTCAGATTATTGATTCTAGGTATTAGATCTTAATCTCGATGTAGCTGCTGCAAGTATGGTATGGGAAGCCATAAAAATATTTTGAGTTACAAAAAAGACACTTCATGCTTTCACTCATCTTCCTGAGGCTCAGTGACCTCCTTAAAAAAGGGAAGAGAAAAAAAAAAAAATTAAAAAAAAAAATTAACTTCTGTAGGAAACAGGACAGGGGTATAGAAGCACAAAAAGGATGCTGGGACTGAGGAGGAGACACCAGGAAGAAAAATTCCAAGTGAGAAGTTCAGGTCTTGCCTGCAGGAATAGCTCATTACAGAGTCAACTTGTTCTTTCAAGTAATATTACAAGCTCTTGAGCTAATTTTCCCTTTTGAGTTCTACTACTTAAACAGCAGCTATGCTCAGCACCACTCCAGGGAATACACCACACCACCCATGGCACTCCTTAACGCCTGCAAAACAAAACCCTTGGTTGTAGAAGACACTGTAATTCAGGTCTTCTGCAGCCTCAATCCCCTGTTCACAGGCCTTTGCTAAAAAGGCTTTCATGATATTTTGTTTCAATATTAGCTATCAAATCTAAAGCAGGTACTCAGAACTATAACCACACCACCACATAACTGGGTAGCTGAAGGTGGATTTTTGGGGTTTTAGTAAGTGTTACTACAAGCAGAAGTGGAACAGACAAGTTTCAACACTGCAACTACCAGGGTTAGCTGCATCCCTACCATCTGCATGAAGGTAAAGTGCTTCTGTGGTGATGGGAAAACCACAGCAAAAAAGTACAGTCTGAAGAATACACAAGTCAGTAAATGTTACTGATGTCAGATAGTCAAGAACAAGTACAAAAAATGTGCACTAAAGGTCCCTCCAAAGATCAGCAGCTGGAAAAGCACTTCTCCTTGAAAAAGCACTTCTACTACCATCTGTCACAATTATTCTTCCCTCTGATTCAAAATTTGGCTGCTTTGGGTTCCCATTCTTCTGAAGCACTGGAGACTGGCTGTGGCTATTGAGTCCAGGAAGCACCATCCTGTTAGTAGAATTAATGTTTCCAAGTGCCTGCTTAAGTTTTCTGCTATCCATCATCATTTAGGACAGTTTAAACTTCTAAGTTTGCTTCCCACAGCCAGTAAAAGTCTGTGATTTGCAGTGTGCCAGAAGAAAAGCCTGCTGAACAACTAAATGACATGTAAGTTACATGGCTACCTGTGACTGAAGGGGAAGCCCACACAAAACCCCCTCAGTGACCAAATGGCTTCTTCCAGTCCCAAGCTCCACATTCCCAAGTGCACTCAAGGACTTACTTTGCTGAGATATTCATCAAAAAGTAAACAATTCCCATGTCTCTATCAGTACAAGCAGTATTTTTATACTTAAAATGAACGGCCAATTATATAGTAAGAGCAACTGGATGAACGGAAAAAAAATCAAGTCAGAAATAATTGCTCTTCAAGATACTCTGTTGCTGGCATGCAGCCATTTCTCCCCACCCTGTTCTTCTCCCAACTTTGAATAACAATTACCTGGGAGGAATATTTTCTGAAATCATTTGCAGGAGAGCTCTGAGTCTTCAAGTTCTCCAATTAGACTCTTCAACAAGGTGGGACTTCAAGGGAGGCCAAAAGTACTTCTGCACTAAAAGCAAGCCCCTCTCAAAAAGACTAAAAATTATGCCACAGTTCCAAGATAGAACATAAATCTGGGCATTGCCAGTCTCTCCCATTTAGTTACTCGTTGTCTCACTGCACTGGGTTAGTGTGGTGATCTACTTTACAACAAACTCAACAAATTTGACATTTTTTAAAATATGCTAAAGCTCTTTCCAGCATCAAGAAAAAAGTGTTAGCGCCTGCATTTTGACCCCACCCATACAAAGCATAAAAGACACCAGCAATTTTACATGACTAAGGCCGGGCAGAGAGACCAACAGCAGCAGTGCCTGTGTCAGCAGGTTTATCCTCCCACATCCAGCGTCCAGAGAACTCCATTATTTCATGGGAGCTGCAAAGAGAACAGTCTGTAAACAGGCACCAGGACTTTCTAAAACAGTTGACCCTTCAGAGGGAGCTGCAGGCTTTAACCTTGAAGTAGCCATGCTTTGGTAAGGAGACAGTAAGGAGCCTGGGCTTTTTTGTTTGTTTGTTTGTTTGTTTTAATGTTCACTATACATCACTAAACAGCAGAAGTAAAAATCATTTTGAAAATTAAGCATGTTTAAAACTTCCATCAAGCAGCAGCCCAAACACAATGTATAAATAAATCCAAGTCATGTCAAACAGCATTCCACAGTCATGTGTCAAGTGAAAAGCAGAAAGACTTGTCTGTTTGAAGAAAACAATTGTGATCGTTTATGCACAAGCCAGCTTCCTATATATTGACTCAGGATTTTACCATTTAATGACAAGTTTCCTGAAAGTAGTCTGTAATGTCTGTAGTAAGTACAGACATTATAAACAAGATTATTATGAGCCCACTATATACTAGGCTGTATTTCCAGACACTATTTATTTGGGAGTTCATTCAAAACATCCCTTTTTTTGTGAGCTTATGTACCTAAACTTAGCTTACACTCTTAAAAATCCTCAAAGCAAATCACTATTCAGTATGACCCTCCACCTCTGCTGGTCCCCAAAGCCTGTATTTTAGAATAAATCTCCTTCAAGAGATCATAGAGCAGATTACACTGACAATCATTTGTTTGCATTAAGCATAAACATCAGAGCCACTTGTAATAATCTAACAAAGATTTAAAAAAAATATTTAAAAAAAAAAAATCATTTGTTTCCAACAGACATTTAACAGCTTCTCTGTTACACGGAAATGGGATGTCTACTCTGAAAGGCCAGATGCTCAAATGGATTAAAGAGTGTCTAGCCTTTAAATCTGGCATCAACAAATCAACACTGACCTAGTGACCTAAACTAAAATTTAACAATAATAAAAAAGTATTCTACAGACACATACAGACCAATCAAGACAGAAGTAAAGAAATTCTTCTCTGAAGACTATTTGGACATTTACATGGTGCTCATCAGAGAATATAATAAGAGCTAGAGAATGCAGAATGTAAAGTCCCCTATTTATCCTTGAAACACTTTTAGCAAAGGCAGTGGAAAAGCAAGCTTCTCCGCACACCAACAGTCAGCAGTCAGGAGAAATCATCCCTGGAAAAGGTAAAAAAGCCATTACCTTTATGTCGACAGTGAATCCTGTGGGCAACAGCAACCTTCCTAGAAACAGAGCAGGGAACAGAAACACATCCCACACCAGCATAACCTTGGGGTGGTTGCCCTTCCCTCCAGCTAGTTCCAGTGCAGCATCTGAAGGGTGAAAGTCTAATCTCTTTCCAAGCACAAAAGCCAATCTCCCTCCTGCACTCTTTTTAACGCAATTACAGACCTGTGACTTGCACGTGTGAACAAGTCCACTGCAGCCCATTAAAAGCCAGTTTTGCATAAATCACCCCCTCCAATGGCAATGCAATACTTAAATTCTGGGGAAGGAAGGGGTTAAAAAAAAAGTTATTTTAATTTTTTAATTATAAGATGATACAGCTTCCACTAAGAGTGCTCACTCAGTTCCACCAACGTGCGAGTGTAACATAAAAGTCTGAAAGGACTTCGTGCACATAGAGCAGCCTCCCACGAGCACAAGGAAAGCTCACACACCACAAACAGTTAAAGTACTCAAAGAAATAAAAACCCCCTCAACCTCCCACACACACTTTTGTTAGGCACCAAGACTTGGAAAGCATCTTGTAGGTTAAAAATTTATCCTAGTCAAATATGTTGCAATCGTGACTTATTAACTCTGTCAGCAACTTCCCTTCCAGACTCCAATATACTGACATTTCCAGTGCATAAAAGCAGAGAGCAAATAGGTTGAAGTAGGACTGACACAGTTTTAATTAAAAGCCTGTAGTAGTGTCCTCCTCTGCACCAAATAAAAATGGCAGTACTGGCAACAGGGATGCAGCATAAGACCTTTATTTGAAAAGGGAAAGCCCATATGTGACTAAAAACATCTGCTGAAGTGACATTGTGTCTCTTTGGTGTCCAAAATTCTAATGCCCCTCATTTAAGTCAGTAATTTGAGTTGCACTAAAATGGCCATTATACATTTATTATGAAAAAATTACTACTCCTAGCTCCTACAACACAACAAAAAAAGTCTTTTCAAGGACACAAAAAGCTTACAAGCATATATTTCTAATTTTAATTTCCCCTTTAAATGAAAGCCTGCCGTCAAAACGGTCACAATATTTGCAGAGTATTCTGAAAACTCATGTCAAGTCTCCATACAATTAAGCTCTATAAGAGAAAGAGTCCGAAATGTTTGGTCAGTTGGTGAATTAGAACGAGGGGCAGAGGGTGGGAACGAAGAGTGGAAAACCTGCTCCTGCATTCTGCCTCCCTTACCCTGCCTGCTCTGAGCAAACTGGATAAAACACCCTAAACATCCATTGTATCACCAGCTCTGTTTGAACATTTCCCCCTCGTACGAAAACCAAACACGTACCACATCCAAAAAGAAATCACTCAGACAAAAAGCAATCGGCGTGAAAAGACATGTAAATCAAACAGATTTGGCAGCAAACAGCATTTCATAAAGACAAGAGATACGAATTGCTCCATTTGTGTCAGTTTGGCCAGTTATTGTTCTGACTTACTACTTTAACAACCCCAAATTAAACTGCTTGAACTGAAACAGACAAACAAAGATCCTTAAAATACAACCCCCCCACACACCCTCTTAACAATAAGCATTATTTCCGTGGTGCTGCCATCCTTAAATCATAAAGCCACCACACCAATTAAAAATTACCTACATACAGAATGAATTTGGTACTGACCTTGCAAAAAGCTCTTGGCTAGAAATCATTAACAGTTTTGGTAAAATCCTTTTATGTGCTCCTCCAGCTAGCTAATTCCAGCCTTCCATTAACGCACTCCATTGCAGATAATTGCCGACAACACACGCTCCCCTGCTTTTGCTGGTTCCCAACCCAGCGAGGATAATCACATTCCAGCAGGGAGTGAACAGATGGCAGCCTCCATGGTAACCAGTCCTCCCCAGCTAGTGGTAGCACTGGGAGACTCCCGGGGACTGGGGCAACAAGCGCTCTTTGTGCTCCAGCCTCCCAAAGCCCGAGCGAGGGCAGAGCCGGCTCCTAGGGCTGACTGGGCATGCCTGGCAGGTGCCTTGCCTTCCTTCGCAAGCAGGCACGACACCTTAACAAAAGCTGGCGACCAGGTTTAACCTTGACACTGCCTCTTCCCGCGTTGTGAGGGGGAGGTGGGGGTAAAACACCCCCTAAGATGGAGGTGAAGCTAGCGAGAGTTCTGTGTGCTAACTAATCAGAGAAATTAGCTGGGACCTGCTCTTTCCCGTGACAAAATGATTTTCTCAACGCAGGCTTATTTCCCCTGAATGGGTTTGATTTCAGCACGGTGGAAGCGTTTGCTGCCTGATCTCTATCTCCTGGACCTTGAAATTGCTCCCCTCAAGAATACTATAACCTATTGCTCAACAAGAACTGCACAGACCCTCTGTTTTGGTCTTAGAGCTTCTGTCAGGCTTATCTGCTCCACATCTGCCGAGATCAATGCTGATTCAGCAGCAGGCAAAACCAGCCTGTCTCTCTGCTGCACGGCCAGGCTGCCAGGAGAGGCGTGTCGGGAAAAGCCTCTTTTTTTTCACATCAAAGGTGTTCCTGAAACCTTTGCTCTCGCTGGGGCAGATCCTGCACAGCTACACACCTACAGCAATGGTGTGCACCAGCTCAGCGAATTCCCACCGGTGTTGTCTGGAGGGAAAAGGGAAATGGCTTTTCAAGTCTAAATGATAATGATCTAGTCTGCAAAATGAAAGGGCTTTGAAAGAACACATTAAGGCTTTTAAACACTCATGTGTTGCACAGGACCACGTCTCAAAATGTTTCAGGTTTGAAATACGGGATGTACAACAGCACAGTAGCCTGTTGACTCACTCAAACTTTCTCTCCCTGACTCTCAAAACCACTCAGCACTTATGACTAATGCCATGTCAAAAAATTGTGGGTAATTTTACTTAAAGCTGAGCCAAATTTGGACTTTAGGTTCCTGCCTGCTAATGTAGGTCTAAAAAATTATTCTTTTGAAGAAGCGAAAATGGTTTCCTTTCTCCCTTTCTCACCTTTAATCTGGTAGCTGGTCCTGCAAAGCAGTGTTTGTTCCTGTAAAAGGCTGAAAATCCCTATGCCAGAACTCGCCATCACAAAAACACCTCTTGTCTACAGGCATGGAGCCCAAAGAATTTCCTCTCTCCCTCCACCCAAATTTTCAGTTTCCCTCATCCTCACTGCACAAGGATGTCAGTTTTGTTTCACGGCAAGCTCAATGAAGTTTATATTGGTAAGAGACATCACTATTAAACTGCTGGGGGCACTAACATTGGCAGCCTTTCAGATCACTTCTGACAGTGCTTGAGTGTCTGTAACCCATAGGAGAGTCCCCACCACAGAGAGCTGAAGAGGACCCAGATTTCAGGGGGGACTCACAGAGTTCACAAGGGCACTTTGGGTACTGGTGACAGGCATGGGGCCAAACCCAGGTCTGCCAGCTTGCCCTCCACAACTAGTAGATTATTTTGACTCAGTATGTTAATTTCAATCAATTTTCTTCCTCTAAATAACCAATCTTTACATCATGAAAAGAATTCTTAAGCAAACATGGACACCAAACCTAATTATCCATCAGCAATAAGGGTAAAATAAAGAAGGAAGCCAATATCCTATTTAACTTGCCAATTTTTAATAATAAAAACTTTTCAGCATTTAAGCATAATGAAACACACCAAGAGCATTTCTTGTTTTGCCTCTTAAAAATAAAGACCATAGCTCAGAAATTAGTTTTAATATACAATAGAATTTATGTATTTATGCATTTCTGGGGGAAAAAAATGGAGCAATTACAATTCTTGGCAAACTGGCTTCAAAATTACAGGGATTCAAGTTCAGATTCAGTCTTTTTTCCCTCATGAAAGAGACCTCCTACAAAGCAATTTTCTAGATTTATGTTAATTCTAACTTTGTATTTAAAAAAATTATGTTGTTTACTGAAATATTATAAGTAATTTTGGCATTGGAAAACCTGTTCCATACACCATAAAAACCCTTAGACCATCTGTTCTTGAACAAGTACTAGCTGTACTCATTATAGGAGGATTGCTAGCAGAATGAAGGGCAACAGCAGTCAGAATCCATTTCAGCTTCTTACTTGGAATTTCTTTAATTATTAAGTCCTATTTTATACTGATACAATGGGAAAAAAATGAATAAACTACATGGAGCAGCCATCACACAAAGAAAGGGGCAGTAGGACACACTACAGTTTTTTACAGGAAGAATAGGTAGGTTATATGGAGCAACGCTAAAGAAAAGTATCCTCTGTACATATAACACAAGTTTTATTTGAGCTGCTTGAAAGAGAGAGAGGAAAACAGCACATCCAAAATGATTTTGAGAAGGGGTGGACACAGAAAAGAAAATTTAGCCATCACACCTTTTAGTTTGGCCCAGTCTGAACCAGATAGACATTTAGGAATAAATTGGTTTTAGCTGGAAGATATGAATGGAAAATAAACAACATATTGACATTCTGTCTCCTGAATTGATTCCATTGAAAGGATTGTCTTTTACAACAATGACACTGCGTGCTTCAGCTTTTTCCAGCCCCAGCTGCTATCTGGTAGATCAAGACTTTGGCATTTTATTCAGGTTGATGAAGACTCAAACTAGACTTTAGAAATGTGTTTTTCAAATCAGACATGGTTTGTATTTTTGGCAATGACAGCTTAGAAACCTGTTCACCCAAAACAAGTTATACGACATTAGAATAAGGCATACTGAAGCAGTTAGTCTCCTTTCTCTGCACAAGATTTGAAAGCTTTATAAATAAAGCCAACCATACCATTTAAGTGAGTGGTGCAAGGCCTCACACATGCATGGTTTTGAATTGTTGCCCATTTATCACACCATTTTTTAGAGTTCTACTAAAACAACCTTGTAATTTCTGACAGCTGTACCAACTGTACATTACTATCAGACATAAAAGCAAAACAATGGACCATTGACCTTCTCTATTATAGCATTACCTTTGTTTCTGAAAAGAAATCAACTGCAATATAAACACAGACTGATGGAACTGTTTAGGTTGGAAAAGACATCCAAGATCATTGAGTCCAACTGTTAACCCAGCACTGCTGTATTCACGACTAAACCATGTCCCCAAGTGTCACATCCACACAGTTTTTGAACACTTCCACAGATGGTGATTCCACCACTTCCCTGTGCAGCCAGTTCCAGTGCCTGACCACCCTTTCAGTGAAGAAATTTTTCCTAATGTACAATCTAAACCTCCCCTGGTGCAACTCAAGGCCATTTCCTCTTGTCCTGTCATTTTTTGCGTGGAGCAGGACTGATCCCCACCTTGCTATAACCTTCTTTCAGATAGTTCTAGAGAAAGATAAGGTCACCCCTGTGATTACTTTGCTCCAGATTGATCACCCCCAGCTCCCTCAGCTGTTTCTCATAAGACTTGTACTCCAGACCCTTCACCAGCTCCATTGCCCTTTATCTGGACACTCTCTGCCCTTTCTCCAGCACCTCAATGTCCTGCCTTTAGTGAAGGATCCAAAACTGAACACAGGATTCAAGCTGCAGCCCCAACAGTGCTGTGTATAGAAGCACAAAACATGTATGTATTTATTTTAGCTTCATATCATCTAGTATTGAGGAAGTTAATTTCAAGGGAAACAGGATGTCTACATTTTCAAAAGTATTATAAAAACATTCTGTAAGCAAGTATAAGGGCTGAAATCTGAGAAAATTTCCTCTTATTCTTCCAAAATTCCAGGATTTAACATGTTTTTGTGATAAGCACAGAAGGACTAAGGCTTCCACATTAGTCTGAGATGCTCCTCCTGTCTTACTTCAGCTGGCTATTTTCCTAAAAACCATAGTACATTGCAGAAGGAAAGCAATGAACTGAGCCCTGCAGACACCAAATGCTTCCCAGCAGCACCTCTGCAGATACACAGCAAATGGAGACCTCACGCCTGGTGAGTTGCACTCCCTTTACTTCCCCAGTGTTTTCAGACTGCACAGTTTCACACTGGCACATGCTTCCTCCCTGCCAAAAGGGACAAGACCATGGCATTTCTTTTTCATTCAGAGGGTGCCCACATAGCCTGGGTGTGCTGGGCATGGGAGAAGGGGCAGCAACTGTTTTGCTTTTGTTCTTACAGACACTCCCTGATTAACATGATGTCAGTGTTTTGAGTGATAAACCTTTCACTTCCAAACTGTTACTGCTTACAAAAGTGGGATTTGCAGCACAGAGACCAGCTTCTCCTTCTCACCAGTTCAATGACACAGACTGTCTTCATCCACTCTAGTGACCATTCTTCCAATATTACAACAGCTGTTTCTGTGGACATTTATTTTTGGCAACTGTCATTAAAGAACAACAAAGAAGCATGGACAGAAGTCATACTAGGCCATCTCAGTGACCTATTTAGTGTACAAGCCTGAAAGTTATCCTTCCAGCATAGGCAGTTCTCCAGAATAACTTTCAAGTTATAAAAATGAGTGCCATATAGAAATGGAAAAAAACCCAAAACTTTTACTGTTATGTCTCCAAAGATAGTTATTTTCAGATCAGGCACAGCACCAGCTCAATACACTTAAACACATTCCATAAACCAGAATTGGTTTAGTTTCCAAACAGTTTATGGCATTTCTCTCACTGGCAGTAGTGCCTGCAAGTTAGCAATGCCTGCAGAAAAGACATTGTTTCTTCCTAAAGTCAATACCAAAGTATATTTAGTTATCCAGGCACATCAATTAATTTTCAACTATTACAGAAAGTAAATTATATGAAATGTAATTTCAAAAAAATCCATCCAAAGGCTCTAGATTTGAATCCTTTTCTGTGGTAAAGAAAATCCTCTTAGAAATTGCTAATAAAAAGACACAACTAGTTAACAGAATTTTTTTGCTGTAAACACTGACTTATTTTTATGTCAACGGTAAAATGTAGTGCACAGAAAAGTTGCTAAGGAGAACGTATGATTGCAGTGTCTCCCTCAAGAGCATAATGCAGCTCAGGCCTTGCACATACCAGCCATGAGCCAGCTCATACTGGTGGTACCTACCCAGAAGCAGGAAGACAGGAGCTGGTTTTGCAAGATGTGCACAAACAGAGAAATGGAAAGCCAACATCAAGAGGCTTGCATTACAACAGCAAAATAAACTGTGACATTAATGCATTCAATCAAAACAAAACAAAAAAAAAAAGGCAGGAGGGATGACAAAGCAGAGCAGAGCTGGAAACTCAGCTTGTCAAGGTAGGACAGTTAAGTTCACAGTCTGGAAGCATCCAACAATAGGGCACAGCAATCTCCAGACATGCCTGATTATTTCTGCAATCTCATAGAGTGTTTCCATGGAAAAGCAGCAGCCTCCTAAGTCTGACATTCAGCATCTGACAGCTGAGCCAGCCAAAGCTCAGACTCACAAGGCTCAAAGAGAGATCACAGACAGCTCTTTGGACATGGTTCTGAGCAATGCAAGAGTAAATCCAGCTCTGGGGGAGAGCCTAACTAACCCCAGGGGCTCTGCTCTGTGCCCTTTATTTACCAGTTAAGTTCCCAATAAAAGCAGAGTAGACATCAGAGTAGCACATGGGTGGGAACTGTGGCCACAGGGCTTTCCTTTCTCTTTAGGCTTTACTAAAGTTTCTGAGAAGTCTGAATAGGAACTGCAGGACTGCTCTTCTACCCTGGCTTGGACAACTCCTGGCAGAACTTGCAAACCAAAGATAGAAATCGTGTCTCTGGAAGAATAGCCAGTACCATTCTCTCCCCTATAAAGTATCCCATAACAAAGACCACCAACTGTAGGACAGTAAGGAAATGTAGAGAAACCAATGCTACTACAATGAAATAATTCAAGATGTTGCGGGTATTCAGTGTGGTAGTCTCCTCCATGCAGATACATGAAGCTGTCATACTTCATCAATTAGACTCAAAAAGAAAAAAAGTTGTTGTAACTCCAGAATTTGAATTCAGGCTTTGTAGAGGTAATCTGAGGTACAGCAGGAATGATGGTATTTGACCTCTACTAAATATTACATCAGGATCCTTATGCTTTAGCCCACTGCAGGTAGATAACTTATTAATGGCAAAGAATATAGAACAATTCTTAAAATGCATTTAGCAGATCCACTCATATAACACACACTGATTTGATTAAAATTCCTCTCCAAACTCATCAGGCACCACTTTGCCACAGATTTCTACAGTCTACAAACATCTGTGCTAGATCCAACGCAAACAAACACATTTCTGAGCAGTCTGTAACAGTCTTCTGAACAACACCACATTCGTTTTACAATACACCTTGCCTTTCTCTAGCCAGAAGCATCTTTTGCAAGTCAACAGATCAGCCAGCAGGAAGCCATCTAAAGAACACAGGCTGGGATATTTGATGAGGCAAACATGGAGTGTGCTCCTTCTATGCTGACAGTCCCACTGACAAGCAGAAGGAAAAGCAGCATCACAAGATTTACTGGTATCTGCCAAGAAAACACCACCAAAACCTAAAACTTCCACCCACCTCCCATGCTAGCTAACACAAGAGAGTTAGCTCTTTTCCAACCCTAATTTAACTATCACTTAGGCCAACAGTAACTATGTGTTCCACTGGAGTTACCCAAAATACTCCTGGTTTTATTTTTATTATATTGCAATGGCTCAGAGATTTCTTTTCAGTCTACCTCCTCCCACAAGAATAAGCACCCAGTTTGACAGCTGCAAAAAACCCAAGAGGTTTTGTCAGAAATTATTTAGAAAGCTACGATGAATACTACTGGGGGTCTTGGTCAAAGTTGGGGCTTCCAGGTGGACACATGGCAGATATATGGCACTGGAGGCATACAGCACAAACCCACAGGTTATCTTTATTTGATTATTTTCAATTAAAAAAAAATCAGCCTAGTATAACAGCATTACTTGCAGTAAGTACCTCATGAAGGCTTGTATTATTATTAACAAAGAGGGATCTTGCAAGGATTTTATTATTTTGCTACGGGGAGCCATGAAAAAATATTAGCACATGGGTCACTCCAGGACCTTGAAAGATCTAGACATTTCACAATTTGTTTTTAATTGCACTTACTATACATAAGGATAAGGGAAAAAATAAACAGCATAAATCAAGGCATAGATACAAAGACAGACTCCTACACACTCTGAGAAATGAGTAACGTCTGACACATACACACGCACAAAGCAGAACTAATAAACTGATCTTGCTCACTAAAAAAAAATTTTGGAAACACTTTGGAAGTTTTGATTGGCTTTGCACTGGTGAGCAAAATGAGACAGAAAATGAGACAAACAGGGATGAATATTTAACTGCATTTCTACATTCCTCGAGTAATACAGTATAGTGCAAACATGTTATATAGTGTATATATGCCCTACAGCAAAATGCTTTTGATCCAGTCTGCCTGTACTTGTATTTTAAACAGGCAGAATATAGGCACTCTAGTAGATGCAAGTATTACCTAAACCTCACTTTCAGAAAATCAGAACATTTGGCAATGCACTGTGAGTTAATGACGTGGGGGGCCATAATGACACGCATCCCCTCTCCTCCATCCCTGCTTTCAGAGATCAGCACTACTTGGACAGCACGTGACAGAAAAATAGGAAGGAAAGGTCAGGAGACTGTCAAAAACTAAGTTCAAATTTGAAGACAAATCCATCATATGCTGCAAGGAAGACCACAAGATTCTGTTTCAGTTTGTGGGGACGGCTGCCTTGGACCAACACACTCTTGTTCTGCTTCCAGCCCTGCTCATCCTAGCAATGAGAATTCAGTTTAGTGCAACTGCCCTTGGATGCTGGTAGATGGCTTGTTCCTCAGCAAAAGTTAGAAACAAGCTCTCGTTGATATGTAGAAAAACTAGATCTAGGCTACAGAATGCACTCCTGCATAGAAAAGTTTGATCACAGGCTACTAGAGAAAATACTCGCCTCCCACTGATTTCTAATT
Source organism: Margarornis squamiger (assembly GCA_035222235.1). Classification (NCBI taxonomy): domain Eukaryota; kingdom Metazoa; phylum Chordata; class Aves; order Passeriformes; family Furnariidae; genus Margarornis; species Margarornis squamiger. Next base: position 61,336,089 of record JAWWTY010000037.1, read on the forward strand.
CTTCAAGAGACACCCATGCATGTCTGAGCTACAGGGCAGGATGAGAAAAAATACATATATCATGATTTCAAATATTTCTGAGACTGTCCCAGAGGACATATATTTACTTCAAACCCAGGAAATTATTAAGAAAAAAAAAAAAAAAAAAAACAAGGCAAAAAAAGGAGACATCTACTTACAGCTACCCATGCCTTATATGGGAGTGTCATTAGTGTGAGCAGAAATCCTTACATTCCAATGATTTTGTGCAAGTAACTACTCATCTAAGAGGCACTCCTTAAACTGGGCATAGAATGAGAATTATCAACTCATTCTACAAAAAAGGAAGTTCTGAATTTCATAATTTAGTGACATAGCTCAGGAAATAAGCAACAAAAAATATTTCAACACATACCAACAGCAGGTTGTATGAGTGGGCACCTAAGTCAAAGGAAATATATCTTTTAAATGTTTCTTTAAAAAGAAAAAACTCCTTACATGTCAGGATTCACTTAGTGCCATCAAGAATTGCTGTTTTCTATTCCACATTATGGAAGCTATATTCTAGTCACATCTTTAAGCACTTTTAGGAACCCTCGCTCCTTAAGAAAATAATGAGCAGCTCTGGCAATGCAGAATGGCTGTCACTCAATGTGGAAGAGCAGTTCTGTATTTTAGTTTGTGAAGAACTAGAAACACATGAATAAATCCAGAGAAAGAATTTGTCTAAGTTGCTTCCACTTGTAGCCTCACTATTATTTTCACAGTAATAAACTGTCTAGTAATGGGTTATTATTTTCCAATAGTAGGAAACTTGCAAACAAGACAATCTTAAATAATTTGCCTTTGGTGCTCTTTCATTTTTGCTTCTCATCATTGTGGTCTTTATACTCAACTTCAGCAGAAGGCCCCTGACTCTTCTACTGCTACATATTTGTGCCATGCAAAATTCATAGAATCAAGAAAGCAGTGACTGCCAAAACCTCCTGACTCTTTTCTGCATTGACTATTACATTATTGAAATGATACTAGAGAATTTTCAGGCAAAGAAAAAGACCTGACATTTTCCAGCATGCCTCAATAAAAAACCTCTTAAGACAAAATCCCACAGCATCAGCCACAGATGATGCCATCAGCTTTCCAGACAGTCACATACTCCTTGTCATACTACCCACTCCATGCAGCTTCTTTAGAAGTTCATTCCTCAAATTATTTTTTTTTTTTAAAAAAAACAGAAGGCACTATGAGCTAAAACAAAAAGGGGAACATGTGTCTATTGCACTATTGCTTCATGAAGACAGAAAATTTATATTTCAGAAAAATTGACATTTAATGATCAAAACCAGTCCTATAAATGCATGAATGGAAGAAATACTAGGAGACTACATAGTCCAATGCTCAGCCCTGAAACATAACTGGCATGCCTAGTCCATCCTGGGAAGATGGCTGTGAGAAGACTACATAATCAAAAGCATGACTACACCTACCTCAGCTTAATAGAAGAGAAAGAAAAATACAGTACCGCCAGATGGTTCAGCTAAGGAATTTATACATTATTTTTAAATGGTGCTTTGGTAGAAAGCCATCTGATGCTACTATTATCAGTCAACCACTCTCTCATTTCCTCCTAACTACTAGCAGGGCTATGATCCTCAGCATCCCCATAAAAAACAGAGTTTAAACATCATCCTCTCTAATGCTATCCACTATCTCACCCAGAAACCTTCTCACCCTGTCCTTCGATCCCTGAAGGTATTATTTGAAAGCTCAATACCAATTATAATGATCTTTTTGGTCATGCTGCTTCTAGCAACCTCCTGCAACTTTAACAGCCGAAACACTAAATTTTCACACTCTTTCTTCATGAAATTTCAGGTTATAGGAGGAAGTGATAGCTGAACAGAAATTAATGAAAGAAAAACTGTGCTTTTTCACTTTGCAGAGTGACTTTTGATTTCAGCACTATAACCATTGGCAGTGATGGCTGTCATCAACAGGAAAACACCTGCATCCAACAGTCTACAAAGAGCACTTATTCATCTGGACCACAATCACTTAGAATACAGTAGCATTATATCATATTATATTGCCACTTATTTAAACTTAGGTTATTTTATTTAAATGTGCATTAAGCCTTTTATGACAAACCATTAAGGCTACATTGTAAAACTGTTTTTTTTCTGTCTCTTGAAACAGTCTATTTCCATTGCTTCAGTAAATTGTAATCTAATTTTAAGGAAATCCCATAGTATGGTGGGACATAATATAGCAAAATCCATAGTCTAATTGGTTTCAGATTCAGCTATTAATCAGTCCCTCTATTCTATAACAAGCAGAGACATTAATAAGTTGTGACATTCGTACCTGGAAGCCACAAAATGGAAACAGAGGACCCCAGAAAAGATTCTTAACATGAGACAAAACAACCAATCTCCAAAATGCGTCCACTCCTCAGCTCAGAAGAAATTTATCACACTCAAATTTAAGACATGCAGTTGTCACACCAAAGACATGTACATTTATGATTTATCAGAAGTGACGCTAAAAATGGGTATAAATACTTCAGCTGACTCAACACAGCACAGCAGTAGTGGAACCCTGCCAAACTGACCTCAAGTACATTCCTCTGAACACAAGAAACATCCTGTACGTTTACCACCTCCCTCTAAAGTGGCAGCTGGCAACTAGAAACACCTATGTTGCTTATTCAGTGGAGGAAGAGACTGCTCAACATTTTATTTTAAAAGGGAATATTCAACCATTTTGTTTTCACCAAGACCTCAGGAAACACTAAAGAAATAGCTGAAAGAGTCTCTAGTCACAGTTATTTAGTCTATGAGGACACTGTAAGCCACAAGAAGCCTTACTGTCTTCCTCAGAGATCTCTCTGTAGATTTGAGGGATTATGCTGTTTAGATGTGGAAGAAGGAAGATCTGAGAAGTTCTTTAGAGATATACAGGAAGCTCAGGTATTAAGTAGAATACATGATAGCAAATATTGTTGTTATTTTCCCTTCCTTTTTGACAGCATGTATCTCCACTGAATATTGAAAAAAACATCTGCCAAGGACCTGTTTTTTGGGAAGGCTACCAACCTCTAACCCAAAATAAGCAAAAGTGTTATGTGTGCTCCGAGGAATGTTTCTATGTTCACACCATGGTCTCTCCCATTTCTAGGCAAATAACAAAACAATAGCTATGTTTGATTACATTCAATAAACTTTCTTTTTAATAAACAACTAAAATGAATGAATATTTCTGTTTTAGATTTTCTTGCTCATACACTATATCACAACTAAGGGACAAAGCTTCAGATATTCTGGAAACAACAGCTTAGCAGAATTTTATACTCATCTCCGGAACACCCAGATTCAGTAGAGTAGCCAACGGGTTAAAAAAAAACCCACTGATTCCTTGACAGAGAAAAATGGTAACAAAACCTGAAGCTCATCCAGTCCAATCCATAATTTGGCTCAGATTTGCAAGCAAGAAAACTAAAGAGAAAGATAGAGATGCAAAAAAGCACAGAAGTTTGGGGGTTTTTATATCAGGGGAGGTGAGCATTTTTAGGGGGTGTGGTGATGAGGCTGTTTGGTTGATTGGTTTGAAGTCTATAAACAAGCCAGGCCCTGCAGTTATTATTAATCATGATCAAATCACATCATGTTGTCAACATCTGATTACCCTTACACTTGTATGTTCTGTATGTGTCCTTCTGAATTAAAATGGTAAAATATTGATCAGCAGTGGCAGCACATAAGACTTTTTCATGCAGCAGGAGTCAAGAAAAGTGGAAATGGCTGCCAGAGCCAAATAAGTGCAAAAGCTCTTTAAGTTTACTTCATGCCAAAATCTTCATGCAATCTCTATCACTATTCAGGCAATACACACTGGAATTTTTTTTCTAAATTTGGGTTTAAATACAGAAGTGTTTAAATGATCAATGACATTTAAAAAAAACCCCTAAAACACACAAAAAAACTCCACTATAAGCCACACACACACAAAAAGATACCCACTTTAATTTGGGTCCTTCTCCCTTTACTGCAGACTCTGAACAGCTACCCAGCATTTTGCCAAGTCCATGGCCACATACACCCATGACTCTGACTCACCATTTTAGACTACAAACACTGCTACTTATTCTTTAGTTGCTTCCTAATCTTTTTATGGCTTAGGGCATCACATCCTCTTTATGACTTTTAAATCAGTTACACATGGAAAGCCAAAAGAGTGCAGTGGTAAATACTCACACCTCTAAAAACTAAAAATAACAAAAGTGTTTACAAACCACCAAAAGAAAACCCCAAGCCAAACAAAAAAAAAAAAAAAACAACCAAATAAAAACCAAACAGTTCAGCTTTGCCCCCTGCAAGGATTTCTTTGATCTTTTCTGTACAGGGCTTGAACATCTTTATGTTCTTGCAACATGTCCTAGACATTTATCAAAATGGATTGTTAAGCCTTTCTATCAACTACCATGACTGACTTGAGTCTGGGAGGGAGACTGGGAGATTGAGAAGGGAGAGTTGGGGTGTGGGGTGCCAGAAATGATGACTTTTTACCTCTTCCAGAACTGAAACCATTTATCTGTATGATGATATTCTCATAAGACACTTTCAAAGAAGATGCCTGACACTGGAAAATCCATTCCAAAATCAAGCCAATAAATACCCAGCTACAGGAGGTTTGTATTTGTTGCTCCCACCTGAGGAACCCTTTTTTACAAGGTTTGGATCCTAGAGCTCATTGTCATCTTATCTGGCATTTTATTATGTACCTAGACACTCAGAAGGAAAAATGAAAAATTACTGTTCAAGAATAAATTTTATCTTAAGTCTATAGTTCCTTCAGGACAAAAGACAACAGTAACTAGAAGACCAAGGAAGATGTCTCAAGATTTAATATCTCATATTATATATTCAATGAGAATATAATTTAATAAGTTCTTGCAGCTACAGTGCTAAACTAGAGGGAACATTAACCAAGACCAAAACACTCTGCATGGTTTCTTTTGCTATCCAAGAAAAAAGAGTTTGTGCCTCTTCTTCTGTAGGAGGCAAAACAACTCCTTTATCTGCCTCACAAAGAACAGCAACCAACAACAAAGGTTATTTCAGTAAAGACTTACTTCAGTGTGGCCCCTTTTGTAATACACATTCTTACTGTCTTACTGCTGTGTGTGTTATTGCATATTATTGAAAAAGAAGTAAGTCAAAAACCCCATCTGTATGCTTTGGGCCATTTATATTTCCAGTTAAACAGTCGGGCATCTACACTCTTACAGGAATATTTGCAGATCACAACAGGCAATCTAACAAGTATCAGACCCTGTCTGATTCAAGCTACAGTTACTCTCAGCTCGTGCAGTAGTTGAGTTTTGAAGGAATCATAGAATGCTTTGGGTTGGAAAGGACCTTGAAGATCACATAGTTCCAATTCCCCTGCCATGGGCAGGGACACCTTCCACTTGGTCAGGTTGTCCCTGTCCAAGCTCGTCTTGAACACTTCCAGGGATGGGACAGCCACAATTTCTTTGAGCAACCTGTTCCAGTGACTCACCACCCTCAGAGTAAAGAATTTTCTCTTAACAGCCAATCTAAACCCACACTCTTTCAGTTTAAAGCCATCAGCCCTTGTCCTATCACTGCATGCCCTTGTAAAAGGCCCTTCTCCATCTTTCATGTAGGTCCCCTTTAGGTGCTGGAAAGTGCTCCAAGAGCCTTCTCTTCTCCAGGCTGAAAAACCCCAACTTGCTCAGCCTGTCCTGGTCTAATGCCCTGCTCAGAGTAGGGCCACCTTATGTTAAGTTGCTTGAGGTCTCAGCAATTGCGCTCTGAGTGCCTCCAAGGATGGAGATGCCCCAGGCTCTCTGGGCATCTCTCCCAGTGTTTGACCACCCCAACACCAAGTTTTTCTTCCCCCGATATTCAGCTGGAATTTAATTTGCTCCAGTTGCATCTGTTGCCTCTTGTGCTAACATTGTTTATCTCTAAGAGTCTGCCTCTGCCGCCCCATTAGGTAGTAATAAGTTACTCCAGAGATATCTCTTCTGAGAAAAACCACTTCTGTCAGGCTCTTACATCATGTGTGTCAGCCCCTGATCATCTTAGTCAACTGGACTTGTTCCATTTCTTCCTTGCACCAGGGAGCCTGGACCTGGAAATACTCCAGATGCAGTTTGACCACTAACAGGCTCACTTTCTGTGAGCTGATACAGTTGGTCCTGTTTCACCACAGGGTCACACTGCTGACTCACATTCCTCTTCCTCGTCAGCTCCCCATATCTGCACTGCTCTCCAAGCACCAGCTCTGCTGTTGTCCAGGGATTTTTCCAGCATGGATACTAGAACTTTATTTTGACTATAACGAACTGCATGAAGTTTCTCTCACATCATTTTTTTTCAGTCTGACAAAGTCCTTCTCAAAAGCATCCCTCCCTACCCAACCCATGTCAACTGAACCCACTCCATGTAATTTCATCGACAAACTTGCTGAAGATGCCCTTCCTTCTGTTGTTGATGTAGTTAATGGCAATATGGAACAGTATCAATGTCAGTGTTAACCCAGGAAAAAGGAATTCCTTTTCCTTCCTTCTCTGCCAGGACTAATGAAAGTGCTTTGGGAGCCAAAGCCATCTCCAGAGTCACTGACCATTTCATCCATACCCAAAGGGCAACATTCCAAAAATGTAAGGAGAACAGCATAAGGTGGCTCCTCCTCTAAGCTCAAATACCAGTTTGCCACTGGACAAATTGCTTTACTTAGAGTATAATTTAAAGTAGAGGAATGTCATCTCTAACTCTTATTCATTATCTTTCTCCATCTGCTAAGTTTCAAGTGTTTTAAGTTTTTCCCTGCCCTGAACTGTTTGTGTACATGACAGAAAGAAAACATAAACAAGAAAGAGACATGAAGAACTTTGCAGAACTGTTTTGGTGGGTTTCTTTCCCAAAGGTCCTTTGAAAAGCTTTAGAGTTCAGTAACTTCATAGAACGGAAAGAATTTTTACATTTTTGGTGTATGAAGGCATAGCACAACTATTTGTATAAAAATAAATGGACATATTAAATGTCAAACTAACACGTTTGGCTTCTTTGGCTTTTATTCAGAGCAGGTCTGGGATCAGGAAAAAGCAGGAAAGCATAAATAACAGCACTATCAATTTATCATTAATCACAGAAAATAAGTTTGCAGACAATTTCCATGGATGGAGTGCACCACCACCTTGGACCTGAGCTAAATTCATATGCAAACTGATGACACAGGGTGCTCCAGGGAATTTGGAAACTAACAGTACTCACAGCTGCTAAAATATCCCATAAAACAATGCAGTTCATACCTCAGAAAAAAACTAATTTGAACTCTTTTTCATTCATCTGGATTTTTTAATTAGAGCTGACTATTAAGTCTTACAAAGTTTATGCAGGGTAGAAAAGAATAACTTACAGGAATACTCTGGGCCAATAAAGATATTAAGTGCAGACAAGAAATCATATCAAGGCAATACCATGGAAAACATGTAAAGTTAGTTTACTAAACCTTTCAATTCAGAAAGGTGGTTTCACCTTCTACAAGATAAATGAGCTCCATTAAAAACTAGGATGGAGCACAGGACACATTACTCCAATTCAAAGAAGTTCACCCACACCACTGTGTACTCACATTCAGGTGCAAAAACGGTTTATAGATATCTGCATTTGCCATAGAGAAGCTTTGAAATAATAAAAAAAAAAACAAAAAACCCACCCCAGAAAACTATTAATGAAAAGGTCTGGGAAACTGGTAATCTAAAGAGGAAACAATGATGGCATTACTATATTATGAACTGTACGGAGAATTTAAAACATTATAAATTCCTATGGTAAGCTACTGAATTACCTCAAGAAATCTAAGTTCAAAATCTTTGACTCTATGATGAATTTTTTGTCCTCAACATAGTCCTTAATTCTCCGTGCAGTTTTCTCTGTGGATAATCCTATCATTAATAATCCCACTGGCCATGGACATAGAAGGAGGAAACAATCATTAATTACTTGAGGTTGTGTAGATATTTATAAGGCAAGAAAAATGAACATGCAGTTCTTGGTGGCACCTATGGTGTTTTTAAGCAGTTACATGACAGAGGGGGAAAAAAGTGACTCAGGAATCAAAATAAAAATTACATTTTGTTCTAATATGGGACAGAGGAAACTGCTTTCCCATTAGAGGACAAATAAATATCACCAACTGCCTGACACAAAAGGGAAAAGGAAAACAACAGGAGAACTTGCCAGCTGGGGAAGGCAGTAGGCAAGTGCCAAGGATCATTTTAGGGCTGCAGCTGCTTGTCTCTGCCAAGTTTAAAGAGTTAGCTGTTCTAAAAGTATATTCGAAAAGCGCCACTAGGGAGTTTAAGTACTGACCTTGTAAGGAAAAATTCCACTGAGAAGACAGCAAATTTCCAGGATCCCGGGAATTTTGTTAAAAGTCAGCTCATGATTTCCCAGGTTCAGCATCAAAACAGCTATTCCAAAAATGCAACCAATGTTGCTTTTTTTCCTGCTCACATCCTTACCCACAATGTTGCCAGCCTCCCATGTGCCTGTCTGGATTTAGTTCTGCACATCCCACTCCAAAGGGAACAACTTCTAGACTGAGAGTGTTGCTACTACTATATCATCACAAATCTATTTTTACTGGGTGATGCACAGGGCTTCTGGGAAGACAGCAGATATAACATTTCTCTCAGTATTTTAAGACTATTCACGTACAGGGCTCTCAGCAATACTATTTGTTGAGATTTTCGAGAAGCATTGGTGATAAGTTTAGTTCCAAGAACTTCAGAACTTAAAAGGGCTAAATCTAGTTTTTTTAAAAAAAACAACAAAATAACCCAGGAAAAAATATAACAAGGTTTTCCTCATATAATGGTATGTTTGCAACTGACTTTTTTCAATTTTTTTTTTTAAATAGAGAAACCTGTATGGTGTAGCATTGATATCAAGCAACATGAAGGATGATCAAACCACCTTTCTGGTATTTCTGAGAGTTTCACAGAAACCCCCTCAAGCAGATGATGAAGGATGTAAAGGTGCCCAAACTAACAAAAAAAAGTGAATCATTATAAAACATCTGCACTTAGGTTTCAAAAATATCACATAGAGTATTAGCTGGAAAAAGCATAGCAAAGACAGGTGCAGGAAGAAACACAGATCCATAAGCACAGTGGCATGTCCCTTAACACCCCCAGAATCAGCTGACACTTCTTTTAACCACTCAACTAGGAAACATTTATTCCAGATTACAAACTTTCAGCCAGAAATTCTGCTACCCTTTCTCTTGTATCAGAAGCAACTGAATCAACTAAAATTTAACATTTTTTGAGGGAAAAGGCAGAGGCAATTTTGCTCCTCTGTAGTAATAAGGATGACCCAATGTGTATGGAGAGCTACTCTGCACTGAAGGTGATAATTGGTCAGAAGACTAGATGACTGTCATCAGGTATTGTTATAAAAGCTTAAATACCTATGTAACAAGCATGACAAAATGTAGAAGCCACTGGAAACAACAAACATTATACCAAAAAAAGGGCAGAATTCTACTATTACCTGAAAGTTCATTATTTTGTAGCATTCCCCTCCACCATTATCCCCACAGAAGCAATTCAGTCATGGTTATTGTATTTCACTGCTGTTTCAGAGCAATCAGCAGGGCTGTTACTTTCGGTGACAGACAAATCTCTAAGGCAGTATACACTTCCTGCTGAAGAAGTAGCCAGCCAACCATTTACTTTTCTATTTACGGAACAAACTGGCCCACAAAAGAGGAACCTCAAAATCTGACTTCAGCCTCAAGAGTCTTATCAAGTGACACAGAGAGAGAAAAAATGAAGACAGACTAGGACACTGAAGAAGTTTGCCATTAAGTACAGAGCTTGACTACATTCAAGAGCAATTGAAAAAAATTAATTTAACATTCACACTGAACAAGTCAGTTAAAAAAATTCCTTCTTAAAAGATGTGTTTCTTAGTTTCTTTCTTTCCTCTAGTACTAATACACCTACAACGATATTTAAAAGTTCAAGTTCCAAGATGTGTCAAAGTTCAAAGCCAGTTTATCAAGTTTACAATTACCAATCAGCCACTCACTGTATCTTCCGGAGGTATGAGGATATGAATACAGATCTGGAATACACTCAGGACAAAGACGGAAGTTTTAAAAATAAACCTAATTGCATGCATTGCCACTGGCTCACCAGTTTCATTTTTACTATTATAGTGAGATATTACATGGAATATTTACTTTTTTTTTTTTTCTTTTTGGTTTAAAACTGTACATGAGTTTCACAAAAAACAAGCTGTTCTCCAATGTATCTAGGTGATCTCTGGGAAACTTCACTGTATAAAGACTGTATTTCATCAGATCTAATTCTCACTGGAGTTACAGTGCTGTGTACCACAGCCTTTATGCTCCACAAATATAGTGCAGTCTGCTGGGAAAAAAAAAAAATAAATTTAACATGAGCTATTTCTAGGCAATGTCAGGATCCTAAAGACAAAAATTCACAGGAAGATCATATATCATGTCAGTAGGCAAAAGAATACAGGGCTAGAACTTCATGAACTATGGCAGACATCTGAGATAAAAGGACTTCCAAGAGTCCCAGGAGACAAGGAGAGGACAGAAACAAGGCAATGTCTGGCAAGCTCTGAACCAGGTCACAGAACCATAGAATATGCTGAGTTGGAAGGGACTCATCAGGATCATCAGGTCCAACTCCTGGCCTTGTGCGGGACACCCCAAGAGCCACACCATGTGCCTGAGAGTACCATCCAAGCACTCCTTGAACTCTGTCACGCTTGGTGCTGTGACCGCGTCTTTGGGGAGCCTGTTCCAGTACTCAGCCATCCTCTGGGTGAAAAACCTTCTCCTGAGCGTAAACCTTCCCTGACTCATCTTCATACCTTTTCCTCTGGTTCTGTCACTGGTCGTGAGAGTGAAGAAATCAGTACTTGACCCTCCCTCACAAGGAAGTTGTAACTGCAATGAGGTCTCCCCTCAGTCTCCTCTTCTCCACCTGAACACACCAAGTGCCCTCAGCCACTCCTCATACAGCTTCCCCTCAAGGATCTTCACCATCTTTGCTGCCCTCCTTTGGATGTTCTTGAAGAGCTTAATATCTTTCTTATATTGTGGTGCCCAAAACAGCACACAATATCCAAGGTGAGGCGGCCCCAGTGCAGATCAGAGTAGGACAATCCCTTCCCCTGTCCGGCTGGTGATGCTGTGCCTGATGCCCCCCCGGACACAGTTGGCCCTCCTGAGCAGACTGCAGATAGTACCATCCCCCAATGCAATGCGGCACTCTTAATTTACAACCTGCTTAAAATCTGCACTCTGTATTTGGGCAGAACATGCTTTTTTCCCTTCCCTTCCATCTCTTTTAACAACCGTGGTGTTTACAGTTTTACCCAAGACCACTGCAGGCGCCTGAGGTCACATACCTAATATTGAAACTCAGTATTTCTGGATTCTCTCTCAAAGTTAATACAGAAGTAGGAGGTTCTTATTACTAAGAATTTTAACATTCCCATTTGATAAAATTTACAAAAGAAGTGAGTATAGGATTGGCACAAATGGACCTTTCTATGATTTTCTGACTGCAGATGGCTTGGTTTGTCCTGGTTACTTTAGACACACAAAAATGGGAAGATTTTTTTTAAAATGTGTGACAGACAACACGTCATCTAGAAACTGTAAGTGCATCAGTCATCTACAGTTTTTTGGATTTACAAAAACAAAACTGAACTCCCTCTCCTCCCCCGGCCTGGCTTCTGTAAAATTTACAGAACTGAAATTAGCAAGATAATTTTAATACACTTTATTCTAAGCAAACATTTTCCATTGAAAATGGTATTTCACACACAGAACATCCATTCTTTACACTGTGTTCCCAGAACTCCTACAGTAACACAAATGCCTTGTTTAAAGCATCCTTTTTTGCCTCCTAACTTCAAAGCACACACAGCTCCATCAAAAGAGGACAACTTCATGGTTCCTTCAAGGCAGCAGAGAGAAAGCATCTAAACCTAAATAAGGCTCTTCATTTGTTGAACACAACAGATGGACCCAATAGGTCTCATTCTTCAGGTCATACAAGATTTGTGCTATGAGGTTACGCTTTCCCAAACAAGGTCCCATCTGTAGTTCAACTTAAATACAGTGCACAGGTCTACCAGATAGAGAAAGAGAGGGGGGAAAATAAGTCTGAACAGCAACATTAAACTTTGGTGAAGTTCAGTGTACTCAAAAGCTTCACTTTCTACCCTTTTTCCTCTTCCCAGATGTACCAGTGCAAAACCACCCTACCTTTCCTATAGCCCCCTTCTGGCTGCAATCCTAACCCTCTATCTATGCGCACAGAAGCAATATTTGAAGTAGACTCCACATTCAGACCCCACCACACTAAGTTTAGTGCAGGAAACGTAAAGGAGTGTAAACACCAGAACATAAATCACCTCCAAAGAAAACCATTGATAGAGCTTTAGAACTGGTTTCAATACACCAGCAGGTCAACCCCACTAAAGTTCATGGGGCATCGTGCAAACAGCACAGCAAAGGAGTTTGAAATGTCTGCTGAATTAGGCTGGCAATCTAAAGCCCAGCACCAGCAGTCTGTCTCTGCATCATCTTGCAACTGTTAAGTTAGAGTATTCCTGACAGAAGTGGCTTCCAAAAAGACTTTTCCATTAAAACACTGGTAAGATATTAAGTGATCATTGTTACCAGTATTAATTGAGAAATAAAACATTTTCAATACGTGAGGCTTTTTTAAAGAAGAAAAGAAGTGAATCCATATATGTCAGGCTTCCAAGTGATAGATTCAGCAGTCATGAACACTGTGAGCCCAGGAGTAAGCAGAAGGAGGGAACATGTTACTTTACAAGGAGGGGCTCTGAGTACTGTGAAATGTCATGACCTTACCCGGCATGTTTTATAGAGTGCTGCAAGAGTTTCTAAGTACAGCCTTCATCACTACCAAATCATGTTAATAAGAATAAAAAGGCATGATAAATTGAAGAAGCAGAATTTGGGGTTTATTAGGACCCATTTTCCTTGCTCATTGAAGCATACCTACTCTGAATAAAACCGGTCAAAATTATTTACTGATGCTTCACAGAAGAATTCCCAAAAGTTCTCTCTCATTTACCTTGCTCCCAAAGGAAATAAGTAGTAGTTTTCCTCTTTCAGGGGAAAAAGAGCAGCTCTCCATCTTTGGTACTTTCTTCTGTAATTGTGGAACTAAATAGCATAACAGAGACCTCAGTGACACATTCTTCATCTTAAGCCAGATTTAGAATAGCCTTAAAAGAAATGCCACGCTAAGACTCATTTTCTAATAGAACCTCTTTCTCCATCTTTGATCCTGGCAAACTCACTCTGACAGCTACAATAAAGAAGAGGTTACCATCACAACCCAACTATTCTGATCACCTCCTGGAAGCTGGCACTGCAGGACAGATACGGAAAAACAGTTCGTGGGAACAGCACAAATAAAGGACTGGACAAAACAGAAATTCAAGGGTAGTAACATGCTTGGCTACTGCATAGCCATGACATACAGTTAATGGAACTATGTGGGAAGAGTCTTTCTCAGAGAAGTAAATCACTGAAGGAAAATTTTCTGAAGCTTGTCTGCCGAACACCTAAATTCCATTTATTATCCTTTCACAGCAGCAAGTAATTCACAGACTAAATGTCCCTCCTTCAAGTTATGAATAAACCTGTTAGACTGATCTATTTACCAAAAATCAAAGGTACATTTTTTAAAAATGTGGAAATTGTTCTTAAAAGGCAGATATTGGAGCTTGCAAATCCCACCAAAAAAACCCTTGTTATTGCACACATGCACGTAACGTACTTATACACTTTGCAATCCTAGACAACTCACATTTTTCTTGAACTATTTCCAGCACTTTTGGAAAATAGGTTATTTATTCTTAAAGAAAGCATGTCAATTATTCCAAGGATGAGCCATGAAAGCAGAGAGTGGCTGCTGTAGCAGGTCAATAAGGCACTGCAGGAAGGGCAGCGTTGCTTTGCTCCCCCCTCAAAGACAGATCACAAGCACTGCCTTCATTTACAAGTATTGACTACCCTCTCTAATTACTGCATTCTAGACCTCGCATTTTCACTGCAGCGCACACCTCAGCTGTCCACAGACACCATTTGCTCAGCTTAGATTTTGCTTTTACTGACAATTTCATACCCTAAAAAGGGGCAGGAACAATTTTTTTTTAATACATAGGGACTTCTGTTGGATTTCCAAAAATAGTGAAAATACCTAGAAATGTACCTACTGAAACTAATATGCCAAATTATATACCTGAATCTGTTGGTTTGCATGTCTAAAGTTAGAAATAAAAATCCAATATGCAGATTTGTAAATCAATGAAGTGGTTTTCAGAAGAGCGCAAACTCCATCCCTCAGAAAAACAGGCTATTTAGCTGTTATGTTTGTACATAAATCCTGGCTGTAGAATAAACAAATCTCAAACTTGTTCTCACAACTCTCTGATTAACCCCACTGAGCAATACTTTTACTTTCCCTATGTATGATTTACAAACAGACAATCCATCCCACTTAACTGCAGGCAGGAATTTAATTCTGAATAGAATACTGTTTTTCTTTTTCTCTTTTCCCCCTTTCTTGTTGCCCTTTAATGTTTTTCAGTAAACAAATCCCTGATTACTTCTTCACTTAAATATTTGCTGCATTAACTATTTGCCACATTAAATATTTGCCTTAAGAAAAAATGCTCTATGGAAAATGATGACACCCATACCTTACCCCTATGTTCCTGAAGATTTTTTGTCTACTCGCAGTAATTTATTTACTTACCAGTGAAGATATTGAAGAGCATTTGTTAAGAAATTATGGATTCACTTTTTCTCCTTAGATCAAAAGATATTTATTGCTACACCACACTGACTTCCTGCTATATCCTCAGAGCTGACGCCCAGGGTGGCTGCACAACCTACGCTCTGAAGGGTTCGCTGTCTCTTTCACTTCCTTATGTGGCTTTTAAGGCCAAAATGAGAGGGAGAACTTTTTTCCACCAGAATACTGCACTCTTCAGTTATTTTATGAATAAATGAAAATGTGTTTAAAGCAAGAGCTTTACTCCTACTTTCTGATTCACCCTCTCAGACTAATTTGCTTCTAGCTATGGATGCACAGAAAGATGGCAAGACTGATCCTTCAAAATTTCTTTTGCACGGAAGAAAATTCTGCAGGTAAAACTATACCTATCAAACAGACTACAGTAAATAGGTCAAAAATATTTTATCAAAGGAAATATTTGCAAAACCTTTAAAGGCTGATGATTTGCTCCTGAGATGAAAAATACATAGACAAGTGAGAACATTACAAATGAAATCATGCTGTTTTTGAAGAAATGAGCCTTCCAAAACTGTATTACTTGCTATACAGAGCTGCTTGAAAGTAAAATAAAATAAAAATATAAATATTATATAAGCAACACAGACAGGGCATCTGATTAAAATCTTGGATATCTACAATAGGCTGCTTTGGGTTGTTTGTTTGTTTTCTTTTTTGAAGAATTTAACAACAATTTTAAAAAGTCTGAAAGAAAAAGACTTTTATTTTAATGAGACCAAAAAATACTGGTTTTCCATTTCACTTAAAAAATACCCCACAGTTCTCACTTACAGTTCCAGAAATCTAACAGCAGCCACACAACCTCCAACTGCAGATAAATAGATTTGTCTTGTGAAATGATCAGTCCATGGTGCCATCGATCTCAGATTGCTCCATGTCATCAGGAGAGTCATGATCACCATACCAAGGGCTACTGCGGACCACTCAATGTGGTAATTTAATAAAACCAGGACTGATTTGCCCAGTGAAGTCAATGATTTGAAGTGGGTGATGAGATACAGTTGGGATAAATGAACTATGATATTTAAGTGGCCTTATTGTAGTAGCACACTGAAGTCAAAATTCTGAGTGAGGTGGATTTTACTAATTTTGGACATGATACAGTACAGGATCCAGTGTTTTAGCCTACAATTTGGCAAAACAGTCATAGAGATAATTTTTTCTTATTTAGATGGAAGCACGCTTGATAAATACATCTGTTTCACATGTCCAGAAAAATACAGCCAATACCTTGTATGTCATTTCTTATTATGCTGCTCAGTCATAAGAAGGAGGTACAGGAAAGAAAGTTGCTGAGACAAATTCTGCCAACCATCAGCAGTCACTGACTGATTCCAAGTGGGATTCACTAAGCTCTTCTCTGAAGGTGAAGTGTTAAGTTGCACAGAGACTGGGAAAACAAGAAGTGCATCTGCACTTGCCTTTTTTTTTTTTTTTTCTGTAAGGACATCTATTGCCACAGAAGCAGAAGGAAAAACAGCTTTAGCAAGGTTTCACTATTCAGCATAAGTAACCACACTCCAAATAGGAAAAGAATAGTGCAGCAATTACAACAAAAGGAATTCCAACCATTAATAGGTTAAGGGTCTTTTACCAGCAATAATCCTCTTTATCCATTTCTATATGTAATTTGTCCTCAACTCCAAATTTTCATCATTGATCTCTAGCTCCAACTCAGACAATTTCAAAGAAAGAAATATGCAGGTAAATCACCCTGTTTTCATATAAGACTTTGAAATAAGAAACTATCATACTGAGCTACGGCTATATGTAACTATTTTACGATTAATCACAGATTAATCTGTGAAAGAGAGATCTTTTGAACGAAGTCTGTAGGAAATAAATCTATGTTCTACCTGGTCATATTTCTTTCACCTTGAACATAAAACAACCAGGTCTGATTAGATATAAATATGCAGCTGATAGGTTAGAAATCTCCTCATCTTTCATACCACATGGCCAATTTACTTAGCACAATCATTTCTATTGAATCACGGTATTACCAGGCACAGCATATTTGGAAACGATTCATGGTTAAACTAAACCTTAGAGAAACTAAACGTGGTTTACTGGCTGTCAGTCAGTACTCAAGAGTCTCAGAGAGTTGAAAAAATGTATGAATATTCATATAATCAAAGAATGGTTTAGGTTGGAAGGGACTTTAAAAAGACCATCTAGTTCCAGTCCCACCCCAGCACAGGCAGGGACATCTTACACTAGACCAGGTTGCTCAGAGCCCCATGCAACCTGGCCTCAAGCACAACTTCTCTGGGCAACCTGTGCCAGTGCCTCACCACTGTCTGACTAAAGAATTTCTTCCCAGCATCTAATCTAAATCTCTCCCCTTTTAGCTTAAAACCATTCCCCCTTGTCCTATCACTATCTGCTTGTGTATTAGTTCTCTTCCATATCAGTCAGTTTGCTATTCTCTTGAAAACTATGCCAAAGGGAGGAACTTCATCTGAAGATACATATAAAAGACTGTATCAAAAAGCATGCAAAAGCATTTGATAACAGACACACTGACCTCTTGTAACACACTAGAGAGCACCTTCCTTCACACAGTCACTTCATATATGACCAGTATCATTACCAATTCATCTTTTTTTCCCCTGGGTATGAATAGCTCAGAACCTCTACAGAGTTTCTCCAGTGTTTAAAATTATGCCCCTAGACACTGCTAAATCAAAACATGGTCTGTAGCCCAGGCCCATAATTGCTAGTCAGAAGGAAAAGCCAGACCAGCTTTGCTGAGCCACAGCCAGCTGGAAATACAGCAGTAGCCCCTACTGTCAGAGCACAGCACTGCCACAGCAGCCACCCCACCAGCTCCTGCCCAAGGAACGGCTGCAGGAGCTGGAAAATTTCAAAATCTGACCTCTCACTCTCACTATCCCCACTGCTGTGTGTCCACAGCTGCTGTGGTAAACATGTGGTAGAGGGAATGAGCCAGGCTACAGCCTTTGCATCCTGGTTCCAGCACAGAGTCAATTTATTATTCTTTTTTTAGTAAAAGTTGGTGGAGAAATGAGTGAGCTGCCATGAGGGAAATAAGGGTTTACATTCAATTACAAAGCAAAAAGAAAAAAACAAACAAACACACAAACAAACCTGTAATTACTTTGCCTTCTTGTTTTGAGCCTTGCAGGATCCCCACTTAAGTCTGTGTACTGACATGAAGTTAAATATTTATCTGTCAAGACTAGCCTACCTATTGTTTTATTGATATCTGTCCTACAATGTTTTATTGATATTTGTCAATAAAGAGCAATATGCAGCTGCTCATATTTTAAGTTTTCACAGTTATTATGTACTAAGATTGAATTTTAACATTATCAACACAGCAAGGCAAATTTTGTGTGTAAACCAACATGGTTAAAGTTTTGAAAGATACTGAAGTTGAATAAAGTTGCTTAACTACAAATTACCTTATTAACTTTATATTAAAATTCCCTTAACTGAAGTTGAATAAAATTCTGCTTTCAAAACTCATATTCTTTTCATATATATATATATATAAGTTTATAAAAGTTACCTTCATTTTAATCTCCAAGGAGCTGTAAAATACAGGTGTACTTTTATTTTTTAATTCAAACACCCGAATTAGAACTAATATAAAAAGCTCACACCTGCTTCCTGTTCAATATCAAATAAATTAATCTGAGAGGACATAGAGACATTCTCCACAATTCACTACTCAGGAAACAAGCACTATGCATCTTTTCAGAAAGTTATTTTGCCTTTATATTCCTAAATGTGTCTGTGATGTACAGATTAATATTTAAAAATAACAAACAAAACCCCCAGCCCACAAACCCCACACCTTCCAAGTTAATAAGGAGCAAAGAGTAAGAGTTGACTTTACTCTTCTTTCATTGTTTTTGCTAAGGAAAAGTAACCACAGGGAGCAGTGAGCTGAAGGACAAAACAAACCAGTGTAAGGTCACGTCAAAAAAACCTTCTCACTGACTCCATATGCTGTGCTGTGCTAAAAGGACCTTCAGCTTATTTTTTCACACTGTAAACATTGTAGGAACCATGACAGCAGAATCTAAAGAAAGCAGGCTATAGCACTTTGCTGATAAATTAAATTCTTGGAGATTAATCCTTTGACCATTTCTTACTGTACCCAGATGGATGTCTCTATCATCATGCTAAGTAACACATCCAGATGGATCTCATCATCCTATGAAACATAACAGCAAAACAAGAGATGACCATTCTGCAGAAGAGATTATTGTATTATTGTGTTTTGAATATTCATGTCACTATTTCAGAACAGAAAGAGCTTGTTTTCTTTCTCCACTGTGCTGAGGAGATCATGAAGAACATGGGAACAGGAGAACCTCAGTAATAAAAAACTGGCAACTCGATTCTGTCAGCCACTACCTGGTGCTTGCAGTAGCCACTGTGCTAACAAGGCAGGCAAGCAGCATTACTTAAACATTCATGAGAGCAGAAAACACTGAAGAATAATCTCAGCTTGTGGAGCCATCTTCCTTGTTACTCCATAAAGTTATGACATGGCTATTTCCAATGCAAGACAAAAAGAATTAACTGAAAGCCTCTGAATGAGTTAGAGCCAAATAAAAATAAAATCAAGTTAGATGTGGCTAAGAGGTATTGCTCCTGATCTTTACTTGCTAATATGAAGAGCAGGAAGGCAATCTTAATATTAGACTTATTTTTTTTTTTAAAAAAAAAAAAAGAAAAAAAAGAAAAAAAAAGAAAAATCACACTATACAACTGAAGGTTTAATTCTTGAAGGCATTAGCCATTACATCCAAACTATATCCATATCCAACCATATACTAATGCTTAGGTCCAGTACAGTCTATCAAATTACATTAGTAATTAGATTCACCCCCTGATGTTTTATACACAGACAATATTTTTAGATTACCAATAAAATCACCTTGGAAGAACCACCTAGTCTGCAATGCACATGACAAAGCCAATGCTTTGGGAAATCAGTCTCCTGGCTACAACAGTGCAGCACCTCAGCTGGCTGAGGCAGCCTGTGCAGTGAGAGTGCCGTGAGCTGGCAGACACTTAGCCTGAGAGATGTTCTCCTCAGAGACCCTTTATAATTTTATAATCACAGTTTTTAGTTCCTTATTTTCTCCTTTAGCTTTTGAACATGTTCCTTATTTTCCAGAAACTTTTACGTAATGTTTGTGTAGATTCCCATAATGTCCTAAATAGTTAAACACTGCCCCAATGCTGCTTGTATAAATAATAATTAAAGAAAAAAAAAAAATTAAATCTTTTTTTTCCCCTACAGTAGTTTCTGTCGGAGGTAAGACACATATAACCTTTTGAGAACAACACCATCACCATCAATATATGGACATGAAGCCTCTTTATTTTATATAACATTGAAGTCTCTCAAATGATCTGCAAGTTCAAGGTTATAGCCTCTCAAACTGACCCCCAATTTGCTAAAACTTTTAATTCAACTTTTTTTTTTTTTTTTAAATCATGTTTTCTGTGACAGGACTAAAAACCACAACCAAAAATAAAATAAAAAAATGCCCAACCAACTCACCCTAACAGGAACCATGCTACAATTACAGACCACAGTCACGCTCCCCAAATAATTAATTACACAATTATGCAGATTGTTCAATAGTATAACATCCACATATAGAAAAAAAGGATAGGGGAAGAAGACAGTATACATTCCACACAAAATTTCATTCTATTTAATTGAATATATGTTATTAAACATTTTATTATCAAAATGGAGGTAGTTCTTCATTAGCACAGGATTACCCAGTTTTATTTTATGTGGCTTGTTAGCAGCTGGTATAATGCAGTCCAGAAGTTTTCATTTAAAGTTTAACATGCTTACCAATTACCAGAATTCTCCTTCCTTCTTACAATGTAAGCCCATGCACCAAGAAAAATAAAATAAGAAAAATGAAAAAAACCTTAGGATAAAGAGTCCTTTCAGCACCCTGCAGCCAGCTTGCGATCCTCTTTCCTTAGTTACTAAATAGCTCCTGCTTTTCTAATCCCTGGTGTACCACACCTGAAAAAGAACCCTTATCAGAAAGCTGATCCTGCTTCTGCACCCTGAGGCACAGTAAACATTGTATTTTAACTTCAAACAACCTGCCTTTCCACACGTACAAGAAAAAAAAATAAAAGAAATCCAACTGTAGGACTTAAGATACCTCAGCTCTGTGTATTTCAGTTTCCAGCTCAGCCAGCCTTACCCACAGTCAGTGCTGCCTGTCACCTCACCGACTCTAATAAGCATGCAATCCTTGTCAGTCTTTGGAAGGATGATATATTCTCACTTTTCATATTTAAAAAACATTTTTCTTTCCTGAAACTGAAGCTAACATTTGACAGCAAACAGCTACTTTGTCTGACTTCTTGAAGGAGGGAAAATATGTATAGAAATTTCTCCATTTCCAGCTCAAACTATAGATTCACAGTAGTATATGAGCACATTGAGCTACCTCAGAATGAACATAAGGGAAGCAGAGAGGGGCAGGAGTGGGGTTTTTCTTCCAATAAGTATTTTGTATTAGCAAACAGAGCTCAGCATAGCACTGTGGGAAATACACGATTCCTATAAACTTGCACTCCCATAGTCTTCACAGAGAACAATTCATCTGCTTCTGCTCGGGTCTCTAATCTCCTTCCCTGCAGCAAAAGGAAGGAAACGGTGAAAGTTTTTCTAATTTTTTCTTTTTTTAATTAAGCCAGCATTGGTGTGAGCAATAGCATTCTACATCACAGGGCAGCAGAGGGAATCAGATTTCTCTTTTTCCCTGCAGCAAACTCTCTCCAAAAAGTCACTCTGTAATTTTTTTCCCTGATCCATGGAACATCTCCCAAGTACCTCCAGGCAAAAGGAAACAATTGGAAAGCCTAGTGCTGCAAAGGGGCACTTGTGGCACTTAGTGGGTCTGAACAACAGAACTGGTGTAGTCACTTGCACTGCTCTGTAGTCACTTCTCTGCCAGTGGGGGTTTGGCTTCTATAACTTTACCATATTTGAGTATTCATTATATCACGCCTAGACACATGAACTGGAAAAGAGTTATGTTCAACTGTTGTGCCCCAGGGCTGTTCCCCATGCAGATACTCCAACAGCATTATCAACCCAGGCGTCCACACACCAGCCATTTCTCCCTGTGTCAGATTTAAAGCCACTTTGCTATTTGAAAGGACAGCGTTAATATTCTCTCTGAGAACCATAGTGAAAGTCATGAATTTTAGAGAATGAGAGAATTATCTGGATCAAAGAAGTTTTAGAAGACTGTGAAGGCTTTCTGATGTCTCCTATAAGAGGATCATGGTGGTGCTCACCATTGTCAAATACTGCATGCTATTTCAGATGAGTGCTGAACACAGATGCCTCGACTCCAGCAGAACATAAGCAATCAATAAGGGCTTGGGAAATGCCTTTAATCATCACTGTTTAACCTTGTGGGGTAAAAAGTAATCTGACTATTTGAGATGCATGTGACACCCCTAGAAACACTCCCATTTGTGCCTCATGTAGCTTACAGAAAATGTTGAGATAGGACAGTGGTAGGTTCTAAATGAAAAAGGGATTAAGTTTAGAAAACTGTATAAATCTTTAAATCAGCAAATGATAAAACAAGCACAGTGAAACTACTTAATCCCTTTTTCATTTAGAATCTACCACTGTCCTATCTCAACATTTTCTGTAAGCTACATGAGCATAAAACCCAATTAAGTTCATTTTAATCAGGATCCAGTCCTACACAATAGCTGAATGGCCTTTAGGACATAACAAAGAGGACACAATATTCATGGTGATAAGACAATACATGTTATGTTCCACATTCCAACATCCTGATATTACTCAGGTTTTAAAATGGTAAGCCTACTTTTCTATAGCAGCTCAACTGCATTTGTGGAAAACAGCCCCAAAAAATCCCATATAAAACTAGTGGACGATACAGTTGGTATTGACCACACGAGAAGAGCAGATGTTAAAGTGTTAAAAGTTAACAGTTGTTAAAACCAGGAAGTAATAATTCTCCACAGTTCAGATGAACAGACACTTGTTTGTTTAAACTCCATGAAAATCCTTGGAAGAGGTAACTCATTGGGGTTTTAAAGTTCCTTTAAACTCCTTATTAACACACACAATGCAAATATTGTTCTCACTTCTATGAACAAAAAGCTTTTAAAATATCCTGTGCACAAGCAGTCCTAACACAGAAAATAAATAAGATAAACAATTAAAAGGGCAATTCTCCACACTGCAGTTGAAGACCAAGGGCATCCCACACCAGCACCAGCCAGGTCTCTTGCTGGCTGTACACAGCAGTTAGGATGGATGTTTTTCTCCCCCTTCAACTGCATGTCAAGAACATTATTCTGAAGATTCCCTCTATGCTTGATACAGGACAGGGAAAGGATGTAAGGGATGTTAGAAGCATGTACACAACCAAGCCCTTGGGTTGTTGCATTTTGACTTGCTTACACCCCTCCATTAAACCCACCCCCCAAAGCCCCTGCAGAGCACTACAGCCATTACCCTGTGTGCCTGACCTGGCTTGGCAGGCTTACACAGCACATTAACAGTCTGCTCAGGTGTTAGCTTGCCCTTCATCTGTGAATCTGCTGAGCCTATTTGTCCACTGGATCAGTTATGCATTAATAAATTATGAAGAACACCCTTTACTGCATTACCATGCATAACTCAAGAGCACATGAGGGTCATTAGAGAGCAACAGTTGGGTCAGATTGCCAGAACCTGATGAATCTCAAACTGCTGTGTTAACAACCACTCTGTTTTCTAAAATGGACAATTATTTTTAGTAATAAATTGATGCAACTTGCTCTCAGTCTTAATTACTAAGAATTAAATATGTATTAAAATAATACATTAGTGTTATTAGTAGTATTATTAGTAAAATTCCCACTGATCTATATTTAGAAATAGAATAAGCTAAGACACAAATGCTGAATAATTTTATGCACCGATAGCAATTCTGATTTTATTGCACATACCACAAAAATCAGGTGTTTTGCAAAGCCTTTCCTAGAACCACCTTTTCACACAAGAATTTCCAAGCTTTTGTTTTAAAGACATAAAAGCCCTCTTTTAAAGTTTCAAGAATTAAGAAGTTACAGGCTTTTGAAAACCATCCCCAGGTGTTTCATCTGTTCTTGAATGGTATAGTAGTGCTAGCCCATAGGAGAATAGTGGAAGTTCAAAAGGATTCTACCTTCACAGATGAAATGCAACTTCTTAATGATAAGAGTTAGTGTCAGACTGAATGAAAAGCTAGGTACACTATGTTTGTATTAAGATAGGGACATTTTGGCAGGAGTCAGTTGAAGAAAAGGCTAGCAGTATAATTGCATAAAACTGAAAAAAGTTTCAATTCTATCAAAAACTTTTTTTTTCTGTATCAGTTATTTTGCTTTGATTCTTAAATCACCAATTCTGAAGAGAGATCTAATTAGCCAGTAAGTTTAATTTCCTAGATAAATTACTGATGTTAATATAAATAATGCATATATATTAATATTCAATTAAGGAAGTGAAGTATCACAGACAAGGTAGTGAATGGTGGTGAGAGCAAAGAGGAAAAACATTCTGATTACTCACTGCAAGAAGTTGTCATCAAGCTCTTGTGATACAAGACAAAACATTTAAAAGCAAACCTTTCCTCAAAGATTTAACAATTTTACAATTCAAGCAATTTAGAGATCTTGGAGTTTTTATAAGTCTGCTGTAGACCCTAACTTTGATTTTTTTATGTGTTTCATGGTAGAAGAGAAATTAGGAGCCTGTTGTCCTATGGGCTGGCAGTACTGTAGCATTCAAGGAAGATACATGGGATGATAGACTACAGAGGATGTTTTTTAAATAGCTTAAGCAATCAAATGTCTTAGCCTATTAGGAAGGTAAAGGCTAGCAATATAACCCATAAGTAAATAAACAGTCACCCTACCCCAGCATTCTGGCTGGAGTTTAAAGACTAGACAGTTCCTACAAGGCACAGTGACTGGTCAGGTCAGGATCCTCAGCCAGAAGCAGAAGTGCCAGGGAGCTTTATACTCTCTCCCTCCATCTTCTACCTCCAGAAGCCACACAATGGGGGTGGGAGGATCCACTCTCAAGTTTTCCAGACTGAGGGCTCTCTTTCTTCACAGAAACAGAAGACAAATCGAAGATGCAGAAACATGTCTGTTGACTTTTGTTTCTCAAGTGCCACAAAGTCCTCAAAATGATCACACAGAAGCCCCATTAAGAATCCAGTTGGTCTAAAGCAAGCACACAACCCTAACCCTTGGCCTCAGACAGCCCCTCACAGCCCTGGTAACTGCAGCACTAATGCTCAGGGGCAGCTCAGACCCTGCAGGTTTCAAGTACGCAGGAGCTGGACAGAGTCACCACATAACTCTACAGCTGTGAGGCTGGATGCTCTTACATCACTGCCAGTCCCTACCATGAGGACTCGGTCACAACAGCAACCAGCAGAGCCAAAAGTCTAGCACGGAAACATCACATGCTCTACTAAAAAAAACCCCAAATCTTTAAAAAGGCCAGAAGAAATCCAGCCACTGAACCAATCAGTGATTTGTAATCATTGTTCACCATTTTATCTCTCCTATCTTCATCTAGATCTGGTCTCACCAGCATCTATGAGGAAAGGATCGGCTCTAAGCCAGCTGCATTGTCCCCTCTGCTGCAAGAAAACATTTGTTCAGAAGTCATTAATAGATCGCAAGATTTCACATCTCCCATTACAGTTCCACCACATTTTCCCTTTTCAAGCTATTTAACTTGTTTTACATTAACATCTGACATGCTTAGCATTAATACTTAGAACGAACACTATTTCATTGCTCTGTCCTACCTTCCACTCCATATCTTTTGCCTCCAATTTTATTACATTTTATGCTCCATTTTACTGAGTTTCAGTATAATTAGAAGTGTCAAATTGCTCTGAAACTCATTAGAAATACATTTCTTTACATTTCTAGCTTTGCAGACTGCTGTAGCACTTTAATTTTCCTCCTGTCCTGCTTTTATTCAGTCTTCCATATGTCCTGATACCAGCTCACTGCTGTGTATTTGCACACTGAGACCACATCTGATTTCTACATGGTTTGTCAACATTTCAACAAAACTCCATCCTCCTTCCCTACATTTATTTTGCAACTATTTTCCTGTGCTAAAGCCATCTCTGCTAACACCCTCTTTCCAAGGCAGCTAGTTGAAGAAACCATTAAAAATTCCTCCTTCAATTTCCTCCTCTGTGCTTGGGTTATTGACAGAATGTAGTGCTCTGAGAATATCCGCTCTAAACAGCATTCTCTACCCCCTTGTCAAAGTACAGGAGTTTGTTGATAACAGCCTGAATATATCAAGCTATGCATTTGATTAAAATGTTATGGCTGTCAAGAGCTGGAGGCAAAGTTTATTCACAGATTTAACACAATGAAAAGGATCATTCTGATCATCTAAGTACAAGTATTCATCCTGGATCACCTTACACACAGGAGAGCTAATACATACAGTATCCCAGTTCTGGATTAGAAAGCCATTTTTTCCCCTCACTGAAAAAAAAAAAAAGTTTCAGCAACGAGATTCAGAGTCAGTAATTTGATTAAAATATTTAATTGGCAATAATGTTTTGAAGAAAGTCTACCTACTATCAACGGAACTAGAGGGAAAAGCCCACCAGTGTCTTATTTTAAAATTTGCTTGCTTCATTATTTTCCCTCTCCCTCTGACAAACCCTTCATCCTGGGAAGACAATTTGCCTTATACATCAAAGGGATAGCACTACTTTAAGACATAACAGTGCAAAACACAGCAGCTAGAGTGCTTTATCACAGATCGCATTGTACCCAAGACATAGTAACAAACAGGACCAAATAGTGCCCAGTTATAAATGGGATTTTGTCTGAAATGCTGAGAGATGAGATAGTCCCTCACCACAACTTAAGAAGTGGGTGAAAAGTCTGATAACTGCAGTTTTAAGCAGCACAGAAAAGTGACAAAGTAATAGCCAAGGGCAAATCATAACTTTTTTTTAACAGATTCCTTTCTCAATATTTGTATTTTACTTGTCACCTGAAAGTAACACATTCCTTAAACAAGCTCTCCAAAAATCTGCCAACCATATATATTAATTTATCTACAAAAGCAACCTCCTTCTCTGATTTCATACAACAAACTAATTTGTATTGGATGTGCAAATTATTACTTTCCCAATTTCAGCAATGCCTAAAACCATTTCAGCAACTGTACTTACCAGCACCTCTGCAATTTTGCCCTCTCAGGGTATATTTAGAAGTCTCTCCAGCAAGGAGTAGACATAATTTTCAGAAAATCCATATCAAATTGTAACTTTTCTTTGAAACTTTTTGTGTATTGTCATTAGCAAGTCAAGCAGTGAATACAAATTCTAATTTATTTAAGGAAATCACCATCATGATCACCAGAAAGTCTATATTATAAAGTCAACGGCAATTATTGGCTAAAGTAATGCTTGTCAGGCAAGGGCTAAATAGACACATCTAGCCAACCCAAGATATATACATAAAGTACCAGATAGTCCATGAATGGAACAGTACCCTCTTATTGGCTTTAAAGGGATTATTTTGATCCTTAATAGCTGGAGAAGTGGGGTAAGAAACAGTAAAATTATATTCAGGAAGCAAAGATCCATTTCTTGGCACTTCCACACACTTGCTTCACTAGAAGGCACAGGGGATTACTTTGGCCCACAGAAGCAGGAAGCTCTTTAATGACACAAAAATGCATTTTCATGCAAGTTCTACATAAAATAATTTTTTTAACTTTACTTTCCCTCATCTTTGAAGGGAGAGGAGCATTTAGAAGCAGTTTCTTCATATTCACCTTCCTTTCTCAGCATTTTTAAGTACCAACTCTCCTAGATAAAGCCCAAATTTAGAAAAAAATGTCAAAACTCCTGCAATAACCAGGAAGGCATGTAAAGCAGCTGGTTTTCTTTGGCAGTGGTCTCTAATGCATCTATAGATGCCAATCCCTGCTAGAATTAGCCCTAATGATCATATAGGTTTTCCCTGACCAAACCATACAGCAATCAGTTTTTCAATCACTGCAGGCCAATTAACAAAAGCTAGGAGAATGAAAGTCCAGAGTCCATTACTTTATTTTTAAAAGTAAAACAAAGGCAATAAAAATTAAAAACTATCAGTCAGGGCACAGTTGTCCTTCTAGGAATTAAAAAATAAACTCCTCAGCAATAAAGACATTTTTCACAGACTAGAGTAGCATGCTATTAGAGTCTCATTTCATTATCTCCTACTGTAAGATGGAAAGCCAAAAGACTACTGAAGTTTTTTTAACATAAGCCCCTAAAATCTTATCCATTTCCAGGCAGAGATACAATGGTAGCAGTTGGGAACTATTTTTTTTCCTGTCAATGTTAGCAGACACCTTGCTGCAGTGAATGCTGTCCTGAATGCAAATCACCTCAGCTCCCCAAGAGGCACACTGCAATGTCTGAGACTGCCAATATACAGTACAATGCCAGCAGATACACATTTAGAAAATTGGTAGTCAGAAGAAAACAGTCCAAAAATGGTGTGAATTTGTGCTTAAGTGAGAAAAAAACAAGGAAGAAGTACAAGATTTGAATGTCACAGAAGTTAATCTAGTCCATGTGCAACCAGGACACAGGTGACTGTTCTGATGACAGGAAGTACCTATTTCTTGCTATGAAAGTGAGTTACTGTGTCCTTGTACTCTGAGCGATGGCTTCACACCTTAACTGAGTCAACTCAGTGGAGGCAGAACCTTCTAGGACAGCTCCATCCCGTGCAGAATCAAAGTAGTGTCATAGTCACACCTTGCAGAGCTCTTGGCTTGTGAAAGGTGCTGAACAAGCAAGCAGCAGCCTACACCTGCTCCTTAGCAGATGGCTAATTTTGAGTTAACATGCATTACATGCATTTGAAGTGAAGATTCACTCAAGTTCACACAAACTCTGAATTCTAATTTAGCAGAATAAAAAGGACACCAAATCCACATTAGTTATTCCCTTCAAAAACAGTTTATTAGCCATGTTACTCCACTGAATGCCCTTCTCTAAATCATCTCCAGGTATCAGCTTTGACATTTTCCACTCATTTCAAAATACCTCTGAAAATTCAAGTACTCTTTTGTCCGAACTTTTAAATTAATGTGAACTTCTAATGGGAAATAAATTTTGCTTTGTCCTGTAGGCAAACACACCGAGTTTTTCTACCTCAAATGTTAACAAAATTAAATTGCCACTTTACACACGACAATGAAGCTGAATTACTTAGGCTACAGTATCTTGATAGAGCAGAAAGACTTTTCTGTTACAAGTCAGACACTTAGACTGCAATGCACAAGAAAAGGCTGATGCTGTAACAAAAAACTTAAATAGCTCATCTCAGCATGAGAAATGTTTTCAAACACGCCAAGAATAGAAATACTCCTTGATCTCCTGCCTTCCTGCATAGAAAAGCTGGAATATTCTCTACTTCATCAGTCCGGTGTTAAAGGCTGTGAGGAAACTACTGAATATGCAGCAGCTATAATAGGCCTTATTAAGTCTTTGCACTAAATTAACACACAATATACTAGTCTGAGAAGAGTTCTGATACACATGCCATATACATAATCCAGAATTTTTTCAAATGCATTTGTAATGCAATTATGGTTCATGTAATACCCCTACTTTCTCAAGTTGCTTTCCAGATGGAGGTTTGAGACAATTGCTTGAGTCCTGTCCCCCAAGCAGTAATGTAGGTAACTGGCGTATTTCACAGCACTTGACAGAGATGAGGATTGGAGATAGGCTACAATAACTCCTCCTTTCCTATAAGATTTTCAAGCAGGTCAAAGGCCTTAGAAAAACCCTTTCAGATCCACTTAGTATGTTGCAAGTCAGAAAAGTGCAAACACCTGCCTTTTTTTCTTTTTTGTTTGGTTGGTGTTTTTTAGAAGAAAGAACACACCCTGCTTCATGCTTCATAAATTAGAGTTTAAAAATTAATATAATAAATTAGAGTTTATTGCTGAATCAAGGCAGTTTGGTCAGCTTTTGTCTGCCACAGAAGCAAGTGCAGTCACATTCTGACTACAAAGAACAGAGAGGGAAGCTACAAAGCTATCCTAGGATTATAGGATGCTGGAGCACTTGCTGCAGTGGCCTCTGCAACAGGAAGAGGAGACATGGAGCCAAAGTCCCACTAAAAGAATAGAAATCATATACACAATGTTTCTTCCTCTCATTTTCTGGGAGAAATGGATTATCAGTAGGGGAAAAAAGGGAGGGTTTATGTACCTACATGACATCACCAAGTCTCCCACATCTTTAGGATTCATTTCCTTATCTGAATTTGTGAGTTTTTCATACTGCAACTGTATTTAGAAGTCACAATGCAAGAAAGTACTACAAGTTTGGTTATTGCACTGCAGTGCAGGGACATTTGATAAGCAGAGTGTTGCTCCTGTCACGTCCCTCACAAGCCTTCCTGCAATCCAAAAGCCGGTAAGAATGGTCACACTGAAAAGCTCCACATTGCACAGATGTTTAGCAAATAAAAGTCACCCAGTGGAGTTGGTGTGTGCACAGATGAAAAGAGCAACAATAAATAGATTGTAGATGTGTATGAAACTGCTATCCGGGAGACCAAAGTAACAGTGAGCAATTGCAGAAGCTTAAAGAAACTAAGTTAGAAACTAACAGGAAACACAAGGTCCTGGTTGTAAGTGTGCCTCTATTAAAGAAGAATAAAATCCATTAAGTCTACATACTGCAATACAGCTGCCAGTTACTCTTTCCCAGTGTAAACATATGAGTAAAGCCTTGGGGGGAAAAAAATCCCACCACAAATTAAAAAATTGTGGTTTCATGGACATACCACTACACATTAAAGCTAAAACAATGCATTCTATGAACAGCATCACAATAGTCTTTTCTTCTCTGTGCATGCTCATTGTTAAATTAAGCAGGCCTCTTGCCCAGGAAATCATGAAAGCACAGTTCCCAAGGAAAATGTCCCATCCTTATATTTGACCTGTCATAATTCCCAACATTATAACAAGCATATGTCAAAGACTTCCAGCTTTATTTCATCCACTTTGCCCTTACACACTCATAAAACCAAGATGCTGTGACACCGCAAGCACACATGTCACACCTGCTGTTACATCACAGAGCTCAGGCCTGTAAAGGGGTGTGTGTGTGAACTTGCTCATAAATGATAACTTTCTGCAGCTCAGATTTTACGACAGCTTACTTCTACAGTGTAACACTTCTACAAGGTAACACAGGCAACGCCCCTAAGCTGACTGTCCCTTTTAACATTATGTATTAATGTTGTAGCAGCTGCCTTCTGAAGCATAACGTGTCAAACTAGTCTAACACAAGTTCGTTGTGAAGGGGAAAAAGAAAGGGAAGCAGGGGGAAGGTATGGTCTATCAGAGGGAACACTGCTTTCCTGCCAGCCTAAGAGCTGTTACAAAAGTATTATATATAAATATATATAGTATATGGTAATACAGAATAGTATAATAAATATATATGTACAAAGTACAACTTAAGAACATTTCGTGCCGAGATGGGGGCTAAGGGTACGAGCCGAGCTGCGGCTGCCCCCGGCCCCGAAGTCCCGGCAGGTTTTCTCCCCACTACCCCCCCAGCTCAGCCCCTCTGAGAAGCGGCTCCGCAGCCCTCCCGTCCTCCCCGCACAGCACAAGTCAACACCTTCTAACTTGTCCAAGGGGGCGACCAGGCGGAGGAAGCCCGTGGGATCCGTCCCGCCCCCCGCCCGGGCGGCAGAGCGATCCTGCCGCTCCCCCGGGATGCCCCCGGGATGCCCCCGGGATGCCGCGGCCGGCCGGCAGCGGTGCCGTCGGGGCTGCCGGAGGGCGGTGGTGCCGGTCCTTACCTGCGGGCGGCCCGGCGGGGCCCGTGGGCGCTGCTCCGGCGGCGGGAGCGGCGCTGGGCTTCCTGCGGATCGCCACCCGCCTGAAGTGCGCGCCCTCGGCTCCGCTCATCCTCGGCGCGGCGGAGAAACGCAGAAAAGCAGATGGGGGGAGGCGCCGGGGGGTCCTCAGCGCGCCCCCCGCCCCTCGCACTGCCCCGAGGGCAGCGCCTCCATCCCCGCCCGACTGCATCGCGGCGGCCCCGCACCTGCCCGCAGCTCCCTCCCCTCCCTCCCTCCCTCCCTGCCCTGCCCTGCCCTGCCCTGCCCTTCCTTTCCCTTCCCTTCCCTGCCCTTCCCTTGCCTTCCCTCGCCGTCACCCGCCCGGCGCCGCCCCCGCTGCCCTGCCCCGCTACCTGCCCAGCGGCCGCCGGCCCCGGGCGAGGTCCCTCGCCTGCATGCTGAGCCCCAGCCCTGCGCTGCCCGGCCAGTCCTGTCCCGTCCTGTCCCGTCCTGTCTTGTCCCGGGGCTGTGCAGTGACTTCCCCGAGCCGGGCGCCCCCGGCGCAAGTTCCCCCCGCGGCCGCGCAGGGAAGAGGGCACCGCGGGCGCTGCACCTGCGGTGCTTCCTCGCCGGGAGACCCCGGCCCCGTTCCCGTTCCCTTTCCCGTTCCCGTTCCCCGGGGCGGCTGCCGGGAGTGCCGCCTGCACCCCGCTCACACGCGGCCCCACGGTGCCCGTGTGCTGCCCTTCTCCCACGGATCACCTCCGCAATGCTCTGGGAGGGGATGCCCAATTCCTGTCGGATGTGCCAATGTACATTAAACAAGTTGGCTGGAACACAGTCCCCCGTGTCCAACATTCTCTAAGGTATCTGAGTCCTAGCACTTACAAGTGAGTTTTGATGCCAGGGATGGAGCTGCAATACTTTCATTAGTAATAATTCCAGCTAAAATGATTAATTCAGGCCAAAGCTCTTGTCTCTCTCTCTAAATTTTTATCTACATAACTGAGAAGGGCAATCGGAAGTCTACAATGCTGTGAGACTTGGGATTAGGTTAATTTATACAGCAACAGTGTCTGAAAGCACCTATTTATGTGATGTTCAGAGGCAGAACCTGTGGCCAATGTGAGTGCAGGTAACAGCAGCCTGTAGAGAGCTTTTGAGTCTGTCAGGGAGTTGATGTGCAGTTAGAGGCAAACTTGAGAAACAGTGTTCCCACTACACAGGGATTTCCTAGGCTTTAGAAACCCCAGGTTTCAGGGCTTCTTTAAAGGTGGCCTCCTGTTTTGTAAGATGCTGCCTCATTTGCCATCAGCCATAGCTGGAAGATTTCCTCATGAAAGAGGAGTACAGTCAGCTACACTCCAGGGATGTTACCCTTTGGCAGGGGTCCAACACAACCTTTAGTCGACAGGAAGTACATAAATTGCTGGGCCTTGGAAGAATGTTCTGGGGAAGTACCATTCTGTACTTGCCCTGCTCTTACATCTCTTTTTTACAGGCAGAGGTGGGAAGTGGGCAAGTCAGGCCTGCCATTTGACCCATACAGCCACTCTTAGGCCTTTACACATTCTGTAATAAGGTTTCATGGACTGCTTAGGCAAACTGCTGACTTCACAACTTCCTTGTCTCCCAAGGGACAAGGATACCTTTCATCAGCCCCCAGAGTCGTGCCTACAACACGGCCAAATCTGCGGGGGGGGAATCATATGATGGGACATCAGCTTCCCCCAAAGTCCTGGGCTATGGTGTGAGGCTCCTGCTGAATCTTTTCCAGTGGGCTTTCCTTGGCATGCAGGACCTGACCATAACACACTGCCTCCTGATGTCAGGGAACTACCCATGTGAAGCACCAGCCCTGTCTGAGCCATGGGAGGCACCGAGGGAGAGAGAGTGCTTCCCATACCACACATGTAGCAGGGAGGGATCACAAGGCAGAAGTGAGTGGGTCTTCTGCTCTCAGTGTCAAAGAGGAGGTCAGCAGTGAGCACAGGGAGATAACTGGTGCAGCAGGGATATCTGCCACCACGAGCCAAGGATTTCACTCTTTTGGTCTCTTGAAATCATTCTCTTCCAGGAGAGGATTGATATCTTACACCCTCCCCCATCAGCTCCCACTAAATACGAAGCAGTCAGATCACCTCCTGTATCCTTTTTTGCAATTGCAATTGCAAACACTGGGGTTTACTTTTGTAAACATACAAAAAAGCAGTGACTCAGAGATAAAAGACTGATTTATTTCCTGACTTTGGTCAGCTGGTTAGGGCTGGGCATATGGAGATGCATATATCACTTATTACTGAACTCTGTACTTGCCTCTTTAAACATGGAGCTTTGCTCCTGAAAGGAAAACAGCTAAGGAAGCAAGGACAAATGCACACACCCTACAAATCTTAAGTAAATCATAGGAACTATGCTAATTTTGTTTTCTGAGATTTTATCAGTGAATGGTAACCTATTACAGTGTCCTCTGGAAAATAAAGGTCACCTCAGAAAAGCGAATAATGCCAGCTCCATGGAATCAGGAAATTGGTCACAAAGCTCCTTTTCTTGAGAAAATCCTCCTAAAGCACACTGACGTATTTAAAGCAGTGAGGTGCCTGTGACAGAAATTCACGCAGACAGTAAATTCATGGTAACTGGAGAGCACTTGTACACTGCAGAGTGGTACCGGCTTCTCAGAGTAGTTTATTGTCTGTCTTCAGTTAGTTACAGTGCAGACCTGGAGCAGCTGGTTCGAGCTGGCTCTGAACTGCTGCACACCAGCAACTGGTCCGTTCCGCCTGCTTTGACATGGTAAAATCTGCCCGCCCCTTCTGGCATGACCTTCCTCCTTTTCTATAGACTGCTCTCAATCTCTCTTGTTCTCCATCTCTGGGGAGAGGTAGAGAGTCTTTTTGCAATGTCAGCAAGAGGAAAAACATTTTTCTAAGTGTAAAAGGTCAATCAGAGATGGATATTATCTTGGAAAACTTCAACCGAAGTGATTAAAAGATTAGTACAATAACTGGAGAAGGGATCGGAGAACAGACAAATAAGCTTAAACGTAGACAATGTTGCCAATACTG
Source organism: Margarornis squamiger (assembly GCA_035222235.1). Lineage (NCBI taxonomy): Eukaryota > Metazoa > Chordata > Aves > Passeriformes > Furnariidae > Margarornis > Margarornis squamiger. The sequence goes on from JAWWTY010000037.1 coordinate 61,370,988, forward strand.
CTTAAAATATATCAAGGTCAGAAAACAGCACTGCTTGAATAAAAGCTGTGCAGCTTACCTCCCACCCTAGGCGAAGTGCAGGAAGAGTTACATACCCTTCTGTTGCATGGTCACCCCCAAGCCACAGCTAACCCATTCAAACGTGGGCAATGGCTGGGCCATCCGGCTCCAAAGCTTTCTGTGGGAGTGGTGAGAAATGCAGTGGTGGAGACTCAATTTAATTGTACCATATTTGCATGTGGGAGGAACAACAAGAACCCTACAGAAGCACACAGAAGTGTAGAAGGAAAGCAAGGACAGCTGGCAAGATTTAGCCTCAAGAAAAAGTTGAAAGAGTGCTTCTGGTGTGTGAAAGTCTTGGAAGAACTCGTCTCATGCTGCTGGAGACTCGAGACATTCAGGGAAACAGGACTTAATAGGCAATCTTTGTTTAGCTTGTGAGAAAAAAAAATGCTTCACTTTGCATGTCAACTATTGTTCCTCCAGTAAACCTCTTTGGATTAACCTTTTCCTAATGAAAACAACCTTCAGAAGAATTGATTTTGACTAACTCCTTGAGTGAGACTGTTTCTGTTGTTGCCTCTGGTCAAGATTCTTTATTTCTGCTGGAATTTCACTCTATTTTCTCCATAGTTGTTCTATAAATCTATTCCAGGGTTCAGTTTATGGCCTCTAGCTTTGATTTCTCTTTAGTATTACCTTGTGCTGTACCCCATAGCAAATCTGTGCAGTAATATACTTTTAGAGCATTACTCTATGGGACTCTGAGAAAGAAGATGCATAAACTCAGCACCTAACAAAAGTACATTTATAAATCTTTCTAAACATTATAAACATTAACTTGTTGAGAGTAGCTTATTTAGAGTTGATTTGGACAGTACCTTCTCAGACATCTGACAGAAAAGTGCCATTCGCTGTTACATATGAAACTTCAAATAAAAACTGAATTAAAATGCAGCTTATAATATAGAAAATCTATACTTAAATACACAGCTAACCAAGCCCAGTCCTGCCTAAGTTAGTGTACAGCTCATCAACCAGTTTGAATCTTCTGTGAACTGTATATGGTATAAGCCACAAACCAGTTCTGCCAGCAGGGAAGTCGAATGAAGAACAAGAACCGGTATAGCAAAAGAGCAAGTAGGATAGTAATTAGAGAAGAATCTCACTCATCTCAGACCCTCATGCACATTCCAGATGAAAAGTCTCTTCCAATAGCAGCAGCAGTTACAATGCACACAGCAACTGCAGTGTGTGAAATGGATACACAGACTAAGCAAGCAAATTCGAGGCAAATACTTGACCTCCCTTAAATCAGGATGCAGGCAAACACAAGATCCAGCATTCAAAGGCATAATGTGACTTTCAGCCTGAGGCTGCAGGCTCTGGCTTCTTAGCCTGGGGAGTGGCTTACAAAGATGAGAGGGACTCAAGCCTGGTGCTTGTTCCCTCCTCAGCACCCAGTGTGCATGTCAGATAAAGGTGAGGACCCTGAGTGTGTGACATTATCTTGGTTTACACCAAAAAATGCACTTGAGCTCTTTTGTTACCCACTGACATATCTTAGGAATGGCTTTACTTCCCTGTGAGAAGGAGCTGCAGGGTCAACAGCAGGAATTGGGAGTCAAACATCCTAAGTAACCCATGACAAACAATCTAAGGGGGTTGGACAAATCCTAAATATTAACTGCTAGAACAAAACTGGATGAGTAAATAGCCCTCAGAAGAAACCCTGGGGCAGGTTTATTTTATCCAAACAATGCTGCTAATAAGAGTCTCTGTTCTGCCTTGCTTGACTGTGTAAGTGGGAACAATGTTGTGCTTAATCTGTTTCTCCCTGTTGTCATTTTGGGCCCCATTGAAGATAATTATGGGGACTATCCAGCAGCAGGTTTTGTCCACTTCAAGCCACGATAATAAAGAATCCTGCTTACAACCCCTACAGCCAGGTCTTCTTTCCCTGTCACACAGATGAACGCTAACACAAAGCTCTGCAAGAACAGCGCTGTGATAAACAAAGGAAGAAACATTCCTGCTACATATTGCTTTGTTGTTAATTTTGTCTCACCCCTTTTTTGTTGCATGAAAGCATTTTGTCTATTGCAAACAAATTCTTGGAATTTATTGAAAACATGTGAGATAAAGCTATCAAACATATCCCTCAGTTTTACCAAAGGATTGGTGCTTAGTGGGAGTAATTGCTCCCTCTAATCAGTTTTGTTAGGCAAGTCTTGCAAAACAGCACTCATTTACCAGAGACTGATTGCTTTTAGAAATTAGAATATTCTTCATTACCACCACCACAGATTAATGAAATGTTTCTCACTATCCAATTGATGTCAGACATTTAGATACCATTAGCGACAGTGTTTTAGCTTTGATTTGCATTAATTATAGGTGAAAACTAACTTCCACAAGGTCATGCTAGCAAAAAGGAGAGAGAAAGCAAGCTATGCTGAGAAAATATTCTACTCTTCTCCTGGCTTTTTTTCCTTCTGCACTGACAACCAACGGCCGCTACCAAAAAAATAAAATTAAAAAGACATGTTCATTTGAGACATTTTAGAGGGGTCTGATTCCCAGGGCAAGAGTGACAACTCTTTTAGGTGTACCTCACATCTAAAACCTAGCTTTTTGCCAGATCAGGTTAAATTCACCGTTGAAAATTGTGAACTAATACATTAGGGGAAGCTGCTCATAAAATGGCCCACCATTTCCTTGTGGTCTGACAGGAAAATACATGCCAGCAAAATCCGGGGAGATTTTTCCCAAAGGTGGCTGGGGAGCTGGTGGTGGGCTCTGCTAATCTACTGATAGTGGCTTCTAATCACCATCTCTTCTCCTGAGAAGCTCTGCAACTTGTCCCTTTTCTCATGCCTGGTTAGGTGAGGGGACAGTTGGTAGTGGCTCCTGGGGAAAAGATGACATCTTGTGTGGAAGGACGTGGTGGCTGCTATGAGTTGTTCCTCTGGCGTGTTCCCTGTGTGGGGCTCACAAGCTCTGGCACAGGCTGCAGCTGGGAGCAGGGGCTCTGGCCTCGTGTAAATGGGTGATCATGAAACTAAATGCTCTTTGTCATTGCTTTGCATTTATTCCCAAAGCCTGCTCTCTTTCACTGGTGCTAGGATATATGGGATTGTAGAATCCTAGAATAATAGAATGGTTTGAGCTTGAAGATGCCTTAAAGGTCACCTAGTTCCAACCCACTGACATGGGCAAGGACACCTCCCAGTAGACCAGGTTGTTCAGAGCCCCATCCACCTTCCAGGGATGGGGCATCCACAACTTCTCTGAGCAACCTGTTCCAGTAACTCACCACCCTCACAGTAAAGAATTTCCTCCTAACATCTAATCTAAACCCACTCTCAGTTTAAAGCCATCACCCCTTGTCCTATCACTGCATGCCATTGTACAATGTCCCTCTCCATCTCTAGGTACTGAAAGGTGCTCCAAAGTCTCTCCAAAGCCTTCTCTTCTCCAGGCTGAAAAACCCCAACTCCCTCAGCCTGTCTTCATAGGAGAGGTGCTTTGTTTAAGAGTCATGTACTGCTAAGGTGCTGTATACATTAAATATTAACCATCGTCTCTCTATGAATGCTTACCTAAAGAAAAAAGCAAAATGTTTTGATTCTCTGCTTAGCAAATCTACACCTGGAGAGGAATTGGCTGATAAAATATGTTGTGAAAATAAAGGCCTAATTATTACTTCCAGCTCTGGAAGAAAACACACCATTCTCAATATTGCAATACTGCCTTAACTTTGTTTCTTTTTCTTGTTGTAAAAACCAAGCTGTCAGGTGCTTAAGATTGCTTCTAACAAGGCATATGGTACATGCACAGGAGTTCCAGCATGCTTCTGAATAATTTATAGTGACTTAAAACAGTGAAACTTCAAAGATGTGCCTGCATTTGCACTCCTCTAAGTTTTCCTCCTTTTGTTTCCTTCATTTTGTTCTACATTCCACAGATTCCTTTGGATCTTTCTGGGCTGAAATGTGATTATTACACAACTGTGAAAAGGATATAAATGCTGCTCATATTCCACTTAAACTCACTCTTTTATCCTGAATCTCAAAACCAGCATTCTATTAATACTTACAAATTTAAAAATGTATTTTTACCTCCAGAGATCTAACATCAGCTTATTTTGGAACTCAGTATTTCAAACAAACTTTTTAGTATATATATATACAAAGCTTCACACACTGCAAAACATAAAGTGTGTAACTTTCCCTAATGAAATGTGTCACGTATTTGTACTCAAGCATAAATATAATTAAGCATAACTGCACAGACCAGGGGTCTGAAACTTCAGAACTTCCAGAATCTTAATTTGAGCTTTGTTGTAGATTTATATTCATGGGTTTGAACACACTCTTTAAAGGGTTGTAGTCACTTTAAAGGAAATTCAAGTTCTCTACCAGAAAAAGAACATCTATATTTTACTGAGCTAACATTGTTGGGGGAAGAAAAGTTTTCCCATGTTTAGGCAATGTTTTCCTCTTGAGTCTAGTGAGACAAATTGCCATTTTGGTTTACAGGCCTGGCAGACAGTCAGAAGGAGGGCATAGTCCTACGGAAATTAAAACCAGAAAGTGGATGTTAAACTCCAGCTATTTATAGTGAGCATCTATTAATACCAAGCACTGAGGAAGTAGGGAATCAGCTGTGAACCAACTCAGGCACTCGAGCAATGCAGGTTCTAGAGCAATGTTTTACCACATGGACAAATAACTCACCTTGCTGAGAGCACCTGGCCACCACAGCTAAAACCACTGTTGTATTTCAGTGAGTGCAGGGTGGAGAGGTGAAGGATTACATGCAAAGAAACTCGGCTCCCTTTATTGAGTGTTGATGTTTTCCCATCACAGTGTTAATTTGTCTATCTGTAGGTGAGAGATAACAGTACCCAATTTGCAAAGATGTTTTGGGACTTAATTAATATGTATAGAGTGCTCTGAAGATAAAAAGAGTTACTTTGTATTTGTCTTAGATAACAAAAACCTTTGAAAGCAGTGGAAGCTTCACAGAGGCAATTTTATTTTTACGTAGTGTAGGACTTTGACATTGTTGGTATTTGTATCAAGTGCATTTATATAAGTTCTAATTTTATAGTTTGCTTGGCCGAAGTTGAATCACAAGCTGGTCACAAAAGCATTCATCAGTCACATCTTCAAATTACACAAGATAATCCATGCTATGGCCATAGCCCTGCCACCTGCTCCACATAACTAAATGCCCAACACCCAGACAGAGCCCACTAAAGCCCATGGTCTTTACTACAACCCAGGGATCTCTTTAAATCAAATTTCAAAGGAACAAACTGAATGGCAAGTCCAGTCACTCAGGTCAAGCCAAGTTTCCCAAACAAGTGTGTATGGCATGGGTTAAACCCCGCCTAATTCTAAAGTAATTTTGCTGGTCCAGGACCTGATGGTGACATCCATACAGCCATGAAGAACAGCTCCCACTTCATCTTAGAGCATTGATAAGCAGTATCACTACAGAAGAAATACCTTGGATGGCTCAGCTTTGAGTCATATGACATTACAGCGCTCTATCTCTAATCTATCTCCAACTGAGGTTTCTTATCTCTATAGCAAAGCTATTTAGTCTCCTATAGGGGGATAGGGGATGACCTGTGTGCTTTAAAAACAGTAACTCTTTTTCTTCTGCGATCATAGGTCTTTCCCATCTCTATGGGGAGGGCAAAATATTGGTCCCCACATCCTCTACATTCAGAATCTGACCTTTAAGGAAGCTCTGTACTCATGTCACTTTCCATATTGTATTTCCAATCTGAGTAAATAGCCTCAATTTTCATACCTTAACCAGTATGATAGCATTGAACAGCAAAAATCAATTTCCTTGAGAGACATAATCAGCACTTAAAAAGATGAAAGCCATCTCCAAATAGGGAATCCTATGAATTAATTCAAATGGCTGCAACTGTCATTATTTATTTCCAAAGTTTCCTGATAACTCACTTAAGGAACATGAAAGACCTCCTTTCCCCCTCATATGGAACTTTCTCACAGATAACATTTTCTCAATAATAAATTATTATTACAATAAATTAAACATTTTTTTTCTCTAAAGCCAGACAACAAATCTTACTCCTGAATTCAGATACCTCCAATATGATATGAGAATTTATAAATAATAATGAATGAAATGTGTGTTTTCTAATATACTACTCTAGTCAAGAAGGAATAATTCTTGCAAAGCTTTTGTTACGGGGTTATTAAGCTTCTGCTGAGTTGTCAACTATGGTACTGAGCCTTATTTTTGTGCAAAGTTAGGACTTTCTTCTTTCATTCAGGCAACCACTCAGACCTTCCAATGAAAAGAAAGCAGTTGTGCCCATGCCTTTACTATAAACAAATAGATGAGAACTGGCTTTATTCCAAATATTTTTTCCCAGGATACATATAATTATTACTATCTATTTTAGCTCCATTTCCCCCCTGCATTTGGTTCTATATATAAAATCTTCTGTGTGGCTGCTAGATGATGTGGCTCTCAGGCCCTTTGATTTGGCCCTCCTCATAATTAGTACCTCTGTTCCTATTATTGGTCTCATGAAACCCAGATTTCAACATTGTTCAAAATTATGCAGTAATTTTTCCTGCTTAACCTCAGTTACCAGTGTTTTATGGTATTAGGAGAGTCAAGCTATGGCCCCTCCTGCCTTTAGGTATAACTTGCAGTGTGCTGCATTTCTTTATGCAGAACTGCAGGATTTATTAAGGGAGGTATCCAGAAACAAAGACTTGCCTTGGCAGTCACTGCACACTCCTGTCTCAGCATCTTTTCCATTATCATCTGGCATATATATATATAAGAAAAACAATAGTTCACTTGTTCGAAATCACCCCTTGCTCCAGAATAAGGAGTAATGGTGCTTCCCAAGGCAGAAATTACACATTTTCTTTGACGAAAAATTTTATTTGGAAAAAAAAAGTTGTTTTGTTTTGGTTGGCTGTTTGGGGGTTTTGTTTTGGTTGGGTTTTGTTTGGGCTTTTTTTGTTTTTCTTTCCATTAACCTAGACTATTTCAGTGACCTTACTCATACCATTGCCTCTCAGAGTGCTGCACAGGGACAGCTGAAAGGATGATACAGAGGAAGGGGAAGGAGCAATATGAGTTAGAAATTTCTCAAATCAGCTTTGAAATGAGAAGGTTCACACAAGAGGAAACCCTCTGTGAAAGTGATCCCAAAGCAAATACACTAAGAGCAGCCTGATTTCCCCTTCCCTTTTTTTTTTTTTTTTTTAAATAAAAAACCCACAAAACTCACAGAAACTCTTTTAATTTAGAATTGAAGGAGAGAAACATCCAGTGTAAGAAAATTCTATCCAGAGCAGTCACAATCCTGCGGAAATGATGATGGAAGACTGTTGCCAAAGGCACCTCTGCAATGAGCACAGATAATGTGGGAGACCTCCCCCAGCTAGATGAGAAAAAAAAAAAAAAAAGGCAGAAGTGTGAAGGACTTAGAGAAGCAACAGCTCTGGAACTCCATTTCTGTCACCGTGTTACTATCCAATGCACCTCTCCAGTCAGCCAAAAACAAACCCAGCCCTCCCATAGTTCCCACTGAGTCCAACATCAGAGAAGGTTTGGAGACATTCCTTCCCCCAGGCTCTTCCTGCCCCATTTCTAAAAGCTTGACATTTTCCTCCCTCAGAGACCCTCCAAACAGCGAGGTTCACTGAAGGACCCGCAGCCACCACACTCCTGCCAGGGCTGAGCTCTGGATCAGTGTGGGGGCATTTTCACCACCTGGCTTTCAGAGCATGGCTCTTCTACAATGGAAAGGATGTTTCTTACTGTAAAAAGGGAGGTATGGTATGCTGTACACAGCACTTCCAAGCCAATTTTGTGTCAACTTCAGCTCTTCCTTTGCTTCCACATACCCTGAGGGTGGAGATTTGCACCTTACAAAGCATTTTTGTACTGAAACTTTATGCAGATGTTGCAGCATTTCAGAGATCATTCAAATCTGTTGGAAACACTATATGGGGAAACAGTATGTTATTGTCTTCCTCAAACTCAGAAAACAGAGGAAGCATCTTTGCTTTAATTCTGATTTTTTTTTTCCTTTAATGTTGATTTCCCTTCTTAATTTCCTGTTTGATACCTTTTAAATTTACAATTAAGGATCTTTAACAACTAAATGATTGTGAAAGTCTAAGCTAAGTCTAAGCACTGCAAACTCCTGTAAATAGAAGTAGACCAGACAGAATGGTGTTAAATGAACAAAAATGGCCAGTTTATTCACTGGAACAGTTATGCATTACACTGTAATTTTAATTGGAACATAAAGATGTAAGAATCAGTATATCAGCTTCTTTTAATTATTTTCTTCAGCACTAGAGTGTTTTTCCCAACCATTTGACTGCATGATCATATTACACATGTACAAGCACAGACTTTATGAATCCCTCACAAGGCATTAATCTAGGATTGTCTACAAGGACAAGGAAGAGTTAACATGGGAATTACTTCAATTTTAGAAACAAATGATGCATTTTTGGAAACAAGAATTATTTAACTTTTTTTGCTTTTAGCATAAAGTAACAACAAGAAGAGTTTCCAATACTCAGTCTTTAGCAAATGAACATATATACTTTTATATTCTTCACCACCTAGAAACACTTCATCATTTAACCCCAAGAAGGCAGGACAACATAATGTCAATTCAACATAGGAGTAGCTGAGTTATTACAGCAGTAAACATACAGTATACAAATTTGTGTTTGTCACAAACTCCACCAATGTTAAAACTCTTTTGAAAGAAACACAGCAATATTTATGGTTCATTAGATACAGAACATCATGCAAATGGAAACATTCAATAGATTACAAAAGTCACAAAACATCGGTTTTCTTTTTTTTTTTTTTAATTGTTTACAAAGGATCAAGTTAATTAACCTTTAACAGTCAAACCACAGGTCTGAAAATCAATAGGGCAATAATTAATAAAATGGACTTAATTTGTCCACTGGCATAGCACACATAGCCATATCTGTGAACAGAACAAATAATAATAAAATAAGCTAGATTACTCTTATTTCTTGTTCATAGCTGATAAAATCACAACTCAGCTAGCAAGCCAGTCTACTTGAAACCTTTATCAAATCCTTCTGTTTATTGATTTCGAAAATATTTTTGAAATCAAGTAACCACATACTCAATAAAAACTCAGAATACTAACGTGAGAAAAAACATACACTCTTATCCACTCTTTCTTTTACAGCCGATCATGATAATCAAAACAAATACAGAGCTTCATAAAGAGACATTTTTGAAATACAAGGCTCTATCACCCAGAGTCTGCCTGCACATTAACTCCAGTCATGAAATATAGGATTTTTCCTTTACTTTTTGTCAGTTTGTCACTTGGTTGCCATTACATTTCACAAAGGGGATTTTCAAAAACTCCACAGGAAAGAGATTAAAAACCAATAAGGATTTAAGCCGTTCACCTCCGAATGAAAGACAGAGACTCTCTGTGATAGTTCACTTGCCATTCTAGCAAGAGGAATATGCATACCATACAAGAAATAAGAATTTTCTAGCTTGGTTATGGATATGGAGAAGCTACACGATGTTAACAATCTCATGCACACATTTTACATTGCATATTTTGATGCATTTGTGCCTGAAGGCAAAAGGCAATTGCTTTTTTTTTTTTTTTTCTTTTCCACAGGATGCTTAATTGTACTAAAAAACCAACCCCTTAATGGCTAAAAAAGTCTGAAGAGTATATATCCCTTTCAGACTCACTGCACACACAGCAAAGGAAAACTGAAGTAAAGTGATGACTGGAATTTTCAAAGAGGTAACTATAGCAATTATCATACTTCAAAGGTAAAACATCAGTGCCTGCCATTCTCAAACGAACATTTCCAAAGTACAAAAGAAAGAAATTTCCCGTACCCTCAGTGGATATGCATCTTCTGCCAAAGAAAGGAACAGACCTCAGAAAGGCTGATGTAGTCTCTACCTGATGATGATGATCAATCCAGCTTTAGTGGAATTGGTAGCACAACTACTGACTTTGGCATTGCATGATGAACAATAAGGTTGGTATCAAAATAAGGGCCCGGGCTCTGGGTGTTGTTCCCAGTGTGACAAGGACTGGGTCAGATTTTACTAACAGCTTACTTAAGTATTTCCAACGTAATTACCGTGAGCAGCCTTCATAGGTGAGGTCATATTTCAGGAGTGAGGTTATATTTCATAACGCAATCTCCTTTATGTACACAAATTAATATGGCAAATGGCTTAAACAACTTTATAATTATTTTTTTTAAAACAAAAAATAAACTGGAAATCATCTTGGCATTAAAACTTGCAGCGTTAATTACAGTTTCATTCTACGAACTCTACTGTATAACTATGATTACATTAATTTACTGTGAAAAATGCAGATAGAGAAAGCACAGAGATGCCAACCTGTCAATCAGATCAATCAGAAAGAACAGCACAACTGCCTCCACCTAGAAGGCAGAAAATTCTATATGATTAGCATGAAAAATGGTAATATGTCCTCTTTCTGTAAAACCTCCAGATATCTTCTGACTGATAGAAAATATATTTTCCATGCTATTACATCTTACAATTTATTTCTTCATCTTTTTCTGCCTTTATATTTGATTTTTTTTCCTATTTATTTCCTTTTCTTTTTTCTCTCCACACATTTACTATAAAGTGGATTTCCAGGAGCAAATTGTTTCACTGAACAAGGAATAATTTTTCACTACATTCAAAAATAAAATTCAAACCAAAATACCTCTATTTTGACCTAAATTACCCTATTTTGAGTAGGCTATGTCAAATTCAAAGAAATTTCAAGGCCATCATAGAAAACAAAAGCTGCATTTCAGACAGAAAAATCAGCGCAGGATTTGAATTGCTTCCTTATTATGACACATCGCAGTGCTTCTGAGTATACTCAACCATTATGTGTATAATTTTTTCTTAATCTTTAAAAAGCAGAATAGATACCAACACAACATAAATTAATTTTAAATGGGCAAAATATAGTATTTTGCAACACTTAAAAATCCCAGGCTTTTGTTTCTGGTTTCATCTGTATGTAAATATTTCCTACAAAATCTCTCACAAAGTTTTATGTCATCAACCAATATATAACAAAGAAGAATTTATCATCTTAAGTTCAAGGTATATATTTTATTTCATAGTGATTAACTGACAAAAGTTGTCCCAGGGACCTACATAGTTTTATAACCTACAATGCAATAACTACAACCATTTGTACATTGAAGTTGGTTTGTTTCTAGTTCTCTTACATTTCCAACACTTAAGTTTTATAAAAAAATGTAGATTGAAAACTTAGAAATTAAGAATTTAAAACTTAAGAGAATAAAAAAATTATTATAAAACAGGGCCACAACTTCTACAGCATTGGATGCTGTTTCATAACTCTTGAACCACATGGATATGCCAGTACCGTGTTTTGATTTCCCAAAGTTGCTCTGCAAATCACAACTAGACACAAATATGTTTCTAAACTGTCTTGATACAACTTTTTTTTTTCCCAATAAATTTGTATCCATATAGAAAAGAAATGTATTTCAATGAATTTCTGCTTAACTAAAGGTCAGGGAAAATGCCTTTGATTTGGATATGAAAATAGGAAAAACTATTCCAAGTGCAGTCTGTGATAACTGCATTCAAAGTGCTATGCAAATTCCTTTCCCTATTAACAACATACAGTAGCTGTCTTTGCTGGATGCAGAGATGGCCACTGCACCATATCCTTACACCAGGCAAACAAGAAATCTGGAGATGCTTTTTGAAGGCTGAATTTGTCTCGGACAAAATGTTGGGGTTTTTTTTAAAAATAGCAATCAAAATAGCAGCTAATATCAGTGTCAGACATTATGATAGAGCTGAACAAGGTTTCCCTTGACTTTTCTATGACAAGACGACAGGCTGAGTATGATACTGAATAGTGATGTAAACACCTATGAGAAGAATCATGCGAACCGCATGGAAACCAAAGTCAAAACACTGCCGAGTGTTGTCCATTTGATCTGATCAGAACTGGATGTCAGTTTGTTCCTGTTTTCTCTACCTCTGAATGTTTTGTTACAATAGCTCAGCTGCTTTGCCAAGGTTACACGACAGACGTTGTTGATGACATAGAATATTTCTATTTACAGCACCTTCGTTACTGGTACTATGGTAATAATGATTTGTTAGGCACACTGAGTGGTCACCGATTCTTTCCTCTGCTGATGTTGTGTGTATTGTAACATTTGGTAAGCAGTGTTACTAAAAAACTGACTTCATTTTCTCAGCTTCAGGCAGAATTTGAAAGAATTGTTCCAACCACACCTGCAGCAATTTTTTTCCCCCAGCTTCTCTGTACCTCAGGCTGTACTGTGTTTCCCACTTGTAGGTCCTACGTGTGCTGCAGAGAAGGAATAAAGACATGTGGAAATATCTAAGCCTTTCTTCTGTAAATAAATTAAGGCCACCTGACAAAACAAGGAGCCTGCTAGTTACCAACAAGTAGGCAGGTAGGCAGTGCTGCAGACCTGTTTTTCTAGCTGATGACCAGACGGGAAGTCCATAGATGCTGAAACACAGCCCCTTCTTTAGCTGCTTGCCTTGCTGCCAGGTACTGTGCAAAATAAATTCCTCTGTCCTTGATTTTGTTTTTGAAATTCACTGCTTTTAAGAAAAAACAGGCTTACTCAGCTTTTACAGGAAAGAATCTTTAACTAGGAACACTGTGCACTGTTGCGATAGAGTCTGCGTAGTGTAGATCACCTGAGTATTTGTCATAAACTGACATGAGCTAAGGTTCTGTGTCTGTTGATTTTTGGCAAGGAAAAAATGCACTACAGTAAAGTCCTACTAACTTTGACCCACACCATAAACCCTACCTGCAGGAGTTCTTTCACCACACAATACTTCACACGAAATGCATACAACTCCACCACTCATACTAGCCTTTCCTGGTAAGGCCTCGAGCTAGGATCCTGAATATGGGAGTGGGAGGAAAGAATGTTTTTAATTAGCACACAGCATTTTGCTTGTTTTAGATTTTCTTCTCAGTTACCAAATAGAAAGTAACCCCAGAAAACAGCACCAATTCATCTACTTGTCTGAAATGCAAAAATATAATTACAATGCAAGCAAACAACTGAAAACAAATCAATACATTATCCTTTCATCTCCTTCTTAGGCTTAATAATTATCTTTCAGTGAAGAGCTAGAACAAAACTAGAAGCTAGTGTAATAGGAATTAAAAAAAAAAACAACAAAACAAGTGCATAAACAATATCAGTGCAGCAGCAAAATATACAGTCATTGTTAACATTCCAATTCAACCCATTTCCAACATTTTTGTGCAATAAAAATTGGCCATATGCCGGCCAATGCAACAAGCCTCTTTTTAATATTAACACAGTCATTCTTCACTGAAGCTATTTCTGCTTGGTTTTAAAAAATAAAATCAGTTAAATACAATTCTCAAAAAAAAAAAAAAAAAGAAAAGAAAGAAAGACTGTATTTTATAAACACAAAATTCTGGTGCAAATAAAGTAAGAAATAAATACCACACCCTTGAAGACAAAAAGAAATTTGAACTGGTTCCTATCGCTGAACTTAGAGTATGTGAGGGTAGGATTTTTGTATCATACATTTCTTTAACATTGGCTTAAGTCTCTCATCATTTCAGAGATAAAGCCAAGCAGCTGGGAGGAACATTTTTGTTGAGATGTTATATTTCACTACACTTCAGTCGTGATAGCACAGTTTGAGTACAATCGGAGGAACCATAAAAAGTCTTCTTGATAGGTTGGGCTCTGTGCTTTGTGTTCTTCTTCTCAACCTTCCCTCAGTTGCCAGAGCAGGGGATATGAATCCAGGCTTGCCAATGCAGCAACAAGGCAGGATTGTCCACCCGCTTGCTGGGAACAACCCCAACCCTTGTTGCATGAACTCCACTCTGTTTGCATTTTCTCTTACGTTGCATATGAAGATTAGGGGTAAGGAGGAGGCTTAGAGAGACAGTTGAGAGGGGCACACTGAGAGCTGGAATGTGGCTGCTCTTCTGGAAGAGCATTAGGACTGAAAATTAAAAAGAAAAGAGAAAAAGTGCTTAAAATACACGGAACACTTTTTACATCCATGTAAATATTACAGGGCTGGAAATGAACTTTAAGGGGGGATGAAACCTCATCTCTAAATCCATATCCTCAGACACACAGTTTACATAAAGAAAATCCTCAGAGTGCATGCATTCAGGGACACCTGGATGCAGATGTGAGGTGCCCAGCTATCCCACTTGCCAGTTCCTGTACACAGATGCTGTTTGCATGCTCTGATGGTAAACGTCACGTGGAGGAAAGAATGCACGTGCGAAATGGGAGAGCAAATTTGAAGGACAAGATGCAGTGCCATCTTTATGTGAGTATTAAAGATTTTCTCTATGCAGCTGATTCATTGTTTGAAATGAAGGAGAGTGCCAGGATGCAAATCAGGTTTCGTAACTTTGTGAAAATGTGATCTCTTACTGAATGTGACCTATTTACTAGCACATTTGTACAAACACAGTGTAACCTTCTTCATCAGGCAACATAAACATTACATATGTTGTAATTAACACTCCCAAACAGTGGGGATATTTTTTTGTTTAATTTTCTTTTGGGTTTTGTGCTGTTGGAATTCTCTTCACTCTGTCATTTACTTCTGTCATTTGACTTTTTCATGTACAATTTGTCTGATAACAGCATTCACCAGTAAGCCTCTAAATGTGCATTTGTAGCATTCACTGTCATATAGTGCAAGGAGGTGGGGCTGGAGTAGCAGCAAAGATAGAGGGGGCAGGCAACACAAACACGCTCCATTTCTTGGTGCAAAGCTCCAAAGTAGAAAACAAGATACAAAACAAAATGCAAGTAAATGTAGTTTATAAAGAGAAGAATTAAAAAAAATACCACAAACCCCAGATCTTTAATATTTCTGGGAAGAGTGTTTTCCCTAATGCTTCAAATGTTGTACAGTCTTGAAGTTATTCCAAGCTCAACAGTGTGATGTATGATAAAGGACAATCACTTGTCTCTGTCTTCAAGAGAATTTGCCTTTTCTGTTTTCTTTCCTTAGAAACCATGCTTTTACATATTATCTCTGCAGCATAGACTACTGGAGTACTGGCTGAAGGAATGCAATTAGTCTATTGCTGGAAATGAATCAATTTGAAATGCCAGAGGTATTTGAAAACCTGCCACTGGAAATGCCAGTGGTACTGAAAATGTCTTTAGTTCCACGTATAGCATTTACTTAGGGAAACAAAGAAATCACACTGTGTTTGACTGAAGACAGAAAGAAGTGTGCACCATCACCATTAAGCAAGGTGATGGCAATGTCCACATTTTCGAATTAGAGAAGCCTATGGGGGCCATGACCACAAATCCACAGGTATCACAACTCAGCAGGAGCTACAGTCCTTGCACCTCTGAGCTTATTTGAATATCACACAGTTGCATGTCTTAAGTTAGATGCTGTTTCACATTAATGCTCCTGAAGATGAGTTTTCCAATTGCAAAATGGCTCATGAGAGCAGGTCATAGGACTTCACGACCTCACAAGCTTTGTTTTGTACTCAGCTGAATAGTTCAGTCTCAAAGTGTGTAGTGTTATGGACTAAGATGCCTCAGTTTACATATTGATTTAGTCTAACTCTAAGCACCTAAGCATAAATATTTAATCTAAAATATTTTCTTGAAGCATAGTACTTGGACTTGTTTAATCAAACACTCCGAGAAGACATCAAACCTGTCTTCTCTAAGTAATTATTTCCATGTCTATAACTATCCTTTTCTTCACCTATATTCTGCCACATGCAGATGCAGATACAGCATCTAAAGAGAGATCTGAGATTTTTGCCTGCTCCACACAAATGAATGTGTCAGGAGTGACTGCAGATGGACCAAAAAGGTCTGTATTTGCTGTCAAATTTATCCACTTATCAAGAGCCAGCTCCTGGCTTCAGCACCTCTTAGGTTTTCCAGATAGGCTTAAGAGAAGCACTGATCTTAAGTCCTTCAGATACATAAAAGTGAGTTACAACTTTAACATCACATTTGGGGAAGAAAAACAAGGAGGTGGTCGTGTGATCCTACAAAGACTGCCTTACTCTCCTCTCTTGCTGCCCCATTTCTGTTTTAACAGGACTCCTGTAATTGCCAGAAAGGAACAGAAACTCAACACGCACATTCCTTGCTCATTAGCAGACGTGTTTGTCTTTTGGGGCTTCCCTCCCAGCTTTAAAAATAAGCAACAAAAGATGTTTGTGCTCCCAGGAAGAGAACCGATGAGGAAATGGCAGTAATTGCAACTACTTATGTACAGCAATGGCCTGAAAGAGGACCTCTTTGAGACACAAAAGATCCTCCTCTACACAAATATACACAACCACCATAACACTATGGCATGACCTTCAGTAAAAAGTCAGCCCTGACTGTAAACACTGTAATACAAACTGTCCCAGGCTAGGCTCAGATTAGCAATTCTAAGCACTGTGTTTAGAATTATATCCATTTTCTCTTCATGGCAATTCTACGTTCCTCTTATTCTGAAATACAAGCACACTTCTATGCACAGGAGAAATAGAAAACTTTGTCTCACTATTTTCTTTTCAATCAATAATAAATATTAGGGGCATTAGGAAGAGAATCAGGCACCTTTACAGCAACATATATAACCACATCACTTGCAGTCCCAGCAGATTTAAATCTTTTCCTGGAACTCCACTGTTGTACAATCCTCTCTTCAGAAACATACTACATCCAGTTCATTAATGCACATTGCTGTAGCAGCATATAAACTAAAAATCCATCAGAATCAGACACGTGGCATTCAGTGTGCTTTTCAGGCAGTACAGGGGCTTGTGGCAGCAGGTCCTGGAGCTGAGCTATCAGCACATTGAGAGTCGTAGGCAGGAGGGGATGGCAGGTAAGATTAATAACACAAAGCAATAGAGAGACATGGAAGAACCTGAAGCTGTTGACTATTAACTGGGAAAAAGGAAGAACATTGTTACATTTCCCCCATGGGATATGTGCAGCTTTTAAAACATTAAGTTTTAATAGACATTACTTTTGTAAACATCTCTTTAAAGGCTGATATTGTTTGGGGATCTCTTCATTCAATTGGTGAATAAAGTCTGTGTCATTTTTTGTGTTAGTATTATTGTCTGGTTTTAAGCAGCTCTTTTTTTTTTTTTCCGCGGCACTCAAAATGCTAATCATGTATTTCTAAAATCAATTGGAAATAGCATCCAAAGCCCTTCAGTGTTTGTAAGTACTCTGTTCTCTATCTTAAAGATGCCATTCACATGCAATATTGTCTGGCATTGATTGTAACAGGTAAAAAAATCAGCAGTGGAAAATAGAAACAGACCAATGATATTTTCAGAACGTAACCATAACCATTTTACATGCAGTAATATTTTACCTTATTTTAAATTTATCACTATTTTTTATAAAAAAAAGCATTATTTCTTATTAAAAGTGTAATGTGAATTTCATTTGAAGTATCAGGGGTTTTTGGTCATTTTGGATGGGGTTTTTTGTTTGTTTGGGGTTTTTTTGGTTGTGTTTTGTTTTTTTTCTTTTTACTAATAGAGAACTTGGGTCTGAAGTTTTGGCTTCATTTGATTTGAAAATGTGTACAGCTTATCTAGTGAGATTTACCAAGGCCTACACACTGGAATCACAATGACTAAAAATTCCAGAGTTACACGAGTCCCACTTAAAAATCTGTATAGATAATGGATGAAGGAAGACTCTCTGTGACTCTACCTGTGTTATGGTCAGGCATATTAACTAGTTTGATCATGATTAGACATTGCAGGATGTGGAAAAAATCTGTGTGAATCACAGGTCTAAACAAGCTCTTGTTCAGTCCTGGCAAAATGCCACTGAGAGGTCACATTACCACAAGGATTGTGTTAGAGACTTTAAAAACAAGCACACCTCTCTCTTAAAATAGGTGACTTCAGGGCTGGGCAGAGCTTTCATTTGCCTCTTGGCATCACCATGTGATGAAAGCATATGTGCCATACCTACAGGGCTGTCAGAGGATGAGGAAGGAGGGACAAGCTCCTGTCTTCCTTCTCTGCTGCATTTAGAAAATCTGAGTCTCAGTAAGTCTAACTGCTTCTTTAAATGCCCTCAAATTTTACTCCAGATTTCAATTTTTATTTAAAAAAATAAATAAAATTTTAAAGAACTCAACATTCATTGTGCTGGCTTGCTTTTAATCTCTTGTTACACTTCACTGCTTTACAAAGCTGGGCAGGTCTTTGGCTGAGGCAAGCAAGGCAGCAGTGTGAATATATCAAAAATAGTGTTGTTTTCACTTCACCAGAAGAGTATCCATCTAGTGGTAGAAAACAATACCCACTTGACAGTCAATTTTTCTGCTTGAGGATACAGGTGTGTTATTTGTGGGATGACTGATCTGAAGTTTTGTAAAGTATTAACTATATTTTAAATTATCAGAAGAAGGTAAGGCTTGCAGACAAATGTATGTCAGTAGTAAATCAGGCAGGATTTCCATTCTGAGAAGAATTTTCAGAATTGCAGAAGCAATTGTTTGTTAACATTTAAAGAGGGATAGTAGTAGAGCATATTCTCCACAAGGAGAGGAGCTCTGGAAAGAAGAGACTAGAATTTAGCAGATATCACTTCACAGACATTTTAAAGATTTTAAATGTAACTTGTAACTTTTTTCAGTGTGCTGTAAAACTCCAAACTACAAACCAGTAAGTGATACTTATCAGTTACAATGAACTTACACCAACTTCTCAGTAAAATTTTCATATTACCCTTATATAGTAAGGAAGATAATAATACTTCCACTTTGTAGGCAATAAAAGAGAGGCACTAATGAAGCAGGCATTTAAGGCCACCAAGAGATCCCCTGTGACTGATGTGTGCTCTGAAAGCTGTACCACACCCCTTGCCCAGTGGGCATCTCAGCAGACTTCCACACAGGTGAAGTTTAGTGTGGTACTGTGTGGGAAATAGTTTCATTATATGTTTGGCTATTTACCAACTTGGTCACTACAGCTCAGGCTAAAGTCTAAAAATAACGCAACCTATTTCAAATGACAGCATCGGCATAAGGCAATATATGCACAAAATGTACCATGAACAGATAAGGAAAATTATTGTGTCTCTTTTTGCTTTGGTTTGGTTTTGTGCTTTGATTAACTCAGCCATCTCAGAAGCATGATTTGGCCTTTGCACCACCTAGGAGCAAGGACACCAGGAGCCTACTTTTAAAAACAAGATTAAAAAGTGACTGTGTTGGGTCTGAATTTGCAAGTCAGGGAGAACTTTTTTAGAAGTGTCCCCTAAAGTCTTACAAATGCCTTTAAAATGCCACCATATGAAAGGGAAGCATACATTTACTCCTAAAATTTAAAGTCCCCCATTTCAGAAAATTCCTCTAGCAACAAAATAAAATCATTAGTATTTTGGCATCATTAGAAACTGCCTGCATGAAAAGACCAAATGAGGGCTGCAAGATCCCACTTAGCATTTTTTCCATAATTTTACAGGGAAGTGAGTGCACAAACGCCATGATTCATGTTTGTACTGTCACTGCAGAAATTATCACTGTTCCTCAAGCTGTTAAAAGTTCGCTGTTAGAAGAAGAAGGGCAGTGAAGAGCTTTTTGTATGAGGAAGAGGAGGGGAGTCGCAGGCGTGCATGCAGCTATGTGCAAAGAGAAGAGAGTTAGTTGAGTTTACCTGACAGTCTGGCAATCTGGCCCCCTGGCTAGTTGTGAGCCGTGTGGCGGTATGGAGGCAGCAGGCTGCTGACAATCTACAAGAAACTGATAAATTAGACATATATACAGAGAGATTACAGAGCAAGGGGTTAGTAACGGCAGTACACAGGCTACGCATCTGATGGAGAGATTTAGTGAGGAATGTGTTCTTGGCTCCTTATCTGACAGAAACACCTTTTTTTTTTTCTGATAACAAGAACATTGGCTATTGCCTTTTACTTCTTTTCAAAATAAGCAGTGGAAACATTTTTGGTTTTCCCTTAGCATTGGCAATTTTTTGTTTAAACAGACAGCAGTAATGGGCTGTATTCAGGGTGTGGGTTTAAACCTTGTACTTCTCATTCTTCTGCTTGTGACTAAATTGTTTTTCTGACACCTAATATAAAAAGTGTCAATAAAGCTACCCAAAATTTATCCAAAGGACTTAGATCTGTATAACAATTAGAAATGCCATTTCAGTATAATGTTTGAGAGAAAGCTTATAAGAAAGTCTTCACAACTTCTAAGCAGTGCTTGTGAGGTTGGTTTTTATTTTTAGGGAAAAGGGAGAACTTGATAACAGTCAGTTTCACTGTTCTGTCTAGATTGTTTTATCAATTCCCTGCCAAAGCAGTTTCCACATTAGTCACTTCCAAAGCTGTATTCTGGTTCTTAATTTATTAAATAACAGTAAAGCCAAATAATCCTTCATTGCTATGTTTTTACTGTGACATTCGAAATACGTAGACAGCTTTAAACTCAATAATATTTGTGGGGCTTCATGAAAGTAGTTGAATAGGACAACTTTGCTTTCTAGCTCCCTAATTTCTACCAACATTTCCAGATCTCAAGATTTGCTCATTTTCCCTGCAGTGGTCTGGCCTTTCATTCCACTGTCTGTGTGCCTCAGGTTCTCAGAGAGAGTCATTGGGGTCCTCGCGAACATTAAGATCTATGGGTGAAATTCTGACCATGTGAAAAAATACTGGAAATTACTTTTTGTTTCCAATAGGACTTGAAGACCTATCATCTTATCTGACTCCTTCAACCTGATTCTTAACCTGACTCTTTGGTGGAATGGGGTTATTTTCCTTAAAAATGAGACAAGGGAACTTGATGTACTTGGAAAGAATTTGATTTTGTGTTTTGGACTTTTTTTTTTCCCCCAATTGGTTGCTACGTGAAGTTCAACACCAGTAATCATTTTTCTTTATAATTTTCTCCAAAATCCCCTTCAATTCTTTGTCTCAATCAAGTGGGAGAATGTGCAAGTAATTTGCTGTCAAGAGTCTTGAGATGGCACCAGGTACAATGCAGAGTAACACACCTTCCTAGCAACACTGAGCATCACATTCACTACCATAACATTTTCCCTTTCATACAAGCCCACAGTGCTTCTCCCTAGTCCCTGTGAAGATCTGTGCTGACCTCCAGTGGGTGGAAGCAAGTGTACCCAAATTGGTGGTTTCTTCCTGTTTCAGCAAAGAGGAGAGAGGTTTGGACTTATTTTTTAGTCCACAGGTACCCACATTAGAAAAATGCATGCACGGTTAGTGCTGGCACCATTGTGTCTGGAAGCAGAAATGGAATAAGAAAGGATACTCTGCCACTCTCTTATTTACCAGGATTGTCACTGTAGTCCTCAGTACATCTTTTAGCAGAGGAGTGCAAGAGTTAGCAATGTATTTGAGTGATGAACAGAAGGGTCTGTCATTTCAGCACAAAGCTCAATTAAAACATGAGCTGCCAGGGGAACAGACAGAGCAGGCTAACTGCAGACCGAAAATTATTGGGGGAAAAAAAATAAAAAATTCATGTCTGATTCTAAACAAACTAGTTTGCAGAAGTCCAAAGCAAAGACATCCCTGACACTTTATTCAAGGTAGTAGTCAGTGAGAACAGGAATAAAGAACAGAATGTTGTGTAATGAAAAGGTATGGACAGGTTTCATAAACACAGAAGAAATTGTTCTGACAGGCTTTTCCAGAACAACACAAATGTCTGATTTATGATCCTATTCTGATATCTCAGACATGGTGCAAATATTTTATGTTGCATCTTCATCTCCTACATTTGGCAGAATGCAGGAATAGCAAGCCAGATTCTGCCAGCATTATGCAGGCTGGATAGTAACTGTTCTGGGGTGAGCAGACTTCCCTGACTTCACATGAAACAACAATTCTAGCTGGCGTCAGCAGTGCTCACGCAATCTGGCTCACACTCACATCAGGACCAAATCTAGTGATCCACGTGTCTTAAGATGACTGAATCGTACTCCTACATCCTCCAGGAGTGAAGTTTTCGAGGATTACGCTAGGAAAGAGCTAAGCAGAATGCATATGGCTTACATAGACACATTTCAAATTCAAAGGAGCTTCTTATCTACTTATGTCCAAGTAGCTGTGCCAGAGCTAACTTTATTCCTTCTATATTTAATCCTTTTCAGTATTTTGGGGGGTTTATAACGCTATTCGCTAATGTCATGACAATCAAAAAATGACTTCTTTCTACTAAGGAACTCCTGCCTGTATCAAGTAAATGTTGGTTTCTTTCTGAAATACACTAATGAAGTTTAAAAGCTTCAAAAATGTCTTTACTAATTCTCTGGTCAATGTCACATACCTTAAAGACAAGGTAGGAAAGACATGTTCTCTTTTATTAAAAAAATAAAAATATATTTTAAAATTACATTGGAAAAAGCCTGTTCCCTGTATTTTTAAAATCTCAGCCAAGGCACAGAGGGAAAAGACAGTTTGTCATTTATGCAGAAGATACTTGGGGAACAGACACAGATTACACTTTTTGGTGTGTCTTCTGAGACTACCACTACCAAAATTATTAATAAAGTTATTAAATATAGGCTATCTTATTTCTCCATCATCTTCACTGGCTGTGAGGAAATAAACCACCTGGGGGCAGGGGTTGGGCTGGCTGATCTCTTAATAGTCCTTTTATGATTCTAAGAACCTATAACAAAGAAATTAATTTTAGAGATCATTTCAACCACAGAAGGCAAAGAGGAGCTATTGTATGTTGATATTCATATGCCAGTTTTTGAATTCAGGAGGATTTGAGTCTGCAGAGTCCTGTGGCAGTATTAGACAGCACTCACCACTGTGTCTGTTGGAGCTTTGAGGCTTGACTTGTCCTACACATTAGTCCTGTTTCAACTTTCTGGTTCTTACCATTTTAGCCATTTGCTGGCAATGCTGGTGTAAAGGGCTCAGAGATTTCCTTTCTCACAGATTAGCCACGGCTGATTTTCCTTTGGAATCTCATGCCTAGTCCTAATCAGGCTAACTAGCTCCTGGTGTAAGAGCATTTTAAAAAAAACAAAACAACACAAAACACCAAAAAAACCACACGAGCTCAGAGGAAATACATCTGCTCATACAAGCACTGAATGTGCTGCTATAAATTATCTGCTGAGAGCAAATCTCACCAAAAAAAAAAAGTATTTTCCTGTGCTTCCCTTTGGCTCAGCCACCAAACCAACACATTTCCCCTGTGTCACAAGGTGTGCTCTGCCCTTCAGTCTGTGAACTCTAATCAACACAGGTCTGCTTTACTGGGTTATTACTGTCTGAGAGATGGGCATGCCTTGTGTCGACATCAGCAATGTCCCCAGCGAAAAACCTATGTGCAAGCATTTTAAGTCCCACCTGCTCAGGACCCAGCACACTGCAATGGAATATTTCAGCACATTTTGACAGTCAGTGAATTACTAATCTCTACACAGTGCTGTCGAAGACTGAGAGTATCAGAAACCCAAGCTAAGCATAACATAGTTTTAACTGTGTTTAGTTCATCAATCAATGAAAAGCCTG
This sequence comes from Margarornis squamiger, assembly GCA_035222235.1. NCBI lineage: Eukaryota > Metazoa > Chordata > Aves > Passeriformes > Furnariidae > Margarornis > Margarornis squamiger. Next base: position 61,394,642 of record JAWWTY010000037.1, read on the forward strand.
TTGTTTTTTTTCTTTTATCTGAAAGGGTAAAACTGAGTGTCAAAAACCAAACCAAACAACAGGTACTGCTACATATTTGGCATTTCCAATATGAAAACATTGGGGGAAATCTGTTCTTGATAAATGAAAAGCTGTCAAGAAACAATTATGACAAAATATGAGGCTGAGGTTTTTTCAGTCTGTTAAAACAAACCCTCCCTAGCATCCCACGGACCACTTCAGGCCAACAGAAACTCCTTCTTTCCTAGTTAATAGTTCTCAGGCTATCTTACTTTGTGTTATGTTACCTCATGTCAATTGAACTTGCTCTATCAAGTTTGAAGAATTTCATGACATGTCTATGAAGTTGTTATTGACAATTTACTTGAAAATTAGTATGGTAATTAATTGTTTTCTTCCCTGAGATGTCCATTTAATGGGAAAGAATGAGTGGGTAATAGCATGAGTTGAAAGTAGTGGGCAAAGAAAAAACCTGTAGTCTTCTAGTTGTGCAGAGGCAGAAACAGAGCAAGACCTACAACAACAAAAAAAAAAAAAAAATCCTCTCTGCTCAAAGATGAGGAACACCAAAAGACAAATGTGAAATGTCAAGAAGAATGTGGCAGAAGGTACTAAAACACTTGCACTCCTTGCTGAGATTTGTAGAGATGCTTTCAAACTGCAATCTGACAGGATGAGAATAGTCCCAAAACTCTTTATATTCAGGGGTGATGGGGACATAAGTTTATATAAGTATGTGACTAGCTAGTTTCACTTATAATTTATCTCTGTTTTTCTAATGGATGCCAAGAAAACTGTGACCTTCCTCAAGGCCAAGAGGAACTTTGAGAGGTAATGGTCATCACAAAGAAAACAGCTGGTGAGTGGACAGCTGTGACTTACCTTCGGAAACAGACACAAACAATGGTACAGGTCAAAGATTAGAAAGGTCTCTCCCTTCTCCTATTTCCAGGGTCAGTTCGGGTCTGGGAATAATGCAGTTACCTCTGCCCTACACACAGCCCCAGCTGATCAGTCTGTCAGATGCAGCTCTGTGTTTCTGCAGGCTGTGTCTGGAAGGAGAGGACCATAGTGGAGCAGCCACAGGGATTCCATGTGAAGCCTGGCAGGCCTAACTAACCCCAGCTTGCTCAGAGCAGGATTGATTCAGCTTGTCCTGGCCTGGGAGCAAAATGAGCAGCACAGGAGGACTGAGCCATTGTACCACCCCATGAGAGACAGCTCCATCCTGGCACAGCTACACACAGGCAGCTTAATAAAATTCACTAGGTGCAAGTTGGCTCCTGCACATTTTTCAGCACCCAGATTATCTGGTATTTCCCACTGCCTGAGTTTTACTTCTGTTGCCATTAAACTGAATAATGGATCATTGACTGGAGATAGACAAATATATCAACCAAGTACCAGTTTTGCCTTTCTTCACAGTAAAGCTGATCTACTATGAAATTCCTATGTCGAGTCTTGCAAGTACCCAGGTGACTCACATCTTAATCCTGCTATTCACAGAAACTTGGTGCTTGAGATTACTTTTGAGTGGAGAAATTTCAACAACAATCAATTTTTCCACTACTTATTTCTTAGTCTTCTCAAAAAGTATTTGAAGAGTAAAAGATGTGAGCATGCTGCTGAACTCCCATCATCTACCAATATCTATTTATTGCCCTAAGAGACAACAGACCAGCAGTAGGATGCATCTAAAATCCTCATCTCCTGCCATCTCCCCATGCCCATTATTTTTTTTTGCAAAGGAGGCCCAGGAATATCCCACTGTTTCTACATTCCCAAGTTCCTAACACGGGCCCTTCTTTTGCTGCTCCTCTTCTCAGGTATTAGGACAAGGTCAGACAGAGTTCACATAACAGAGGGCTTTCTGTTAAATACTTCTCAAGGGTAAGAGCAGGTAGGGAATTTAATTGGTATTTTCTTACGGTGTTTAAAGATACACTGTCTGTCTTAGTGACCCCCACAAACCAGCTCATGGAGCATCACTAACAACTTCACGCACTACCTGGCACACAACACAGACTGACATGGTTTAGCAGGTCACTGATTCCGTGGTTTTCCAGAACACATCAGGTTTCTTGGCTAAGTTCTAGTGAGTTCTTCAACAGCTACACTATATGGAGTGCTTTTCCCCTTAATTTCCTTATTCTGGGGGACTTCATTTCTACCTTTTTTTTTTTTTTCAAACCTGAATTATCCCAAATCTAAAGAGCTGTTCCCCCATCAGTCCATTTGTTTCAGTGGTTATGTGTCTGCTAGCTTAAAGTACAGTGATAAAGCTAAATCCCAGCCTTGTCCTTTCCTGTAGCTCATATTATGAATAATTTTTTTAAAAAGAAATAATACGTTGTCATTAAAAAAAATTAGTGAAATACATTTTTCTCTAGTTAAAGACTAAGAACTTTAAGAGGTTTCTTGTCAGCTCTGTAGATTGCTTTTCATGTTTTCTATATCACAATGTGTTCATGTTATTTTTCAAATGGCTTCTATGAATGCTTCAAATAATTCCTCATTAAATCTACTGAGAAGCTAAATAATGGGTTAGTACAATAGCAGAAATGGAAATGGTAGAAGCTGAAAAATATATCTTCAGTTCCCTTCTTTTATATACAGTTCATAAAAAGCACATTTAAAAAGGTCTGATGATTCATGAAATACTTACTAAAAGACACACATTTTAAACATTTCAAAAGAGGAAAAGAAAGGTCTTAAAATTACACAAATCATCACACTTTGATCTTGTTATTAACCATGGAAACGTAAATCAAGGATACATTTCAGATGGTCACAAAGTCTTGCACTACTTTACGGGTAAAAAAGAGCCTGATTCAAAATATGAAGTTAGTGGGAACAGTAAGTTTAGTAGGCTTTTGAAGAAATAACATAAATTAGAATTAAAAGGTTCCTTAACCCTAAAAAATGCAGACAGAAAAATACTTACAATCAAACATATTAGTCCTGATTAAAGAATTGCTGGTGACCTTACTCCATACACCACTACATGCTAAGGAGCTGCTCTATTAGAGAGTTAAATATTAGCATGTCTAATTTAAACAGAGACTCGTTTCAGCTTTACCTATTTTATGAGGTGAGAAGGCCAACATTAAATATTCCTGTGCATTTGATGGCAAAAATCAATAAAAATCAATGCCACATTAAACCTTGTCATAAAAGAAGATAAAGATGGATTACTTTTGTTGCAAATATTGTCAAGATATTTCTATCTCTGGTTTAGTTAATTGATAGGACTGGATTCCAAAGCCCAAAATTTTCATAGAAAGCAGCAAATATCTGGTAACACACCTTAAAGATTTGATGTGTCACCTGCATACCTGTTTAGTTAGAAACAGCTGGAAGTCTAAGATGATTTTACTGGAGAATTTCAACAAATGATGCTAATAACCATTCCATTCAGCAATGATGTCATAGCTTAGATACAGACAGAAAAACATCAATAACCTTTAATGAAAATATACAAAAGTAAGGCATGGATTTCACTGCAATCTTTTTTTGTTTGGTTAGGTTTTTGTTTGGTTTTATGCTTTCTCAAACAGATTGGAGCTTCTATTAAAAATAGGTTCTATTTTGGAATTGCCTTATACATATAGTGAAAAAACATAAGTGGAAATTAAATTAAACTTGTAGAACTGCAGTGAATTCATGTCATAACAGCTAAATTATATTGAAGCTGCTAAATTATATTGATCAGCATGAAATGTATGGGTTTGGTCTCATCAGTGATAGCTGGGAAGCTAAATGCAAGAGAGGAAAAGCATAGAGTGAAAAGATCCTGTTCACAGTGGCACCAAGAGGTAAAAGTACATTCAGCCAGCTGAATTCTTCATCAGTTCCAGCCAACTAATGTCCTTGGCAAGGACACTGTTCTTCAAATTCAAAACGGCCTCCACAAGGACAACGTACCATGCTTGAAATGGCATAAATATGCAATGCTCATTAAGCTTAGTTCAATGAGCATATCAGATGCAGGACATGGCCCTGAGAGCAGGAAGATATATACATAAATCTGTATATATGCACTAATACTGCTCATTAAACAATGGACACATATATACACAAATATGACACGTCTACAAATCCCACAGAAAACAGGACAATGCAGAACAAAAAGAGAACATAGATAATACAGAAATAATGACTGAGTTATCCTTTTTGTGAAGAGCATCATAATCAGGTTAAAAAAACCCCTTACATCTGATTTTTAAAAAATCCTAATAAAAACATACAAAATCCATTTTTAATGAAGAGACAGATTAGACCAGTATGGCATGAGTCTTACAACAGCCAGTAGCTTGCCTCATTGCACAAACTCAGAGACATCTTGCAGGTACAGGATCACCATCAACACAAGTGCATTCTCAGTAGATAAAAACACAACATGTTCATAGCCAAGGACTCAAAAGAGTCATCCATGAATCTCTAAAGAAGCAAAGGACAATTTGCACTTGGACTAAATCTGAGTTGCCAGGATAAAGTTGTGGCTTTTTTTTTTGTTTTAAATTATGGTTCTGGAGAACTTTCATGCTTTTGATTGCTTGGATGAAGCAAATAAAACTTTCCTGAGTAAACAATTCAGAGCAGACTAGTTACATATCTGCATATCTTATTTAGTAGTGGTGGCTTGGTTAATCTCCTACCCTGTTTTTCAAGAATAAACTCTTTCACGTAATATACCAAAAAATCCACACTGCTCAGAATTCAGAATAAAATTAGTTAGCATAAAATCAGCATAGAAATAGGTCTCTAGATCCTAATCTCTTCTAATTTCTCTTCATTAAATCTATAAAATTCCTTCACAAAGGAGAAGTAAAAAATATTTAAAACTCTTCACTGGGTGACCTGAGAGATCATAAGGACCTACAAAGCACCCTCCTGACAGATGGTGAGCTGTTAGTGTTCCTCAAAGGACTTCTTCCACAACCATTTTTAAAAGCAAAGTTGAGGTACTGAAGTAATGCCTGTAGCTGCAACACTTAGAAATCCATGAGGCTGAATTCTGACATTGGCACTTAAGCTAAAAGCAAAGCTGGAACTATTTTTAGCTAAATATTCCTAAAAAAAAAAAAAAAAAACCACAAAAAATGTGCACAGCTAAAAGACCTCTAACATGAACCCTTTCCAACACACAATGAAAGAAGCCACAAACCTGCCATAAAAAATTTGCTCCCCCTACCTTTCCAGAGGTGTGAGGTACACAGGCTCACCTCTACAGACACAGCCTCTGCTGTGCAGGGTGGTGTCAGCCTGAGACCCCCTGGTCTTTTTCCAACCCCTGAATCCAAAAAGGGAGGGTAAAGAGAGCTTAACTCATAACATTCCTTCTGAAGATGCTTTCCCATGTCTTCACACTGCCTAAAAGAGATGAAGCAGCAAGGAGGAGCCGAAACCAATAATCTTGCCCCACGTGTTAAGTTCCACTTTAACGTTATTTTAAACAAAATACAGAAGGAACATGATCTTCTGATTACACAGAGAATTAACTTTTACAGAATATTTCCGAAAGTCACATCCCTAATACTACACTTTGAAAAAGCTCAAAATCCAGAAAGAAAAAAATAAATAGCATTAGAGTGTATTCCTCATCCCTTGAGCAAGGAGAAGTTACTCAACACCTCACATGGCCTATCAAAACCCCCTAAGTCCTTGTAACACTAAGGGCCACCCTACTCAGAAGTCCCTCTGCTCCTTGTATTAAATTTTGTTAGTGCTACACCAAACAGATCAATGCATTCCCCAGTTTCTCACCCATTCTTCACGTGTTAAACCACTTCCAGTGTAAGGGTCAATTAGCAAAGACAACTCCTAAGCAATTCCCCTTCAGTTCCAGCTCAAAGATTCAATTATAAGACTTCTTAGGACCTCAGCATTTGGGTGATGGGGATTTTTCATTTTCATTTTCCCCCTTAGCTTTAAAAATACTTTCTATCTACAGATACTGTAAGTTAGCTCTTGGTGACACTCTACAGGAATCTTCTTTGGGACAGAGTTTTTATAAATTAAGTTAAATTTTAGGATAAGAATACAAACCAACATACAAGAGCTAGTTCTTTGTATCATATTGTGATTCATATTTGATTTGCCTGTAAGCACAGAGCTACAGCAGAAATTAGTCTAGGAATACTTTTATAGTAAGAGTATCTATTAAATACTCTTAATTATGTATGATAGGTGGTGAGCTTAGTGTTTGAACAGTTGCTATACTATTATGTGGCATTCCTTGTGCTGTCTTTATCTTCCATATTAGTCTCATCTTGTGAGAATTAAATGCCAGGCTGTAAATCACGCTTGAAAGGCACCTGAAAAGCAAGCATGCTTTCAGAAATGAGCAACTCCACAAAATTACCTACTTTTGCAGTGGCTTTTATGTTTGCAGGTTTTAGAAGAGCCATTTTATGAAATGTTCTTCATTGTAACAATGAAGAGCAATAAAGTCTAAAACTTGGAATTGGAATAAACTAGTACAGTGCTGTTGAAACCCACAGAGCTATCCTGGTTTATGTCAACTAAACATCTGACCTCAGCTGGGCTTGGAATTTGACAGAAATGTGTCATATTTTAAAGTTACTTTCTTTTTCTATTTAAAAAAAATAAAATGTATGGCCATAAAGAATTCTGTAAAAGGAAAAGGATTGCTCATTATGATCTTATGATCTGAGTTCTTTCAAAATATGAAATAATTCACTTGTTAAAGTGTTTTCCTGTGTAGGATTCTAAATACCAAGCATAAACAATAGGGAAAAGAAGCATCTCCCACAGTTTGTTTGGGGAGCACTCCAACAAAGAAGACTCTCAGGTTGTTGTTGTTGAAACTGTTCAAGGGAGAATGCTGCAGCCATTGGTCACTGTCCATCTCATAAGCCTGTTGGGAAACCTTTTTCTTCAGGTGCATCATTTACACAAGGATCTTTCTTGAGAGGTCTCCCTCTGAGGAAGGCAGCAAAAAGCAGTCCAGCTTTCCGCCTATCAGGCAGCCAGCAGTAGTCAAAGCAGAGGCCAGAGCATGCTAAAGGCAGCCTTCTCTGCCAAGCACCAAGCCAGAAGAAGGTGCAAAAGAAAGACAGGCACGGCTTGCTACTCCAGGAGGAGCATAGGGCAGTGGAGCCTGCCCTGTTTCCACCTCTACCAACTTCAGTTATTTTGGCTCTTGGTCTCCATCAAACGCATTCCCAGCTACAGCCTCCCAAGTCCCCACAACGCTGGGAGCTAAGGAAAGGGCAGGGAAGTGCTCACATAATATGGGGGAAATATTTGTGAAATAGTTCACAAATTTGAAAGAAAAAAACCCAAAATGTATTTCCATTTAATGTAGGTTTGATTCATTCTTATTCCACTCCTGAGCATTCAGCCTCAAGACAAGCTACATTCTGCTCCATAGTGTTTGAGTTTGGATGATGCTCTTTTGCACCCTGTCTGATGAAGAAGCAGGTGTGGGCTGGTTTCTCTCTGGCTTGCTTGACTGCACAAATCAAATGAGAACAGAAACTCTTTCTGATAGAAGACTTTTAAACTTTCTTTATAAATGCAGGAGAATAACATTCTTCACTGTTCCTTTAGGAAACAGACAATTAGACAGATAGCAAAAAATTCCTGCTTGGTGCATCATTCCTTTCATCTGTTAACAACAAGAAGAAATCTTCCAGAAACTGGTAAGAACAATGCTGAAAAAATCCCTAACTAATCTGCAACCTGATTCCAACAATGGGCCCTGCTAACACTGGAATCTGAGTGCTCAGAAAAATCTCAGGTTTGAACCTGTCAGTCTCACAGGCTGAGACAAAGGCTGTGTGATGGTATAAAATTCTGACAAATGCATTCAGAAAACAGAGACTGGTGTAGATTCCTAAGGACAACTGTAACATGCATCAGTAATACTGTCTCAAGACCCTTGTACTCTGAATATGTAGAGATGTACCTAAAGTGACAGGTAAGACACCAGGCAAACATAATTTTCTGGACAATTTTACTTTACAGGCTGCTTCATGCTTTGGCCTCTGTTACTGGAAAAAAAAGACTGTCAGTGTTTCTCAATCTGCAGTCCACACATCCGTGAAGGTCCATGAAATATAAGATGCTTCTTTCCTCCCACTTCCACCTTTTTCTCCTCAGGAGACAGCTCTTTGATTTATTTACTGCAACACTCCTTAGGAAAATGTCTTGTTTAGACTCTCTGCAGTTTTACACTTTTCCTCTGAGTGGGTGTTACTTGCATGGTTCAAAGGCAGCTGTGATATTGATGGCACTGGGTGAGAAATTTAACGTACTACAGGTTCCGCTCAGCTTTCCAGAATAAGCATCTGCTTGAGCAGAAACCACTTTAGGGGGGTTAGCTTTTATATTTTCTACTTATATGTATATATGTATATAATAAATTTCAAAACAAAGAATGAAAAAAATTACCACCAGAAAAGACTGTGCACGTTTAAAGGCTAAAGGTTCTGCTCAGGCACATGAGAAAAGCAATTGTTACCTTGTCTGTCAGGCAAAGAAAGTTGTCTCAGCCTTTGAAGTGGCATTCCAGTTTATGTTTCCTTTCTATGCCTTGTTCCAAGTGGATACTACTTTTTGGCAGGAAATTAAGAGAAAAAGCTTCCTGCAAAAATAAACCTCATGACTCAATTTATATAAACTAAGCCTTCTGTGAGTTTAACATTACCCTTCAGAAAGACCTGACTGAATGCTCCAGGGTGAGCAGAAGGTGAATGCTGTGGAGGCTCCTGCACTCCCTCACTGGTCCTCACACATCTGACTCCTCTGTCCTCTTGGGTTTGTGTCTTCCATGGGGACTACCAACACGACCACCAGGCTAAGCTCCACCCAGGCACAGGGGTGCAGCCCCTGTGGATGCCAGTGGGACTGCACCCACCTACACCACAGCAGGACTTTCCCCACTGCATCTGGAACCAGTTTGGGCCACTCTCAGCAGAACGTCATCTCCTGCCACAGGTGACATAGGAGGAGACATTTTGCTTTTCAGGTCCCAAGAAGATGCCCAAATTAGATTGCATCTGCAGTGCTGGGTCCCCTGCTCTGCTAAACACTCAGCACCACATGCACCCAAGGAAAAAATGTTTACCTGGTATGGCCACGGTTAACTTTTTTTCCTTGCTGAGACGGTGCCCATGGATGAATTCACTCATGGAAGGGGGGCCCCTCAGAAGATATGATTCTGTGGAGGCGGGATGAGGGGGGGCTCTTAATAATTTCTGGAGGTGGGTCCCTGAAGTCCTGGGATGGCTCTGATCACAAAGGGAAGGTGAGAATAGTCTTGCAGGAGATCCAAGAAAAATACATATGGAAACAAAAGAGTTTTACTTTAATTACCTTTCAAAGCCTCATGAATGACAACATCATGTTAACTTGCTTAACAGGTAAAAACCAGCTAGTGTTGCCACCCCATGTCATTTCCAGAGCAGGACACCTTGCCTGCATTGGAAATCCTCGTTCACATTAGGGAAGGAGGAGAAGAGGTTGAGTTATATATCAGTATCCTGGAGTCAACATGTACAAGTTCCCTGAATGTTCTCTTGGTTTTGCATTGTGATTAGAGCATATGAGAAAAGAGAATCATTATTTAGGACTTCTCTAACAGAGAGCCCAGACCTACAGAGTTTTGGCAGGGCAGTCACAAGACAAGAACTCACTGCTTGAACAGAAAAATATTTGCATTGGGTTACAAACGGCAGCCATTCCCCCTGCTCCCATGTAGAAAAATTGATCTGAGCGAACACATCCATATTCTTTTTGAAGTGATAAAGAACGAGTAAGCACTGGAGCTTAACAAAGAAATGCAGGTTTTTTTGTGTTAAGCACTGAAATTCTCAGAGCGCACAATCCTTTTTTTATTTCAGATGCTCGTGATGGAAAACTTTAAGGAAAACTTAAGGAAAACTTGTTAAAGAAAATACATTCACACTTAATATTAAAGACATACAAGATGCACTGAGACACTGACAGAATATAGTTCAGAACACTGCATTAAGGAGGAGGAAATAACAGTGAGTAGGTGGATCAGAACCACATGTTGCCAGGCTTTGAATTTCATATTCACATTCTCCCCACCTCCTTTTCCCCAGTCAAAGTACAAAAACAAAAAAATAAAAATTAAAAAAAATAAAGAAAAGAATCATTATGTTTACAATTCAGTGAACGACTTTAATGAAAGTCTGGCTACTGCACTGTACTGTAAAGATCACTGCATGCATACCTTTTCCTCTGAGTGCCACTGCTGACCAGTAAGTTTGGTTGCTGTGGGCCCTGACTATGCAGGAGGAAAGTGTCTATGCTTGGCACGGTGGCTGATGCCTCCTCACTTACTTTAGGGCTGCCGATCTTGCTCTTTCCAAGCTTGCCTTTGCTGCGTCGGGACTGCTCGTGGTCGAACTCTAAATCCTCCAGGCGCTGGGTAAGGGCAAGTTTTTGCTGGATAGCCATGCGCAGCAGAGAGTTTAAGGTCTTCTTCTCATCCTCCGCAGCTGCCAGCTGCCTCTGCATCTCATCCAGCTGTGTGACATACTCATCACACCTGGGGGAACAAACAAGGCAGAAATCTGGGGAAACGGTCCAAGAATCAACTCTCCCAGTGAGCACATTCCCAGGCTTCAGTTACACAGAAAGATTCAGATCCAAGCTTTTGCTGACCCTAATCCTGGAAGCAGACAGCCTGAATTCTTCCGTTCCCATTTTGAATAAATTTGGTCTTGGATCTGAATTCCAGCACTTCCCATTCAGCAGGAGAACCTGTATCTGTTTTGACAGAGTAGTCTATGACAATGTGATAAGTTTCTAATGCAGATAATAAGCACTTGGAGGGGAGGTTTGGGATTATCTCCAGGTTAGACCACAAATAACAATTCTGGGTGCTGGTTGTGATAGTAAGTCACAATGGATAAGAATGTCTACTAATTAGATAATACTACTTTTCATAGACAGTAACATTCACTTCAAGAAAATTCTACAAATAAAGGCTGCAAGTAGCATGAACACTTGACACATCAAATTTTGTGAAACGAGAAGCCCTCAGTTATTTGCCATTGTTAACTGATTAAAAAGGTATTATTCAGGAAACTCCACACCTGGAAGTTATTTCACATTTACTGTTGACTATCTTGGAGGTGTGCTCAGGTGTTCATTACTGTGGTCACCTACTCCTTTTTAACCCTCAGCCTCTTTTATCTGCATGAAAAATCTTCATTTGCTTTAGAACTCCAAGAACTAAACCAACCTTTCTTATGATTTTTTTAATATCTAAGACCAAATTCAATTTAATTCTGCTTTAAGCAATAATTCCTAAAGTTAACAGGAAGAGCAAGGCATTTCAGCATGGTCTTAAGTCACCTTTTGAAGTGAAATAGCTGCAGTTTGTTAGCAATAGACCATCTAATCAGTAAGAACCGAGAGCGATAAACATATAGCAGCAGAGAGATGATTCAGAGATAGCAGTACAGTCTGACCATCAGAGATTTGTGGCAGCATCTAAGCTTTTTCATGTTAAATGATGCAGTTTTTGCCAAATCTCCTTCCCACGCCATCTGTATAAATCTAAGTAGCTTTGCCATGTAATTGCAATTGTGTAATGGGTGAGGATGCAACTTATCAGTATCACTCACAGAAAACAGGCATAGAAAATTATTTTAGTTTTCTTTATCAAAATGTGTGATGCCATAAACTTGAATTACTGCAAACTGAGGGATGGAACTAATTTCTCATAAACTTTAATTTGCCCCTTGGGAAATAGAGACAAAGTATACTTTAAAATTTGTAGTTATTCTTCACCCGCAAACGCTTACATAAATATTGCACTCTCCTTTTTAATAATTCAGGCACTGGAAGCAAAATTACTAAGTCAGACACAGTTTCATCTACAGTTTCAGTATCCCCTTTCTTTCACACAACCTTAATAAGCATGACTATTGCTATTCAAGCCTTGAGGCAGAGAGAGATTTATGAAATGCTGGTTGCACACCTATTTCTGCTCCAAGCCATGATATGTTTATTGATGCTTAAGCCAGTTTCCTCAATAGAGATATTAGAATGAAATCAACATTCTGTAGATTATAGAAATTCCTATTTCAAAGTAATTGACTTTAATGTCTGTGTTACCAGAATCTTAAAGACTCGTTCTCATAACCAGATGGATCCTGTATCCATTTCTTATTCTCTCCTGCTTTCCTTGGTCTAGAAGACATTTTTTTTTTCCAAATATGTTTTCTGTTGAAAATTTTAAAAGTAACACCTGCAGCAACACCTGTAGCACACTGCCACTAGAGGAATGAATCACCTTGCTCTAATATGCCAATAAGTCAGTTTTGGGTTTGGAAAAAGATTGGTTTCCCTCAGGCCTTAGAAAGTGTTCTTGGCATTTGCACAGCTGATTTGTAAAACAGCACAACTGAACAGTTAGGACACAGAAGTGCCACGAAGGTGGATATTACTAAAGCAGACAGACAAACGTGCTTTTCGTTGCCTGCTATGAACTGTATCAAGTTGGCTTGAGAAAACTGGATATACTAGATCCTGTTAGTTGGTCTTGTACTTGACGCAAAACCAGTTTCATTAATACATTTTCCAGCCAATCTAATTAATTATTTGTCCTTTCTAAAAGTCTCCCCATAACAGCCATCTCACATTTCTGGAAGTTCACTGCAGTGCTTGGGTGGTTCCAGTCATCTGACCTCCACCAGGACTTGAAGTTTCCTATTATTTTTCACCAACACATGGTCCATTGTCTCTGGGTTTTGTTGCTCGAGCCTTTTTTCCTTTTTTGAGAAACAGTGTTCAGAAAGGTTAAACCTAAATCAGTCAAGTAAAGGCCATAATTAACTTTAGAAACTGCTGAATTAACAGTCTCAGATCTCCTTGGAGTTTGCAGCAGTGAAGGTTATTCCATGTAGTGGGAGGTAACTACTGCCTGCAGCCACAGCGTTTCCCTTCACTGAAATATTCTCAGCTATGTTCAAGTGTAGGATAAAAAGAGAAGTGTTTCCAATTGAACAACAAAAAAGCATTACACACATCCCTCTTGCCTTTCACCCACGTATTTGATAAACAGTTGTGAAGTCTCAGAGGATACCAAGGAAGAAAAAGGTTAAGAGCTCCTAAGAGAGCGACTTCTGGCATGATACAGACCATTGTGAACTGAGCAGGGCTACAGGATGCTCCAAGGCTTTGAATGGGTCTTTCAGGAGGACTGAAATAATAGTAAATAACAAAAGTTACATCCTCCTGAGGCAGTCCCCAATTTCTCCCTTGCCCCAGGACAGGTGTAAGCTGCAAGTGACTATTAAATAAACATCACTGTTATCTTGCTGTCTGCTGGTCTATTTCTTGCCAGAGCAAAAGTCAAGATTCCAAGTATTTCTCGTTTCTCTTGTCTCAGAGAGGAAGCAGACAGACACATAAGCCCACTTATTTTGTATGAACTGATCCAAGAAGCTTATATAGGATTTTCAGGGATTTCTAGTTCCATCTCCCTCTCTCATCTAGGAATGTAAACCAAATACCAAATCAGGCTTATGCGTAACGTAGGTAACATAAATCACAGCAGAGCTTGACTAAAACCCGGTGACAGTGACAGGTCCCTGCTCTAGCCATGTAACTGTAATTCTTTTCTGCTCATAAATGTTTTCTGATCTCCAGGACCTGTCCAATCTTCCTAGTCCATCTCTTCAGCACACTTTTTTATTTAAATATTAATCATAAGAAAACATCTTGATAGATGAGGAATAAAATCCATGCCTGCAGTGTCAGGACTACGGCAATATCACAAGTAATGTTTCATGCTCGCTCCTTTTAAGTATCTCTGTTTAGCCTGGGAAAGCAAGCATGTGCAGGGGCTGAGTAAAATTAGCTTCCTGAATCCCTCTAGGTTCCTGCTTTAAAAGTAGTTCCGTCTCTCCTTCAGCACTGGACTTCCCTTTCTCTCACAGGGAAACACCCCCTCTAAACTGGAAAATGAGTGTTTTAAAGAATTTATTATTTATTTTTCTTTTTTTTTCTCTGGATGACTGAAGCTCACTGCTTCACACTCCCAAAGCTCCCACCCTGGGTCAGCAGCTCGGGGTTAGAGTGAGGGGAAACAACAAGAGAGACAGGGAAGGCTCTCACCATTTTCTCTAGTCTGGCAATACCAGAAGCGACACAGGACAAAATAAGCAGGCAAAAGGCTGAAGCCGCAAATCTGATGGGCAACACAAAGAAACTGGCATCAAATAGAAACTTCAACTCTGCTTTGCAACCCCTTGCATCCCAGAGAAGAGATTTTATATGTTGCTGGTTTCTAAGAGAGGTGTTTGGGGAAAAGAGAGTTTGAATGTATCGAGGATATATTCTTGACAGGTTTGAAGTGAACAAATCCCAGAAAGGGTTCACAAGGGTAATGAAGAGGGAAGGAGGAAGCTGCAGAGATCCAAACCTCAGAGATTTTTTGATTGTGGGAAAAAAAAGACATCCCAGAAGGAAAAAGAGCTAAAGCAAAGATACAAGCAGGACAGAAGGACTTCTGAGAGGAAGAAGAACTGAAGAAAGAACTTAAGGAGTGGAAGGATGAACAAGTGTCAGCAAAACCAAAGAGAAAGGAGAATATAAGTGCCATCTTTGCTGTTCAGACCAGAAACAGATGTGCTGTACTCTCCTCATAACATGCTATGACCTTTATCCTGTGCATTTAAGGAAGAAACCATACAGTTCAGCACCAGAATGAACATCCATTTCGGGATCAAATGAACAGAAAAGGATGGTTTATGAAAGTGAAAGGAAATAGTATATGCTATCATTTTCTGATTTTAATACAACTCTACTATCCGAAGGATGATCTCCCTATGGTACAAATTCTGGAGTAAGTACCATGTGATGCACTGTAACCATGGAAACCACTGTTTTATTCAACTAAAGACTAAACAATTGCTTTTTTATGCTAGAGCTTGCTCCTGCATCTAATGCTACTGCACAAGAATCTTACAGTCTTGTATTTTCAAAAAGATTTCTCTTCTTCAACAGAATTCTAGAATATTTCAGCTCTATGTCATTTAAACAAATGCTCTTCCAAATGGACTATTCAGAATGAGTCAATGATTTGAACATTTAGGAAGATTGATTTAATTATAAAGGCCATTAAACTCCACACTAAGGAAGGAAAATGAATATTTTACAACAGAAAAATCTATAGAAGCACACTGATGTGCAAGACCTTGCAGTAAATAATTTTTTATAACTGTGCTCAGAAAATACTGGCCAAAGCTTACGACCTCAAGGGCAAGGATACGTTCCACAGGCCATACACTGAGTGTTTAATCACTACTGCATGGAGTTCACTAACAGCAGTAGATGCTTTGGGTGGAGTTTATTAACTTTAGACGTTTATAAAGTGAAAATCTGTAACTCAGCAACTCACCTAAACTCCCTTTATAGTTCATACAAGAGAAATAGAAGCTTAATTGCATCCTACACCAAGACATATAGCAAAAGTACTTGGATCAATGGCATCATTTAAGTCTAATTCTCAGAAGAGATGCTGCTGTCTCCCACAAGCTTTAGGATATCACTTAAACCCACATAAGTCTGCACTCAGGATGCCCAAAGAAGGTAAGGAGCATTCAGTACAACAACAATCTAACATTCCCTTTAATTAACTTCTGAATCTTTGCAAACTACTTTTACCTCATAGGTTGATGATCTATGCTTCATGCAAGACACTTGTTTGCTTTATATTCATGATGGCACTCCTCCGGAGTTAGCTGCCTTCCAGGTAGTCTTACAGAGTTAGTACATTCATGTATCTCCTAGAGTAATGAGCTTGCAAGTAAAGATCAACGCATGCATTTCTAATACACACACACACAGCTTTTCTTTCTTGAAGGAAATCTTTAGATGCCAATGAAATCAATCAGGCTACCTTGGTTCACACCACCTGCTGAGTTGGGTCTTCATTTCCATTATGTCACTACACGCACTCTTCCGACGATGAACCTATGATGAATTTGTACACAGCACCAATGTCATGACATATAAATGTCCCTTCTCCTTCCTTCCCACACCTCTCCCAGCTGCTGCTGCCACTGTCACGAGGCAACAAAGGACCTTAGAAGGCTGGAAGTGGTGAGATGGCACCTATATACCACAGGGACCACTGGAGAGATGTTGACATGAGGCACAAAGATGTCTTATCATTTATGGACTAAAGCACAAACAAGAAGCCTGCATTTTGTTTGACCATACGGAAAAAAAGTCTTCATATAACGGAATAATTTCCTTAGGATACTTATTTGCTTGTGTATTTGTGAATTAAGAATTTATTAATGAAAATACTGGATCTTTAAAAAAATTATTTTGGGGTAACCTTTTAAAAAGAAGAGAAAGTGAGAGAACAGTCTTAACCTGCACCAGGGGAGTTTTAGGTTGTACATTAGGAAGAATTTCTTCACAGAAACGGTGATAGGACATTGGAATGGACTGCCCGGGGAAGTGCAGGAGCCACCATCCCTGGCAGTGTTTAAGGAAGGACTGGACATGGCACTGGGTGCCATGGTCTAGTTGACACAGTGCTGTTCAGTCATAGGTTGGGCTCATTGAACTCAGAGGTCTTTTCCAACCAAAGGGATTCTGTGTAAAACAAAAAGCTCTTCTGAAGAAGGTGTGGGAGAAGGAAAGATGAAAGATGATTAATTACTGTCCTGCCAGGAGGAAGTATGTTACAGAAGATAAGTGAAACTTATTCTGTGAAGTAGATAATAATAAATTGAACATCACAGGGGGAGAAAATACGAATTCATGCTGGAGTGGGAAATTACAGTGGCCTTACAATTATTAGTGCTGGATTACAGCATAGGCTGGTTGATGAAATAGATTTTACTAGTGTTAAGTAATAAATCTCATTGTAATGAAAACATGGGATTCTGAAGATCATCATTAACCATACAATAGCTTTACATGACAGAATCACTGCGTACTTCCGAATGGGAAAATCAGCCATATAAATCTATTTGATTTCCACTTTAAAAAGCCCTATAAATGCAAATATATTGGAGGCATATATTGGCATTTGTAACAGTTCATTCAAGGTTGTATTGACATTGCTATTCTCCAGCTTTATTTTCCAAGGCACGCTTCTCAGTATCACTTGAAAGCTTGCAAGTTTTGCACAGTGTGCATTCTAGGACTCGTTCACCTTCATCCAGCAAATCTCTGACCTCGCAGAAAATAATTTCTCTCTCCACCTAAGCACCCAACATACACAGCTAAGTCTGTTCTCACTTAGTACACACGTATTTATTTTTACACTGCTGAGCCAGACGGTGACACCATTTCCCTTACCTGGTTGCAAACATTGCTCTCAAGGATGAGAAGGTTGCTGCATCTTCCTTCAAAGCCTTTAATTCATTCCGCAGTTTTGTCATGGTCTCAGTCACCATTGCTTTTTCATTTTCATATTTATTCTTCAAATTGGCTAGTGCCACTTCAGCTGTCTGAAAACACAAACAAGGATATATGCTTATGAGATAGGCATCTGATAACAGCCAAGATGCCGTGTCTGATTTTGGTTTTGCTGTCCTTCATTCACACTGCAAAAGAAGTTAGACCTGATCTTCATTGTACTACACCCTTTAATGTCACCTTTTAAGTTGTACTCCATGAAACCAGGAAAGGGAGAAAGCAGTTGAAAGGACAAAGCCCATTTTGTTGTCAATGCACTGGCAACAACTCGGCACCTGAAGTGTCTCTGTGCAGCTGTATGTTGAAGACTCAGGCAAGGGAGTAAGTTACCACTCCTTTTGGAGCTGCTACGATGTTGTTTGAGCTGCAACAACCAACTGGGTGTGTCCCTTGGCCATGTTGCAGACAGGATGCAGAGCACATGAGGCTCAGCCTCTGCACTCAAGTTATGAACCAAAGTGTCTGGCCTCATGCCTCTTGCCAAATGAGCTTTCCTTGGGCATGGGAACAGCCAGGACCTGACAGCTTGCTTTTACGTCTGGGAACTGGCAGTGCCTACTGCTGTGCAAACTAGCATTATTTTGGCAGCTTTAACCACTACCAAGAGAAAAAATTGAAGAAAATAGTGTAAATGACAATTTTCATTTAACAGGAAAGCAAAGGCTTTGTATTTGTCCTATTGCTAAGTTTTTGTTGCTCCTTTCTTTTGTTTTCAATTTCATCCATCACATCTCTAATTTACTACCATACTGGTTTTAATAGTTCCATTTGTCTTATCTTTGCAAGAGCTGAACTTTCTGCTTTACCTATGAATTTAGTATTGTTTTAAAGCTATTCAAAACACATAGTTTTATAGAGGATTTATACCTACTGCTGCTTTGAGACATTTATTTCCTTTAAATGAGAGGAAGAAAAATTTACTTCCTTTTACATTTACTCAGAGGGGGTTATGGTTGTTTTTTTCACTTTGTTTAGTGCATAATAAGTTGCAGCATTTCATACAGGCAATCAATTTCCCCTGTTGATCACGTGGATTCTTGAGGCATCACCAGGGGAGAGAAGTGTAGGAGAACATTAGTTTAAAGCAATCAGCAAGGGGACAGGACAAAAGATGGTAATGGCCAAACAGTTGGAAACCTATTTTAAACTCAGTTTTCTGAAACTCAATACATTTCCCACTAACAATGCCTGTTAACAAAAGGACATATTAGAATCTTCTACTAAAATACTACTTCATTCATTTGCATCTGCAGAAATAGCACAGCAGCATTAAAATAATTATTTATTTAATTGTATATTGAACAATATCTTCTCTACTTTCTCTCACTTTTCATTAAGAGAATAGATTTTTGAAACTCACTAGTAGTAACCACCTGTCATTTTAAATAGATGCATATCTCCAATCCAAATTTGAAATCACCAGAAATACATATTAAAAATATCAACCACTTATGGATATATTCAAATCAATTCAGCTTTTTTCAACTTTGCTGATATATGCTTTGGTATAATGCAGGATGGTAAACACCCTCCTATGCCTTGGCAAGTTACAGCAAAAATCATCACCTTTCTTTCTGTTTTCAGTCATCACCAAAAATGTACACCCATAAATTAGCATAGAGAAGAGGAATTAACTATGTTTAATAAATCCACTTTTTTGAAAGGAAATCTAGGAAATAGTGCATCAGAGGAAAAATTCCTATTTAACAGATATGATTAAATCCGATTGGTTTGAATTTTCAGGTCACTAATGAGGCAGAAGTGATTTATGAGAGCACAGGTGGACTCTATAGCTCAAAATGAGTTCTGCTTTGCCCCTAAGGCAGGAATTCAGATGTCTTTGCTTTCTAAGAGAAATACAGCCCCCATATCCCTTAACCTATTATACCTCATATTCAAACACAGGATCCATGTAAAGATTTTTTTTTGCTGTTTAGGAATAAAAATGAGTTGAAGATATGCGCCACCTAATGCTAGCCTTATTTTTATTTTTTAAAACTGTTCCATTATTTCAGCAGTGGGATTACATATTTCATGTAAACCCAGTAATTTACACATCACTGAAACTGTGCACAATGATCAGCCAGACTGTGATCCCTACATTTTAGTCTGGGCATCAGGGTAAGTTAAATGGACAGGTAACGCTACGGGATGAAAAATAACTTGGAAATATAATTTACTTGGTGAATAAAAATAACAGAGGAAGGACCGCATCAAATCTTCAAACTGTTTTTCCTTCCTATTAAATTTTCCCATAAAACAACATACAGAAAGCATACATTTCAAATCCTATGGGAGATGTCTCATGGCTCTCCATGCACCAGCCAAGCTTTTGAACACAGCCCTGTGCAGGCTGTCGAGGGTCTCCCTTCTCCTAAGTCTCCTAAGTGTAGAACAAATGGGCACAAGTGCTCTGCTAGTGAAGCAAATAAAACTAATGAAAAAAAATGGATTTATAGCAAGAGAAGGAAGGAGGACACAAGCTGAGGAACACAAGCTTCTGCTGGAAACCTTCTGCCAGGGACAGACGGGCAGTTGCTTCCATGCAACTTCATCTTTCACCTGTGTCTGGTCACTTCAGCTGTCCTGTCAGACTGTGCCAGACTAACAGGGACAGGATGAACTGAAGCCATAGCTGCACGTTACTCTTCCTCCAGCACCAGCTACTGTCAAAATTATTTCTGCTTGTTCCCTATCTTAGCCAATCTCCAAAATTGTACCCATTGAGCTATATATGTATGGCCTGAAACCAGTTCTGTGGGATAATCTAGATTTAGATAATCTAGAACAGTGCATTCAGAGTGCTCTGAAAGGAAGGATGGGGCAAACAACAGCCTGCATCTCCAAGTACTGGGTGCCAGAAGGAAGCAGATGCCCAGGATCTGGCTTTGTTTTGAACAGCTCTTTCTGAAGCATTTGTTTTTAAGCTGTGGTTAAGGACAAAATTGTATCAGAAAGATTAGAGAATTTTGTTCCACATAAAAATGCAACCTTGTGTGCAATCAACACACAAGGAAATGGGAAGCACAAGAAAAAAGATGAAAACAATAAAAAAAATATGCATGAATACTCTTCAGTGAAGGAAATAATGCAATAAGACAGCATAGGTGCTAATGACACTCATGTCAGACCAGTCATGCCAAGAACTGAGCAAACAACTACCAAGCCTCTCAGCAAGCCGCCTGCAGAATTAATGCCTCACAGAGCATGTAGTGTTTGCTGTGCAGATGTCACCTAGAATTGACAGCAAGGCTGGGAGGGAGCAGAACACTCCAATGCCTGGACTCCAGCAGGGTGAGAAACACCAGCAAGGAAAAGAGAGCTCGGTCATGCAGAGTTCAACCTCACTCCCTGTCCCCAAAAACACAGCCATGGAGCTGCATAGGCTGAGGTGAGCACACACCCAAGCCCCAGGATCAGCGTCCTTTTCATCCCACTCCTTATCCTTACAGAAGAGATATTTGCCCAAACTCTGCCACCTAAAGGTTACCACCTTCATCCTGAAATCCATAGCAAATCTCATTTTCCAAGATGGCTTGGTTATCCCATTTACCTTACATCAGCAGTGTGAGAAGCAGGCCAACTAAAAAAATCGCTGTTGACTGAATACTAAATCTTACAGTGGTAAGTGCTTTTTTGGGTTTTTTTGTTTGCTTTTCACACAAGAAAACAGACAATTAGCCTGTTATTTTAGTGCAGAAATTGTACATGGGTCTTTTCACTGAGCCTCACTTTCCCAGAGGCGATCCTGTTGTATTCTGTCTACATAACATAAGGGCCTTTGTTTGTAGATAAGAGTCTGTATGCCTGGGCTTATCAAGTTACTTTTTCTGAAGGACTTTTATGGGCATCTCAGTTATGGGAGCTGAAGACACCATAGTGACTGTTAATGCAGTTGTGAAAGTCTTGCTGACTCAACTCCTTCTCATCAAATTATTTACCTATGAAAACAATCGATCAGTTCTCCATCAGAACTTCAGGATATTAAATTCCCCTCATAGACAGCTTTGCTTTCTGATTGCTAATAAAAATAGAAATCAAACCCATTATTGAGTTGGTCCTAAAAGTTATTGCATCATTAATTTGATATTACTTCCTCATTTATGCTGCTTGTTAATGTTTGCTCCACCAAACTGCTGCTGACATGGTAATTATGGCTATGAACAAATGGACATATAAATCAAGACAAAGTAAGCAAGCAACCTAGCAAGATATATGTGCCTTGCTTTCTTAAGTAATTGATTTAATAATTCCTTTTCCCCATTAGGTTTGCAGTGTCTTAGAGCAAATCTCACTCTTTTTGGTGTTACAGACTTTTGTGTAGTCTTTTTAAAGCCCAGCCTAACACTAAAATGCTTATTTGATAATAGTACTGGTGGTCACTAGATAACACCTGTGCTTCCCTAGTTAAGGGTGTTTTTTCACTACTTACATACAGTCGAAAATACTAAACCCAGGGTCTGCTGCTGGTCTTCTCCCTCTGGACCTGGAAGGGCAGGTCTTGCCATTTTTACAGTACATTTGATTGTGCTGATCCTCCTTTCCCATATTACTTCAACTAAAAAAGCTTCACCTATGGTGTCTCTGTCTGGAGTGTTAACAAATATGGGTGTTTTGTAATAGCATTGCTACAGAGCAAAATGAGATGTGATGTGGCCCCTCCGGAGGCTGAGGATGGTCCTGGTCATCCCTTTGCTACCTTTGGCACCAGCAGTGTCTTACCATGCTGTGTAAGGGATGAAAAGACATAATTTTATATTAATGTCAGCTTCATTGGGATCAGGGAAGGCTTTCATAAAAAAAAACAAAAAACAAACAAACAAAAAACCCACCCCAACAACAAACATCAATTAAAAAAAAAAAAAACAAACAACCAACCAAACAAAAAATAACTCTTGTGATTATGGAGAAAAGAGAAAAACTGAACCCAATGTCCTCTGTAAGCTCATCTAAGCTGAAAACCGCATGGAAAAAATATTCCCAGCCTATTGCTGCTTAGAAACATATTCTTTTGAAGAGGAAGAGCTCAAGAGGATGAACCTTAACTTCTGGTTTTTTGAACATGAGATGTACTCTGGGTCCTGGGATACACCCATCACTTGAGGCTGGCACATAATAAACCACTCTCCCCACTCTAACTTTTAATTTCTTCCTCCCTTTATATTATTATGTCTTTTAACTTGAAAGTTTGAGGAAGCTGATATTAGGTTTGCATGAACAGTATTGCAAGTTTCTGTACCCAATTGTACAGTTACCAATATCTATGCTGCTATGCAGTAAGTAAAACTTTAGTTAAATAGCAGCTCCTTTGTCAGTAAATCTATCTTTCCCATTTCAGTGAGCACGCCTTAGGATAATGCATTATTTCTGACAGCAATAAAAGAGTGAGATTGAGCTAGATTTTCTGGTAGTAGCAAAAAATAAATGACAGTACTATGGTAATGGGAAAAATCTTTAATTTGGAATCACATAATCTAAACCCATATATATCAATTCCACCTTAATTACATTTTAATTACATGGAAAACCCACATATCACTGCTCAGAGCTATTATTGCTTAGCTAGAGATGGTATTTAATTACTTGATTTAATATTTAACATGTGTCGTATCGGAGGGGGGAAAACAATAAAAGACTCGATGTATGTTGAAATATTGCTGCAATTTAAAAATCCCCAGTATTCTAGAAATGCAGTTACATATCCAACAATCAATTAAACTTGAAATGGTAACTTCAGAATACTTGACTATTGGGAATTTCAACATCCCATCACTGTCACCAGCTAAGAGTAAGCCAAGCTGTTAACCAGGACTCATGCCCCCATGTGGTGATCACTGCACTGTTTTTAGATGAGAAAAACCACAAGCAACCTGGAACAATGACACTGCAGCCTCTCGAATTCAGATGAGAAAAGCAGAGCTAAAGTGCTTAAAGAGGAGGCGGGGAGGGAGGGAACAAAGGTCTGCCCTTGCCATGATTGAGTGAGAGGCTAAATAACCTGTGAGTAAAACTTCTCCTCCAAAACACTCCTGGGAGAGCTTGTAAGTGACCCGTGTAAATAACAGACCTTTCTGGCTGTTTTGTTAGCACCTTACCTGCTTGTTGGCTTTCAGCACAGCTCTCAGGGTTGCGATCTGCTCTCGCTTTGTACTCAGGAGTGATTTCAGTTTCAGTATCTCTTCCATTAAGGCCTCCTTGTCTTTATCGATCATGGGTGCCAGCTCCCGAGCCGCCGCCCGCTGGCGCGACAGCTGCAGCGACCGATCGACAGCCTTCTGCAAGTGCTTGATTTGGTCCCTTATTATGGCATTGAGGTTGTAGATGTTCATAGGCTCTTTGCGGATGTCACTGGTGTCAGAGACGGGGGAGGAAGGAGGGGCTGTGATGACAGGAGAAATGCTAGGTGTTTTCGTTGGGCTCTGGTCCTTGCTGGGCTCTGTGGTCTCTTTAGTCACCTGCTCGGTCGGGGTCCTGGCTTCCACGGGTGATGCCACCCCCCGTCTGGCAAGTCGTGGGGAAAGGAGACCTCGAGGGTCATCCGGTCCTTTCAGGCTCCCGCTGCGGGTGACTCTGCTTTGCCTGTAATAGTCCAACATGACCCTGTTCGGTGTCTCATTGTTGCACAGGCAGACGTGATGGTAGAGCTGAGCCAGCTCCTCACTAAATGTCACCAACTCATCCTGGGCAGTGTTGAGGGTATTATGGTTTTCATTTGCTATGCTTGTCATCCTTTGTAACTCCTTTTCCATGTGGACCATTTTTTCCTGGCTTTCCTTGGTCGACTTCTCCAGGCTTGTCACCTGCTCATCATACGTCTGGATTCTGCTCTCATACTTGGCCTTCTCTTCAGTGTAGTTTTCCACATACTTATTATATTTCTCCTTTAAGGCTTTGATTTCTGCTTTAAGGTCTATCACCTCAGTAACAGCTACTTTGTATTTACATTCTAGGATCTCCAAGCCATTGATGTCCACTTCATAGTCGTGTGCTTCCTCGCCAGGGTCTCGTCCCTTCTCGCAGTCGAGCTCAGCTTTCAGCTCCTTGTTGCTCTGCAGTCCCCTCATGGCATTGACATGCTCCGTGAGCCTGTGGACCCGCTCGTGTTGCTCTGTCAGGGCTCCCTTGGTGTGCTCCAGCTGCGTCTGAGACTCCTGAAGGTTGGCCAGAAGAATGGCCTTCTCTCGCTCCACCTGTAACAGAGTCAAAGTAAGAAACACAGGGTCTTGTCCTACCCATGCTGAACACTGACCTCTGAAATCACATTAATATCTTCCATTCCCACAAGTTGTACACAACTTGAGTGCTTTCCAGGGAATTTAGCCATATATACCTAACCCATAAAATTAAATGATAGATCGGTGTAACTCTCAGAGGTTTGGGAAGTCCCACCCTCTGTTACAATTTGCAATATCACTAAGTCACAATTTTACATGTTGCCCGCTGAAGGATTACTAAGCACTGAGTGATTTATTAGGACATATGTTCCCTGAAGGCAGGAACTGCATCACTGTCAACTGCAAACCATTCCACTGGTACATGCGCATTTCTCAATGGAGTCTGAATTTCCATTTCCCAACAATAGTTCTACCAATCTTTCACAATATTCATTTATATCTTTGAACAGCTGCAAACTTTCATTATGGCAAATACAGTAAACAAATAGCTGCGTACATATCCACAGATTAAATAACCTACTGTGTGGAAATGGAACACAGATCAGAAGGCTGCGCACGTGCAACTCCCAGGACTCCCCATCCCCAGCCACTTAACAACAAGTGAAATCCACTTGTTTAAGGTCAAACCAGGAAAAGCAAGACTTGTGGCATAACTAACAACCCACTGGTTCTGACCTAGTAAGTTCCTTTCTGAATATCCACAGAGAAATGTGGATGCTGAACAACAGAAAAGGTCATGGAGGACATCTCTACAAGTTTTAATGCAGAGCATCCTAAAGTAAGTGAACAAGACAAACTTACAAGTTTGATCTGCTATTCAGGAAACACCCCTGAAAGACTCTCAGTTTTTAAGTGTAATGCTCCAGCTTTTTTCCTGTGCCTTTATCTTGTTCTGAGTTGTGAATTGGGAAACAGAGGAAGGCACATGGAGATAGAATCCTGCTTTCATGGCTTTTGGGATAGCACCCTGAGTCTACCAGGTTTACCATTCTTTCTCTCCTCTGGCTGCAGTATCTCAGCCCTGCGTTTATACATGCAGTGAAAATGGCATTCTCCAGATTCCCTTTATGAGTGGTGGAATTACTAATTCTGAGAATTCAAAGCTTTCACTTCTGAAAAAACCTTTTTAAAAAAACCCCAAACTTCTCCTTCCCTACCAGTAGTATGTGGAAGAGAGTCAAAGTAGCCACCGTGAATCTTAGTAAAGAGGAAAAAATGTCTTTTAGAAACTGAGAGAGTATTAATGCCACCACAAAAAATGGTCCAAACAGTGACTCAGATTCCTCTTTTCTTGTAACTAGGCTTTTGAGCAGTGGCTGCTGCTGCTCAGATATACCAAGACATTAAAGCATATGGTGATCTCCTGGTTTTACAGACAGGCTTTCAAAACATGGCCTCCATTAGAATCTGCAATCAATTGCAGACAAAAACTGTACGAATAAAAATAGAAGCCATGTTAAAAACATCTAAAAAAATCAACCTAGTTTTTTTGTGAACAGGGGACTGATGACTTAAGAATTAAAAAATGAGGGCCAAACCTCATTAATATTTCATGTATCAGGAAGAGTCTATCTCGTTAGATATAAGGTGTTCCACTTTTGGCACTGCCTAGTCTGTTCAGAAGAAGACAGCCAAGAACCACAAGTATTTTGGTATCCTTTTCCATTTGTTGTTCCCCTGTCACTGTCCCAGTGTGCCTCCCACCCTCCTTGTCGCTCACCCCCCAGGTCAGTCCACTCTTGTTGAGAAAATCCAAAACAGGGAAAACTTCCCTTTTGCCAAGTGCATCTTCTTAAAGGTGACCACTTCCTACAGATCTCTTTGGTTGGATCTGTCCTGGGAAGCCTCAGAGATCAACTCAGCAGAAATCTCTTCACTGAATTTCCTGTTTTGTTTTGGTTGGTTTTTTTCCCCACCTGATCTGCCTGTAGGCTACAGTGTTACTTACATTACCCTCATCAGACAATGTAGGTATTTAATCCTTCAGGCTGTTAAGGTGAGCTATGAATATGGGGAAAAAAATAAATCTTCTGGCTAATTTAAAGGATCATCTCACCTTATAGCGAAAAATTGTACGGATAATAAAGAACCACATGTTTACACAGCAAAGGCAGTTGGCTTAATAAAGTGTATGGATCCACCGTGGGTATGTTCACGCCAAAGTAGGTAATTCACTGCTTAAAATTCACCAGTATAAAAATAAATACAGAGCTTACAGAGCCAAGGAGCCTTTCTTTTGAGATAACAACTGGGTGTTAAAGCAGCACAGTGCTTCAGTGCCTGCTTAAATTAATCAGAGAGAATTGATCCTGCAGGACTAACAAGCTCAGCCGTCATACTCTATCATGAAGAAAAACTGTAACTGAGCTAATTTGGATCCTGATGATAATTTCTCTACTGAACATAAATGTGTTCTGGAAACATACTACTTTCAAACAGAAAGGATTCTTCCCAGAGAAAACATGTGGCTTTTAAAACCCATATATCAACCTGGACATTAGGCAGAAGGAAATACATAGATCTACTAAATTTTATTCATTCTGGCCCAGTAATAGAAGTTAATCCACTCCTATTTAAAATTTTAAATGCATGCTCCCACTTCTAGGGGGAAAAAACCCCAAAGCTCCAGTTCAGTCCTGAGCACACCTTTTGCATATTAATGACTCTGGTGTTCCCAAGTATGGTAATGGTATTTTTTGCTCTAGACAATGCTACACTCCTATTTCCACCACAGCAAACTTATGGGAACTGCAGTTATTTTTCAGTCCAGTTGGTGGGAAGGTTTTTTTGGCATTGAAATTGGTAGCTGTAGTAAGGATTTTTATCATCTTAAAATGAAAATAAACGCAATTCAAAAGTAGCTGCACCTATTTTGCAATGTATCCTTTCCTTCAAAGATTTCAGTTTGAGGAAATTTCCTTCCCAATTTTCTCTATAGTTTGCGATTATGGAAACAATTTTACCATTGCTATTTATCCCCCCATGTTTGGGGGTTTTTTTGTTTTACTTTTTTGTTTGTTGCATGAGTTTGGTGTTCTTTATTTCCTTTCTTAACAGAACTTAATATAAGTTTTCCAAAATATGATGCTGGCCTCAGGAATAGGGAAAGCATGACCAAAGAAAGAAGCGAGGAGTCCTAGGCACGGGACAACAAACATGAAGGGAGAGCAGAAAGCCTTGAGCTTTTCTGCGAGAATCTTAGAATATGAGAAATTTCAGCAAGACCTTTGTTACACAGAGGATATAAAATACAGGAAGGGAACAGTTGCAATTAAATCTCTCCTGGAACCAGCACAGCTCATGAAGCAGCACCAACCTAAATCTACAGAAGGAATTATATCTGTCATACTAAGTGTTTTAGTGAAGGCTTCTTTATGAGACTGGGAAGTTAAAAAAATTTGCCACACACACTTAAAAAATGGCAAATCTGAAGTTTACTTCTCTCAAAAAAGGGAACTTTCTGTCCTATAGACTTAAAAATAATTCCCAAGAAAGGGTCAGTTCCTTCAGGAACTCTGTCATAATGTAGTCTCTTCAGAGAAAACGAAAGGAACATGTACCAAATACTGAGATATGGCTGCATGAACACCACATGGCAAAGACATGTAGAGGAGGGAAAAAAAATCCAATTTTTGTCAGCTTGAACCCAATTAAGTCTCTCATCTACCACAAGGAAAACTTTTGGAGGAATTTTTCACATTTAATTTGTATGACCCAAGGTGAGCTGATGCAACTCAACAGTGAAGATGATCATCTTTATACAGTAAACATCAGTAGTTTGCAGTGAGTCTTTCCAGTATCCAAAGAAATCATATTTTCATCTCAGTCTAATCTTTCTTTTTAAACAATAAACATTTTAACAATGCCAAACAACAGTGGTGACTATTGGCATGGTGGTACTGAGGCCCAGCACCAAAAAATGTTATGACAAAAAATGGCTATATTTCTTTTCTAGGGTCCTAACTTTGTAGCTAGTGACTGTCAGAAGGCTGCCTCTTTGTTTGAGAGACATAAAATAAACGAGCTTTTAAGTCAGAGAAGATAACACCAATTATGGTATCTTTCAAGTAGAAGTTTGCTGACTGATCAAGCTCAATATTTAATTTAATACAATCAAGACACAGCATAACCAAAACAATCCTTTCTCTGTTTTCATTTCTAAGCAGCTTTCACTCCAAATTTATATTGCATAAACATCATTGTAAATTATGGTTTAAAATGCTTACACTGTATTTTAAAACATGAACATTTCAAAAAATGTTTGTATTTTAAAAAATAAGAAAATTATTTCCTTTGAAACTGTGTTTTGAAAATTTTTAACACTGTATTTCTAGACCAAATTAGAAGCTGCATATAATGCATATGTACATACATTATAGATATACACTTATATGTACTTACACATGCATATTTGTATATATGCATACATATACAAAATATACACACTGTGTACATTTTAGTATTGGAAAAGTTTGACAGAACCTTTCACTTACATAAAATTAGAAGTTTCAAGTTTTCCCCCTTAAGTTATGTATGTTTTGCATCAGAATTATTTGTGCAAAGCACTAGATGTCATCAGTGTTCACCATGTCACAGCTCAGATCAAAACTTCCCACAGTGAGTTTGGCAATGAAGTAAATAAAACAATTAACTCTTCAGCAAATAGGACAGATGACATAGGGATTTACTGTTCTCCAGCGAGCACTGAAAACCCTGTTTGCTCTACTTTACTCCCAAATCACCTTTTACATTTTAAGCACTCAGGGGTTCACAATTACTCTCTTTAAAAGAAGCACTTTTTAGAAGCCTGAAGCTGAAAAATGCTGGATGTTTCCTTGGCTGTGCCAAAACCTTTCAAGCTCTTGTGGCAGACAAGATGCTCAACAGCTCAGGCAGCGGGACCCTTTCTCTGTGTGGCACTGTACCCCTTCTGAGATGATGTCAACATCGGGGCTGGCAGCTTGAGTTTGCATCTGGCTTGCATCCCAGGCTCCTATTCTGGTTGTGCCTGGGCTGGGCTTGGAGGAACAGAGAACAAACGCTCGCTGTAGGGTCCCCAAGGCACCCCCTGCAGCCTGAGCATCCGCCGGGGCTGCCAGCGCGGACAAGGGCGCTCTGTGACATCTCACACGCCACATGCTCTCCGAGAGCACGGCTATTAAGAGGAGCGCTCCTCTCCTTTTGTTCTCTCCTGACAGGATGCCAAATCTTGTTCAAGCCGAATTTAATGGCAGAAACTCCCTCTGACCGGCAAGGGGGCATAATCAAGTCTGCCTGAATTTCAGTGGGGTTTTTTCAGATGGCTTCCGTCGTATTGGAGAATACTTTATTCCACTTGCAATTTCAGGGACATCTGCCATTATCAAAGCAGGAAAAAGAAGAATCTAACCTTCTGCAACCCCAGCAACTATGTCCCTTTCTCCTGTTTGCACTAAATATCTACTCAGATCACAGTGAGGTTTTTTGCAGACAGATACTCTGTTTACTAGGGATATTTCTAGCAAAACCTGGATATGGAGAAAAATATATACCAAAGTAGAAGTATGAAAAAAGGACATGTGCTCAAGAACATCACTGGGATTAATCATTGCAAAACTGGCACTAGGGTTCATAGGATGTGTGTCCAAACACTTCAGGACAATAAATTCAGCTCTTACCTGCATGAGTTGCTGCTTCAGTTTCTGTATTTCTGATATGTTGAGCTCACTGAAGAGGTCAGAGACGGGGTGCAGAGATTCTCCTTTCCTACTCGTGGGAGTTCGGTAGTCACCGTTCAGTTTCACGAGAGGCCCATGGATGTGTCCGTTCATTTTGTCGTCATTGTTGGGCTCCCCCCCGTCCTCTGAAAACTTCAATCCATCTACTGATATATTAATATGGTTATTATACATACTATCATTGAGGTTGATATATTGGGAGAGTTCCTTCCTCAGATTGTTCTTTTGCTCTCTTTCATTTTTTAAGGTTTCCAGAGCTTCCTCCAGCTGATGCTCAGCAATCTCCTTCAGCCGGATGGCATCTTCTAGCTGGCTATTAAGCAACACTGTCTCCTCCTCAAATCGTTTAATCTCATGCTTTAAGCCTTCATATTCAACCTGAATTAGACAAGACAAAGAACATTCATAATACTAAAACTTGAGTCATGAAAACCTGCCATTTATCAGCCCTACTGAAATAGTTCAAACTACAGTTTGAAATACCAGACATTGCCTGCAGCTGCAAAGAACTGCCTGAACAGAAAACGCAAGTGAAGCTCACTCTGTTAAATACTCCAGTGCTCGCTTTTTCAGCATGTGAGAATCAAGAAATATAACACCTCTTTCTGAGTAACTTATGATAAACAATGAATTATGTGGAAAGAAGGCTGTTTAGTAACAGATGTCCTGGTAGTCACAAATTTACTATGAACTGCCCTAAGCAATGTTAATATATCATGCTGTGTATAGATCTCAGGTTAATACAGCCTGATTTATGATTTGCAAGTATTCTGAAGATGACTTCATATCTAAGTTCTTACTAGATGTAAAGTCACTCAGGCACAGACACTCTCAAGTATCTTGGTGTCTTAGTAGTTTCCAAAAATATGAATGGAAAGCACAAAACTGGTAGAAGAGCCTCAACTCTCTTCTCTGCATTTTACAAGGCTCTCCATTATTCCAGAAGCATTTGATTTTAAAAATTAAACAGCAAACTGTTCGTACAATCAGTTTAAACTCTCAGATGCCTAAAAAATTCTTAGAGATGTTTAAACTACCAGAAAAATATAGTAAACAGCTCATTCAAGCCCCACAGTCCTTGAGCCTTGTATATGGATACCATTCTGGAGCATGTGGCAACCTGTTGCTTCATCCACACTGCCTGAAGTGTGTCCCAGTGACCTGGTGCAGCCTTGCCAGCACTGGAGGGACTTGGTGGTCTTTCTCCCTCTCAAAGGACAGGCTCCCCGCCCCACACTGAGACAAGTTATTTTAACATGGTATTTATGGGCATTGTGGGAAGGGGAAAACAACAGCTTCTTCTCTCTTCTTTAAAGCACTTCCCACGTTTATGCTCCCTCTCTATTTCACCTCAAAAGAAACAAAGCCTGGAAAAACCCAGCCTAGCTTGAAACCAGCTGATGAGCACTATACAGACAGTGTAGCGGATCCCCACTGCAGAATTCTTTCCCTTTGATGTCCTTCCTCATCTTCTTTTTCCCTGTTGGAAAATCCCACAGCAATGAAAAGGAAGGCTTTTGTTTGTAAAGGTCCGTGTCCATGCTTGGCCAACATTCCTGATATAGCTTGGGCCAAGGAAAAAAGAAATGCTGAATTTTCATGCTTGCATTAAAAAACCTTTTTACAATTGAGGCTTTTATAGTTCAAATGCAGTAGTATGCATTACTATCTACAATCTTAAGACATTGCCTAGAATATTATTTTATTTGACATACCTATATATTTAAACAAACTAAAATAAGGTTCTCGAAAAATAAAAATATCCACCATTCCTACTGGAGTAGAATATTTATCAACTGTCAAAGGTTTTGTGTTCCCAAACCTTTGGAAAGACAAACTCAAAACACAAAGCACTGATTTGAAACCCAGAAAATGGAACATAAACAACAAAGAAAGTTTCAAAGTCGTACTTGGGATTATTAAAGACAAAAGGAAAATCAATAAGAGTTTCAAATCTCTGTTTAGCAACCTGGTATCTTTTCTGACTGGGGGGGACAGGTACATCTGAAAAATTACAAAATACAATTTAGTAGCTATATTTATAACTTAAGGACATGAAAAAAAGCCAAACCCAACAAAACAACCAGCACCTTTTCAATTTTAAATCCATATACAAACCAGAAATCCATATTATATATATGGTTACCTTCTCATAGACTCTTGCTTAAAAAAGGCACAAAAATCCCCCAACAGAGATAATAACATGTTAGCACCAAGACTTATAACATATGGTTTTGTAAATTAAGCATTGAACTATAAAATGCTCTTAAAATTTTGTCTTGTAGATCAAAGTTATTTTAGGAATCACAACTGCAGGGATATGTGATGCAAAATGACTGATTTTTAAAGCCATCCAAAATGTGGCAATGCTTTTTCTCTCCACAGACTGTTGGCATTCAGTTTCAGTAAGAATGAAATATTATGACAAATATAAACACTTGCAAACAGATTTTATTTGGGGGGAAACTAGAACAGTCCATAAAGGAGTCTTTTATTTCCTGATAATGTGAAAAAGTCTCCTACGAGGTTGGTATGGAAAAAACCCCATGCCTCAAAGGGGGAATTTGCTGGCTAGGTAAATAACTCTGACACAAAGACGATGTGCTATAAATTCAGCTGCAGGAGTGTGAAAGTCTAGGCATCTTCATAAATAAGGAAATGATGTACCGGTTTTCTATTACCTGTGTATTCCCTGCAGCACAGCGCCGTTGTTTTAAATGTTTCACTTGCATTTGTGCTGGAGCAGTAAAGCAGCAGTAAAAGAGAGCTGAAATGGCACTGCTCATTCCTGCAGGAATAAGGCAGCTTTGTTCCCAGGCTGCCACTAGAAACTGTGACACGGCTGGCTCTTCCATAAAAGCCCTGGCTGCACCAGGCAGCAGGTTAGGACATAAGCCAGGGGCTGCAGTGCAGTGCTGTTACCCACTGGGAGCAGGTAGGGAAATGGTGCTATGAAGGGCAATGTTATGCTGGTCTGGACAGCGTCTAAACCACTAAAGTGTTACATCATCCAACTTGGATAATTAAACATTGATGACATAAAGTTAACTCTTCTGACATGGGACCAAATCTCTTTTGTTCAGTTTAAAGGACCGCTGTGTTCTTGATTGCTTCCTCCACAGTACACACAGCCAGCAGCACAGGAAGCTGTGCTTATGTAAGGGCGAGAACAGACCCCACAGCTGCTTATGTGTGGATGTGCAGTGGGGCTGTTGTTTGTGGTGGTTTCATAACTGCACTGCAGTGAGAACTACAGTGTGTTGGTTTGGTAGCCGCAAATTATGAAAACAAAAGACAAACTAGGAACACCTGACATCCCTTTGCCTATCTTTGAAGCTTGCTACTTGGGGGTTAGCACGGCTGACAAGAGAGCAATGCCAGTATAGGAAACCCAAGGAGCAAGGGGGAAAAAAAAAGGAGAACCATGAGAGGATTATTTTCTCTCTCCTACAGTTCAGAAGAGGAAACAATGTGCAGGAAACCAACCAAGAGGAAATGGAGGACTGAACTTTGCCACTGGGCACTAGAGTTTAGTATGGAGCGAAGGAGGGGAGGAAAAGCAAGAAGCAAAAAGATGCAAGTCTATTTTAAAAATTCCTCTGTGATTACATAGTTCTGCAATGAAATACTCCACCAGAATTTTTCAAAACTGAGGTAAGGGCCTCCCCATATTTCAAAAAAGGGCAGTAACTCTGTCTTAGAGTATGTGATCAGAAAAAACCCAACTGAAAAAACTCATAGAAAGAAACTTCTATCAAAGTGCTCTGCAGGATCACATTATGGAAATTGGAGAAAATGGTGTCATTTTACAGTATAGTGCCTTGAATCCTTTGATGCTTACTTGATTCTGTTTCAGTGTGGACACCAGTTTCTGTAAAGTGATGTTTTCTTCTTCAAGCTCCGTGTAGTCCTGCAGGAGTCTCGCCTCTCGAAACTTGTACTCTCGAATTTCATCTTTCATTCGTATCCTCTGCAGTTCCACCATTTCATTATTCTGATGAGAGAAAACACAAGTACATCACCATTCATGCACAAACACTTTAATGATGAACACTGCCTCTAAAAAGACCAAAGAAAAGACTAATCCTCAAATAGAAATGCATATCAAAGTGGCATCACCTATTAATCTGAGGCCAAGCAACCATTTCAGGCGGGTGGTGGCAATGCAGAAATGAGAACATCTGATAAAGAAGCCTGAGTAAAACAGTTTCAAGATTAGATGCTTATTGAAATGGACCTCATAGCAAAGCTTTAGAATCTCATTAGGTTCATTGCTCTACAATACAGATGGATTTAAATAAAATTACCACCTGTTTTCCATCCAAGGATGCTTTCTACATTTATACAGAAAATCAGTGAGTGCTGCCATCCATTCTGTAAAGACATCTGCTGTGGAGCAAGGTGCACTCACACATTTGTATCTGCAGGCACTTGACAGGCACACAGCTGGAAAGCACTTGTCAAAAACGTGACAGACACATGGCTATGCTGAGCAGGATTACACCCAGCACTCCCAGATCTCACAAGGTCACCATTTTATTTCTCCCATTAGCCCATACAGTCCCCAGACGGCTTTATGAGTGAGGGGGGTAAGGGATCAGCTTCACCAAAAATTGCTTCCATCAGATTCCAGCTCTTACTGAGTTTGACACAAGGGTTGGGTCATGCTGGAAACACTGCTGGCATAACCATGATGTAAAATGCACTACAGGAAGATGGAGTTAACACACAGCTGGAATAGAACAGTGACTGATATGGTCGGTTGGCAGGAACAACCTCCCGCCCTGCTTTGAAGAGAAGCCTGCATTTGTCTGATTAATAGGAACAGGTGTTGTAAGTCACATCTTCTCCCTGCCTGCAGGGGGATCCTCAGCATTGCCACAGCAGCTGGTGGAGAGACCTTATTGATGGGGAAGAGCTCCCTCGCTGCTGGGATGTCAGAAAGAGCACACCTGTGAAGCAGTAATGAGTTCCTGTAAAAGATTCCAGTGTGGAGGAAGGACAACCACTGGCCTGATAGCTACCTGGGAAAAAAAGGTCAAATGTTTAAGAAATCATTCCAACAGAAATTGTAGTCAGGGAGCTCTAAATCGATCAATCTGCACAACTCACCCTCTGGTACATGAAGGATAAAATTCCACATTCTGAATGGAGGATAACCAGAACTTTGCTTAGTATCTAGATTAAATAAATAATTACAAACCCCTGGAGAAGAACTCTGCAAAGCATAAGAAAAAATGTTGATGCAAGACTTAACAACAGTGCTTTTAAAAATTAAGCCTTTCTGTGAGAGAAAACTAAAAACCATCACCCTCTTCCTGGCAACTAATTAAAAAGAAATAAAGAAACTACCTAATTTCTTAACTGAAGGCAACTGAAAAGATCCCCGCTGGCAGAAGAGTCACAGAACACTCTATAACTGTGTATTTGTATCCATCATTGCCTAATAAACCTCCAAGTGAACTGTAAGAGGGGCACCACAGATGACTTCACAAGGTGAAGGCATTTTATACCCTCAGGCTGCCTTTAAACATTTAGTTTCTACCAGCACATTCCCAGGTGTGGCAGTGCTTACTCTTGCTAGGTGTGGGTATGTGTGCAAGTCCAAGGCAGTATGTGGACAACACAAATGCAGGACTCCACCATGGCAAGTATAATTAAGCTCCCCTGCAACTCTCCTGGTGTTTGGAGGATGATCAGCCGAGGGAATTAACTGGCTGACATCTCTCCAATGCTGACAGGATCTCTGGGAGAAGAAGCCTCCTGACAGGAGCCCAGAGCCAGCGAGCCATTCCCAGCACCTCACCGGGGTGAGCTCACCACCACCAGCCAGGACAGATCTGCTCGTGATCCAAACTGCCTCTGCCATCGACACTGCTGGGTCAAAGGAAGGCCTCTCCAAAAGGCCAGGCTGGATGCAGCTTTGAGCAACCTGGTCCAGTAGAAGGTGTCCCTGTCCATGGCAGGAGGTAGAACTAGATGATCTTTAAGGTCCTTTTCAACTCAAACCACTCTACGATTCTAAAAGAGACAAATAAAAAACGTGTCCAGAAATGGAGGATGTGAACAAAGAATTTTTACAGAATCCTGAGAGAGTACTTCCCTGGTAGAGTACAAGGCATACTACTTTGAAAAAGCCTTGAAAATTAACTCTGTAAGCTCCAAGTACTCCTTTGTCTCCTCTGTTATTACAAACAGCAACAGAAAACATGAGCTATGACCTTGCTGGAGTGCACCACCATTTCCTTAAGACAGGAACCATGTTTCTTTACCACTTGTAACTGCTGCTTCCTACATAATCTTGGAGGTATAAAAAGAACCATTTACAGTTCTTTTCCTATTCTTACACAGAGAGAAACTATCTCTGCAGTGCGACCTCTATTTGTCATTACTTAAGCCATTTCATCAAGAAAGAAACAGTAGGAAAAAGGAGGCTTTGCCAGTTGGAGGATTTATTTGCCTGCCCAAGCTCTGCCTGCCACAATTCCCATGGCCAGGGCCAAGGCCTTTGCTGGAAGCAATCCCACTGCTCTCCACAGGGGCAAAACAAACACAGCACATAAAAGAATATGATATCACCTTTTCAAAGTAATGTAAAATGTGTGGGTTTTTGTCACTGCAAACACCTTGGAGTTATTCTCCATGCTCCTGATCCATCCTCCTATTTGCAAACATCTGCATTATGCTGCAAAGTGCTCTAGTGTTCTCACTGCTTCTCACAATGGGCAGTGATTCCAAGTTACACAGCAAAAGCCTGGCATTATTGAGTTTTACAAGTGAGTAGCCACAGGACATGCTGGAGGGCTATTCTGATTTCCTTTACCTAAGGCTTCTGTGGATTTTCTGGAAGTGAACTAGTCCTGAACATATTGAAAAGAAATTAATGTTTAATTTATTATCTGTTATCAGTAAGAAGGATATATTTTTTTCCATCAAATACTCTGATTAGATACATTATCTTCTCACAACTCTATTGTTATTTTGAAGTATTTAAAACATGTAGTTCTTTAGCAGAACATCTGCAGTCATACAGGTGAGAGCTTGCTGTGCTGATACAGTAAGATGCAAACTTTTTATCTGGCCTGTTCTGAGGTGACTTGAATTTCTATGAAAAGAATATGAGAGAATTTAAAACCACAAGGCAAAAGCAGTTTGTCAGCACTTTTTACATTCCTAGAGCAAATTCCCCTATGAACTTAGTGGCTCTGTAAAAACCAAATTAATCCAAGAGGTGGAGCTGATGATACACGAGCAACGTTTTAATGGTTGAAAATTATTTTCAATCCTAGCCGTGAGCTGAACATGGTGCAACGGTTTTAATGGATCAGTGCCAAAGAAGAAGGAAAAGGCCTTTCAGTGAAACTATAGAAAACAACAGAGTCCTTGTCAGCATTGCATCTCATTATATGTGAGCACTAATTGTGAAAGATGTCAGTCACATAGCATGTCTAATGAACATACACATAATGGAACAGACCAAGAGAAATG
This sequence comes from Margarornis squamiger, assembly GCA_035222235.1. Classification (NCBI taxonomy): domain Eukaryota; kingdom Metazoa; phylum Chordata; class Aves; order Passeriformes; family Furnariidae; genus Margarornis; species Margarornis squamiger. The sequence goes on from JAWWTY010000037.1 coordinate 61,432,470, forward strand.
AAAAACAGAAGGCTCAGTTGAGAGAAGTCTGTTCAGGTCACCTATCTACTAGTACTTGGATATATTTTCAAAATTACCATATATGAAAAGTGAAAGACATCTCTAGGTTTTGCAGAGGCAAGCACCATGTCTATATAGTACCAACCATCACTTCAATCCTGACAGGTCTCTGAGCACTAGCAGAATATACAAAGTTTGTACTTCTTAGCAAATTAAATGCAATATATATGAATATATTATTTATTTTTGATTCAGCACAGACTTTTAAAATGCTGTATTTTATATGCTGCATGAAGAGCACATTATAATAACTATGTGTGGGTACACTGTAATAAATTGTGTATTCAAATAATTGCAAGCAAGAAGGCACTTTAAATAATGCAAATGGCTTATATTGAAAACTATGAGAAAGAACTATGAAAAAAATGCCCTCAGGGTAATTTTCATGTCAGAACACCCCCACCCAGTGCTGCCCTAGGAAGCCACTTGTTATGGTCTTCTGTCCTATCAATACACCTAGTGAAAGCAAACTGGGCAAGGAAGAGAGACTCGAAGCTGGATACTCTCATCTCCAAGGTGAGCAGTGGCTTTTGGTTTCCTGAAATGTGAACAAATAAACTGAACTTCTTGGAAAGTGGCAGTGTTTTGAAGTCTTCTGAAAGTGGATACAGCTCCATTAACTATTTTGGTTCCGCCTATGGTTGAACATTTAAAGGACTTTTTATTTTTGCTTTTTTTTCTACTAGTGTTTACTAACAAAACAAAAATCCCAAACAAAATTGGAGAGCCAGTGTTGAGGCTTTTTCCATACATTCTGTTCAATCAAATTTTCATTAAGAGATCTCAAGTCCTTACTGAACCAAAACATACTATTTTTCACACTGAAAAACAGCCTTATAATCATCAATTAATTATAAATCCCAAACTACCCAGACTACATCCCTTCTTATTTGTTGGAATATGCAAGCTATAGCATGATGGTGTGTGTAAGTTTTTAATTTTCATAACTCACAAGAGTTATGAGAACAACAGTAAAACTGTGTACTTCCAAATTAATGGCATTGTATTATAGCTGCTGCAGTATAAAATCCCCATTTGATCTGATGACAGTTTTATTGCACTAGCAGTAAATTGAATATAATAGAAAGTTTATGCTCAGCCTAATATCCATGATCTCATGTGTTTGTTGACAAGTCTCACTGTAAATCTGCATGCCATGTTTACTTTATTCTGCAGAGGAAAATAAAAGATGAATTTTTTATGAAGTATAGCAATAGTGATATCATAGAAAATACAATTTAACAGGGGTTGAGAGAAGAGAGGATGAAAGTGGCAATGTCACTAAAAATCATCAGGAAGAAATGAAACCTTCCAACACTACCTTTTAGGTGGTAGTGAGCCAGGCATATGAAGAAAATCATTCCAGCTACATATATCCTTTCAAGACTTTTCACGTATTTATACATTTTAGCAAACAAAGACATTAATGTTCATTGGTTCCAAGTTACCCAGTTCCCTTCAATAACCAGTATTCTATATTTATTGGCTATTGATCTCTCACCCTTAATTCCAACAGCAATAGAAAAGCAAAACACATTTCCTTTATTTGCTGTCAAGTGTTTTAAGTCTCTAAAGTCCTCTAGACTACTAGCCTTAAAGTTTCCCTCCCTCATATAGAGAAATACTCAACTTGAACTAAAAGAATGACATTTTCCATGCTTCCAGATATGTTTAAAAACATAAAGGGATTTTGTGGATGACTTACTGTGACTTGGTCTGACCCTTTTGTAGAGTTTGCAACCCAGTCCTCCTGATGCATACATGTAGATGCCCAGCTAAGCAGGGCTAGAGCAGCTCTTACAGATCTACTTTTGCTTCCCTTACAATACACAGATATCTCTATATTCCAAAATAAATTATTTCAAAGATTCTTTTTCGTCACTTTTTGCATCCTCCCTTTTAACCTGAATTTATCTGATCTCATACTTCAAACAGTTTCGTTCAGGTGACTTTACTAGAGTTCATTATATTGTATCTGCTCTAAGCAGTTGTATTGACATAAGAACACAAATACAATTCAGCTCCTATTGTCCAAAATCAGAAACCACTAACTTCTGAAATTATATACAATTCTGACATTCCTCAGCTTTAAATATATCACTCATTGTCTCAAAACCAGGAAAAAGAAAAAAAAGCAGACTACTACTGTGCACAAGATATTTTTGAAAATATATCTGTAGCATAATATAGGAACCTTTAATCTTTCCCTTCCATGGATTTACCTACAGACTGAAAGCACTATCAAAGATGAGGATGAAAAACAAGCCATATATTTGTTGGCTATAGCATACTGAAGAGAAGCCAGATCATGATAATGTATGTTTCAAGTTCCTTCACCAGCAACAGATCTTAAACAATACATTGAATAATTTAATCATCTGAAATGCTCAATGCATCTAATTGGAATAGCTAAATCTAAAGAAGTAGGGTGAAGTTCTATCAAGGGCAATTAAATGGCCCATTTATGTACTTATCACAGAGTTTGAAACACATAATATTTAACACTGTAAATCCTGCTACATATAAATCCCTACAAAGTAGCTATTTTATTGACTTTCACATACAAGTATATATGAAAAGATAGAACTAAGAAATGTCCTGGTACTCTAGGTATTAAATTTTTCTGTTGAGTATCATGGTCGCATAATATTATAATAACATCTTTATAAGCCAATATGAACTACAGATGTCTAATGATGCATATTATCTGGAAAATAATGGTTTGATTTGACTGCATTTATAGCAATTAATGTATTCAAATTAGTGCACTAATTATATATAAATCATGTTAATGTATTAACTACAATTAGTTATAATTAATATCAGCACTCTGTAACAAACACTGCTGTAACATTCTTAATTCCTTCAAAGGAAGAGAAACTTCACCAAACTAAACTTTATTAAAAGAGTGTGGGAGAAAATTCAGACTCCAGGGTTACAGCACAGTTCAGTTTATACTGCCCTTCTGCATAACTACAGGATGACATCATACATGAACATATGATCAATCACTGCAAATAGCAAAATATCAAGTGGGTGGGAAAAGTTTTGCCATGAGGAGGACACTGTGGATGTCACTTTGTTTAAATTTAGAAGTCTGCTACTCATCTGTCTCCTGCAGCTCTAGTGACATTAAACATCTCTAAGAAGTGGGAGGATTTATTTCTAAATTCCATGCTGGATAAAAGAAAGATGATGACACATCCATGCCTTGGAGTAGGCTGATAACATCATCCTGCAAACACAGCACTCCTCACAGTCTGTTCAGGCCTAGACTGGCTTTCAGATTTCACCAGGTACCAATGGACAAAACCATGCTCACCCACAGTCCAAAGGCAAGTCCCACTCCTGCTTATAGAATCATAGAATCATTTAGGTTGGAAAAGATCTCTGAGATCTTAAAGTTCAGCTGTTACCTGAGTGCGGCAGAAAGGATGATGCGCACCAAAGTGAATCCCAACCATCACAGCTCCCTCATCTCTGGAACGCATTACCCATGCAAGACAGTTCCTCCTGCAATACCCACATGGTGTTCTCATCCTAGGACAAACCACATTGTCCATCAGAGACAGAAAAGGAGAGGGGGTTTTGTTGGGTCGAGGATGCAAGGGAAGACCAAACAACTGGCTACCTTTCATCACCATCACACCAAGCACCACCAAGTCCACTACTAAACTATGTCCCTGAGGGCAACACCCACATGTCTTAATTACCTCCAGCATTTGTGACTCAACCACTTCCCTGGGCAGCTTGTTCCAATGCTTGACAATCCTTTCACTGAAGGAGTTTATTCATAATATCCAATCTAAACCTCCCCTGGTGCAAGCTGAGGCCATTTTCTCTTGTCCTATCACTTGTTACATAGGAGAAGAGTCTGACCCACACCTCGTTGTTCCCACTGCACCAAATAGTGCCTGAGCAACAAATACTTGAGTCTGCACTTGGGGTAGATTTGTTGTAGGGCTTGTTGCTCACTCTACATCACCCATTACCTCGTGGCTCGCTAAGTACTGTTATAAAGATACCAAACCCAAATTGCTCTTGCCAGATTTGCCCGGGAGAAGAAAAAAAAAAAAAAGGGGAGGGGAAAGGGGGAGTGGATATGGAGCATTTGGGACTGAATGGCAATTTGTATTTTTTTCCCCAATTACAATCTTTCCTATAAGGTTGTCACTTTCTATCTGCAATTTAAGAAGCCAGCAGCAGTGATTCTACATGACAATGCCTCAAGGCAAGCTTTTTCATGGAGAAGCTGCACAGGCCTTTTCAAGCTCATCAAGAGGCCAAGATCTGGTTTTAAAGCCTAACCGATCATTTAGGAGAGGCATCTGCCAGTTACTTGTATCTCTTTGAGAGGCCATCTGTCAGGTCCAAAATGCCAAATTTCCTTCCAGACCCAAAGGGGCACTGGCTAACCAACAAAAGACAAGATGTGATAACAGGGTAGAGATCTGTGATCAGTTTAAGCTCAGCAGTCCCACAACTGCTGCTCCCAGGTCCTGATGCTCCCTTGGGCCAGCACGAGCTTTCACATCATGAACCAGATAAGGGGCAGCAAGCCACCCCCCCCCACAAAAAAAAAAAAAAGCAAGAAAGTTAGTTTTAATGGTATTTATGCTCCCTAACCCTGATGACAGGGGTGGACACGCAGCCACTGGTGCTGGCAGGAGGTAGGGAATAGGAAAACATGCCATTTCTTATTTAGCTATGCTTGCTGCTCAGCAACAACTGTCTGATCTGTTCCAAGTTTCAAAGGTGGAAACCCATTCCCATCAATGTAAATTTATAAGCTCAAGAGAGGAACTTGTAACCACTTGCAAAATAGGGACCTGCCCTGCTGACAGGGTAAGATAATGAGCTCCAGAGAAGAGCTTCGGCAGGTAACAAACAGTAATCACAGAAGAATGGCCGTGTACTGGCCTGAAAAGATATGTGTGATTATAACAACTACACAATGGTAAGTTTAGAAATAGGTAACCAAATGTATAGTTAGATAAGGAAACCACAAACTGTACTGTGCACTGACTGTGTATGAAGGCACTTTTAAGATTAAACTTTGTAAGCTGTTTGTTCAAGGGTATAAAAACCCCATGAAAATTGCCTCTTGCCGGACACGTACATGGAGGTCTAACCCTTATGTGCTCCCAGCACCAACAAAGGTCGGCTTTTACTATGCAATGCTTTTACTACAAAGTGTAGCCAATTCCTTTGAATCAAGGTGAGTTTTACTATTCACTGCCTCATTATGCTTGGTTGGTATGGAAAAATATGTCTGCTTATTGACTGCTTGCTTCCACGTTGCTTTCTTCTAACTTTTGATGTCAGGATGGTTTCAGTGCTCCCTGTGGCAACCCACCTCCAAGCATGCTGGGCAGTGACTCCATTCTCCCATGTTTCAGGCAGAGAACTACTCTTCTCATACGCTTTCCATTCCCCATGGCAACTCTCTCCCCTCCTTAGGACTTGGAACTATTTTAATTACAGCTCTCTGCTAGCTCAGTCCTACCTTCCTTATACTCCTTATACCAGCAATCAAGCTGTGCTGCTGAGGGATGCACGTGCCAGGCCAAGGCTTTCAGCTCAGCATGCCCATCCTGCACTGTGTTACAACACTGCTCAAGCTCTGTTTTTTTCCATTTGCACACCGATCCAATCCTTGGGCTTGTAAACAGCAGCTAGACATTGCAATGTCGATGTCTGTGAGCCAGTGCCTCTGCTTTCCCCTGCTGTGGCAGAGCTGTGCTGCAGCGCTGTGTGAGAGCTCAGGAAGCTGAGAACGTGTGACACACAGGGCTGGGCAGCAGTACTAATGAATCTGGTCCCCGGGACAGTGCAGCTAAATTAGTAGGGGGCTGAGCTCAAATTAATTAGACATGTAATTAATCCTGATCCTCAGCTCACCAAAGATCATAAAAATCATAAAAAATGGATCTCAAAGGGGCCCCTGGGCAGCATCTAGTCCATTTGCCTTTCCCAGGATAGGAGCAACTACATCTATGTCATCCCTGTGGTATCTGTCTCATCTCTTCTTAAACACTTCCAATGACAGACAGCATCACCTTTCCCAGAAACTTGCTTCCTGGCTTTACTTTCCCTTTTGTCAGAGATCTCTTTTGAATGGCTAATCTGAACCAGAGCCTTTCACACTGCAAGAGGAAAACAGTAATTCTTCTACCCACAGAATTGCACATAAACGCATCTGTTTCTCTCTGCAGGAGACTTCTTCCATTTGTTCACCGTATCCATCTTCAGGCACTTCTCTCTCCCCTCTTCAACCAGAAGGGTACATAAGAAATAAGGATTCCAGAAAGCTCCCACCACAGAGTGAATTCCTTGGATGCCCTTGCAGGACATACAAGGAGACTGGCAATTAAGGACAACAAAAACTAGATGTCTGGGGCGGGGTGGGGGGAGAGGGGAAAAAATAGGAGACCCCAATTAACACCGTATATTCCTTCATGGCTCCTCACAGTGGATTGAGAGAGGAAAAATATATTGAAAGAAACTAAGACGAAACCTTCAGTACTTGCTAGAAAGTAGTGTGAATAAGTGGCCAAAGGATACAAAGAAACTATTCACAGGTACAAATCCGTTTCAAGTATTCATCTGCTGGCACATTCTATATTGTGCTGCTGAGGAGCTGGGAGAGCTCAGCGTCAAAGGAGCTCCATAAACCTCTGCTCATAGCAGAGCTTCCCTCGACAAAATTATTCCTGCGGATTGTCAGCTGCAAAGGTATTTTAAAAGCTCTTTGTGAATCTGCACCCACTACTCTCCCAAAGACAACAGGCTCTTTCAAGTTCCCCTTGAAAAATATCAATACAGCATAAAGGCTTGCTACGAAAGGAGAACAACAAGTTAAACTTCAGTAATTCTCCTCCTTTTCCAGAAGGGCAGAGGCATGGCATCTTTAAACAAACACATCTGTGCCACAAAATTTAAATATAATTATGTGGCCAATTTTGTTATTACTAAGGGTGAGTATTTCCTCAAAGTCAGGAGCAATTGCAGTAATTAAAATCCATGTAACATTACCCATCTGCTGCAAAAAGCAGCACAGCATTCTGCAGTTTATTTGACCTTGTGCACAGAGCACCCACCCACCCCCACTCATTCTTCTGTGGCATGAACAGAAGCATCAGTTCAGAAACAGCAGTTGATTAATACTAAAAATAAGAAAATGGCTTGATGACTAATGACTTTTTTCCTTAAAGACTTATGATTTTTATTTTAGAGCATATATTTGAGTGACTTAGGTGGCAAATATAGTCAAAGATAATTACCTCATCTGTCTAGAAACCACATCCTTTAGGCCTGAATTTTACACACAATTTTTACTCTTTACAGCACACATGGCAATTCATGAATACAAATGCCTGCATAGAAGATTTGATAAAGTAAATTGCACTGAAGGTTACTTGAATTTATTGATATGGACAGTGAAAATACCTGTACTCAGGAAGTGTGTCTGTAACACTGTATTACTCTTGACTGTTCAGAATAAATTGGTTTGAAACCTGATCTTAGCTTTTATAATCTGCCTTTTTTTTTTTAATTTTAAAACAGACTGTTAATCTCACTTATTTACTTCATATATATATATATTACAGTGAACAGTAGTAATTTTTACATTGATGGTTTTCTATCTTCTCCTTAAAAGGCTGAGCAAACAAGATTCTTGCTGCTTAGCATGCAGAGCGAAAATACAGATGTATGCCATAAGAACACAGTGCAAATGCTGACTATTAATACCATAACTCTCACAGAGATAATTGAAACACGTTGCCTATGGCTGCACAGACTTAGAATTAAATTATTCCTTTGTGAATTGAATAAACACTGAATACTATATAACTGCCTGCAATGCAACAAAATGGGGGAAAAATGCCATAAAATTCTGTATTTAATCTAAGAGTAAAATACCAAGCAAGTTATGGGTTTATTCAGCTATGGGGAACACTCACAAAAAACTCCTTCAACCAGCCCCTCAGTAACCTAAAGATAATATTCACTAAAGCACTGATAACTTTCTATAAACACCTTGTAGCATGAGGAGGACAGTATCTTGTGGCAAATATTGAGTGGTCTTGATGATGGTTACAGCACATGTGAGCAAAGGGACTGAGACGCTCTTGGAGCTGAGCTGCTGTGAAGTCCCACGTTCAGCGATAAAGGGAAGCATTTTTCTTGTCCTTGCTCAAGTTGTGCTCAAGGACTTTGGTAAATGAAGAACTGCTCTCTTTCCAGATTTATTGAAATCTATAAAAACGTGTCCATATGAGAAGCAGAGGGGAAAACGCTGAATTTCAAAGACATGTTCACCTAAGTCTTATCCATTTCAATATCAGTGTTTCCAAATTCTGAACTCAGCCTTCATTCAATCCTGCCAGTGCCAGCCAGGCGAGATGGGGGGGCCAGAGTGGCCCCAGTGCCCAGCCCTGGCAGCCTTGGTTCCCTGGGGGAGAGGAGGGCAGCATGACAGCTTCCCCATCCAGCCCTCAGCAGCAATGTCTCCGAGGTGCAAGGGCACCCATGTATGACACTGGAGTGCTGGACTGTAAATCTCCAGACACTGCTAAAGAAACTTCCATGGCAGTGAAGGATTGTAGTCCAAAATCTTAATTGCTCCCTCTGCTTCCTACCATCCCAGCAGACCACTACTGACTGATAGCTCATGGATTGTTTTCTTCTAACTGATTTTTACTATAAAATACAACAAAACATTACAGGATGGCTCCAAGTTCATTGCAGTGTTCTTAAATCTCTTCACAGTTTTTAAAGTACTCAACTAAGACCTAGATGTAACACCATTAGTAATGAAATTCAATATCAGTTTCAGCAAAGAACTATTTAAATGCAAGTTTTACACTTCTTGTTTTGTTGTATGTCCAATGGCTTGATACAGCACAACTGAATTCAGTAATACACTGCATAAAAGTGCAGGAAAATAATCAACCTAGTAAGATGACAGCCATCCTCAGGGAGAAAAAACACACTTGAACTGGGTCAGAATTCAGACAAGCAACAGGAATGAGATTTATGAACTCCCCTTTGTTAACTGATCAATATATTCTATGTCACACCTACACAGCTGTGGACTATTTTCAGGTTTTTCATCGCTGAAATGCTGCTACCTGTGTCTACAGGGAAGACAATCCTGGCTGCTAACAATTCCTTGGGCTCTTAATTATTATACTAGGGTTGAGTTTACCCAGCATCTCAACCAGAGAACTGACTTGGCATCTTCCTGATCTTGTGTGCCTACATATAATATATATATATGGGTAATGGGATACACAGCACACCTACACACTCACACCAATGCTCTCTGTGCAGTGTAATGTAGGACATTGCTTAACAGTAGGGCAGAATGGGAAAAATACCCCCCCGCCCCCAAACAGAACTTCTAATCACAGCTTTTGGCAGTGCATTACCTCTTGTTTAATAGTCTCTATCTTTTACCACATCAAAGTTTCCATAGCACAGGTAGTTTTTGTTCAGCCTGTACAGTGTGTAAATACCTCTTGTGAAAGCCGGAAACAATGAGGAGAAAAAAAATTAACCCCGCAGCCGTATCTGCTGTTCTTTGCCCTCATCCTCCCTTGATTGGTGGAGGCTCCTTAAGACCAAGTGGCCAAACTGCCCCAGTATATGAAATTCAACTGCTACCCATTTTAATGTTCCAAAGTATGGTGGCCATTACTTTGGAGCAGTTTGGTGCCTGCTGCAGTAGTGGCATGGCTGCAGCAAGCACAGGGAAGAGAGCGGAGCTGTTTTAGGAAAAGAAAATCCCCATTACAAATCAGAGACATTAATTGTGTGGGAGGTACTAAGTCAAAATCCCTGGGTTTCCATAAAGTATGGATTTCTTTCTATGTGCATTTCAAAGCCTCAAGTTTAAGCTAAAAATCCATTTCTGGCCTTGGTCCTCAGAAAGCAGGAACCGTCTGTGGACCTTCCCAGCTATCACCACTATATAGGAGGCTTTTGGAGTCAGCTCTCACATAACAACAAAAGGATAAGACAGCAGCCTTTGAATCCTAAGTAATTTCCCCCCACACTCTTGAGTCCCTCAGAGATGATGTGAGTTGAGTTTCAGGAGCACCAGACAGAATGCAGATGTACTCTTGTTTATTAGCCTAGCACAGTACAGTATCACAACCGCTTCTACCAGGCCCTTTTTCTGTAAATAAATGTAGCATAAAGCCTAAACATTTTCCCCATTAAGGGGATGGAGCTGCTGTAGCACTGTTCTGACAGACTGCTGTTTGACCCTGACCAAGCTGGTGGTCAGCTGCTTTTATTCAGTAAACTACGTATTTGAGAGTAGGTCTGCTAGTTTCCTAGCAGAGAAGAGAAATTGCAAGCAAAATTGAACAGCCCTGTTCCAACCAGATTTTCATTTTCTTTTTCCTCATTCTCTTGGGGAGGTTTTTGGGTGACCCAGAGAAATTCCAGTAAATGTTTGTCAACAATTGTTCTCAAATCTAAACATGGTACTGAAAGCTTTTCCTGCCCTGACTTGTTCTAAACTCAGCAATAAAAACACCCCACCCTACCTAACACCACCACCAATTCAATTTTTTCTCTCCTCTACCATTTCAGGTCCTTTTTCTTCCCACTAAAGCCTGCCAAAATGTTTTGTTCTTCTGTACCTCCAACCTTTTCTTCTTGTTCACCATTTTTGCAACAGAGGCATGAGTGTGCTGAACCTGCATCAAATACTAATTTCTCCCCAATATCTGCCATTTGGATTAAACAAGGATCAATGAAAAACTTACCAATAATGTAAAATAGCTAAATTTTAAGTTTCAGGAAAATAAAAAAGATTGCTAACCTTGCAGGCTGCTCTTTTGTCAAACCTCATCAATAAAACGCATTAGTATCCCAGTCTTCACAAAAATTTTAGTTTCAAGCTGTTTATTTATTTGCAAAAAAAAGCCAAAGAAATTATCACACCTCAATAACAAAAATCAGAAACAGAGACCAAAAGCAGCAGTCTGTATCACTGTGATCTCTGTTTCGTGGACAGAGAGACAAACCAGTCTCCACTCTTTATGAACCTTAGGATATCCTCTGGCAATCAAAGTTCTTTTTTTTTTTCCCCAACTAAAATTTTCTCCCAAATTACCTCGATTTTAAGACCACATTCTCATATTCATGGGAAAAATCAAATTAAGAAAAACAAAATAAAACCAACTCATCATTTTGAAAAGAAACCCCAATAATCAGTAAAAGAGTTGTCATATTCTTGGCTCCCAGCTTAGCAGAAGGAGAGGCTGGGGAATCCCCGTGGACACAAATTTTTGCCTCCACAGTGCAGACCTGCTGAGGTGAGAATGCACATTTTAACATATACCAGCTAGCGTGTGTTAATTAGCCTACATCAAAAGCATAGAACAGAAATAGTCAGTCATAATATCCTGTCATGTATATATCCTGTCATATATATCATAATATGGCTTTTCATTCTTTTTATGTTTGACAAGGCCCTGAATGCTTGCTTGAAATGAAGGGTAGTAAATCAAGGTTAGTCAGAGCTTGACTAATCACACCCAAATCTTATTTTTTCTCCTACTACAGAACTACCTTCACACATTTTGCTAAGCTGTAACTGACTGTGATCAGAGATACCCCACGCCACAAGCTCTAGCATCAGCCCCTTTCTCTTATACAGAAATCCCAAGTCTGATCCAAATCCAGGATATTCAGGAGAAGAATACAGATGCAAAACTTCAAAACACTGTTGGGTTTAGTGAACTTGAACAGGATCCCATGTTTCTGACAAGGGCAAGACTGGAAGGGATGGGCAAGGCAGCAGCAGACCACAAAGCTCACACCAGCCTGTGGCACAGCTATTTTCTTGCACTGGCCTTGAGGTCAAGCACCATCTCCCTGACAGGTTCTGCACAATGTCCAAAGGCTTCCCTTCTCCCAGCCCTGGGAAATGGGCTGGAGATGGCGCTCCTCGTGACAGTACCAAGTATTTCATCACACCAACACCGGTGCTGATCGTGCATTGCACTGATAAGGACAGTCAAGGCTCTTCATAAAGCTCGGTACAGGTCTCAAAAAACACTGAAATGCCACAGTAGTTGTTTCAGACAGGAACTCTTCTTTGTTTTCAAAGGTGAAAGGGGACTGTTTTATAGGGGCTTTCACAGGAGAACAAAAGCTAATGATGCAATTTTTCCTGCTTAGAATCTCAATTAGAAACTTGGATTTAGCATTGGTACACAGCTTTGAGAGTAACTGGAAAATAGAAGAAAAAGAGTTGATACAGAAGGGATTTCTTAAAGTGAAGGAAAAAAACTTTTCTTTAAGGAGAAAGACAGTTGTAATACCCTGTAATTGAATAACAAAACAAAAGGATTGAAGGTTGTTTAAATATTCCATCAGGGAAAACGTTGCTAGTAATTTCTGTGTTTAAGCACACAAAAAGTACATGACAGAGTCTGGGTCTTCTTTCACAAGATATAAAGAAGAAGCAAACAGATGCATACTCGCTCTGTTAAAAGGTCTTCAGTATCAGGAACACTGGAAAAAAGATTACAATATTTGAACCTTGGGTAGGGAAAGCAATACTCTTGAGTCAGTGTTGTGGATACAAGAATCCCAGGAGTTTCCAAGCTTCAGGATGCAACACAAACTTCCTCTATCATTTCACACAGATCATCAAGTGCCAAGGGAATCAACAAATTCAAGAGGGCAGCTAGTTACTCAAAATGAGGATCTCAGCCTCAGTTCCTCAACATCCCCATTAGGGGAGAAAATTCACCTCATTATAACAAATTTGTACAAATTATACATCTTAAGAACTGAAAGCATATCTAAAACTCAGTGCAAATTTTTGATTAGCAGTCAAAACAATGCATGCATTTATATAGAGGGGTAGGAAGTTTGCAAAACATGTCATGAGTTTTTAAAAAAAAAGTCTTATTGCAAACAGAATTTATTTCCATAGTATTTTGTTCCTCATATGAATAAGATAAATGTGTGCTATAGGAACAGACTGGTTAAATTATCTCACCAAGTCGGCAGGGAGCTGAACAGATGGCAGCACCAAGAATTGCTAGTCCTCACTTATCCAGATGATCTTTATAATTTCCATAATATTAGAATGATTCACCTATGAAATACAACGTTCTGAGGGGAGGGCAGAAAATGTCACTTCCCCCCCCTCCCGCCCAGAATCAAAGCTAATGGACTGTCCAGCTTTATGTTAGTAGTTCTAAAAGGAAATCACATACAGAGATACCCCATTTCTGCTAATCTGGGGGCTTTCTATTTTAAAAGACCACTATTCAGAATGAACCTGAACTACGTGTAGTCTGCTGGCAGCTAACTTGGGGTTTCGTTCTTTGGAGGCAGGGTTTACTTTTGGAGAAGATTATATTGAACAGCACATACACCTTTATCTTGCCAATAAAGAAGACTAGTTCAGAGCACGATTAGTATGCCCAGACAAAAACATGTGTGACAGCATTTACAGGGAGCCAAATCCTCAGCCACAGAAGGCAAAACATGGCTGGTTTGGGGCACTTTTTGAATTTATACAACTGTATGAAACACACAGGGGAAAAAAAAAATGCCTTGGTCAGAGAAACAAAGCTTCCTTCTTCCTGCCTATTTATCCCATCCTGCCATATGTTCCGAAGGAAAAAGGTCTTAATTACAGCAGTTACTGCAGGATTTCCCTGCCTACAAAGCACAGCAAAGCCTTTTCAGAAAAAGAACTGGTTTTATCACTATTATCATTAACAGCTAAAACCTCATTTGTGAGCTCTAAGTGCAGTGTTGCACACAGTGGACAAGAAAATCAGTTCATGAAAGAGACGTGTTGGGGTTTGTCTCCCTGTTTTTTCCTTCGACTTAGCATGCTAGTATGCAAATAGTTAAAAAGCAACATGTAACAATTTTTAGTAGCAATTTTCAAACAACGAGGTAAATATATTTTAAACCTAGTCCAGCTGAAGCCAACAGCGATGCCTTAGGGCTTAACTTTGGCCAAGATCGACAAAATACTATGCAGACAAACAGGTCTTTGATGCCTCTTGATATCTAGATGAGACCAGCTCTGGGGAGGGGGGGAAAGGGAAAAAAATACTAAAAAAAACCAAAAAGGGAAAAGAAAAAAGGGCCAGGGGGAGGGGAGGGGGTGGTGTGGTGTGTGTGGAAAGCACGGCACTTAAGGTCTCAGAAGCTTGTCCCTCACAAACATTTGAAAAGAACAAGTCAAATAAGGCCACAGACTGGAACAGAGCTTCTCAAGTCTTATCTGGCACCAAGTAAAATGTTTGTTGTAGCCAACTCTCTGTACCTTACAGAAAAAAAAAAAAAAAAAGAGCCTTCTGGGGTAACTCTTTCAGTGTAAGAAGGTTGGAAATGTTTTCTGTGTTGCAGAACTTTATTCCAATGCAAATCCTGCATTCATTTTTTCCACAGTAATTGTGAGGTTTAATGTCCTTGAATCAGGAGGGCGCAAGACTGAGGGTTGGTGATTTTTCTATAAAGGCACAGTGCTGGAGGGTATAACCACTGCATACCCTGAATAAAGAATTTCTTAGCTTTGTTGAAGTTGCAATACATCCCCGAGTTTCCCTTCAGGCTATTTTTACACCGAGGATAGTTGAAATGCATCTGTCTGGCCTGAGTAAGGCACAAAATTATTAAAAGTATAAGGCTACAAAATATGCTGAAAGTCGATAACGCATGGATAAAGAAAGGAATACAGTCCTCCTTGGAGGGGATGTACAGGAAAGATGCCTGAGTCCAGAAGAGAAGACATATCTCTAGTTCTCCCTTTACTCAGAAACAACAGCAAGTGGGATCTGCAAAAGCCATTTCCTGGCTGAAAAAAAGATCTGGTGGTATCAGCTTTGAATGTTTTTTTTTCCTTTTTAGGTCCTCTTAAAACACAAAACAAGCAGTCCTACTTACCTTACATAGCAGTGATCTTGGCCAACAAACAAAAGCCTACCATGCCATCAATCCAGAGACAATGCCCAGATTCAACCTCTTAATGTTCATTATCTTAATCAGGAAAGATGCTCTATTAATGCTTTGGTTGTTCTTTCATATCCACATCCCCTCAGAACTTGACAGCTGTCCTGCTTATCCACTCCCAGAAAAGTCATGCTGGAGCCATAGGAAATTCATCTGTCTCCTCTGGAAGAAAAATCCTCTTCGAATAAGCCCCAAGTGCTATCACGAGCTGCCAGCAGCTACCAGACAGCACAGGAAAGCTCTGCTAGGACCACATTTCTTGCAGTCCGTGCCCTCTGAAAGCCCAGCCATGCACAAGGGAGCTCAGCACAGCCAGACACATCTCCATCACCACAGTTAAAGCTTCCAGTACAACTAAATCTTAAATCTGGCTTGATTTAAGAGGAGGGGTGGGATGTGACTTGGACTCTGTGATAATAATATGTGATGAGTAACTTGTTTTAAAGGAAGTCTGAAGCCTCTTCTGAGAAACACTAAGTACATAAATAAAGAAAAATATTCACCTCAGGAAAACTATCTCTGCTATTAAAAGAATTTGTTTATTCTTTATCTATCTGCATAGCACAACTTCTTTAAATAAATGACATTTTTATTTTTCAGCAAATCCTTTCACTCCAAGGTATGTGAGGATTCCAGATACTGGTGCTGCAATGGCCTTGCTGCTCAGCTGGTCAACTGTGTGAACAGGGTACAAGGTGCACTTTGCTGAAGGGTCCAACTAGTGCTTCAGTGCTTATAGTTACTTTCTAAATGAAAAGTAGTGAAAACTCTAGGAAAATACTAAATAAATTAAAAAAAGAATATGAAAGTGTTTCCCAGAACAACCAAAATCAAAATGTCTACTTCATATGTAATCTTTCTCAGACCAAATTATTTTTCCCCACTCTTGGTTGAATAAAAGGCTATCAAGGCTGTGCAGTAAAATCCCAACTATAAAGGGAAAATTACAGCAAGAAAAAAACACCCCAGAATCTAACTGGAGAACAGCCTGGCTGAAAACACAGGTCCTGTCTCTGTATTCATGAGAGACAGCAGCAATAAATCATGTTGAGAAGTTAACCCTGATCATGCTGAAATAATGAAGGTTTCTAATGGCTTACAGAGAGGAGATGGAAAGCAAAAAGGCAGAAGAGGAGAGGGCACCTGGCTCTGCACCCCAACAGCCCCTGAGTTATGTGCTTCAGTGGAGGAAGTGACACGTGTTTATTTTACCTTACTGTTGATTTCACAACCCATTTTACCGCACCATTGAATGACACCTTTACAGGGCCTAAACCGCTTTTCAGCTGCAGCACTAGATATAAAAATAACTTGACCCTCCAGACCTCAGATGGGAATGATGTTTAGAGCCTTCTCCACTATTACAAGGCACAGCTAAGACACAGTGTTTTTATAAAATGCAGCATTGAAAAAATCCTGTTAAACAAAAATGCTTAAATACATGTAACAAAAACTGATTGTGATTTTTTAGATTTTTGTAATAAGACAAGCATTGCAAGATGGTGTAGCACATACCAGAATTTTGCTGCAGTGTTGGACAGAAAAGAAATAGTCATGGCTAAATTTTCTTAAGCACAGGCATGTAATAAAGAAGAAACCAGCTTTTTGTTTTTAATGTCTTGGGCTTGCTTACAGCCCCTGAGGAACGGGTCAGTGCAATATGATATGAAAAACAGAATGATAATCCAGTCTTTACATTTGCTTCTTGATGGAAAGAAAGATTATCTCTCCAGTTGACTCTGAGTTATTGTCATGATTTTTAATGAAATGACAACAGGGACGAAAATAATCTCCAACATGTTTGCAACCTTTGCAAGCGAGGGGCTTTCCAACTGTTGTCAAAACCCAACATATTTGGCTAACTATCCTGCCTTTATATAGATAATCATGGCTCTTTCTGCTTCCAGGCACAGTTACAGAGGCTGTAGCACTGGTTATTCTGACTATACAAATCTCTTACGTCTCTGAATGCAGCTAAGAACAAAACTAGACTGTGGTAGGGGAACTTCAGAGTTTCAATTTGTAACATGCATTTATTGGGTCTGAAAAGGAAATATGATTCCCCAAAGTAAATGGTAAAAGGAGGATTAATTTACATAAATGTTGCTGAAGCTGAGCTGGTAGTTGATTTGCCTTGCATTTCTGATTGCAAGCTACATATTAGTATTCATTGAATTCCTGCAAACTGATCCTTAGCTCACCCAGGCAATCCACAGCCTGAACTCAGCAGGAGGCAGGTGGTGCAGCTGCCCAGTTAGGGATGACCATAAAAAAAAAAAAAGAGCTTATTGCTATTGATAACTTGCTAAAAGGAGGAGGTTTCCTTAAACAGAAACACCAGCAAGGTTGTATGTTTCTCATCTTAAGTTTACAGACCCACCTAATTTACTTTTTCTTTCCTAGTGCTCTAAAACTTCTTCACCTCTTAAACTTCAGAACGTGCACCACCATTACTTCTTTTCCCTGAAGACGTTAATGTAATTTCAAGTGGACTCACAATATAGAAGTATTTTTAAATTTTATTAGCAATTTATGGTTCAATTTCACTTACAGGCCATAAAGTGACTTATTTTAAAACACAGTTATGGCAGCTATAACTCTGGCATAAAACTCCATCTCACAACAAATTTGGTGAAAAGAAACTATGTTGTCAGGTTAGGAGGAAGAGTAAGTCATAACTTCTAGAGGGTAAGAAAAGTAATGGCAATGGAAAACTCATAATTGGCTTTTTAAAAGATTCACAGTGGATAAAAATGTGAAACAATGCCAAAAAAACCCAAAAACACGAAAGGTGTATAGAGACTGACTTCAAACCATCACTGTCATTTACAGAGCATTGGCAAACCAAGTTGCATGGAAAACAGCTGTACGTCTTAACCTACAAAACAAAAATATTAGATGATGACTCAAAGATCTTCAATAAATTTAATATCAGAAGCATACTAATCACATACATCTATATCTATAGCTACATCTCACTTGCTTAACAACGTACTATGCAGTAAAATGCTTGAGAATTGCTGCCAAAATAAGGTGAGTTCCAGCTCTACAAATCTATGAACATTTCTGAGTGCATCATTAGTAAGCTCATCCATAGGCTCTTTGGATTCCTTTTATGCTTTTGCTTCCAAACATGCTTAGATGTCTTTGTGAATTTGAACTTCTTTCCCAGCATTTTACAAAGGGGTCTGCAGATTCAGTCCTACTTCTGAATTGTATTTATGTCTTGGACAACAAAACAAGGCCATCCTTTTCCTCTCAGATTTTTGAAGAAAGACAAGGTACAGTGAGTTTAGCAAACCTTGTTGCTGACTCTATATAGGCCAAAATATTGAATTTTGCCCTTTTTTTTTTGACAACAGACCCTTCTGCATACTGAAACGCAGACATATAATGGTAGTCCCAATTATAACCTAAGAATCCTAAGAATTTTGTTGTTTGCCAGTGGCCTAAACCTTGTAACTTTGTAGCACTTACTTAAACATTGCTTGAAGACAAATTAGGGAGCTCAGCAAAGCATGCAGTTGTGGTTTGAATTAGTTTCAGTGACCTATACGCCCTAGAGAACTAAATCAATAGAATACTGTTTAGGTAGAGAGAACTAAATCAATCACGGATTGTTTAGGTAGAAGAAGTTTAGGTTATCTTTAAAGATTAATGTTCAAGTCTTGTAACAATAAGATAAGAAAGCATCAAGTCAGCACTTTTGAACTGAGACTGCCAAGGTGGAGGTTCACCCAGAGAAAGACTTACCTGTTGATTAACGAGCTGAGGAGGGGCTTGGGATGTTAAAGTCTATAAAACCCTGTGAAATCTTTGTTTGGATGGACATGTATATGGAGGACTATCCCCTGCACGCCCCGGCTTGAATAAAAAGGAATGCTGCCTTACTAAGGCTATGCTGTTGAATTTGATTTCTTCATACCCATACCTGTTCTTCAGACTTTTTTACTTTTTCTTCACTGCTTTTCTTATGTGCCTCATCTGAGAGGGGCAGATAGACACTGCACATGCCTTGAGAGAAACACTTTCCTTTTTCAACACTAACCAGAGTTTTGCCCTTGCCATTTCAATCACATCTAGTTACTAAGCAAAGAACCAGAACTTGGAATCTTCTGGCTGCTGTTGTGCTGCCATTTTCCTTAGGAAAATGAAACATGGGAGAACATGAGCAACAAATGTGAAATATCCTCTATCATTAGCAAAATACCACAGTATTGCATTTGTAAACTGTTATCACCTCTGCATCCCAGTTTTGTGACTAGGAATGCAGGACTGATAGGAAATGGCCCATTTTTAACCCACCTCACTCTGAAGCTGACACTGTGATGCCACAGCCATTCCTCACCTACAGTTCACAGCCAGTATCAGAGCAGACATCCTGACCATTACACTGAAGTGAAAAATCACAGATCTACGATGATGCCTTCAAGGCACATTTAACTGAAAGAGCCAACACACTGTGCTTCAGGAAAGGCCATATAGGCAGAACAAATAAGCACTTAAGACAACAACTGCATTCATATCTAGTCCTACCTATTCGGTGGGGTTTTTTAAACAACAACATCATAGAAGCAGAAAAGCTCTGATTATGAATGAGCATCTGCATGTACACATCTAAAACATTTGCCAGCAAAAGTGCATTTCTCTCAATCCTGAAGCTTAAAAGTGGATTTGAACATCACAATGAAAGGGTGATAACACTGTCTGACCTCTGCCTGACTTGCTGCCTACCTCCTGGATGCTGACTGGCACTGACTGTTGAGAATAACTAAAAATAACCAGCTTGTCTCACATATTGTAATAAGGGCAAAGGGAGAAAAAGAGGTGGCGTATTTGAAGTTCTTGTTGCTCACCCTTCTGTCACCTTCCTCTTTTATTTTTCCCTTTGAGAACAGAGTTTGTAGCAGAAAGCACAATTAGGACAGATGGTGGGAGCCAAGAACTTATTAATGATTTCATACCAATGACAAACTGGTAATGAGTTTGAGGCTTTGAGGTAAAAGAAGGAAACTGGAGAATCTACTCCACAGAGGACTGTATTTAAGGATAGCATCACATCACCACACAGAACAGTCTTCAGTTTTCTAAGTTGTGGGCTGAATGAATCCAAATGAAAAAATGCCAATACACAGATCACAAAAATATAAATCCCAGAGACACTAACTTTTCTCATATTTTTCAGGGTTTCCTAAGTTTTGCTTCTTTTTTATTACTTGTTCAGTGGGATTTTTTGCCAGCTATCCAAAGGCATATATTAGATGTGTTATATTCCATCTCACTGTGATTGCACCTCACAAATCATCCACTTCTGGTCATGGGCAATACTCCATGTTCTGGTATCCAAGACATATCCCTAGGCAAAGGTAAGTCCAATTTCCCCAAATTACCTAGTAAATCCCAGGAGAAATTCTTACAAATAAATCAGTATTGATTAAAAGAGAAGAAGAAATACACTGAAAATGAATGTAGTTTTTGAACAAATAAGAGCAGATGTGGAAGCTCAAGTACCTTGGATGGTAATTATTGTGCACGTGTGATTAGCATGCATGAGTTTCTCTCAAGGTCCAAGAACTAATCACAGCACCAGAAGAGATGATCAGATTTTTCAGTTTTGTTTGGTGGATCTCATCTCTGCCAGTGACTAGTCAGTGCCATCAGTTCTGCACTGCTTAATCAGGAGCAAAACGTTAGGAGGAAGCAGGTTCAGAAAACAGGCAGCAATGCATTTCTGTGCAGGGAACGGGAGAAAACAACAGCAGGTAAAATCAGGCAGAGACACAATGCACATGGAGACACCCAGGAGAAGAGAAATACAACTGCAGTGCTTATGTACTGATGACTGGGAATACATCAAGATTACTGTTCTGTAACCCCAACAAGTACTGAAGGCATAAAATATTCAACAATTGTGAAGCACATTCTAATACAGCATGACTGGGAAGAACAACATTACTCTTTCAGAGAAGCTTTGACTATTCTTTTTTCAACTGGAAGCTACTTATATTTAAAAAATAAAAAAAAAAAATTGAAGGAAATTAATTGTAACAGGGACAACAAATCTACCTTCATTCTGTATTTAATGTTCTTTATCAGTGACACGTGTCACCAAAATTTATGCTCTATTTCCTTATGCACTCAGGCAGTGAGGACTTTCAGCAAAAATTTCTCCTTATGCCTTTATCTAGAAGAATGCTTAAGCTTTTGGACTCAAGTTTCAGAAAGTCTGGCACCCAGAGTATTCTTCCTTTTCCACTTAATCTCAGGCAAATGAATGAAGTCACAAGGTACAAGTCAACACAGCTCTTGCTCCTGAGAGTCCAGATCACATTGCAAGGATTCTGTAAAAACTGGCAACGCAGCTAATCATAGCACTGCCAAAAACCATCTTACTCCACAGCACTTGAATAGACAAAAGCCCAAGTTATTTTTAACCAGCAAATTAATACTGAAAAGAATGAGTCAGCACAAGCAGTTCTTAAGAGGGCTTCCTCATCTAGAAAAAAAAAGCAAAGCAGCAAAGTTATGCATTTTTAAAAAATAAAGGCCACAAAGGAAAACAATAATGTTTTGACAAGTTCAGAGAGCAGCTAGCCCAACATCCAAGGGGCACTCACTGCTGTGTAATGCCTGAGAAACAGGGATGTTATATGATGATGCCTTTCCTGGCACCCCTTACCAGCCCTGGGTGCTGGGACTAGATCTGCAGGTACAAGCAGCACCCATGGCCCCATCCTCCAGGAAACTGGCCTCATTCTTGTTTAAACCCAGGTAATATCTCTGGCTTCCAGAGCTGTGTCTCAGCACATTCTCACTCAACATTTTGCACAAGGGGGTACATAAGGGGCTTTGAAACAGCACCTCGGCACAAATAAGGGGTCATTATTTCAAAGGACTTATGTAAGAACAAGCACTGCCAGACCCTGATTTGATTAATTACTACCCAGAGATTACCAAGTTCAGCTGAAAGTGCACCCTCTTTCATTTGCTATTTGAGGCCCTGCAAAGGACCCTTTCTGAAAGAAGGAGCTGAGAATTTGAGTATTTATAATAAGGCACTGTGTTATTTATGCAACAGTCCCTTGGTTATGCTCCATTATCCCACTTGGCCTTTTTTTGACCTCCCTACTGTCCATTGTTTGACTATTCACAGCAGAGCGAAATGCCTGAACCTTGCCAAAGAAAACAGTGTCATGAATGTGTCAGATAACAAGTTTGCATCCGAAGTCATTGTTTTGGGCTCATTAACAAGAAACACAAACACTCAAAGATATGGCTCACAGGTATATTCAAGAATGAGAACAGAAAAACAAGCAGCTGAGCTGAAGATGACCCGGAGAAAACAGTGCCACAACAAAATCTATTTATCCCACACTATTGACCTTCCTACTCTATTACAGTTGGTGCTTATGAGGGGTATGAACTTGGAAACACAATCATTTTAATGAATAACAATTTAGGATTATAAACCACATTTCAGGAAACAAAAAGTTGAGTCTTTACCAGGGCCACCTTTGGTTTCATCCGAGTGGTTTGTTGGCCAAATTGTGAAGCAAGAACCAGAAGAAAGTGTTTGGTGGTAACTAAGGAGAAGATGGAGTTCAATGGCAGATTTGTAATTAAACCTTTGTCTGTTAATAAGGACACTCAGAAACATTTGACACCAGACAGGACTTGCTGCCTATACTCAAAACTCTTTCTTTGACAGATAGACAGCATCAGTCTATTAGTATACCTATCAATTTCACAGCATGAGAAGAGATTTGGTCGATTACAAGTCACAGCTTGCTTTATTTTTCTGTCTACAAAGACAAAGAAAGTAATTTTGTTTTTTTTCAGAAGTCAAGTCCTGTAAACAGGGAAAGTAAATGCACAGGGTAGAGGAAACTGCTTAAAAAGCACCAGCATCTAACTCTACAAAACAACATGTTTTCACAGCCACTGTAAAAACTACATGAAAATGAGTAAAAAGGTTTTGTCAGCAAACTCCCATCGATGACAACCTCCACAGTTTTGCACCTTCCAGCTTGCCTTGTGCTGCAAAACAAAGCTTTACACTTCAGTGTGACCTGCTGCTATTTTTGACCCATCACAGCCCATGGTGACAACAGTCACCAAACCCACCTGCACATGACCTTTGTGGCCTGTTGGGAGAAATTCTGCAGTGAACCTTTCCCAGGGATTACATCTTGGTCCATATGTCTGAAGAGAGCAGATGCAGGCACTACGTAGAAATAGCAAGGCTGATACGAACACAGTTTGAAGGAAATGTGCATGTGAAGCTCAAAAAGATAAAGCAGAATAAGGGTTAAAAGAGCTGCCTGCAGTGACAGTGAAGAGCACCCTTTGCAGTCAATCCACTTGCAGCCCAGCAGTGCCCTTCACTTACAAACATGCACTGAGGATTTTCCAGATACTGTGTCAAGAGGACAGGAATTCAGAACAAGGACAGGGTCACTCTTCACCCTGTTAAGCCTAAAGTCCCCAGAGGTTCTGCAGCTCTGTCCAGTCTAGATGGAGCACAGACAAGTGCCTTCAGAGGAAGAGCACCAACACCTGAACTGTTAACAGTTTGTTAAGAGGTCCAGATAAAACACAAGTATATACTGGGGTTTGATTTGAAGCGGGTCAGCAATATCTTATAAAGTATCCCACGTTACAAAACATTATGCTATTCTATGACATTTTGGATTAAGCTCAATCTGAAAACTTTTCCTGAAAGCAGAAGAAAAAAATACACTTTTAGGAGATTTTGCAGTCTCTTAATGCAAAAACACGACCCATTAACACTGCCAGCAAAGGAGGGAGAACATTTTATGAGGGTGGCCTGGCACCAGCAGGCCAAGAATCTCCCTCCAGCGGGCTTTACGAAAAACAGGAGGGAGAAAATAAAAAACACTTCTCAGTGGGCAAAGTAACAAAGTTAGAATATAAGTCTAATTTAGTCCTGGTTCTAACCAGTTGACAGTAACTTCCAAAACAAAGGAATGTAAATATTGTCAATTATACTATATTAATAATGCCCTAAATTGTGATGAGAGCACCTTCCTGACAATGGGAACAGTTCTGCTGTCTCTCTACCATGCTCAGCTCCACTTTGTTTCTCAGACGGCTCTGGCCCCCACAGTCATCTCTGTAGGCTGCTCTAGCATCTCATTCCTACAGCTTCTTTTCAAGAAGGGCTTGCATGAAAGGTCTTTAAGATGAGAACACCATTAACAATGGCCACATTTAATACTTCACCATATTTTCTTAACCATTCTCTCTTTAGAAATCAGATAATCATTCAGGTTAGAAAATACCCCTAAGATCATGGAGTCCAACTGTTAACCTAGCACTGCCAATCCACCATTAAACTGTGTCCCCAGATGACACATGTACATGTCTTTTAAATACCGTCAGGGTTGGTGACTCATCATCTCCATGGACAGTCTGTTCCAGTAATTGACCACTCTCTTGGTGAAGAAATCTTTTCTTAATATTCAAAGTCCCCTGGCAACAACAAGAGGCCGTTTCCTCTTGTCCTACCACTGTTACTTGGGAGAAGAGACTGACCCCCACCTCACCTACACCTTCCTTTCAGAAAGTTGTAAAAAGTCATAAGGGCCACCCTGAACCTCCTTTTCTCTAGATTAAAGAAACCCCATTCCCTCAGTCGCTCCTCATCAGACTTGTGCTCCACACCCTTCATGACCTCCATTGCCCTTCTCTGGACATGCTCCAGCACCTCAAAGCCTTTCTTGTCATGAGGGGCCCAAAACTGGACACAGGATTTGAGGTGTGGCCTCACCAGTGCCAAGTACAGGGAGATGATCACTACCCTGATTCTACTGGCCACACTATTCCTGATACAGGCCAGGATACCATTGGCCTTTTTGGCCCTCTGGGCACGCTGTTGGCTCACGTTCAGCCGCTGTTGACCAGCACACGAGGTCCTTTTCTGCCAGGCAGCTTTCCAGCCACTCTTAAGCCTGTAGTGCTGAATGGGGTTGTTGTGACCCAAGTGCAGGACCTGGTACTTTGCCTTGCTGAATCTCTTACCATTGCCCTCAGCCCATTGATCCAGCCTGTCCAGATCCCTCTGTAGAGCCCTTCCTACCCTCCAGCAGAGCAACTCCTGCCCAACTTGGTGTCACCTGTGAACTGGTTGAGGGTACTCTCAATCCCTTGGTCCAGGGTCACCATATGAAGTCATTGCTGCAAGTGCCAGTATAATATTAGCAAGAAGATAAATACTCATAATGCAAGCTTTATTTAATTGGTGTAGATGCCAAAGTAAACTTCCATTGTTCAGGAGATTGAGTGGGACGAGGCCATTGATGCAGACACTGGGAAGCACAGGACAACACCACAAGGGAGCAGAGATCATGGGAGAATGCAGCATGCATTGGTAGTCCCAACACTGCAGTCACAAATCACTTCACTGTCTAGGGTAATCATCAGAGCACACTCACAGGTTCCCTATTCTGTGCATGAAGAAAATTAAACTACAAGGAAAAGCAAGCTAATAACATCAGAAAGAGTTCACTAGCTTTGCCACTACAGCCAGGCAGCTAAAAGATGCTTCCTGCAATACATGGTTTCTAGCAGTGATTCCTCTCCCAAATTTAGCTTTTCTGTCTTTTTTCAACACAGAGTAGGTAAAAACTGCCTCACTTGGTAACCTGGGGCTACCTCCCTCCAAGAGCTCATCAGTCAAACCACCAGCCATGGGAAAGCCAGGCTGAAGATCACGCTCTCCCTCGAGGATAGAGACAGCCTTTGCTGAGGGCGCTACCTCAGAGGAGAGACTGGGGTTCTGGTCTCTGCCCCAATTAATATTTAAGTATTTCTTATCAAACATTAATTGAAATAGGGACTAGAACTAGTTCCCTATTCCCAGCTGAGTGGCTTAGCCTTTAGGCTACAGTCATTCTTATCAGCTTGCTCACTCCCACTCTCCTTGACCCACAAAACACTACCTATCCCCAACAACGTGGAGCAGCTTCATCTGAAGGAATGAAGAGCCTGCCAACTGACTGCTATGGCACTTTCTTCAGAGAAAGGAGTGGATTCATATATCCTAAGGCAGAAAAGAAATTGGAGCCCCAAACCTTGCCACAATCACAGAACGAGAGAGTGGAAGGACATCACTAGGTGATGAGCTGGGAAATGTCTCCCTGGAAGATCCCAGAAGCACCAACAGCGGTGCTCAACATGCAGCAACAGTGTTGTGACAGACCTCAGTCCAAGCCAGAGGTGTTCCTGAATACATGGGGAAACAGACCTTTAGATGCACAGAAAATTTTACAGGTAGAAACTTAAGCACATAATGACTGCTGAAGCTTGCAGTAGTAGATGACAATTGAATGTATAAAGAAAACCATATCTGGACTTAACTACATCCTATGTTATATAGGAAGCACTACATAACCAAATCCTGTTACTGTCTAAACCCAGAGCAACCAAACAAGAACTTGAAACTGGTGTGTTTATCCTGAATAAACCATGACAGGGTATTGACTATATATGTGTTCACAAATAAAGGTTTTAGGCTTTACTCAAAATTGTCAAAAATGAGAGAAAACCCCCTAAATCTTCAGATTGAAAAACTATAACTTCTAAATAGGAAATAGCCAATTAGAAATTAAGCTATACTTAATACAGAAAGTCCCGTTCTTAATATTTAGCTTTTAGATGAAACTTGAAGAGGATGACTCTAAATTCTTTCCCCTTCTCAAACACAGGTTGCCCTCAAAAAAAGTCCAGGCTATCACATCCACACATTTTCTGATTAGCATGAAGCACAAGATTTTTGTACTGCTGAAGTGAATAAATGTTTAGCTATTGATTTCAGCAGGGCTGCACAACTTCATCTTAGGTATTTTTTCACCTGTTTCAGCACATAATATACCTATTTTTCCACTGCCCTCATTCCTGTTTTTGCCCTCCAGAAGCCCAGGTGTGTGCTGTTTCCACAGCCCATTAACATTGCCATCACATAAACCTCCCTGTTCATCTGTTATCTCACCGACTGCAGGTACCCAGGTGCCCATTTCTTTCTGCACTCCCTGCAGCTGCTGCAGTGACATTTAGTAGAGAGCCTATGAATGTTAACCCTTTTCTTCCTGACCTTCTTTTCACTAGGCTCAAAGGGAAGAAAAGAGCTGTCCTATACCTGCCAGGCTCAATACACACAAAAACATTCATCTACTCACTTCACACAACTTCTAATCTGAATCTCATCATACCTACAAAACTTTGACTGTACCATCACCTCTCATCTCCATTTTCTACAGTTTCACCTGCTTCCTCTTTGCTTCATGCTCTTTCCCCTCCAGTTGCCACCTGTTTTGGGTCAGATGCCCAGCTCCAAGGCATTCAGCCTTCTCATGATAGAGGAGTATGATTTCCTATATACTGATATCACCTATATATGAAGATCTCCTATCTATGGATACCACAGAACCAAGTAGGTTGGAGAAGACCACCGAGATCATCAATTACAACCTATATACGAAGAGCTTTCTGCTCCAACTTCTGAGTTGGGTCCTCTGTGCTTGTATAACCACCTCTGCAAGTTACCAGTTTCTCAAAGTAGTGATTTCATCTTCTTTATGCATCTGTAAAGTGAATTTGGTTATCATAAGATTTTTCAGTGGCACAAATGGAAAAAACAGTCACTCATCTCCCAGCCATAAGTGTTTTTAAAGAGGAAAAAACAGACTCCAGAGAATGAGAAAATGCTAGAAGATTGTATCTTTAAAAGATGTTTTTAAAGAAGTATTTCTTTAACATTTATAATAACTGTACACAATTCATATGCTGCTAGAAGAAGTTACATGAGCTAATAACCATAATCATCTCTTCATAGAGAGAGGCCATCTAGCATAAACTACGTGATGCCTAACAAACAGATTTTGTAAATCTGGTCTCTGACTGCTAAAAAAATGGTATCTCTGGCCTCAGCTTTAAAATCTGTATATTTTTGGTTCAAGTTAAAGCAGTTTTAAAAATCTTCAAATAACTTTCTATGCTCCCTATCTGAGGTCTTGGTGGGAGAAAAGAATGAAATGGGCAACCAGCTTTCCAAAATGTATATTTTATTTAATTAGATAATAGTTAATAATATTCCTATCCTTGTGGGCCCCTTCCAACTCACCATATTCTGTGACCCTGCGATTTTTATTACATTGAAAATAATGCTGCTGGTGTTTTATTCTTTTAATCATTCTGACATGAAGTTAGAAAACTGTGTACAAAGATTGCTGTTCATCATTCACCATTGGGGTGAAAAAAATGCTCAAGTACTCAAAAAATATGCCTTTTTCTAGATATGAGTATTGAAATCAGTTTATTTGCTTTCGCAGACTGAGATGCATAATCTCCAGAGACCAGAGCCTGATACATTGCCTTTTACAGCAAGAAGGATCCAGGTCAAGCTCCCCTGCAGACATCAGCTGTGACTATATGGCAGATACTTGCTAAAATGCATGAATTTTTAAACTCTGGGGCTATGGAATTCCCAGGGTTCCTAAAAGTCATCAGCATTCATACGAGTGCATTCTGATGGTTCACTAAATGCTCATACACATTCACATGACTATGGATTTCTGTGCAAATTCAGAGAGCGGAGCATATTCATAACATAACCCCCATGACAGCCTAGAGAATGGAGAAGCACCTACTGCATTATTTAGGGACACGATACCAATAACGGGTCATTTTTTGGAAACCTAGCTATCAGTCTTCAGTATCATAAGTGGCTGAGTGTATGGATAAACTACCATAAATTTCTATCATCCATGCAAGAACACTATTTCCAGAACAACACAGCAGTTATTCAAAGTTTTTATATTAAGACTGAAGGTGAAAGGAATGGTTTGGGGGTTTTTTGTTAGTTTATAAGATGTCTTAGTAAGGTTTAAAAAACAACTGTAAAGCATATTATGTTGAAGGGTGTGGGAAAGGAGGGAAAAAGATAGGATACAATCAGGTAACTTATGTCCAGAATCTATCTTTACATCACTCAGTACAGTGGTTCACATGAAAATCATATTTTTTCATCTTTAATTTTTTTCTTAAATTAAATTTTCAAATATACTGGCTAAAGAGACAAATTGCTTCCTCATTGTAGCAATCCTCCCATGGCAGCATCTAATGCTGACTTTACTCAAAAATGTACCAGGAATTTAATACATTTTTTCCACACCTTTGTGGTTGTCAAGATTCAGCGCAAGTTAAGTCTGCTTTTTCCTACTTGCAGTGCCCAGAATTAAGCAGACAAAGTTCATAATCACCAACAGAAGAAGGGCTTCTCATTTCTGCAGGCACTCAGACATTACAGCTATAGGGTTTGTGGGGTTGGACCAAGGTATACAGGCTGTGGACAAGGGTGAGACTCCTCTGAGCACAAAGTGAAATACCAGTGTAATTTAATGTGACAAGATCCCAAAGAGCCTGAAGCAGGTGTCAGTCACCCTGTATCTGTTATTATTATTCAAGTAATTAATCATAATAGTGTGTGGTGTAATCTGGATAATGAACTAACTGCACTAATCCCATTTATGTTTAAATACATTGGTTATAGTAGCACAAAATAGAAGTTCAACACAGCCAAGGACTTTATACTCAGGGTACGACACCACCTCAATAATAAAATCAGTTTATCAGCTTTATTTTTATTCAAGTAAAATCCTTTATTGCACTTTAATTGACTACTATGGCTTGGTTCTATTTAGCATTAGAGCAGAAAATAATTGCAGCTGGCTTCACACTAGGGGTTACTATTACCTCCAAGAAAACGAGGACAATCAATATTCTGGGGAGGACAGGTACAGAAACTGCCTTCTGAGCAACCTAGAGATCAATAATCACGATAGGAAATGGAAGGGAGATTTGCACATGAAGGAAACCCAAGGAGATCCCAGAGGAATCAAGTACAAAGACAAAAGGGTATTTTCTCTAACTGTTCCTTTGTAACTGAATCCCATATCATCAGGACCTGTAAGCTTAACCAAATGGTTAGGCAGGTCTGTCAGCAGCTGGTTGTCTGCCATCAAGAAGACTTTAGAATAGGATTTTAAGATAAATAGATAAAAATTTATGGTTTTTTTATTATTAACCACTGGTACAGCAATTAAAATCGCATATTTTATCTGGAACTTCAGAATAAATGGCTTGTATCTACTTATTGAAACCTGATTTATGTATATAGGTGCTATGAAACCGAATGCAAAATGCTACGGGTGCTTAGGAAATGATAGCTTCCTGAATTGGAGTTTATTATATTTGCAGGATTTTGTTTGGTTTGTTTTAAAATGTTATGTTTTTTCCTTTCTAAATTGTAGCCTTCTCAGGCCATGTGGTTTCTGAGACGATCACAGACTGGTAGGTGAGTATTGTTATATCTTGCAATGTTTTCCTTACTGATAGCCATGTTATCCATGATGCTCCAAGAAAATTCAGCCCCTTGCTCCCTGCACACCCCCCATTTACCTCTTTCAAGTCTTGGACAATGGCAGTGAGCCTCTCATTCTCTGCCTGAACGTTGGTGACCACCGCCCTGCTCTGCTTGAGCTCGTTCTGCATCTCCAAAATCTTCCCAAGGTAATAAGCTTCTTTTGAGGCAGATTCCTGGAGGAGAGTCTCTTCACGTGTTTCTCCATCTTCAGCCACTTTGCGGTGAACTGAGAAGGACTGTCCAAACGCCTGCAAGAGGGAAACAGTGCACAGTAAAAAACTACTGAAACCCTGGAAAAAATTATCAACAATAACAAGCAGCTGAATAGCCAGAAGGAATGAAATAGATCTGTGAGTCTCAAACTCTGACCTAATAAATACTGCCTTAGCAGCTGAGGGCCACCATCTCATTTAGCTGAAATGAAGCATCTTGAAGCTGTTCTCATTTGCAGTATGGATTTATGGCCCCCATCCAGGCGACCTCCACTGAGATCAAGATGGGGCTCTGCTAACTAGCCATTAATTAGCACCAGTGTTTAACTCTCCTGCATGAGGCCAGTGGATAATTCATCAACTCCTTTCTTCTCTAGTTCTGCAAAATAAATGTGTGGTTTGTTTTGTTTTAAAGAGCATAAATAGCTGACAAGTCTTTTGTAATTGCTTTCCATTTCCAACAAACTTTTATTACAGGAACTGACCCACGGTATGGAAAAGAGCTCTCATAACCTGAAAGAAAGATAAATGAGCTGAGTACCAAGCAGTGCCCATCTACATCTCTGGTATGTTAAACACAGAGTTTGTCATCACCTTCATTTCATTTATATTCAGTGGTTTCTGCTGAAAAGAAACAGTATTTAAATGTTCAAGAAGCGTCTAAATATATAGATAATTTTCAGTGATTCTCTTCTTGTTGCTGGCTTAGACTGATCAATTTAATAAGGCAGTATTTCTCAGTGACAATTTCTAATGTTACTTTTGACACCTCTGGAGCAACCTGGAAGGAAGCAAAGTACAAGCCATGATAGTAGACATGATGGAGATAGAATTTAGGTATGAAAAACAGAGGAGAAAACCCAGCAATAATATAATAATAATAATAATAATAAAATGTAATGAAACAATCATATGCACACAAAAAGAAAATAAAAATAGTAATAAAATAATATATGAAGTAAAATAAAAGAAAAAATTCATTTGATTGTATTACCTTTGAAAACAGATATTTGGCTGAAAATTACATGACCTAATTCTGAAAAATGCAAAAGAAGGCCTCTAATGTTAACAATGTTTAGTCTAACACAGGCAGAAGTTCTCTCATCTATCTTTATTCAAAGCTAACACATTTGAAAAACCATGATTTTATTTTTTTTCCTAATACATGAGAGAAAGATTTAAGTCATGGTAATATGTTATTTCAGTGAAAAATTATCTTTAAAAGCCTAATTTCTACTCAGTTCTATGAAACCACAAAGAAGAGAACATACTTGTGCCCACTGGAAGCTGTGGCCTCCTTTGCCTCCCTATTGATAAGAACTACTTGCCAAATTAAATCCATTGTTTCCCTGCTGCTATTTATAGCCTTTCAGAACACATTCTAAGTTTTACTGGGACTAGAACTGAAGCAGCCCCTTAAAAACTTCAAAGTAAAACCCTCTTCAAAAACTTCTCAGCTTTTAAGTCTCCTTCACTTAGAGAATCCTGTGAACTCAGCATTAAAGGATTCTAAAAATACTCAATAATGTATTAACTCAGCTGTCTTCTCAAAAGACAGTAAGTTACTGAAATAGCAAGCGTCAGCAACTTGCCAAATAGGATTTTCCAAATAACAAGAAATTCAATTTAGTGAAATTGTTAAGCACTGATTCAGTCACTCTATCTGTGAATCTAAGACGCCTGTTTCAGGAACACTGTTAATAAATTATGTCTTACTCTACATACTTCTACTCAATGGCTCACTACTCCTAATTTGAGATGGAGCAAAAAGCACCAGCCCAATAAAGACCCTACAAGACAAATGGAAAGGCCACTTACCCTGGGGTAAAATCAAAATACAGCAGAAGAGCAGGTATGACTAAGAGGGATGGAGAAACTCATGAATAAATGGGACCTGAAGTCCTTTCTACCAGAGAACTATAGTTAAATGCCAATCCACAGTGATGATGGCCTCCCATGTGCATACTATATTTTCCTCAAATGTCCTTTGAAGGTGCATTTTTAGCACATGGGATGTTTGAGAATAGCTGTGAATACAGATTTTGGGGAGGGTGCATAGCATAATAGAAAATTACTGCTCACATCTCACTGTACCTATGACTACAGAAAATGTAAACTTTTTTTTTCCTATGAACATTACTGTTTATCATACTACTTAATTTCTTTCTTAATCTGCTATCAATATGCTAAAAATCAGGGGAAAGAGAGCAAGTTAGCTTTCCATATTGATGCAAATTATGCAGATCCATGCAACAAGGAGAGAAACATGAGACGCCTTTTAATTAAAAGCAAGCAAAAATTTCTGCTTCTGTATTCCATAGTCTGTATAGAACACCAAAAAGACTAAACTTTCCAGACAACCCTTGCATGAGATCAATCGCTTTTAAAATAAACCATATATCAATATTTTTCTGCTGGTAGCCAAATATTTGTTCTATTTTGATTTTATGTTTTAATAATTTGTCTGATACATTTGCTTATTTCTAAAACCTTATAACCTCACTATGACATAAATATTCCAACTAACCCTGCTCACTTATTTCCTTGAAGCCATCAGTCACTGAAGTCACCTGAAAAACTTTACAGGCCATCTAACTTTATAACAGGCACAATGGTTGTCTTCCAACAACAAATGGTTTCTAGATCTGGATGGAACCAAACAGCTCATGCTCAGCCAAGAGCATGGGGAGAGCTGGAGCATCCCTCTTCAGCCTTCTCAATTACCTCCTGAACATGCTGGACATTGGAGAGTCAAAATATTCCCAGGAGAAGTGAAGTGAAGGCCAGTAATGGACAAGATGGGAACTGGAGGAACATTTGGAACAGAGGCATTCATTTGTGAGGAGCAGATGCAACTGGCATTGGCATCAGTGGAAGAAAGAAACAGCAGATGAAGCTGAAAACACGAGAAGGTGACAACCTGGACTGCAAGATAAAGAAGGTTCACTTGCATTTGGGTGAAGTATTGGATACAAACTGGCATGATTGCAGATATTGGGAGAGGCATATGTTCCCTGCATTAACCATTGTAGAAGATAGTGGTATTTTCATACAATCATAGAATGGTTTGGGTTAGAAGGGACCTTAAAGATAATCTAGTTCCAACCCCTCTGCCACTAGATCGGGTGGCTCGTTTTGTTCAGATATTTATAGTCAAGATAAATAGTTTGGCTCTGAAGAGATGCTATTCCTGCCTAAAAGTACTTTATTACTCAAAATTAGTACCACAGCAGCTTCTCCTTCAATCAAATTTCAGGTGATGCCAGAACAACAAAAGCAGGGCCATGCTCCTCCACACTATTTCATCTTTTCAAAGGGATTAGGACAAGTATGTCAACATATGCTATGGGGTTCTCTGACCTACCCACAAGGAAGTAACCATGAAAGCAAAGAACTGTGGATGTACATGCAGGAGCAGTGCCCAAATTACTTGCTTGCGTGAGTTTTATGAAGTATTCCCAGTAGGGGCTGTACTATATCATGGAGCTGTGTTACCTATTTACCACCATTCTTTTCAGTATGGTGCTGCCATGCTTGGGATGACTCCTCATTAGAAACACTTAAAAATCACTACTGGTCCCTTGGTGGCTCTGAGTTTCAGTAATCACAGTGTGGAACTCTTCTGGCAAAGTACACCATTTTCCACGTTCAAGTTTGGACTCCAAAAGGGCTATGTAGCCCTTTATTGTTCCTATTTCCTTGAGAAACCCCCTCCCAGCACAGGCACAATAGCTTAAATCAGCCACAAAGACTGAGGCATGTTTACTGTTTTGACAAAGATGGTCCTAACAGAGCCCAGTCTGAATTTCACCCTACACTGGTCTCATCACTTCTCTCAAGACTTTACTTGAAAGGATGTTCTTAACTGAGTTAGGTGATACTTTTTGTAAGCTAGTCATAAAAGCTAAGTAACAAGATGCCATTAAACATATATATATTCTGAGACCTGAGAATTATGTAGCAGTATCCTGACTTTTTAGAGTTGTCTTAAAATTTGAACTTTGAGAACGATAAAATAATAATCAGTATTTGAGGTCATGATAAAGAATGGCAGCAGTGGGAACACACAAGGAAAAGGTCAGTCTGGCCATGGAGAAAAGTGCAACCTTTGAGGAAAAAGCCATTTACCACTGAACTCTAAATAACCCCAGATGGAAATTCCAGTGTCAGAGCGCAAACTAGCAGGACAGAAATAATGCTGTGAACAAAAAGGGGCACAGATTTGTGAACGAACAATAGAAAAATGACTGTTCCAGACAACATGTTATATTTATATGACAAATATAAATAACAGTAGAATGCTATTGTGCAGTGAGTGACATGAAATGATGCCTGTAAAACAAAAATTATATTTAACACTTAAAAAAAAAAAAGGAAAAATAATGAATATTTCTAATTTAGGTGTAGAAAGCAGCACATATGCAAAAGATGAGTTAAAAAGCTAAGTAGGTAATGAAGAATGTTATTTCTGAGTTTCACTTTAATTTTTACTAGCCACCTCCTGGGACAGGAATTCTGAAGTGTTTGCATAGAAATTCATTCTTCCAGTCTGTGATGATTAATAAGAAATAAAACATGACCTGACTGCTATCAGAACAAGGCAGCCTGCCTTTATGGCTTTGACACTTAATATAGTTTTTCTGATGCATAATGCAACAGCATTGAATTGGGCAAATGATTGCATATTTCAGCTGCTAACTTGCTGCAAAGCAGAATGTATTATGTATTAGTTACCTCCACATTCCTAACACAAAAGCAGGGAAAAACCAGTTTGGAATTATCCAAGAGGGCACCATATTTCATAGTCAAATGTCAGTATGACACCACAGATGGAAATCTTTGTTAGTGATGTTAGGGGTTAATGTCAGGGACAGGTCTTATTTTATGGCACAACTTGAATGCCCACTTACCACTGAATATTGTCTTAGTCATTTGTAATTCCATGTCTCTCAGATAAGATGGCTTTTTTAAGCTTATTAAATAGTTTAAATTTTTATTATTTTTTTTTCACTATTCATTAACCAAAGCTCAGGGTTCTTTGAAATTTTTCTGCTAAGGAGCAATCAGGGCAGACACAGGTCTGCTAGGAAATCCCCTCTAGACAAGGCCAAGCAGGGCAGTGACTGGCTGAGCAGGCTCTAGCCCTTCCCTCCAAATCAGCCAGGATAAAACTGCCCCCTTCATAAGATGTGATGCAGCTCCATTCAGACACATTATTTCCTCATCTCCAGTATTTCATACCCTGCTCACCTGAAGGTTGATGAAATCAACCTGTGTGTACCAGTTTACACTTGGCTGTTTGTCATTCCCTGCTCCCTGACTCTCTGGGTACACAGGTTGTCCAGTGTCTTGAACAAGGACTGTATTTTACTCTTGAAGAACACAGGAGGAGGCACCGACTAAGCCAAATGTGTTTTTTGGTAGTGCAACAGCAAACTACACCTTTGTAGAGGTGACTGATGGGCTCCAGTCATATATATCTGCTTTCTCAAAATATGGGAAAGCTTTAGGCCTCTAAAATTTTTTCATAATTTAGACTAAATCTTTATGCAGTTGACATGACCTCCTGACAGTAATTTAAGATGGTGGGGAGAAGTCAATAGGTTTCCTTTTGGAACCCAATACTGAAGTGACTAAAGCCCTCAAATGCAAATACCAGGCAAGTTGCAATCAAAACACAGGCAGATGAATGCTTAATGATGACAGAAAGAAAAAATTAATAGGTATTCTGTGGATAGTGCATGTGAGACTGACAGCCCATGCAGGGAAGCAGATTGAAAGCTCAAAACCAGATTGAGAACACAGCCTGAATCAGCATGGGCATATAGGCAAGAGAACTAGATCATGAACTTTTGGGTTGACAGGCTAGCTGAAAATAGCTTGATGTTTTACAGCTACAGAACTGCTCCATTTGTCTGATTCCACCTGTGTTTGAGAAAGCAGGATGCTGAACTCTCCCGCAGAGAGACAGAAGACAGAATGATGCTCAACCCCAACACTAATTTATTTTTCAGCTCAGAACAATAAACAAGGTTCCCAGACTTAACCATTCCCCCAGTCCAAAGGAATATGACATAACTGATAAAAATTCCACTGTACCCAAGGAACTGGCTAAGCACTGGTCATTTCAAAATTTCCAGACTCAAAATGATCAGTTTTATTATCTATGGCATACAACATGAATAGGATTTTTGCGTGTTTGTTTGGGATTTATTTTCTTTAACGTAACAACATACCTTTTACTTGATATGCCCCATCTTGTAAAAAAAAAAAAACCCAAAAAAACTAAATGTTTTATATTCAGTTTGAAGCAAGCTAACAAACCAGGGTTACCTCATTTGTTCTCATGCAATCAGTCTGACCTTTGAAAATTGTGAAAAACTTCAGAAGACAGGTTTTTTTCAATTCATGCTTTGCTACAGACACTTGATGAGACCTTCAGGAAACTGTTCCTCAACTCAAAAAATGGAGAGGATAGTATCTGCTATGCAGCAGAAAGGATGGTATGACAGATCCATCCATGATTTGAAATAAAATATACCATAGTTATGACAGGACGAGAGAAAACAGCCTCAAACTGGGAAGGTTCAGATTAGACAGGCAATAGAATGGGCTGCCCAGGGAGAGGGTAAATCACCATCCCTTGAAGTATTCAAGACATGACTGAAGGTGGCACTTAGTGCTATGGTTTATTTGGCATGGTGGTGTATAGTCAAAGGCTGGACTCAATCTTAGAGATCTTTTCCAACCTTAATGTTTCTATGAGCATAGTACAGGTAACTGATAAATCTATAAATGTTATTGAAGAAGCTATTTTTTTACCACCTAAAGGCAAAAAACATTTAACTTTTCTTTCCAAACACCAGCTTAATCAACTCAATTCAATAATAATAATGCAAATGCTGGTGTAATGATAAAGTAATGTAAGTTAATATCTGCATGGGAGATTTCACTTGCAAAAGGGACTTGTGAGCTAACATTATGGAGGTTTTACCTATGCCAGAAAAACTGAGGAGATCAGATACACAGCAAACGTAAGTAATACTGAGTCTGTTTACCAATGTAGAGCAGTAGGACAAATGTCAACAATTCATAGGCTTTTCCCCAAGGAAGCTTTGGATAAAAGTGTGAACAATGTGGACGCTTCTGTTTGTTCTCAGTGCATCCCTTTGGTGTCTACAGTCCTCTTGAAATTCATATATCAGATGCTAATCAACAAAGCCTTCAGAAAACAGAGAGAAATGAGCATTTACATTCAACTCAGCTACAGGCACGGCCATGCTGCCAGAGTCCCAGTACACAGTGTGCTGATTTCAATCAATATGCCACGGTGTGAGGCCTTAGGCAACCATGCTGCCTTTTATAAATAAGGAACAAAAATATGTCTGAATGTGATGGGTAGGAAATATTTATACACAAGAAGAAAGCACGACAATGAAAGTGAACAGTCAATGCTAAATCTCCACAGTTCATCAGCAATCCAGTAAAAGGGGAAGTGAATAAGAATTTCCATTTAATTGCCTTTAACAGCACTCTAGATGAGGATTTCAATTCCCCAACCCCGAGCATTCCCTCCAGGCACAGAAACACAAGAAAAGGGAAGCTTGTAACAAAGAGCACCACTTATCTACAACACAACTAATTAGTTTCATGCTGGTAATTTTAAGGCAGCTCTGTTCGAAATGAAACTGGCCAATAATTAAATCATTTCTATAAAAAAAATAATTTAGCACCTTATTAATGAAACATACGGTGTCTCAAAAATTTGCACTATTTACTATATTGATGCTTATGAGTTTGCACTGTTATCAGATCAACCTCCAGCTATTACAAAATTCCAATTAAAACCAACAGAAGCATTACCAGAACAAGTATGTAAGACTGTCAAAGATACTGGTTTGGGGTTTTTTTTGTCTTTTTTTTTTTTAAACAAAATGCGTCTGAAGGTGGAGATGAAACATCCCTTCCATGGAGGCCTGCCATTACCTTTGCAGTAAACTGCAAAATCGCTTTTTTACTAAAACTTGATCTTTCTTTCGCTTCTCTGCTTTTTTATGTTTTTCTAACTGTGAAATGGCTAACATAATTGCAATTCTGTCTTCTGTGCTTGCTTGAATAAAGCTGCAGAGAATGCATGCTAAAATCCAATTCTTTAAGAGTTGTCAGCCCCCCGGGACATTCTAGCTATTTCACATTAGCTCCCCATATGGGAACTCACGCTCCACAGTAAGAGCATTTTAGGAGTGGTCTATGCAAAGTCGTGTTACTGGTAGTGAACAATAAAAACAACCCAGGGAGGAAACCAACTGCATTCTACATTGCTGCTACTACTTCTGCCACAGTTTCCAGAGACAAGTTTCAATGCTGGTACTGTGTTGAGAAAGATTATTTCCAGCTGCAAGGGCTTAACACAGGAAAGGAAGGAAGGACTCTCATCACAACAAACTAGGGCTATCCCAGAGCAGAATACAGATGCAAAAGCTGCATGCTCAGAGTGCCTCTTCTAGGAAAGGAGAGAGGAAATAAGGAGTAAGGACACAGCTCCATCCGAGTCAGACTCGCATCAAGTTGCATGGAGCAAGGAAAGAGAAAGCTGCTGCTTAGAAGATAATGCTCTCTGCACGACAGAGTAAAAAAACCATGGAGAAATCCTGTATCAGTGCCTGCTGCAGATGTAAGGAGCATGTCTCAGCACACATACAAAAAGAGACGAGAGGGAAACTTACTTTGTTGTCATAATATTAGGTTTGTGCTACCTTTCAAGTAGATTCATGCAATTTAAAAAAACCCAAAGAACCACAACACTAATTCTTATTTTCCCATGTCACCCCTGAAGAACAGAACTACTAACACACCTACTTACTAAATCACCTGAAAACTTTCAACAAGCAGAGCCTCACTTTACGAGGATTTCTGAGATTTGGTCTCAAATTCAGAAGGAAATTGTGTTCGGCTGCAAAACACTTAGATGTATTTACACATATGCCATAAGCAATAGAACATCTGTTTTATTTAGATTATCTTCTTTCAACATTTTATACTGTTTTCTTTCCCTTAAAAAGCTGTAAGGTCTCTTCCAAACCATTCTATGAGTCTATAATCCCCCACCAAGGGATGTAAAACTACAGATTCGGAGTATAGGGTAAGTGTTGGTATTTTTGTTAAGCAGCAAAATGAAGGATTTACTTCTCAAAGAACAGGACATCCCCCTTCTTGAATAAGAAAATAAATAATATAGTTACTATCTTGTCTTCAAAGCACCGTAAAGTGTCACCCTCAGGCAAAAGTTATGCTCAGAATACTTCTTTGTCACACAAACAAAAGAAATTAGAAGCTACAATGGGCAACAAGGAGGGAAAAAACTCCTACCTACTTTAAGGTATTTTTAGGATCCCCATGAAAGGTCTCAGATAATCAAAACAGCAGTATATTATTCTTCAAGTCACATTTAGAGACAAGCACAAAGACCTGCTCTGCTCTTTTTTTGTGTTTCTCAATATTTTTCAAAACATGCCCTTATAGCTTGTCTATCTCAGTGAGTCACCAAGTAGATGGGAAGAGAACTAACTACAATCAGCATAGGCAGATGTAAACACTGACATGCTAATCCTCATAAATACTATTTTCCCCAACAATTTGCAATCCAATTTGAACCTTTTCATGAACTTCTTAAGAGGCTGGTTTCTATAGTTTTTGTAAATTAAATGGGAGAATAGAGGGGCGTTACTTGTGTCTCAAAAAGCAGCATCTTTTGTGATGCCTTTCTCCTCTCCCCCACAGGCTGAGCATAGCAGCTCCATCTGGAAAATACCAAACTGGCTGTGACTAGTTCTTTAATAAATTTCTGCTTGTAATATGACCCAAGCACAGACCCACAGAGCTAACTGCACTCACATGGGCTTCTCAGGAGATCCACCCCCAGCGTGTGCAAAGGTACACACTACAGAGCCATCTAGTACTATGCTGTTGCAGGAAGTAGGAGCCAAGGCTGACCCAAGACTTGCAGAAGGCTCTGGCAGCCCCAAGAGACCAAATATGTTGTCAAACACACAGGATTAGAAGGAGCAAACCTGACTCTACAGGCACAGCAGTATCCCTATTTAGGACTCCTTGTCAACAGCCCTGTGAAACAAGCAGCCCTGGAGGAGCATCAGTCAGGAAGGCAATGTGAGTTTCATTGCTGAGAGTGCCTGAAACGCTTCCTAGAGAAGAGGAGAAGGAACTGGGTCTGTTCAGCACACGCAGAAAAAGGTTAATCAAAGGGAGAGCCACTTGCATTCTTCTCTTGCCTGAAGGGGGATGGACAAGACAGTCATACCCTTCTCAGAGGTGCACAGGGAAAGGGCAGGAGGCAATGGTCACAATCTGAAACCATGGAAATTTGCACAAGACAAAGGGAAACCCAGCCTGAGAGTGGCATGGCACCCACATAAGTTCCTATAGTGTCTGTGTAACCTTTTTCCTTAGAGACTTTCAAAACTTGGCTTGAACAAGACCCTGAGCAACATTTAACCTTGAAATTCAGTCAGGGGACAGACAAGATAATCTTCACGAGCCTACTTCAAACTAAATTCTATTGTGATTAAGGGAGCAACTCTATATGCTGGAAGGACTGGTACAGACTACACTTCTCGTGGACCACACAGTTGAAAGAGCTATGACTCATGGCTGGCTGTTTTCTTAGCTATCTTCAACACCCTTGTAAAACTGAAGATAACCAAAAGCAAGATCATTGTGGTTTCACTGCAATAAACAAATCTGATCATTTAAATGGAACACACAGAGACAGAAAACTTCAATTATGAGCATAAACAGACCTTAAGTTTTACCTATTTGTGACACCAGCACTCTCAACAAGTTTTATTGTAGCAGTCATAAGAATCAGACCCTGAGAGCAGGGCTCAGTCTAAGCCAAAGTCATAGTAACAAGGCAAGACAAGGTTCATGTCTATAGCAGTCAGGGCAGTAAAAGATCTTCCACACTGATCAAATCTCTTGAACAACTATACTTACAGAATACATGTTTCCTGTATATCCCACAAAAGCACTCCTGCTTATTAAATTTATAGTCTCAATTTGTCTGACATCACTAATATTCCCATTCTCTGCAGTTCTTCATGTGAATGGGCAGCACCAACTCCATAGGTGATTAGTAAGAATAAACCCTCTCCTTGTGATCACACATTATTTGCTTAATGTCAGCATGTGGTAACCAGAGTTGCACTTAGCACAAGTATCTTGAACAATGGAATGCAATGAAAGAGCTTCACATTCTAGTTCCTGGAACTGGAGTATTTAAATTGGGCAAGGAGGGGGCACACATTAACTTTTAGAAAAATAATTTCTAAACTAAAGGTTTAAAAGGAGAAAGAAAAACTATTCAGAGATTTCTGCTGCTTCAGGCATTTTTAGAACCTCCTAAAAATTTAAGTTTGGAAAAAAATCTCTAAATAAAAGCATGCCCTTCAGAACAAGAGGCCAAAATTACAGACCTCTCATTTATTTTCAAAGGAGGGTTTAATTAGAGTGCTGCCAGCCACTGATTTACCATGGGGAACTTTTTGCTTCCATTAGCACTGATCAATGCAGTGCACACAACTGTTTCACACAATGCTATTGCAGCTGGGTGCTGGATAATCTCACGCCTCCAGAGCAAGCAAGATTTTAAGGCATATGGTGGTACTGATAATCATTTTACAACAACAACAGCTTGCTTACTTAATACCACCAAAAAAGTGAGACTCAGAGAATAGGATTGCTATAGATTGTCCCACCTTAATCCTTAGAGAGCTTTAATTCATTTTGCATAGGGTAAGAAGGAAAAAAAAAAAATCAAACAAATCCAAAATACCCAACTAAAAAAACCTGCCCATTTATTCAACCAAAGTAGATGAAATGAGTTTGGTGTACACTGCTGAACAGAAGATCTGTTAATGAGGAGAGAGACTTGTCTGACACTTGAGGTTGCGTGAGAAGGAAGATGGCCTGGCCCTGCTCCAAGTACCTCTGCATCCACACCAAACGTGTCTGTCTAAAGTCAACCTGACGATAAATTGAAGAAGGCAGCCCATGCCCCATGCTGTGCATTTGTATACCTGCTTGTCTAAGTGCAGCAGGGCTCCAGACTGATCCCATGCGTCACCCCAACACAAGCAAAAGGCAATAGCCCAACAAAGATTTCGCTTTATAAGCAAGAAATCTGCACTCTAAGCCATGTGTCCACCCATAGCTTTCCCAGTGCTTTCGCCCAAGGGCTCAGCTGTCCCAAGCACTACTTGCTTTTTACTGCATGAACACAGAGGAAGTCAGTGGAGCAAGGATAGGATTTGAAAACCACACGCAAAACAGTGAGATCAGGAATCAGCTGGCAACATCCAGAGCTGCAGACATATTTATATGATGGGCTCATCTTACCCCAACCAAAATTTTAAGTAGTTCCCAGCCTTGCTCTCTAACAGTGTTAAATGCACAATACTGCCTGATGAAGTAAAGCCCCATTTGTGAAATAAGTTGCCTCCCAGTAAGCAATTTGCAAAGGATAACAAGTTTAGGGGGATAATACGATTTTGCTTTGTCAGCAGCTTTGTCTCAGGGTGACCTATCTTCCAGACTGTAAAAAACTGCATAAGCATATGCAAATTGAGCATCCATGGCTTATCTACTTCTAGTAAGTAACCAAAGATTTCATTAACTTCAGTGAAGCCCAGTTTTTACCCTTGGGTGTCTGTTTCTAGATGATATGCTGTATTCTGGTTCCCGATTCACTATATTTACTCATGTGGAAGTTGCCAGCAAATTACAAACAGCTTAAACAACTAACGTGAAAATCAGCAAAACCTGTCAATCTCAGCTCTTTCAGTGGCGCTTCTATTTTCACAGAAGCTTTTGAACTACTTCACC
Source organism: Margarornis squamiger (assembly GCA_035222235.1). Taxonomy (NCBI): domain Eukaryota; kingdom Metazoa; phylum Chordata; class Aves; order Passeriformes; family Furnariidae; genus Margarornis; species Margarornis squamiger. Next base: position 61,476,090 of record JAWWTY010000037.1, read on the forward strand.
AGCATCGTCAGAGTTTTCCCTTCTGAGTATTTTTTTTCACAATAGCAGTTTTCGTGGAACGGAGTCTTCTTTCCTCCCCTGCCACCCATCCACAGGAGCAATGCCCGTGCTCACATAGAGCAGAGGATCAGCAGCACAGACAGGAGAACACCTCAGTCAGCAGCCAGCAGGAGACTGACTGCTTAGCTAGCCAGCTAAATCTGTCGCGGCACCGGATGCGGGAGCTTTCCTTTTCTTTTCCAGAAAGGAAGCTTTCACACATCTCTGAACTTGATACTTAGCAAACTGTAATGGAATGTATCCCAGCATGAGTTGATAGCCATTTGCACAATGGCAGCAACAGAAGGCAAATATCAATGCTTTCCACAAATGATGGTGAAAGATTTCTGATTTTTGGAACAGATTTAGAGCAACATTATTAGTATCTATGGCAATGAACTACCAAAAAAAAATAAATTAGTGCATGTCTGCACATGTGCTCTCACACACATCATAAGGAACAGCAGAACAGGGGTTAAAAGAAAAGTCAGAAGTTATGCACTACAGTGCCATACATGTGATTTCATAATAATAATAATCCTTTCACAAAAGAAAAGGAAAAAAACCAAAGAGACACAAATATAAAGTGTCAAGATAATGAAAAGCAGGACTGAAGCAATAAAATATCCAAATACCAAAAAAGACAACTGTGAAATTCAGGAGTATTGTAGAAGAATGAAACAAAATATGATGCACAATATTAAACCCACCATCCACTTCTAATGCACAAAACCAAAAAGCAGTTTGTTATTTCCAGTCAATAAAAAACATGGTAAGTACCCAGTGTCCCCTATCCCATGTCACACAAAAGGTCCTAATGTGATCCCTTGTGCACACACATAAACATCTTAATTCTTCAAAGTAGGCATGTATGAGAGTGTGAGAAATGCAATCTGTAACAAAAGGAGGGCAAGTAGGTAGAAGTCAGACATCTTAGTCATTCTGTAAAATTAGTATCACCTATGCACTCCATAGAAGCACTAATAGTTTGCCTCACATGACATATGGCATTTAAAAAACAAAAAGACAAAGGAAACAACTCTAACATTAAAGACTCATTGTAAGACCTCTTCATGTTACCTCAGCTACATGTAACACAGTGAGTACTTTGTTGAAAGGTGTATCTCACAATTCATCCTTCAATGTTGTAGTGTGTGGCAAAGCTGAAAGACTGGTCTGGAGTCAGTGACCCACACCCTTGTTTCCATCTCACATATGCATATATGTTCCAAGTAGCATCATTATCAGCCTGCCATGGCAGACTAACCACCACTACTACCCCAGTGTATGCCTCGGATACTGCGTGACTGCTTTACACAACATAATAATTCATCTGTGCGCACAAAATCCAAGTGTGTACACACACTATATACTTAATTGTAAGTATAGGTATAGAACATTGTCTTGTCCTTGAAGTATTATGTGCATCTGTACAAGAACTATAATTTTGTTGATATAAGATAGTACCGCAAACCAATTATCCAGTGGACTTCTCAAAGCTAAGCCCATCTTCCAAACTCGACCACTATCAGTGACTGATGAACATGTATTACAATCAAGACCCTGTAAGAGTTCCAGGTGAACAGAAATGCTGGTGACACTCACCATGGCCCATCCCATGCCACAGCAGGCAGGGTCCCAGCATCAGGAGGGATATGTGATTGCTACCACTCTCCCTATAATTTCCTGGATATAACTTAGTTAACCAGATTAAAGCATTATAAGTATCTTTCTTACTCAGATCCCAGAAGAAGCAATGCCTCCTCAGAGCAAAACAAGTTATCAGCAGTTTCCATTTATTATTAGCCTCTTGTACCCTGTGTTATAAAACAATTCCATTACTGGAAAAACATTTCTCATCTATATTTGTAATTTACACTTCATCATATTTGATGATTCATTAGATGAAAAAATGCTATCACAACATGACACCTGACAGACACGAATAAAGGTTGCTATAGGGATGGTCGTTTTCCATTCATTACTTTACAGATAAAGACCCTTTGGAAAGGGTCCACAAATCCACATTGGGAAGGTATATCAGTTAATTGAAGTATTTTACATCAGAAGAGGACAGTGACTCTGCTGTTTGTTATACAAAGAACACCAAGACACTGTGTTGTGTGTTTACATGCAAATACACCTAATCACATGCCAGTGGATGATGATTCCAGGAAGTGGAGATTTCTGATTTAGAAGACTGTCCAAAACCCTAAAGCTGCTTTGAAAATAGCAACTCACAGGAGTTTTTTCAGGGTTACTCAATCCATTTTTGCTAACATGCTCCATGCAAACTTACGAAGGTCTGTTTGGTAGGAGCATTTTACAGCTCAGCTGGGGCAGCCACGTGTGGCAGGTCATGTCACAGCTGAGAAACACAGACACACGCTGAAACTGTGCCCAGAGAGATCAGAGGAACAGTAATGAAAGGTGAGAGGAATCAAGTATCGGGAACCTCATCATAGACTTGTCTAGGGTAAAATGCACCACTTGTGCTGTCCTGATTAAATACATGTGCTAATGACAGAGAGATGATAAAGGTAAAGAAAAACTGAGGGGGGGAAAAAAAGGAATAATCATGTAGCATAACAGAGGATATTTAAAGTTCTTCCAGGTAATACTTGGCATGCTGTAACTTATAACTATAAAATTCATGTAGATACTGTGCAAGAACTCAAAATGAACAAATAACCAGCTTTACTGAGCTGTGCTTAAAAAGCTCTACCATGTGGGAGAAGTAAAAAAAAAAAAATGCAAAATGTTAAAGTGTTTAAAATATTTGACTTCTTGAAAAAACAGCAAACAATTGAGACAGCCTTGCTGTCATAGCAGTATATTTATGATGAGCCTAGTCCCAATGGGTCAAAAGGTTAAATGTCTGAGCCACTGTGAGAATTAGAGGAGGCAGGAAACTATTTCATTAGATCCCAAGATAATCATGTTTCATTGCTGACCCTGACAATACAGCACAGAATACAAATATTAGAATGACAGCACACAGCAATCCTCGGTGACAAAGAATAGGTATATTTGAAAAAAATACCACAGACTTCCGCTTTTAATTTCAGTGAAAAATCAGAGAGGAAGCTCTGAGCTTTTGGCAAGGTCAGAGTAAGAAAACATATTATCTGTAGAAACAGAATAATGCTATTTGTTGAAAGCCTTGATGGGCTAGGCTTTTCAGGACAAAACCACTGAAAATAAGCACAGAACAAGTGGCAAGTTTTCATCTTGTGATACCATCATAAAATTTGCTAATATTCAGACTGAGATTATGTGCTCAACATAGAGAGAGGTGTTGTATGTCCTGCACTACGCAGAAGATTAGACCAAACCTTTGTAACAATTATTAAAAATGGAATGATTCTCCCTTTTAACTTGCATTACTGGAAGCATTTCCTGCATACAAAATTCTAAATGGTGGCACAGAGAAGTGCAACTCTAATGAAAAAGGAATTTACTTGCCCCCTTTTAGAGGAGTCACCAATGACAGTCATTCTGACGAGCAACACTGACTGCTTGCTATGGAAAATAGTAAGTTAAATATCTGGGAACACATTACTCACTTGATATGTCTAAGCAGAAGCAACACTTGACACGAACTACCAGCCTCCAGTGGGGACCTGGCCAAGTCTCTTCTAAGGGACTGAGGTGGTCACTCAGCTCCTCCGACTGGCCACATTCTTTGTCCATCACACCTCTGAAAGAAATCCATCCTTTCTCCCTGTGGCCTCTTTTCAACTACATTGTGACTACCATTATGTGAAAGAGTGGATGAAAGAAAAAAGAAATAACCAAACAAAGGAAAATACGTTTATGCCCTTTCATTTCTGCTTTGATAGAAGTAACTAAACTACTCCCAATTCATTTCAATTGAAAGGGCACTCATTTACTTTGTCTACCAAAAAAGATGGTGCTTCCCTAAAGAAGCAAGCCTATTACAAGGGTAGAAAAACACCATAAAAAAGAGCTATTTAACCAAAGGAGAAAGAAGTTAAAGTTAGACAAATCAAAATGAGAAATGGGTACTTTAAGAAGTGATAGCAATGGAACAAATAAGAACCACAGCTTCTTCTGTGTTAAAATTATAGTCACTGTACGGACAGCCTGAAAAGAATGGAAATACCAGTATCAAAGCAGTATTTAAAGAGAAGTTAACAAGTTATTAGGAAGAATCTGTCCATACATACACCTATATCCATCCATACATATTCTTTTCATATTGCTACATAGCACACATTTCCGTGGGAACCTGAGTAATCTGATACCATTAACAAACAAATAAATGACCTGACTAAAAACCCACTTGCTGATATCACTCATGAAGAACCCAACACACATGATGAGGACTCAGTTAGTAGCTGGAGTCCTTTGCCTTCTCTGCTGTACACGAGCAGTTGTGGGCAGACCACTTAGCACACGTGTCTGGGTGTAAACATCAACGTGGGTATGAGAACATAAGCGAGTTACAATTATGAAAAAGTGAGTGCAAGTGAATTAATTAACCAATTACATTAATTATTCAATCAATTAAGCTAATTTTGTGAAATAAATATCGCCTTCCTCTTCCAGTCAAGTTTCTCCCTGGGTTTTACTACACTAAGTTCCTGCACTGTGATGGGTGGTCTATAGATAAACAAGCTGAATGAAGACAGGCCGCTCCATAAGAAGAGAAAAAAAATCCAAAACAGCCAGTTTGATGACACATTTAGGCTGCCCATAAGACTGCAAAATATACCATTTAGTTTTCCTTTTCTTTCAGAACTGGATTCACAGAATTGTTCCTGGTCTGTATCAGTAAACATACAGTGAACAAACTGGGTTTGTTCAGCCTGGAGAAAAGAAGGCTTAAGGGGAGACCTTATCACCATATTTTAGTATTTAAAGAGTTGGCTACAATGCAGATGGAAACTCCTTTTTAACAAGGAGTCACTTGGAAAAGAAAGGAACAATGGGTACAAGTTACTCCTGGTGACATTCTAACTGGACACAAGAGGAAAGCTTTTCAGCACAAGAGCAAAGAGCCATCAGAATCACGTCCCCAGGGAAGTGGTGGATTCCCCAACATTGGACAATTTTAAGATTCAGCTGGACTATCTTGTCCAGACTGTGCTTTTGCCAAGAACAGCGGGCCCAGATGATCCCTGAGCTCTCTTCCAACATGGTATTCAATGATTCTATGAAATGTTGTCCTGCTGTTGTCAATAGGCAAATGCATTTCAAGTATGTGATCTTCAGTTTGCTGTTTACACCTGGTCAGTCTGTTTACCTGCCTCTGAAGACTACTTGTAAAACTTGGATGAAACAACTCAGAGAGAGTGTGAACAGTCTAAGCAATTAAGGACTGCTGAAAGTCTGTCATGAGGAGAAAAACACCTCAGTCTGCAGCAGTACCAACAGCCTAAGCCATTAATGGAAATGAAATTGCTTTGCTTTCACTGCTTCACTGTAAGGTAGGTTGAAACATTCCAGTAATCCACATGATAGAGTGCTAGGGAATTACTCATGGGGTGGTGACCTGACCAGCAATACCCAGGAAACAGGGATACAAAGGATCTCCATCTCAGAAAAAGGGTAAAATAAATAGTCAGTTAGAAGCACAGACCTCTCACTGGGGTTTCAATTCATGGACAGAGGATATTTTTTAATGGCAGTTAGGAAATGCAGAATGATTTTTTGAGAGCATTAAAATAAACAGGAAGTGGAAAATTAAGTTAGCAATATCTGAACGGCATGCCTTCAGACACTGTAGTGCATGAGAAAAGGAGCCAAACACAGGAGCTGGAAAATAACGCTAAGAAGGCTCAAAAAGGTATTAAAATCAAAAATCCTAAAGCCCTGGAGAAGTAGAAGTTCCAACAGTAGGTAGAAGAACGCAAAGCCAAGGAACAGAATGCAATAGCAGAAGGATTGTGAAGAGCAACTGTTTTAAGACATGTCCAGGAAAAGAAGGCTTCAGCAGAAAAAGGGCCAGTCACCTTTTTTAAAGAGGGAACCATAAGAATGGAATAGGGAAAAAAAATTAAAAGATCAAGTGAAGCACAGACTGCCATTCATGTCATGCTGGAGGTTAAGAAGAATCAGGAGGAGACTGCTAATCACATTTTGGGTAATAAAGAAATACCAACCTCAGGAAGTTAGCAGGGAAAACAAGTGCAGTAACAGCCACAGAAGCTGGAGGAATTTCAAACAGCTAGAACAGAAACATCTCGCGTGCATCTTGCAGGATTTGATCTTACAGAATACAGTACATGCTCTCCATGCACACCACTAGAACAGAAATAACCCAAATGCAAAAACTTTGTGACAGAGCACACTATGAAATACAGAGAGCCAGGGATCATGAGCAAAGCAGAAATGAGCAAATTATTACTAAAATGAAATTAGATGCCAATCAAGTTGGAACTGTACCAAATTTCATTAGGCATTTAAACAGGGAGGCACAAGTGATTTGCAACGGAAGGGTAAAATATAGATCAAAATCAAATTGCCCAAGGAACCAGAATAATAGATGACAGGGTTGGGCTCAATTCAGAAATGCAAGCTAATCCAATAACTAAAAATGAGTTAATAAGATGGACTTGAAAGGTTCTGCAGTGTTTTAAAGACTTTGCTATATTATTATTATTTCCTTAATGTTATACATCCCTCAGATCTTGCTTCTTTGTGAAGAGCAGTAAGAAAATGCAACTACTTGGAACCGCAGCTGTGCTTGTGCTCAAGAACAAGAGGGAACACAACTAAAATGAAGACAGCTTCAAACTAACAGTATATGAAGGATGCAGTCACCTTTTAAAGGTGATCAGTGCCCCACCAGACATAAGAAGCCCTAAACCTTTCCACTTCACAAACAGCTCCAGTTGCAGCAAAAGCACCACAAACAGCAGAGGGGCAAAATGGCATTCAGCAGTACATTTAGCAGACTTAGCAAAATAATGCTATTAATTTGTTTTGGTGCTCCGAGGGCAACTGCACTATCTTAACATGCCACAGACTATTTTAAGTGCACCTGCTCTTTGTCCACCTACCATGTTACAATTACAGTCACAAAGATAATTAAGCAAAAGCCACTCAGTTAGCAATATTTGGAGGTGGATGCAAATAGAGCAGGAAAAAAACCCCACAAATCCACAACAAACAAGACATTCCATTTTGGTCACCTTTGACAGAAAAAGCAGAATGGCCTCCAGACTGTCAATAATGCAAAAACACCATTTGGTGTCCTCTTTTCATCAGAGCTGGATATGTGACCAGCACTGATATCCTGGTCTGTATTTCTACATACGTATGTACTGTGCTATTGCCATTGTTAAGGGATAGATGTATTTCTAGAACTGGGGCTA
>JAWWTY010000037.1:61483571-61551320 GCA_035222235.1 Margarornis squamiger
GGTCTGTATTTCTACATACGTATGTACTGTGCTATTGCCATTGTTAAGGGATAGATGTATTTCTAGAACTGGGGCTACGTTAGTCTGGTCACTCTGCTCACCTGGCCTTTGAAGAGTGATGGGAAAGGTTGGATGAAATTACATTAGTTAAAAGGCTCAACAGAAAAATTACTATGCAATTTTATAGCCTATCTTTAATGGGAAATTAAGATAATTAATATAATAGTATCTTCTAGTTTTCAGATTTATTCTACTCTGAGCAGTCCTGGCCTTTTAAAACCTGTATCTGAAAAAAAGCTCATTATCCTTTCTCTTTTCATGAATTTAACACTGAAGAGTCTACACTGGTAATTATTGAGTTGATTCCAGTGAAATGAAAGTAGCAGCTTAATATGATTATACTGACACTATCATTACTTTCAAAAGTCTATCTTTTAGGTAAAGTATTAAGATAACTGATTTCTACACAGGAAGCATTGTGTTTATAGGTTATCACCAATGGGTTTCCCAGAAAAGAGTTAAAAGTTAAAGAGAAGTTACAAGTTTGCGAAAAAAAGAAACAAGAAACTGTATTGTAAACTCAGGAAAAGCTCCTGTGTAACCTCACTCATTTTGCATTACCTCTCTGTGTGCATCAGCCCACCTCTCAACTACTTAAGTTAATTATTCATTAACTAACCAAAATTATTTTTTCCTCCTAGATAGATGAAACTTAGAGATACCACTTCAATATGAATAAATAATAGCATATTGACAGGAATGTGGTGTTCACACGGTCAGGAGGATGGTAGAAATAGATCAGTGCTCATGGTAGATACTAAGTAGATACAACAAACCATCATGGCTTTATACATCACCACATAATTTTGATAATGTTTTTCAATACCAAAGTGAAGACAATACTTATTACTCTTTGAAAAATTTTGGGTATCTATATTTATGTGCCTCAAAAGCCTTTTAATCTTAAAAACCAGGACACTGGTGCTTTCTAAATACCAAGTCCCTTGTAACCTAGTTTCAAACTGGGCACTCATAAGTAATGTATGGATGTTGTTATTTTGGAAGCTTCCTGGAAAGATTAATGCTAGTTAGTATTTTCCCCTCAAAAAATGGAGCATAAAGGCTTCTCTGGATCTAGGACATTTCATATTTTTAAATGCAAAAACCACGCTAACTTTTCAGTTTGAAGAGCATGAAGTCTGGGATCTGGTAAAGGGAAAGAACGCAAATCCCTTCCCTACACTCCTCTTAACAATCCATGGCTGCGTAAACGTGTCCTTTTTTCTCAAAAAAGGAGATACTATTTATCATATTTCAGATTTTGTTATTTAAAGTATCAAATAGGATTTGCCAGTGTTAATGTTTTCAACCTGGTTGCTTCATTTTCTATGGAACTTCTGTTAAGAGCAGTTCCAAACCAGAAGTTTCCAGTCTGTTTTTAAACATATACATAATACAAAGATTATTAATGGCAGTGACAGTAAATTACAAACGTCTACACTCCAAAGGAACAGCTCTTTATAAGCAAGATGGTAGAAAACTTTTCACTTAAAAAGAAGCCAGAAACTTTACATTCTCTCTGATTACAGAAAATTTTTACTGTGTCAGTAGTTTCTGTGTGTAAAAATCATCAGTTGATGGTGCAATTGCGTATTTTTATTGACTTTCCAGAATGCTTCAGAAAATCCACATAAATATTTGAAGGTAAATCAAAGAGCAGGAAGGACAGAAATGCTACCACAATTCTCCGTTGACACGATTGTGGCCCAAGTAGGCAAAAATCATAACAGTAAAATCACACAGCCAATTTTAATGCTGCTGAAATAGCCTCACAATTTGCAGAAAATATCCACGTTTTTTCCCCAAAGCACCGTGGATGTCAACTGTGACTATTACTCAAACCATAAGGGTTAGTGCATTTCTGTACACAGAATTTAAATTGGCAAATCCCTATTATAGAGAGCAGTTTTGAGATAAACTAATTAGATTTTAAGCTGTTAAAACACTGACAGTGAGTGATGGCCTGGCTGCTTGCCCTATTATTTCTGCTGAACCAGAAAGAAACCCTTATGTTAATAACAGTACATTACTAGAAGTGTTTTAAGCAAAGACACTATCTGTAATAAGGAGCTCCCATTAGCACAGTCTCAAAGCACTTTACAATGGCCCCTAAAGGATCAGCAGGTGACAATGTATTAAAAACCAGCACTGGTGACATTCAAGCTGGGGTTTGTTGTGAAGGACAGTGTTGAAGTTACAAGTTCCCAAAAACTCTTACAGTAAAACACACAAAAATATGTTCAAACACAATCAGTAACTGATTGTGCAAAAACTGACTCTGCAAAAAGAGAAATCCAAACCAAACATGAACTCGCAATGGCCAAAAATAACCCCCTATTTATTTTCACACTGAGATCCCACCCACTCAACTATTATTCACAGGTATAAAAAGCAGAAGTTATAAGAAAGACACAGCCAGTTTCCCTAAAACAGAGTTTAACACATGTACAAGGGGCTACATTCTCCATGTATGGTATTTTTGCTATGGATTGTTAGAGCAGTTCTCCAATTATTAGTTCTCCAGCCAGTGGAGCTTCCATCACTGATCTTTGGGCATTATTCAGTAAAGTAACAAACAGTCTTTCTTCCACTAAGTTTCTTTTGCATTAACCTGCTTTATTTTCATTTCAAGTGGTTCACCAAGAAGGCGATGGGTAATAGCCATGAAGAAAGCAGAATGGGGAAAAATAAATTGTATTTTATACTTGAATGTTTTATCAGAAGTCTTTGCCATATTTTCAGTCGTCACAAAATTAGAGTCTAAAAAACTATTAGTTTAAAAACTAGATAATTCTATTACGACATATATATATCTCAAATATATACACGCACACGTATTTATAGATGCAGAAACTAAGAAGGTTAATGTCAAAAGCCTGAACCCATTAACAGGAGAGAGTTCCAGGTGTGCCAGCTATACAATTCCCTCACATTCTTCACTAGGACTAGCATAGACAAATGATTTCTTTTAAAAAAGAGGCTTGCCTGAATATATATGTTTTGACTGTTAGTTTCTAGCCATATATTTGCTTTCCCCATTTTCTCACTAATAGTGTACCTAACATCCATTTTGTGAGAAGAGTGAACTGCTTACCCAGAATCCACAGACTCTTACATGGCAACAGCAATTCATCTGCTGACATGACAGAGACAGCAGCGTTTTTGTGCATCCTAACACCTTGATCAATTTTATTGAACTAAGCTGCTGTCCATTCTAAAACTCTATTTGTAGGAAAGACCCTGAACTGTTTCTTTTAAAAGAGTTCAACCACTGCTGTACTCTAGATCCTTCTTTAGCATAGATTTCTCATTATTTTTGAAGTGAAATAACAGATGAAGCTCAAACATTTAAAGTCACATTTTCTCATGCACAAAAGCATCCTCAGCTCTTCAGAAAGATGGGGAGCGAGGCAGCTTCTTACAGCACATAAGATGCTGACAGACAGCTAAAGGACATTCAGCTTCAAGGCTTCTTCAGTTTCAACTTCTGTTTTCTCCTGTTGAAAAGAACTGAAGAACCACATTTCTGAAAATCTATGAGAAGAAAAATAAACATAAAAACACTCAGTAATTCTAAGTGCATTTCTAACAATTGCAGACCAATTTTTTGCCTTCAGTTAAGAAATGCCACTCACTCCCTGCATGTCAAGGACTTTATATGAAACCGAAACATCTGGAATCTCACAGTGCACTAACTAAAATGAAAAGCTCCTACAAAGATGACCATTCTCCTAGATTAAAACTGCACCTGGTATCTGGGTCAGCTGGAAAATAATCATATGCCCACAATGTTAACACAGTAGGCGAGTCAGCCTGCGATCTATCTTTTTAACACTAAAAATTAAAAAAAAAAATCTTTGACAAAATAAAATTCAGGTATTTTGCATTCCATTTACTGTCCCTTCTTTCGCTTCTAGGAGCCAATTAGAGACCCACCAATTATATTTTCAAGCTGCTTTGTGATAAGTATACTTTCACACCTAATTACTCTGCTCACTCTATCAGCCAGAAAGCATCTAATTTCTTTTTGCAGGTACCCTCTGGGTTTATTCACAAGATCTTTTATAAAGGTCTGGGACAGAATTCATCTTTCCTGACTAAACAAGCTGTTTTGAATCACCTATCCTTTTCTATGCATTACTTCAGAACATCTGTCATATTATTCCATGGAGGTTTCATGCCTGCACAGCCCGTATTTTCACAGCATCAAATTGACAGCATCAAATTCTGCAGAGTTTGGGGATTATTTTTTATTTTTCTTGTACACATCAGCAGCATCCTAGAAAAACCAAGTACCATATATAGTTGCTTTATGCCAATAGTAAGGAATACTTTTCAATATTTATAAATACTAATATGTGTGGATATATATGTATAGGTAGTAATTATAAACAGGGACATTTACTGCACTGAGATAATGCAAACCCATTCAAGTAGTTGGATCTTGTACTTAATTGAGCTGGGGGAGGGCGACAGGGGAAGGACTGTTTGTAAGAACTCCCCTCCCTGCTTGGATTTTGTCCAAGTTGACTTTGAAATACAAAACAGCCTAATGAAACACTAAAGATTATTTTCCATGCATATATTAAGCATGGATTGCTTTTATCTTCCTTTAAAAAAAAAAAAAATCATATGGCTTATCTAGAGAACAACCACACTCTGATATTATACCCTGCACATTTTAGGTTAAATTTATAGTTTGTGCTGCTCACTTCTATAGTTATTTGCTTTACTATTTCAAAGAATATATTTTTCATTAAGGAAAAAAAAAAAAAGACACCACAGAGAAGCAGTATTTTCCCTCCCACTCACTCCCCTACACAATTTATTCATTCAGCAGTCCTAGAAATTCAGCAGGGAATTATCAGCCTTCTGTTCAGTTGCAGATCAGCTCCAGAGACACAAGCAGGGGGGGTAAAGAAAAAAAAAAGGAAGAAGGAAGAAGCACCTGTGAATCGTGGCTGCCATCAGCACCAATTCTAATTGAATGACCTTCCTGATAAATTGCAGGAAAGAATGTAAGACAGAAAGAAAATTATTTTATTTATTGATAAATGCTAAAGAAATAAGATTCACTTCAGTGAATGAGGCAGTTCAATAAAAAGGAGCTCTGTATGGCTTAAGAAATCAAACCAATTGTTCTGAATCTAAAAGACTGCACGTAACTGCTGTACGTGCCCTTGTGCACTTGGCCCTGCTAAAGGAAGGCAGGGCACACCTTAGCTCTGCCAGGGGACGAAGGCCAGCCTGGGCTATCTGTCAGCCCCCCTGCTTCCCAGCTGGGGCCTGGGCTGTAGATGAACTAAGGAACACATGGATCGATGTGCCCAACTGTTTGGATCCCAACAAAGAAAAGAAGTGTTTATAGGAAGAACACATCACTGAACCTAAAGCAGCTTAGTAAGGTACCTCCTCAGGTGCCTGCAGGAGACCCATGGTCCCAGGAAGTGACTGATCTCTTGCACTGGGAAAAGCTACATCCTTTAGGCTCCAAGAAAAGAGAGAGCATGAAGTACCACAGATAAAAATCTGGCACAACACGAAAACACTCAAAGTACAGTTCTCTGCTAAGTCTGGGCAAGGGCGACTTGCTTTTTCTGTTTAGGTTTAGGGTTTTTGTTTGCTTGTAGGTTCCAAGTTCTTACTTTTCACGTTATGCCAAAGATAAAAGCTACATTGTGACTGACACAAAAGCCTTTCTTATAGCTCAAAGAGACAGGCTATACTTGCACCAGCCTCCACCAACAGGATGGGTTCCCTGGGAACATCACTTTGTTAGCACACAACAAAATGAGAAATAAAACACTGTCCAATGCCACAGAGATGCACCTAATTAGCTGTGAATAAGCTAGCTGAGGCACTAAAATGACCATGAGGTGGCATGGTGCACAGCTTGGGCCATGAACAGCTCACTATGAATTGGCTGCCTGGTGGAATGCCACAATAGCACACTACACTGCTTCCATGAGCCATGACAGGTTCAGTCCACAAGGATTTCTCTACATGCCACCTCACTGTGCAGATGTATCTACCATTCCACTATGGATTAACTTCTTTCCCACATCAGTTGGAAGAGGTTACTTCCAGGGATGTTCAAAGCATGCCCAGCATCTATGTACTTAAAAACTGAAGGCACATAGCAAATTCCAAAAGAGAGAAGATTATGAAGACAACCATTTTCCCCATGCTGTCGCAGTTGCTATCTTAAATCATTACATGAGCACATATCATGGAAAAGTCTCCCAGAGAGATGATGTGGATTTGGAAAGGCTAACATACAAATGCTTCAGATTTTTTTAGCCATAGACAGTCTCAAGGAGAGCCATAAGAACAAAATCCAGACCTTTGCTCAGTCTCCGGGGATCTCATGAAAGCTTTTGTTCCAGTCATCTGCACCTTATTAAGTAGAAGAGGTTGCCCTGAAAAAGTCAGCTAACAAGTCAGTTCTGGCAAGGTACAACAGTCACTGAATATGGGCACACCTGAAACCTTCTTCATTTGTCCTGCTAAAGAAAATAGGAGTATAACCTACTTTCAGTTTTGCTTGGTATGTTGTTCCCCTTAATGCTCCCAGATGTTTCCAGGTTCTTGGGTAAAGTGGTTTCCAAGTAACTGATCACCTGCAGTTTTTGTTACCTACAGCCCACATTCTTACAGGGTCTAGGCTAAGGGATATAGGGACTGTGAGATACCTAATCTTAAAAAAAGCAATCTATCTGCCCACCTGAAATAACTGATGCTACAGAGCAGCTGAAGGTAGTGGCAAGGAAAGAAAAAGGCAATTTCTAATAATGTCTCAAACATATCTTTTCCACCTAATTGCAGAGAGGCAAGACAGAAGGCAAGAATTAAGCAAGGCAACTGTTGTTCCTATATGACAAAATAGCCCTGTCAAAAAAATGGATTTTGTAGTAATATGAACTTTATCTAACACAAGAAACTAGAACATCTGTCCATGTTATAACTTCACTGCATAAACAAGACTATTTTTACCATCCCTTATATATTGCTATCTTGGAATAGAGTTTTATCCATATGGTTTTGCAATTCCTGAGAATCAATTTAGATAATCAATTTCCTGCATTATCTTCTTCCAGATACCTATAAGAACTTTGCTGCAAAGTGAATTTAAGTCAATCAAGACTAGATTTAGGTTAGTTACTCATTTACCGCTTAAGAGAAGTAATTTCAGAGCTGCTAGGCATCACTAGATCATGCATTCAGAGTGTCAGAGACTGAAATAGCTAATAGCTTAAATATTCTAAGATCACCAAAAGACTTTTTTCCACTATGGCAGAGTGAAAAGAAGCAGCTGCTCAACCAGCAAAGCCCACCCATCCCTGAATATGCCTATAGTGAAAAGAGCTACAGGTCAGACAAGTGGGTGCCACTGTCCAGCTATCCCAGGGGCAGAAAGGTGCACATACCTGAAGCTACAAACTGGATTTCCAGATAAAGGAAGAGGCTAATAAGAGGCAAATCCCGTGAGGTGGGATAATCCTTCTTATGATGCCAATGTCCTCCCTTACCTGATGACTCTGCTGTAAAACCTCAAATACAATTCGCATCTGGCCTGAGCTACTCATCTCAAATGTTGGACCACGACCAATGCTGAGTCCTAGGAGGTGTCAGACTCGTGACATGTCCTGGGACATGTCCCAGGACACTATCCATTGTAAAATTCCCTGCCCCAGGGGAGGCACAAGGCATTCCCACCTGAGCTTGAAGTGTGTAATAACTCATGAAGTCTGAATTTTGGGGGGGAGGGAGGCTTCCCCCAGTCCAAACAGACCAAGACCATCACTTTGACAGGACTCCAACCACCAATCCAACAGACACGGAAACTGCAGCTACCAAGTTTCACTGCTGGACCCAGTGGGTGGTGATTATGTAAATCTTAGAACCCTTATCCTTTCTGCCTCTTTCTCTCCCTTATACATTTTCTTAAGCATTATTTTTATGTTTTAGTATTGCTATATTACTATATATGATAACACCCAAACCGGCAACATACCTGTTTACCTTTGAAACAAAATTGTTCTAAAATAAACCTTATATACTATATGTTTACAAACGCTGATTATTCAGTGTCATTTCACTCCAATCCACTCCAAGGGATTTATTAACAAGAACCTGGGTTACCCTCCCCTTCTGGGGCAGGCTGTAACACAGAGCCACTCACAAGCTCTCATTTAGGCAGCTCCATTACGTGAAACATTATTACACAAATTTTAAAAAGTTACTGGCACCACAAATTTTATCTTGCTATGTTTACCTTCAGGTCATGAAATAAAGTTTCACTATGAATAATTAGTAAGATCAGGTGACACAATTCAAGGTATGAGTAATTCTTTTTCAGAGGTATAGTCTTCCAGTGGGGGGAACACCATCCCTGCTTCACCCACTCCAAAAAAATCCCCAAAGACAAACAAATACACCCTCCATCAGACAACATTCCATTAAAGATATTCCTTTTCTACTACAGAAACAGTAACATGCTCTACTCTATAGACATGATATGTAGATAAAATTTTTTGTGGGTACAGACATCTCACTCCAAAGCAAGTCAGATGTAGCAATTACTATACTCAAATAAATACATTGAAAAAAAGTCTTTAGAGGGAGCTGGATTGATCCCACTGGCTTGGACCCAGCATTAATCACAGGTGAGATCACGTATACTTTCAGAAATCTTGACTAGTAACTCTACTTACACTTTGTATTTCCACAGTGAAACAGCAGCTCAAGCGCCTGGTAGCTCAAGATGTAAGAATAAATATAGACACATTAACATTGTTTCTTCAGGACACAGATATGCATGTTAGAAGACAAACATTCTTCCACTTCATCTGCCCTCCCACTTCCCTCCCCCCCCCAAATATAGCTAATGTTTCTGTCAAACATGATTTTTAATCTTAATCTGGACCTAGGGAATGATAACTACTCTGAAACATCTCAGGACTAAAGTGGACTTCAGACATTTCAGCCATACCAAACTCAAATGGAAGCTCGAGACATCTCAGCTGATGTTTTAAGATGCAAATTTACTCCCTCTACCTGATAAAATATACAAACTTAAAGAACACATGAAATGCTGGTGATTTTACCCAGCATGCAAGATGAATGAAAACATAAGTTACCAAGCTCCCTGCACTGACAGTGTCAGCAATATCATTGTGCTTTGGGCATAAGAGAAGCATTTCACCCTAAAAGCATTGAAAAAAGGAAGCAGGTTCACTTCAAGTCCTGAAGAAGTACAAAAGCAGTACAAGAGAGACTCCGCATTAGTAGAACAAAGACAGCAGCACTGCAAACCCTGTTTTAGGAGCCAAAACAGCAACAAGATCGACCCAGTTGTTTAAGTGGATTTTCAATAAAGATGCAAAAGAGCTCGCAGTGCAAGAAAGCACTTCAGCACAATAACCTTAACATGTAAATAGGCCTCCAGGTTTCCATGGCACTAATAACAAAGTAGATGTTTCATTGGATTAGGAAAGAACTACTTATTTTCTCCTTGCAACTGCTCAAGTAATTATTTCATGCTGAATAAGGTCTGGCATATTCACACACAGATTCACTATCATCTGCAAAAAAGACCAGTCAGATACACTGAACAATATATTATCCTTGGATGTATTTCATTATCCTAAACCTGAAAATTTCTGTTATTCCATTTGCAAGGAAACTTACATAAACTCTAAATATGCAATGTGGGCAATAAAATATCATCTATAAACAAATCTTTTTTTTTTTTTTTAAAGTTGTTAAATAAAAGGTGATGTAACAACTCTGGGTATTTCAATTATATTTAGTCTCCCCTTGGAAGGATCAGATAATTGTTTAACTTCTTTCAAAACAGCCAATCATTAAACTATCTTTAGAGACAGTAATATACAATAATGAATATTTCACAAAAGAAAAGGGTTCTTGATCTGTTTCCCCCAGTGAAGCTTAACGCTCAGTTTAGCACAGAAAGATAAATGCATGTCTGCTTTTTAACAAAACTCTGTGCTATTAGCAAACCAGGGGAAGTAAACACCCTTCCAAGTGAGCAGCCCTGCCTGTTGAGATGGGAATCCAAATCACAGTCTATCCCTGCCCCACAAATTTATTTCTCATGAACACTGGAACCTAACCCAGTCAATCACATAGCTATTGCCAAGGCTGATTTTTCCACGCTTTTCTACAAGTAACACACCTCTCTAAAGATGTGCTGAATTGTTGGCATCCTCCTGTAACCTATTCCAAAGTTTACACTTCCCAACATCGTTTAGACAACTCCAGCTGGTTTTCATTCTGCCTACTGCACAGCTCATTAGAGTCCAGCTTAATACCCTCACTTCATTGCAATACCAGATGATCTCATAAGACTACCGCACTTTTCAACTAATTGAGTTTTATTCGCCATCTGCAGTAGAAACAAAAGTGTAAGTCAGTACAGCTCAACTGAAAGAAAAAGCTGAAATCATGTAAACGTAAAAATTCAAAACAAGCTAACTTGTTTTCCTTCAGCAACAAATGCAGGAAACATCCTGAGCAAAACACACAATCAAGTTTCTACTCAATTTGTCCTACTGTGCCATCACACCCAAAGCCAAGTGCTATTTCACGGTCCTCAGTTTTCCACAGAGTACCCAAGAGCAAGATGGAAATAAAATGCCCACCCACACAGGGCATTTCTCTTACCCCACATGTCGCGTTCAGATGCATCAGGGAAGGCTGGTTATAGCCCTGATGGCAAAAGCATCTTGAATCACGAGTCAGGGCTTGCAAAAGGTGGTGGGTCCCCACACCTTCCTCCACAGCATAACTCATACCTGTGCATCACTTGGGTCTGAGATACACAATTCCAGGCTGTCAGCAGCCTCCTACCTTTAACCAATGGTCCAAGCAAATAAACTCACAGAGCACCTTTTTTTTTTTTCCCTGAAGAGAGTTGTCTTTTAGCCAAAATCTAAAACAGCTTGTCTTTTCATGTGCACAAAGGTTACTGTAACCTCTATACTTTGCTGTCAATAGTTGAGAAAAGAGCTTAAGAATTCTTTGTTGGCTTCTTCCAGTGATGTTAACAAACAAAGTGAAGTATTTTGCAGCAACGTATTTGACAGAAATAATTCCAAACATTATCTTTAACAAGAAAAGCACTTAATACATGTATTATGTCTTTACTGAGGGGATCCAGAATAAATCCCTAGAATAAAAGCCACATCAATATAGCTGATGAATATTTTATATTTCTAATGTAATCCAAGCTTGTTTATCTCAGTGAAACTTCCTGTTTTCTGCATATATCCTGAAATCACTTTTCCTGTAATAAGATACAGAATAGCATCAAGTTCCCCATTTTGGTACAATCATCTATTTACCTCTCATACAGGCCAAACTACAGCAGAGTCCAAGTGAGCAATGTTGAAAATGGAATAGCTCTATCAATCAATAAGGATATTAAACGTGCAGAGCAGAGTATAAAGGACAGCCACTACATGGAGATCATGGTCCAAGGATTCTTTCTACTGCACCTCTCATTTTTCTAACACCTACCTGTGATGAGAGCTTTTTCCTGCATCAATATATTCTTCCATAGCTTCTCTGGTGTTAGAATCAGCTAAATTACAGGAGGCTATGAGATAGAATTCCATGAGAAATATATTTGCATTGATTTTACTAACACACATTCAGCAGGACCAGAGAAAGCCTCTGGTCAGCCAGCAGAATGCTTCTCTCAACTTGCATACTTCTGGCACACATCTACAATCCCCCTTCTCCCTCCTTTATTAAAAATGCAACAAAATACACAAATGAAAGCAAATTTTTTGCAACTTCCTTCAGGAGAGAATTAATGCATTTAACAGTGGCCCAATTTGAAAAGCTTTCTCTTCAGAAACCACTTAATGAGTTACCATTCCTTAATATTTTCAAGGAATTTTGCACACATTACTTTGCATATTTAATTCAGGACTGCAGAGCAAGTAACAGGAGAGTTGCAGGTGCTGCCTGTGTGTCTATTCCACCCATTTAAAAGTAACATGCTCTCCAAGGGCATCTACTGGATTTCAAATATTCTTGTATACTTCACCGCTCCAATTCACAGAAATCAGAATAATCTGTTTCAAATGTTAATTTATTAACATAACTAATATTCATGTAGTATTGCTGCTATGGCTCATGGAAGGGAATAAAAATCTACATTGATATTATTTTTAGTCCATTATTGAATTCTGACCCAAGGTTACAGCCAGCCAGCAAAGGGACTACACTGGCTCCTAAGACTGGCCACAACTAACAACTGTAGGGTGACATTCTTGAGACAACATGTGAGCAACTGAGATCCTATTGTTTGTTTGTAAACAGAATAGAAGGTTAGAGTTTTTAGGGGGCAGAAATTAACTTCAAAGCAAAGAAAAGTTTTTTATTAACTCAAATGTGTTATGCATTATTAGGGAACTAAAATATTCTGTACTTGAAATGATACACATCTGAAGTAAGATCCAGTTTAAGAAACAAAAGCAAATTATACAATGGTAATCTTTTCAGTAAGATGCTAGTAATGTGAGATTATATATAACCACCATAAAGCAACTGAACCTGCAACCTGTTTGTGGAAATACCAACCCCATGAGATATACTCAGTATGGCACCTGTTGATCACAAGGAACAGAGATTCTTTTCCGTTAGTTGCTTTATAATGACAGAATTCAATTACAGCCATAAAAAACAGCAGCAAAGTGCCCTCTGCCTGTCAGCTTCTTTCTGTGACAAGTCTAAGCACTAGACAAAAATAAGAATGAAAATACAATTCATTCTCATGAAGAAAAAGGATTTGATTACAGCATCCAAATCCCTGTACCAGCTGCATGCATAAACCTTGATTTAATTGGCAGAAGTGGAGATTTAAGAAGCTGTCATGATAAGTACACAGACATAAAAGTGAGGAACTCACAGGCAATGCTTCTGTCTGGAAGAAAGGAGCTAAAACACAAAATAATGAGTTTTTCTGCTACCTAGGTTTTGATGGTTAGATTGCCATGGTTATCGCCTGCTCAGATATTTAAAAACTTAACCAGGTCCAAACCCTCAGATACGGAACAAGAGGGAAGCAGTGCAGTAAGGGTTACCTAGTAGATGTGAGGACCCTTGGATTAGCCTGAACTAGCACAAAAGTGAGCATGCAAGGAAGAAGCCTTGCAGTCTCTGTCCAGGGGACAGATCTGCCATGGCTGATCAATATTCCCTTCTATAATTGGGATTCACTTCTATAATGACAGCACTGATGACCTCATCTCACACATACTGTCTTGAATAAGATTCTGCCTTAAGTAGGTTGCAGCCCAATCTGCCTTGAAGCTCAAAGATTATCCTTGAATACTTAAGCTTGGAGTAACGTAGATAAAAAAATAAAACATAATGCTAGGACTTTCTTGCACAAAAATCCTTCCTGAGTCACCCTTATTTCAGCTATAGTTTATGGATGAGGAGTTTGGTGTTTCATTCTTCCCTTTTCTGCTACATGCTTCAGGGGGGTCACGGCAATGGAATACACCTTGAAGCGACTCAAAGCCAGTCACTTTCTTAAACTGATCCTTTCTACTGCAATATGATTGTGTTTTCAGTCTGTTTGTTGAAGACTGAGCCCTCTTCCTTATTGTTGTCCTCTGTTGCCTTTTCTCTCTTATTTAATTTATCTGAAAAAAATGCAGAAATTATACTAGCTGCAGCTCTGGTAACTTTGTTTTCCTCTCATCCAAAAGACAAAATTCATATTTCCTTTTTATCATTAAAATCCTCTCAATACTGCTATTTCTAGTGAATATCTTAATTAAGATATTCTTCCAAAGTAAAGGCTTTAGCAAAAGTTGCATGATTTCTCCATACTGCAAACAGAGCTGATAAAAATCACATTTATTCAGAGAGTCACAGCACATGCACCATATCGGATGGATAACTCCCAGCATGACTGGAGTTTTCAGTAAACACAGCAAATGACATATTAATAAAGCAGATGATAGATTTGGCACTCAGAGGGTTGTTTTTTTTCCTTTGCCTTTTTTTTTTTAAGTCACTTCTTTCCTTCTTACTATACTGGCAATCCTTTCCTCTACAGCATATAGAAATCAGACCTAAGGAAAGACAAAACCCTTTGCCAAGGACTGTTCAATGACATGGGCAGGCTTCCACCTGGCTCTTCACTGATCCCTCAGCTAACAGCATTAATTAGTTACAAACACCATCATGGAAAACCATTTTGAAGTCCAGCCTAAAATCCAGCCATTTCGTTATTTAGGGAGTATTTTTATCTCTTGAGTAACAGTCCTCTGCACCATTCTCTACACCCAAAATCCCAGAAATCTTCCCATTCACAAGGAATGCAACCCTGCAATATCACTAAAGACAAAATGCCAATTCGATTTTAGCTCCTGAGGCTCAGCAGTGATGGCTTGTGACAAGGTAATCCAGGCATGGTATGATTTCAAGACACTAGATCTGAGCTGGCAGCCCTGGGTAATGTTAGATCTGCTGCTTCAAGCACCCCTGGAGAGAAGGACACAAGCATCCCTTGGGTGCTTCTAGTCATACACCACTCACAGCTCTCCTTGCCTTTACCCTTCCCAGAGCTGCCAATATTTCTTGTTTGCACTGTTTGCAAATCTGTAGTTAGCTCGTGTCTGGGTTTGAACCCTGCCCTGCACATTTACCGGTTCTCAGGAATTCTCTCATCAAG
The DNA here is from genome assembly GCA_035222235.1 of Margarornis squamiger. Classification (NCBI taxonomy): domain Eukaryota; kingdom Metazoa; phylum Chordata; class Aves; order Passeriformes; family Furnariidae; genus Margarornis; species Margarornis squamiger. The sequence continues at coordinate 61,498,351 of JAWWTY010000037.1, forward strand.
TGCATCTGCTGTTCCAGCTATTGCTCTCCACAGCAGTTCAGCCTTTTGTCCTCAGCCTAACCCTTCTGTCCTTCCTTTTGTTGAAGAGTCTGTGACAGAACTCAGGCAAAAGTAATTTTGATTAAAAAAGGCAGAAGAGATGAAAATCAGCTCTTTGTGCTAGACTAATTTCTGTTTCAGCCTGATAGTAGGATTTTGATGATAATCTGTTTGTTTCTCTTTAGATCAAGAGATTTACGTTTTGCCTTCCAGGCCATAGTAATGCAAATGTTTTCTTTCTTTTAACCATCTGAAAAGCACGACTAAAATTTGAAATAAGGGCTGAACTGTGAAACTTGCCTGTTAAACTTAAAAATATTTCCAATCAAAGACTTTTCAGTTTAAGTAGTATTGAGATATGCAACACAATATCTGGGTACAGGTAATCATATATATATATACACCAAAAACCAAATCTCACCCATACAGAATAAGGCACACTCCAAAATGCCATTGAAATCACTGATTTTACTTAAATCTTAAGCACATTGTATGTCAACACCACTTGCATATACCCCAATGATGAGATTGTGCCAGCAGGAGTCCCTTGATTTACTTTGAAGGATCTCTTGACTCAGGTCTCTCTGTTGTCCTCACCTGCTGGCCCCAGCCAACAGGTGAGCATGAATTAGAGATAGAGAGTTCTGGATATCAAATGACAGATTTTTAAAAAAAAAAAAAGGTAAAAAAAAAACCCAGAACTTAGTATGTTTAAAGAACATACACCTGCAAAATGGACATCCACCTACAGTTAGCCTCCTGTAACTTCCACCTTCCCCTGAAAGAATAATTTCCATGTGTTTTACCAATGAATGAGACCAAAGACCGGCTTAGTTACATCTTTTCAGCATGAGAACATTGTCACATACATAAGAAAAAGAGTAAAAAAGTCAAATTTGCACTTTAAACTCAAAATAGCCATCAAACCACGAAATACAGAAAGACAGACTTTACCTCAGTCGTGTCATCTGAGGGTGTCCTCAGAAGTACAGCCAGGGAGGGTGGTAGGTGGGTGAAGTTCAGCCTAGCACTTCCACAGATTTACAGTAGAGAGGAAGGCAGGCACGGTCTTGCTTTGTTTCCTACTTGACCATCTCAAACTTATTTGAAGGCATGGGATAGCATTGTTATTGGCTGTCCTAAAAGATAAATCATTCTCCCCTTGATAGAAGTAATTACTTTCCATTGATTTTATTATTTGCCATGACAGTTTTAAATCAAGGACTGTGTCGTGGTTTAACCCCAGACAGTCCCAAACAGCTGCTTTGTCACTCCCCTCCAATGGAATGGGGGAAAGAATTGAAAGGATAAAAGGAGAAAAAAAATCATGGGTTGAGATAAAGACAATTCAACAAGTAAAGCAATATCCGCACACACAAGCACAGCAGAACAAGGTCTTCTTCCCCCCCAGTTTATATGCTGAGCATGATGCCATATGGAATGGAACATCCCTTTGGTCAGGCAGGATCAGCTGTTCTGGCTGTGCCCCTTCCCAAGTTCTTGTGCATCCCCAGCGCACTCACTGGTGGGGTGGTGTGAGAGGCAGAAAAGGCCTTGAGACTGTTCTAGCACTGCTCAGCTACAACCAAAACAGCCCCACACCAACTACTGTGAGGAGAAAAAAAACTCTGTCCCAACCCAAACATTCTGTTTCTACTTAAAAAGGAATTAAGGGTGTGCACTGAGCTTACTAATAGAACAGTTAACTGCCAGGAATGATGGTAATGAACTTGACTACAGAGGAGAGAAGAGGAAAATATCAAACATTTTAAACCTTATAATTGCAGGAAGCACAAATTCTCATGTTTAACTGAGGATACTAGACTTGAAGCAGCAATGGATCGTTTTCATGAAATTGAAATAAAAAACAGACCTCCTCCAACCACAGAGTAAAGCACAGTAATTATATCATAGATGGCAGAGAACCAACAAGTTGCATCTCACCGGTGAGACACATACTTAAAACAGACTAAATTTCTCATTCTCCCTCTCCCACAAATTGTGTTACTATACCTTCCCATGTTTCCACAGGACCCAAAGTGCTAGTTTAAGAAACCTGTTCCTGACACTATGTCAAGGCATTGATTTCATCATGTTTTCTTGATTCTTGCACATGCTTGACAAAATCAATCATCAATAAAAATCAAAAATATGCAAAAACACAAGAAGGTCCAAATACAGGAACATTTTGCTTATGAGATTCATTTTTCATTTGCTTTAGTAGACACAGAACTTGTTATATAGTACTGAAAATAAGCTAAAGTTTTTCTTAAATAATTTTTAGTACCACCTAGAAGAATGTAAACACTCAAAGTGCACATTCCAAAGACATAATAGAATGCTAAAGCCAGACCTCCAGCAGCACTGAATCTGTTTCTCCTCATCTTACAGCACATCACTTTTTTGCTGATAGAAGAAAATCAATGACAGAATTATTAGATCAACATTGTATTTCCTACATAATTTCTGTTCTGTGATATTTCAAGAGAGGAAGTGTTAGAAAGTCTGCTAAAGAGTAGATTATTCAGCTACAGACTTCTTGCCTTGGTCAACCTGTAGGACTGGCCACTAAGGCAGAGTTATCCCCAAACTGACATCAAGTATCACCCCACCATGGAACTGTTCTTGAGGACACACTTTATATCCTCCTTGGTCTTCCCAAGAAGAGAAGGGGTGCCACAAAGCCTGGAGAGGAACTCACTTAAGGGGAATAACACAGGAAGGACAACGGAAGGACAGATGTGGGGAAACGGGTTCTCACAGTGATTCAACAAGGGGGAAGTCAAATACACCTTCTCCTCCCTTTCAACTTATTTCCTCCTTTTTCCTCAGGTAACAGCCTTCTTTTACAGAGCTTAAATAAAATACACAGCTTTCCCAACTCTCAAAACAATCCATTCACCTTAGTGAGGCCCTAAAGTATGTGGCTAAAGAGAAACAGAAGAGTGCAAAAATAAATAACAGGAGGAGCAGGTAGCGTGGTACGTTTCCTTTGACACAGCACTTGCTCCACTCAAGACCATCTTTAGAAAGATCAAAAGCAAGGTTAAATCTGCAAAAGTCCTTACCTTTACCCTGCAATCCCACCTCATAAATTCTGAACTCATATGCAAATTCCCTTTTCTACTGCAGCAGAAGCAAAAACAACAAAAGGGAGAAAAGGATATTGGTATCTTCCAGAAAACATTATTTGCAATTTTTTAAGTTCATTCCGCTGCTAAACACAGCACCAAGGAACCATCTGCATCAAGGAACTCCCATTTAATCTTTATTCAGCATCTAACTAAGGAAGCAGAGCAAGATCACAGCAGTCTAAGTACTTGGTTAAAGCATACAGAGAGCTGTAATACCCACAATCATCAGAGAACTGAAGAGTGGAAACAGACTCCTACTAAACCTGTCACTGAAACACAATATATTAGCTGTTATCATGAATGGAGTATACATCAAGAGAGAGAGTTTCATTTTATATGACATGACAAACTCACATCCCAGTGAATTAATATGGTGTTAAAGAAGGTGTTACAGTGCTCTTTCATCTGAACCTTTCCATGTGAAACTCATTTACAAAGCCATCTGAACCAAATTTGTCTGTTAGATACGCTGCATATGGACATTTCAGTTGTGGCAATGTGTACCTAAGAAAACACAGAAAATATATGAAAAAAATATTTCAGCAATGAAAGTTGCATGCTTGGCAAAAGCATAAAGTTTGTCTTGATTAAAATGAACCATTTTTTCCTTTCTATTCCTTACATTTCATCTGGTCCAAGTCTTATTTCAGAGAGCAATAAAAAGGAAGCCAAGTATTTTCTTTCTACCTACAGTTACAGTAAAATGAAAGCTTGTTAATGGTAAAAGTTGCCCTCAATTAAATATTAGCTTATAGATGCTCATACAAATTGTATCTTCAAATTAACTGTATCAGGGTATACTGGGTGCAGTTGGGATGCAGTTAGCTTTCTTTACAGCAGCCCATGTGGTGCTGGCTTTTATATTCGTGGTTAAAACATTGTTGGTAACTCACCGGTGTTTTGGCAACTACCGAGCAGTGCTTGCAGAGCATCAACACCACCTCTGTCTCCCAGTTTGTCCCTGCAGTGAATGGGGTGGGAAAGAGGCTGGGAGGGAATGCAGGTGGGACAGCTGACCCCAACTGCCCAAAGGGGCATCCCAGACCACATAATGCCAAGCTCTGTGAATAAACTGAAGGACAGTCTGTCCCAGGTAGCCATCACTTATCAGTCTGATGGTGGGACCTCCTTCTAATCGGGGTTTGGAAAAATCAGTGTTTCGTTTTGATTTGGTTTTTGTGGCAGGGTACAAAGTGTTATGGAAATGACTGACTATACTGTGAACTGGGCTGCACTGTGGAAGAAACTCGAAGGGCAGCCAAACACAAGCATCTCTCAATAACTCTGTCAAAAATAGAGCTGTGCCCAAGAAAGTCAGGGAACATCCATTTTAGAAAACAAAATCTGTAATTTAAATTAGAGGAGCCAACAGCTCACCGGCAGACAGACCGGGCTGTTGCAGCTCAGCTGTCACAGTACAAGCTCCGCTAGACACACATCATGCTAAATGCAATGAGAAACTGCCTTCAGACAGTCTATCAATTTTTTGAATCAGATCGTGGGTCAAAACAAGCTCCCAACTATTTCTAATCTTCACCAAGCTGAAGCTTCCTAAGTGAATGAGACTGAAAATTCAGTTTCCTTCCCAGCTCTGCTGCTGATCCAATCTAGACACAAATTGAAATCCATCAGACCGTGACCAATTAGCAGACTGAGTGTGCACTGCCACAGCCACTGCTGGGCTCGACCTCCGGCACTGCACCACCTTCTTATGCAGGTGTGAATATTAGTTTTTCCTTTACTGATGGGCAATTAAAAAAACCAAAACAAACAAAAATAAACAAAACAAAAATATACCAGCAAACCAAAACAACACAGAACTCTTTTACTATGACAGAAAAATGTTAATAAACAATTGTTACCTCATAACAACATAATTATGTTATATCCTGATTTTGGAAATATAATTTTTTTACTTATGCAAGTAAGTAGGTGAAAGCAAAGAACAGCAGAGCATATTTCTTCTGTCTGCTTGTTCTCTGCCTTCAGTTCACCTTGTTTATTCAACTTCTGTCTGGAAGAGATTACTACATTACTTTGTGCCATAATCTTGCACAAAGACTCCAGGCTCCAACAAAAAATAGACACATCAGTAGTAAAATTATAAGCTATATCAGATTCCAAACAAGTCTTCATCTGAGCAATTTTTAAACCTCTCCTGTGAAGGATTAAATACATATATACAGCATGTGCATACACATATTTGCATACCTACACATGTATGCATATTAAACACACTTGTATACATAGACCACACATATTTTACACATTTATAATCTATAATTGTATAAATATTGTATATTACAACTTAGAAACTTTACATATATATACAAATACTTCATATAAATTTTAAAGTATATAACGGTGACTGGTCACCTGCTTCCTCCAGACTGTTAAATCCATTTCTCTGTAGAGAAGCAATCTTTTTTCAAAACAAAAAACCCTGAGGGTACCAAAAGCAGAAAGTGATAGAAAGGTCCAGGAGATGAGAAGACAAACAATGGCGCTGCTGCCACTTCCCAGCAGGAGCAGAGGCCCAAAGCACGGATGGCTGGGAAGCCTCTGTGGGTACCACCACAGACCTGGGAGCCTCAGCTCACACACTTCCTCATGGAGGATGACAGCAGTGGCTGGGAAGTCCATGGAGCACGTTCCAAACAGAACAGCAGGAAAGAGTCCAAAATAAACTGTTCCAAAAAGGAAATTTTGCCTTGTTAACATTCCCAGCAGCCTTATTACCTCCCCTTTTCAACTTGCTGCTTTATAAATGCACTAAAACGGTGCATTTGTGGACTTCATGATGCTGCATAAGCTTATAACTCAGTAGACTTTATGACTGCAAGTCATCTCTATTGATTTATTTACTTCATTACTGAGGGGAAGATGTAATTCTGCACTGATGGAGAATCAAATTGAAGATGGAATAGCTGATTAGCCATTTTTAAAATCACATTTTGTAGTGAACTTTTCTAATGACGCACCCAAAATTAACAGAGTTAAACAATCTACATCTATAGTTAGAAACTCAAATCACTGATCTGATCTGTAGACAAATGAGTTATGCAGCTGCTTTTACCAACTCTTGCCTTACCTCCCCTACTTGACAAAGTTTTATAAGACCTGCCAACGTAATTATGAAAACTCTCTAATGGCATAAATTACATTGCAAGTTTTCACTCCTGGGCTTTGAAGGAACTGTGTTGATTGAGACCAACAGTTTCCTAAAAACACAGCTGGGTACGCAGTCAGGGAAGTCCCTTCCTACCAGCCACTGCACACGATGCAGTAAAAACATTGTGCCTTTCAAAGCCAAACTATTTTGGCATTTTCTCTTGATATACCCTCTCCAGCAGCACACTTGCATAATTATCATTAAAGCAGTAATTCGGCAAGCATGAAACGTCCTCAAGTGGGAAATTAATCTTCCCAGAGTTAGAGACATAAATATTTAATCCTAAGGTACAACAATTAATACAAGAAGTGGGAAAAAGACAGGAGTCTATGAATAATAATACTTATCACCTTCCCGCTGGGCATCTCAAAGTACTATGAAAAGATAAGTTAGCATTATATTTTTGATTTACCTATGGGGAAAGTTGAGTGGAGATTGCTCAAGGCCACAGAGTGAGCCAGAGATGTAACTAAGGAGCAAAGCTGAGGCTTTTAGTCCTGCTCCAGTAGCCTGTTATTGCACCACACCTTAGCAAACAAATCATTATGGAAAATTAACAAAGAAATCCACTGTCCTGTTGACCTCCCCAACGTCACCCTTTCTTTGTTGGTTTTCTACACATCACTTCCAACCTACCTCACCCTTTTGGACAACTCAGCCCCCTGGCAAGGCCTGCAAGGACTGCCTTGAGCCTCCCATCCAGCCCCATGCCCAGGACAGTCAGCAATGCCGGGACATCCCGATGGCCGCAGCCTCCACAAAGGTAACTGGGCAACCACACTGGTACGTACAGCACCGTGGGAGGAGGCACCAGGGAGGATCTCCTGGGAGACCAAAGTTCTCAGGAGGGCTGAGTCAGCTCTATCACTACCTCAGGAAGATCCAGGAATGGACATAATGATGTCAGCACTCTGAGAAAATAATCTGTCATATCAACCTAATGCAGCCTGAATCTTTAATGTGATATTGATTTCGCTAATGTTCCTCCTTGCTGCTATCTGGAAGCAAAATACCTCTTTGTTATACAGTAAACTACACTCAGGGTCATGCAGTACAACAGCCAATATCATTATGAAGGGGGAGGGTTGTTTTGTTACTGGGTTTTTTAATTGGATTTTTTTTTTTTAAGGAGCAAGAGATATTTAAAATTCCACACTCAAAGGCAGTTGCTAACATCATTTACACTAAGAGGAAAACTGGCCATGCCTAATTCCAGTAATTTTGTCTTACATCATCTAAGAAGACACATCAACACGGCAGGCATGTCCTAAGAAAGGGGGCAAGGAAGACTGGCAGAGCTGCAGGAGTTACAGAACAAAGTGCTGCAGCTCTAAATAAACATTTCAGTGCCCAGGTTCATGTGATCAAAATTTGTTCTTATTATTCATCTACTTCTCACTATAGAAGTCAAATACTATTTTTTCCACCAAATGGCTAAAACTGTATGTCCACAGTATTTCAGTTTCAAGATTGCCTGCTTTAAGTATGCTCAACACTGACCATTTGCCACTGACTTTGGGAGAGCTGTATCATTTCTGCTATCGCGCTGTGGACACAGAAAACTCAGAACTAATTGGGGAGGTTAGCAAAGTTCTAGTGGAAATAGGTTTTGCTACTAGATTCTTTCACCAAACCCCAAACCCCTTCCTACCCTTTTCTCCCCAATCCTCTGTAGGACAAGGACAGACTCTTGTCCCATCCCTTCACTCCCTCAAATCACAGCCGGCTCTCATTTACCATCTCAGCACCTTCTTGCATCATCATGATTAAAGAGAACCACGTTTCTAATAAGAGAGGTTAACAAATATTTTTTTGGGTTCACCCCTACCACATGTCTGAAGAACTGCCTTTTATCTAGGTCTTAAACATTAGAAGATTCGTGGTTATTCATCATCTTTGCCTTCTATGCTGTAACTGCAGGCAGACAAACTCATTATTCACCAAGTTTTCTGCTTAATCTCCTACACCTCATTATGCTGTATGTGGAGCTATTCCCTTCTTCCTCCCCCACATCTCATACATGTTACCCCTCTCAGTGACTTCCTCTGCAAATGGCAGAGATCACAACAGGTTTGGAAAGCCAACATAATGATAAAAGCTGTAACAATGCAGCTCCACCCCTTTTCTTTTTGAAATCCAGAGCTGGCCCTTGGGCAGGATCTCACTTAAAGTGGGGCAACTACTTCTTTAAGTGCTGAGAAAAATCTTCATCTGGCAGACAGCTGTGATAACACCTATCAGTGAATAAATTATGAAATGCCCCTCAAAAAGATGTTATAACTATAGTTAGAATATACAAGATGACTCATAATCCTGACAAATGATACCTCCATCTGTCAGATTCATAAAGCCAGGAAACTTTATATGGAAATCATACAACTTTCCTTCAGATAAAATCCTCATGCCAAATCTGTGTCTTTTCTAAAATAGTAAACTGCCTTGTCCTGTGGCTCAGAACACTATTTCTGGACGACACCTTACTACAATTAAAGATTACTTTGTTTTGTTTGCATTTTATCCAGCTGCAAACAGGTAAAAGCCTGGAGGGAAGGGGGAAAAGTAATCATTAGTTATCAGTAAAGGGAGCTCTGCCAGATACCAAAATGAGGGATGCAGTGGGTTAAACACATTTCACCTCTGAGGGAAGTTAACTGTGCAAATGTTCTTCTATTAGTAATTATATGTACATAAAAAACTATGGCAATTCATAAACTGCCTTATTTTCTTCTGAAATATTCATGCAGAAAAGTAATTTTGAAGTTTAAGTCAAGTGCAGTCAGGTTTTAACATGGATTCACACCTGACACATGGATTTTTGTGTTACCACAGGGAAGTTTGGGGGGGGAGGGGGGAAGTTGGGTTCAGTTTTTGGGGGGTTTTTCTTTTTGGGGGGAGAAGGGTGGCAGGCTGTGAGTTGGTTTTTGGGTTTTTTTAAGTTGGTTAATGTTCTTAAGCAAATAAAGCACGGTGGACATCAAATCTTCACTGATCCCAGGAGTTTCTGCTGTAAAAGTAGTAACAGCAATACTTCCAATTTAGGAAACAGATTTAGGAAGCTGTTTAAATGCTTTCTGATCAACTACATTATTACTGAACTGAAGATGCTATAGGGAAGATTCATATAAAAAAGGTTTATGCTCCTGCACTCCTAAGTATGACTATCACAGATTTTTTTGGGGTTATGTTTAGAAAAATCCCTGATTTTATTGAACCATTTTACTTATTGCTTTTATATAGCAATTATTTTTCTCAGAAAAAAATAAACACATCCAAAGAAAACATACTAGTATTTGCAAAGTAGCATCTCTGCTTCCAGCATCTGAGGTGATCTTAAAGTGGTTTAGTGCTTTGATTTTGGTTTTTTTTCCACATCTGTATAGAAGGATACCATCAGTAAATCCTCAGATGCACTCTACCTTTCCATTTTAGTTAGGTCAGTCAGATTTGGTCCTGCTTTGTATCACAACTCAAGTGTTTCAATGAGTCCATTTCTTTTTCATTCAAGTGAGCACAGGAAAAGAAGAATAATTGGAATATTTTGTACCAAGGATTGCCTGGGTCACCACAGATCCAGAACACCTACAGGGAAATGAAGTCACTCATCACAAAACAAGAACCTTTTCTCAAGAAGATTCTCTAAACAGTTCCTATCCTTCATGATTTATGAAGCTGAGTCACAGGGTTTCTATAGTAAAGGAAGTTTAAGTGTAATTTAAAAAAAAAAAATCCATCTACTGCAGGATCAATCTTCACTCTTGCTATTTAATTCCAACCTTTCAAGCTTATATTACATAGAAAAATAATCAAGTCCCTCCCTTCCTCTCCATGAACAACAATGATGCTACAGTAGCTAAACAAGCAGACAGGAAACTTAAGTCTCTAAACATCAGAGAATACAGTCCCAGAGGCACGGACTCTGTGCTAACACCCAGGCACCTTGGGGACAGGTTTCTCTACCTGCTTCAGCTCCTAACAGGCATGCAGGGCCCCGCTCCTGACAGCAGCACCCCTTAAATCACTGCATAATGGCAATAGGTTAAAACAAAGAGCTTCACCAAACTGTGGTCATGCACATCCAACACGTACCAGAGCTTGGCAGGGATCAGGTAGCACCTGCCACACAGTGCTTAGATTTAATTCCACATTCCCCCCTCCCCCTTTACCTGCAACCAAAAGATTAAAATTAAAAACAGCTTGTTAAAAATCAAAATTTGAAGGGAAAGCAAAAAGCAAAACCTGAAAACATTTCTAGTAGTTTCACAGGACAGTGGAAAAGGAAAAAAAAAAGCCCTCGTATAGGCAAAAATGTCAGTAGTGTAATTCAATCAAGATGTACTTTGCAGCACAAGTAATGGGTTTCAGGGCACCTTGCAGTACTAAAGGAACTGATGGGTTTATGGAGAGGGAAAGGTCTCCCTCACATTCCAGCTCAGCAACGTAAAATGCTTCACAGACCTTTGTCATGCATAGAGTTGATAAAAGAAACTGAATTAGCCATGCTAACTCAATTAAATATACACAAAATTAGACTAGGAGAATTAGTGAAAAACCACTATAAAGCTGATTATATGTTAAGAATTAGCTACTAAGAACATTAATGTTATGAATTACTGTGATAATTATTTTAAATCTGGACAATTAACATTTTGTTCTGTAGGTCCCCATTATTAGATATCGCCATTAAGTAAATGTTGTCAGCACTAAAACATATACCTTAAAAGTTTTGCTTTTTGAAGAAATACATATTATTTTGAATTCTTTTCTTTTAAAGAAAAAAAAAATTAATTGGTTAGGTTGTCTCAGAGTTAGGACTTTAAGCTATCCATTTTGCACACACATACCCTGTATGTAGGTCAGTTTCCAATACCTACATTATCAGGGACCACAAACACCAATTCCCATGTGCCATATGAAAGGAAAGATGCACCCACAGGAACAGACTTTCACCAAGTATTTGAGGGAAAACAATATTCTTTTCAACACTGTACTGGAAAACACTTTGCTATAAAAAACCGTTAGATCACCGTTCCTAATTAGCTGCTGGCAATATTTGCATTATCTAAAGCCGCTTCTCACACTGCTGTGTGTGTGTTAACTCAGCACAGACTTTCTTTAACCACATAAGGTTCAGCAAATCATGCAACTTTTCTTTAAGCTAATCAGTGAGCTTCCATAACCCACTGCCCATCCTCAGACAGGCTTCTCATTTCTCAGCCACTTCACTCCTTTGGCCAAGAGGGCAGTATGGTTTGCACTCCCCATCCCATCCACAGCTGATATTCATGCTGGGGAGCCAAGAGCTTACCCCAGGCAGTGGGGAACGTTGATCTATTTTGTATGAAGTGAATGGCCTGTCTCTTCCTATATTTCCTGCTACCAGCCTTATTCTTCTGTTCTGCCCTGAAAACACCCAAAATAGAAATCATTTAAAGAGTCCAGCTCTTTAAATGGTTGCTGGGTCACACTCTCAATGAAAGAACATGAAAGATTTCTAAAGCAGCTTTCCTGAGGCTTCTAAGACCTGTGGCAATACAGACACAACAAAGTATTTGCAGCCTGACCTACAAATTACTTGCTTTAATTTAAAATCCCTATTGTAAAACTGCTGCAGAATCTCTTGTCATCAATAATAATTTGGGGTTTGTTACCAGTATTTTAACTTAGAGGCATTATTTGCTAATGCAAGCTAATCTGCAAGCAAACAGTTTCACATAAGTTTATAAAACCCTGCTTGATATTTTATACCAGTTTAAAAAAATTTAAAAAAAAAAAAAGGCAAAAAAACCAAAGCAATTTTGATTGAATAAATGCTACTCTTGTGCAAAGATTAAGTGCATGTGCCTTCCACAAGCAGGCCATGGTGCACAGCTTGACAAATAAGCCAAGCACAATCTGCTTCCATGAACGGCCTTTCCTGATCCTATTCCTTCTCCTCCCCACCCCTTTCATGGTCCCATCAGCAATAGCATTCATGCAGCTGTGCTGCCTACCAGATCAGAGATCCAAAAATGCCAATCCACTATGCAACTCAAACAACACCCAAACAAAGCAGCATTTAATTCACTTTTCACTCACCAATAATCCTGTCTGCTCGTCAGTGAGCTTGCTATAGGTCAAATAAGTTTGATGTAGAGCCCTGCCTTCTTTATCTAGAGCAAAGTAAAGCTCTCACCTGCTTCTTTCAAGGTAGCAGGTCTAAAAGCAACCCTACAATTATAAGGGATGAAAAGAGGATTTATTGGTAATTACTAATATAAACCACAAAGGCTACAGAATATTAGCATAACTCGCAGGTATTTGTCCACACAGACACTCGTTTTCTGTTTTCAGTGGGATAAGAAAGGCTGTCCAAGCCATGCAGAAGCCACTTTTGCTCTCCAATAGCCAGCACCAGCTGAGCCTTAGGGAATCTGCTCTTAAGGAGGCAGAGCATACCCCAATATGTCCTCAGAACACACTCTAGCTTGTGCATCTGGGACTTTCTGAGCCAGAAATACCATTTTCCTATTTAACAGCCTTCAATAGGTGTTTCTGAACCCTATTCTGTCTTTTTTTGAAACAACAGAGTGCCACATGACAAGCTCCACAGCCTAACTACCTTGTGCAGAGAAGCATTTCTTTCCTGTGCTTTGAACCTGTAGCCTGCCAGCCATGCTCGATGCTGCTAACTCTTCTGCTGGAGAACACAGGGAACACTCATTCCCTGGGTGCCTCCCTTGTGACAGTCACAAACACAGACCTCAGTCGTATCCCTGCCACTACAGCTCTTTTCCACCCTTAAGTTCATCAATCCACTCTCAGAAATGTTTCTGTGCCTTTAATCCTCCTTGTTGCTCTTGTCCACACCTACTCCAGCTAGACTGTATTATTTTAGCAGTGACAGACACAGGAGAGAGGCCAGAACAGCACACTATTCCAGAGATGGGTGCACTGCTGCCTTACACAGGGCCACTCCCAAGTTTTCCCAAGTTTTCTGCTGGTTCTCTATTCTTTCCCTAATAACTCTTGCCAGTTGATTTGGGGTTTGGGTGGGGTTTTTTGACCACTGCTGAGAGGCTGTTTTCATAAGAACGTCTTTTACAATCTTCAGACATTACTGCTGAAAGGAAACTGGCAGCTCAAATCAATACATTGATTTTCATGTGCCCTTCTATTGCCCAGTTGCTGAAACTCATAAAGCCTGTCTGCAATTTTTCAGTGAGGTCTCGGTCTGACTACCCTGAATACTTAAGTATCATCAACAACTTGGTTACTTCACTGTTCACTGTCTTCTCTGAGTTATTCATCAATATATCGAGCTGCACAGGCTCCAGCAGAGACCCCTGCAACAGTTTACTGGTGGTTTTATTTTCACCATGAGATTTGCCCATCTTACTGCATGATACTGGCATTTTGTAGTTTTTCATCCATTATTAATGAATTTGAAGATTTGCCTTTCTGTTCCATTGTGGTGTGGGTTTTTTAGGGGGGGAGGGGGGCTGGGTTTTTTGTTGTTGTTGTTTTGTTTTGTTGTTTTTTTGTTTTTTTCTTAATGAAGTGTGTTCGGGGACTTTGCCAAATACCTGTGGAAAATCCCACCAGATCACCTCACCTGAGAGTCATGTTTGCTCACATGTTCACCATGTGCTTCAAACAACTCCAATAAATAAATGGGGCAAACCTTGTTTTTGCAAAAGCCATACTGACTACTCTGCTATGCATCATGTTCATCCAAAGGTGAATTCTATTATTACAAGTAAACTCAATTAATTTCCCTGTTACAGGCAATGGGCTTTTGGGGCTTCCCTGGAAACTGCCTCCCCCTTACCCTTTACCACCCTTTCAGTTTTCTTGTGAAAAATCATATTAAAATGAGCAGTTATCACAAGTTTTTCTGTTCTTCAAGGCACACCATGCTGTAGTGATGATATCATCTATTTTAGTTACATTGTTCTTCCAGTCACCTCTTCTACAGGCACCAAGACAAATCCTCAGGTATCTGCCTCCCTCATAGAGAAGATATCAAGATATTTAAACCTGCAACATTCTCCACTGGGACAGCAAAAGCGAAAAATAATGTGATTTTACTAATGAGACTTACTTCTCTGAATGCTTTTGAAAAAAGAACAAATACACACATCACACACCACCATCCCCAGTGGCTTATTAGCTCGGTGGGAGGTCAGGGCTGGGTGGGGGAGGCAGGGGATCAGTAAACAGTATTCCTATTTCCCATGTATTTGCTGTATTTGCAAAAGAAACCAAACAAAACCATTACCAAACCAAACAAAAAAACCCAACACATCAAACAAACTGTATTTATACTTTTTCTAAGTTTACAACCTGACCTGCCAGGTTTCTTTCTGTTAGTTCTTATGTTCCCCATTTGAGTACAACTTGCACTTTTCAAAGGAGTCTTTGGGGTTATTTTTGTTTTGCTGGGGGATTTTTTGGTTTTGTTTGGTTGTTTGTTTTCGGGGTTTTAGGGGGTTTTTTTTGTTAAAATATTCTCTTTTTCCTTGCTATATAACCACACTATTTTCACTTTTCCTTTATTTTATTTCCTGACAGGATATACTCTTTCTGGGAGTCTCCAACACTGTCTTTAAATCACCACAGAGATTTGACCCTTCACTATACCTTTCAGCATTTTCTAAATAAATAAATGAAATCCACAACCAAACAAACAAAAATCAAATACCACAAACTCAAACCAACCCCCACAGCAAGCATCCTCCTTTTCTGCTCTCAGCAGAGCTGTCCTTAGCTTTTGGGAGGGAGTTTTCTCACTTTTGCCACCCCTGCAGAGATCCCCAGTTGATGTGCTGTAGCTGCCACCACAGGGCAGCTTTACTGTGACATTTTGAAACTGCTCTGCATGCTCATGAACCAGATGCTGCCTCTCTCCCCTTCTGAATCACTAGTTTGTCTATGCAGCTGCCATGGACAGAGTTTAAAGATTATTTGCAGTATCCCATCCCAATATGACACAGCTCCAATATGACACTCCATCCCTTTATGGTCTTTCCCATATTCCTCCATAGCACTGGTGGCATAACCACACTGATGGCAACAAAACATTGCCATGTTTTTCTTTTCTATGCCTAAACTCACTAGGATTTTGCATTACTTATGGCAGGCTGCTGATCTGACTTGATTTTAAGCTTTAGAATACAGGACAGTTTCTCTGACAGCTCAGCCTAGTCTGGCTTTCTCTATACTTTGATACTGCATTATCCTAGCATTTGTCATCCTCCTGCCACATTTAAGATGCATATTATGTCAATATCCCCCTTTAAAGACAAGCATTTACTTCTGCATTTTGCTACTTTGGCTTTTGGTATTAGTGCAGAAATACATATACAATATTTTGATTTTATTTTCCCCTGTGCATGTTTAAGTAGCACTCCATTGGGTTCCACTCTTCCCATCTGTTTCCTGCCTAATTACTGATAAGGGACAAAAGAGGACCTCCAGAGAGCACAGCAGAAGAGTTACTGCCTAAGTTTCATTCCCAGAACTTCTGGATTCACTGTGCCAAGGACACAAGCAAGATACCCAGACCACTGAGTCCTCCTCTTCCCTTCTTAGGGACCTGTCCAAACACCTTGTGTTGCCCACTGTCTCTCCAATGCCCAACAAGCAGGTCACCACGTAGTCCATACTTGAATAACAGAACCTGGTTTTAATATAGTCCTTGTAATTTAATATTTCCTCTTACTTCAAAAAGCCTGAATACTGAAAACACTGAAAGGTATTTTCAGTGCAGTGGGACATGTTACAAGGAGAAGAACTCTTTATTACACTGAATTTCCTCACTACCAAGTCACCACCCTCCTGCTATTAGATTAGGGGTAAGAATGCCATCCCTCAGCCCCGACATGCTCCTCGATGAGCTTCTCTGCCTCTTTTCCCCTTTCCTCAGCAACATCAACATCCCTCACCTAAAAGCAAACCTCCCCAGGAACAGCAGTGTCAGCAAGGCCCTCTGCACCCCTGCTTTCCTGCAGATCAGCCACCCTTGACTTGGAAGAGCTTTGGCTCTGAGAGCCCTGAGCTGTTCTCAGAGCTAAAGATAAGCCATGTTTTGGAAAGTCAGAGCAGGAAATTGAGAAGCACAAACATGAAAGCGATTAAACATCCCTACTTCTGCCTGGCAGCAGATATTCCTTAATCCCCAGTGACACCCCACACTGAATCTTTCATAAAAATGAGAGTGGCATTCCATCACTATGAACAACATAAAGCCACCCTAAAAGTATATAGCAATGTATCTTCCCCTTGTGATCCAGAGTAGCAGTGTACAGAGAAGGTTAAGGTGCTATGAGAGAAGCCACAGCCCCTCCATTGGCATCAGAATTCAGAAGAATAAGCATGAGAACAGACTTCACTTAACCACCAATGCAGTTCTTTCTCCATCATTATAGAAATAATTTTATATAAGTAATATATAAGTAATTATTTTGGGGTGCAGGAGGAAAGCCCATGTATTAAGATTAGAAAGTTAATGTAAAGCTTGGAAAACAGTTCTTACTGACATTAACAAAGAACTAAATTATTCATATTACTGAGTGCAGAAAGAGGTGCTGACACAGGTAATTGCTTGGATAAGAACCTTTCCAGTCTCCACTAGCTACACTGAACTTTTAGATACATGCAGGAGGTCTTACCCTTTAATAGATGTTACAGAAGTGATTACTTATCTACTTTACATCTGAGTTGCTTTAAATTAATTTTTTAACTCCTCCAAGACTCTTGTCCTGATAAAAACAGCAGCTTGCCAGTTGTTAGAGAGTCCTTTAGTTCATCTCTGGTACTCAATAAGAGCCCTCCAGGTATCAGCAGATAGATGCATGCCGAAGGAAAAGTTTCCTTATTGATTTATCCCAGACCTCTGATCCAATAAGCCATTTATCACTGCCATACAGACAGCGACAAATAAATTTAACATGACGTATTAAACACAAAGCCTATAAAAGAATTGAACCTCATTTTCCAAGGGGCCTCTGCTCAACCTATTAAAATGTGGGAGTGTGAGCTACACCTGTGAAACAATCATACTACAGTTGTACCTTGGCTTTTACACAGAAAGAAGTTGCAGACACAGAACCAGAAATTAATTACTTTTTTTAAACCAAATGGGTCACAGTGTCTTGGTAAGGTGCTTCCAATGTTGACCTAAACCCATTTTTTTCTGAGGTATATGGGGTTTTTACAGACTTCTGTGATACACCTTGGAAAGCCTAGGAATGGATCTATTGACAAATTTTGTGCTTCATAAACTACATTTATTTGTGGCAGAGATGCAAACCTCTGATATTTAAAGACATTTCTTCTCGTCATCTACAAAAAAACCCAAAAAACTCAAACAGAAACAAAACCACAAACCTCCTGAAATAAACAAACAAAAACCCCAGAAAAAGTACTACAATTTACTCTCTCTGCCCAAACTTTATTACACACTTGTAAGCAAGAATGATTTTTAGGATCTAGGAGAAAGCAATTTGAAAAGTCCCTATTGAGACCCATCCTAGGGTTCCCCAATTAACTACATGTCTAAGCATAATGTATATCATCCATTTCATTGACAGAAATCATAAAAAATGTAAGAGAAGTCAAAATAAAATCTACTGAAAACTTCCTAGGTAAACTGGCACAATCTTCTTATTAAATGAATACACTTGAATAAATTTACATATCCTTTAGAAAAAGAGTTACATGGGTGTTCAGCCAGCATGAACAAATTCAGCGCCACATGAAGGCCCTCTGTAATACAGAGCACAGCACAGCTCCTGGCTTTGCTAGACCAGTACAAAATATTGCCAGATAACACAAATATTTCCCTTGTTCATGGGTAGCACATCTCAATACTCCTACTGCACCGTGACTGGATGATCAGAGACGTGAATTAAATTAAACACAAGACTGACTGTAGCTTGCTTGGAGTTAATGCTTTGGTTTCAGATTTACATAAGGGTTGGGTCTTGAAAAGCTCCTTTACTTTTCACCACTTGCTCTTTTGCTCTAACAAGAGCTATCACATTTCCTTTCTTGCCTCACTTCTTATAGCCTTACTAATGTTACTGATACTTTGAAAACCCTACTGAAAGTTATAACTTCTTTTCTGTAGAACACCAAATAATACTGCTTTTTCTTTCAAATCCAATACTACTGCTGTGGTTAAGACGTAGAGTGCATGCATAGCTAAAGCTGGAAGCCTAAACTTTACTCTTTGGGGAATTATTCATAAGCAGTCTTAAAAAATAAATTTTAATTTCACAGTAGCCATTTCTCTGTAACTCTTTGTGAAAATTAAAGGAATTCTATAAAGCTGCATTCAGCTTATGGCAATTCTTCAATAAATAATCGAACCACACACAAATAGACTGCCTGACCTGCTGTGAACCAGCACTCTGTAGCAAGGTGCTCTGCCTGGAGTGGCGGTAAAACAACTCCAAAAATGCCCTGTTTGCCAAACTATCCAGTGATGAAGGGGGTTGATGAGTCAGGCTGGTCTCAGCACTTTTCAACACCAAAAGCAGCATGACAGCCTCTTCTCCAAAGTTAAACGTTCTGAAGAAGAACAAACTACCTCACAAAGGAACCAACAAGTGATACTACAGATAACTCCATGGGCGAGTAACATCAATCTCTACTTAATTGCTCTTGCTAGCTTTAATGTAATTGCTTCAATATTGCTTCCAAAATGGTGCACTGTAATAGTAGTAGTTACAGCTAGCTATAGTTTGTAGTAAGCAGTTCTGATTAATACATTTTAGTTTAATCATTAGCATAAACAATCAAAATAATTTATTTATAGAAATATATATGGGTTGCCATCCTTAATCCTGCAGGATAAAGTTGTATGAAGGTTGTATAAATGTTCAATTACACCTATAACCTCAGACATAACCCATTGACTAAGTCTTGGGCTAGGAGTGGATCCAGATGCACCCAGACTCCTCTACAAGAAGGCAATTAGAAAGCAAGAGGGCCCTTTCTGCACCTCATGACTCAACAGAAGGGTCTCCCTGATAAACTCTGTCTGAAGTTTCCATTCTGCCTGCGACACGTACCTCCACCAAACAAGCATTAATGTTTACCATACACAGTTGCATTGAATGTAAACCATCAGACCTTGAGCAGCCTGGATCAAGCTCTTCACCACTGACACAAAACTGCGTGATTCTAGTTTAACTCAAAAAGATATTTGCAAGACAACAATGAAGATGAAGCAGGAAAAATCTCACCATGAAAGGGTTTGTTTGGCTTAGAACACAGAAGATAGCTAACTTGGAAAAGTCATTGCACAACTAAAAGTATATTAGATATGCCAAATCACAATATAAAGCTTTAATTATTGTCTCCAAATATTTATTGCCCTTAGCATGCCATAAAGGTCAGTTTGCAATAATCCAAACATGCACATCTTGCATGGATTAGTCACACCAGTATGCTTCAGATTTAACATATAATTAGATTCTCCCTCTTAGTTATTTATAATGAATGTTTTTTGTCTTTTAATATAAAATATTAGTGTATATCAAACCTTAAAATCCAAACTCCCAAACATTGCAGATATTACTATTTAGACAGCAAAATAAATCCCATTGTGCTACCATTCCCTAAGGCTTCTGCCTTTCTGTTTTCCACTGGGCAGGTATCACACATTCCAGTTCAGCAAAGCAATCTCACTTATCCAAGAGGAGCCAAGTGCAGATCAGGCAGAATGGCCAATCCAAAACCTGTTCCTACAGTTTATTTTATAGCCACAACAACAACAAATCACTGGTTGCAAAGGCATATTACAGTAACAGTAATGGAAGAAGGAGGCATAGCTGATAGTATTTAAAAGACTCAGCATCTCAAGGCATTTGGAGGGAAGAGCTGGGAGCAAGCTTGGTAAGTTTTATTAATTGTTGCTAGCTGGACCACTATAACACAAAAGCTCTATTCTGGTAGATGCTATTTAAAAATATTAAACTACGAAGCATCCCATGTTTTATTATAAATTATCAAAAGATAGATCTAAATTGATAGGCAGGGAGAATAAAGCAACAACAATACTTCATCCAAGAAGGATCATCAAATCTTCATGTTTAGACCAAACAATGTTTTCTGACCACTTATTCCCACAATTTTCCTTATTGCATATTGTAATACCATAGTTGAAACACACTGATTCTTGTCCAAAGTGACCACAGGAGCAGCTAAGAGCAAAGTGCTGTCTTGCAAGAGCTGATGTTTGACTATGGATACAAGAAAATTAGAGTGGAAACAGAGGAAACATTTTGAAGTGGCAATTCAGTGGGATTGCTAAGAAATATTTCTAAAATGCAAAGGTTTCCCTGACAACCAGCATTCTGAAAGATGCATTTTCTAAAATTCATTCACAGACTAAGCTATATCATCCCTTCCCTCTGTCCTTTCAGTGAGGTTTGTGGACTAAGAGCACAAAGGCACTAAAAGCAATCAAGAAACCCCTGTACAGTCAGCAAGCATTACAAGAGACCTTCTTTAAAAGTGCCAAATTTAGCTCAAATTGGTTCAGCAGAGCATATTTTGGCACCTCAGAGATTGCTAAGGAGCAGACTGAACTGAAGAGAGCTGCAGGAGCGGCTGTGCAATTCAAACCACACTCCAGTATCTCCTCTGCAGCACCAGGCTCATCTCAAGTATCACACACAAAGAAACCTCAGTTCAGGATGAGTTCATGCAATGGAAATACATGAACTCCACAAAATTCCACAAAATGCAGGTGCCATGCTGCCTGGGGGACTTTGAGGGTTGGTGTTGTCTGTGTTTCCTTTCTTTGCAGGTTTGCTATTACCAGCAGGCAGAAGGTTCACACTGCAGCCCTAAGGCAGGACTTGAAAGCAGAGGACCAGGCACTTAAAAATTTCTCACAGCCTTTTGCACTGGAGCTAGCAACTCTTGTAAACAATGCCAAGAAGATTTAAAATTACACTGTCAGATGAGACTGGGCTCAATTTTAAGATTTGGTTTTCTTTTTTCAAAAATTCTTATCACAAAGTTCCTGCAGCAACCAGGTGTTACATCCAAATAACTGATTCTCACCTCCAGATCAGGCTGGGAGATATGCATGTAATAACAACTGCAGGCAGAAACCATTATCTATCCCCCAGATCAGATATGCAGGGTGACTAGGATTCAAAATATCTAGTATCAGAGGCTTTTGTAAAGAATGTAAATTCAAAGTCATGATGAGACATTAATTTCTATTGTTTAAAAGTCTCCTAAAAGCACCA
Organism: Margarornis squamiger; assembly: GCA_035222235.1. Classification (NCBI taxonomy): domain Eukaryota; kingdom Metazoa; phylum Chordata; class Aves; order Passeriformes; family Furnariidae; genus Margarornis; species Margarornis squamiger. Next base: position 61,519,944 of record JAWWTY010000037.1, read on the forward strand.
CACAGTAAGGAATCCCTTATTAGAATGGCTGATGTCAGAAAATGACCCAGTGCTGCGGAAGAGCCAAAGCTACTGAACATCAAGCAACAGAAGACACAGGCTAATTCAGATGCTTCCTCTCTACCTTCCCCTTCCCATTCAATCCTTGCAAAGACTTCCATTTCCAGAAACATTATTTCAAATCAGTTCAAAATGCTCATCCTTTTGTCTCTCCATGGGTCTGTCTCACTAGGTCCTGGCATATTTGTCTCTTAACCTCTGTTATCTGGTAAGGAGCAGCAGGCACACATGCCATCCACATTGCACAAATATTTCTTTTTCTGCATAAAAAAAAAAAAAGAAAGCAAGAAGCTCTGCCTCTTCAGGTGGATTTCTTGCTAAGCATACTAGTGCAGAGACCCAGCCTAGGAAGCAGCACGCAGCCTTTGCTCACAGCAATCCTCCTCCAGGCTAATGGATGGGGGGATCTGGTCCCTGCCTCTACCTCTCCTGGGATCTGGGAATCAACCAAATTCAACAGACGCTCCATCGTGTCTCTCTCTGCTGCCACAAAGATAGACAAGTTTGTTACAACTGCAGCAACTGCTTTGCTGCATACTGGGATTCTACTGCTATCCCTCGTGACCAAACACTCACTAGCATAACTTTCTGGCCAAGATTTAAAGTGTTGACAGGTCAAACAGTGCCTGACCTTTAAATAACTGAGCCCTTAAGATACCTTCAAGTACCCACTCTGTTGCTGCAAACAAGTATTTGGCCAGCGGATTTCCTGGCTGTATCTTCATGGCTCAGGCTTAAGAAGCAGAGTAGCATTTTGTCACTCAAACCAAGGTAAGGACGGAATTTCAAAGTAATAAATAAAAAAGCCCTTCACACCACTTAAGACTTCATACTTTCCGTAAATCCATAATTTTAAACAAACAGATTCTTTTCCCACCTGTTGATCATGTGTCACATCCTAGTATCTATTATATGACTAATTTCAAGTTCCATAAGGTTTTGTTGTTCCTACTTACATGGATAAAGACACTTAAAATAGTGAAGAGAAAATCACGTATTTTGAGAAACATGCATCAAAAATCTCATTTATTAATTCCCAAAATGACAGGTATGAAGGGAATCTTATGCATGGATTTATGTAAGGACTTATAAGCTTCAGAAGTCCTCTGATTCCTCACTGCATCTGCCTTATTGGTATTCTAGCAATGCTGCATTTTCTGAAGAGGGAAATACTAATGCTTCAAGATAACAGCAGATAATAATGTTGACATTTTGGTGCGGTAAACAAGTTTCAGCTGGACAATGTGGTCTGCATACATTAATCATCTTGCTTTAAACAATTCTGTCACCAGATTCTAAATGGCTTGAACAAGTTGGATACACAAATACTTTGTGTTAACACTAGAAGCAAGCAGGTTACTGCTAATTCTCCTTCTTTCCATAAGCCACTCTGTAAATGAAATAGGAGGCACATGCTTTAAGGAACAAGCTGTTGCCATGAGACAGAAGCTTCCTTATTTCTCCCTGTAATCTGTGACTGGCTCAACTGGCATCACAGGACTAGAGTAATTGCGCTATCCCAGACTAAAAACTTGGATATGGTTTGCAGTGTTATGGAGTCGTCCCTTTGTCTGGCAGAAATAAGTGAAGTCTTGCTGAAAATGCGGGAAGCAGAGTTATCACTTGGGACTCCAGTGCCAGCAGGAGCCACCACCACTTTGGTTAATCCTTAAGTGCTCGCTGAGGGTAGGGCTCCTCTCCAGAAACATCCAAGCAAGAGAGATGGAGGTGGCTGGAATCAAACAGGAAGCATTTTCAGGAAATCAGCTGTTTGGATGATGAGCAAAGAGATCCAGGAAGGGCTAGTTAATGATACAGGAAATACAGAAATAGAAAACCTACAGACAGGGTAGGCTGCCATGATTTCTTTTCCCTTCTTCCATTTCTGTAGCACCATCCAGATACACCAAACCCACTGGCTCAGGCGTCAGCACAACCATCTGCAGCTTTATTAAAAGAGTTATAAGCAGACTTGTTCCCATCTCTCATGCATTCAGGCATTCCTCCTGATTTATCCCTCCAGTATCACTTGCACATAAAAAAAATGGGTATGCTTCCACAGAGGAGATGGGAGCGAGCAACAATTCTGTGGAGCAAATGGAAGAGTGGGGAAGAGCCTGCAGCTGTGCCACTCTGGCCCATCTCTTTACCACTACCAGCACTGCTCTGGCTGTTCAGAGCTAGGTCTCAACCCAGCTCAGAGAAACTGCTTTCCTGAGCAGCACCCATGAAAACAGACCTTTGTGCAGACCCTCCCTGAAAGCACAGCCACACGAACAGCTGACCCAACCTGCTGGGAGAAGCACTGGGGAGGAGCACAGAGAAGCTCTTAGAGGAGCACAGGGGAAGCTGAACCTCTGAACTGAGAGCTGTCACCAGCATAAAAGCAATGCAGAGCCTTGGAGTTTGGCAAATAACACACCATACCTAGGTGTGGCTTTGGAGCAAGCACTACAAAACGTGCATCCCCACTTCCAGGGAGAGGAACCACCTCCTCTCCAAGGCATAAGCAGAGTTATTGGGGTTTGCACAGGCAAACAGAAAGCTGTGCAGAACCAGAGCTCACCTAGCTCCTGTGCTAGAGGCATAGCAAACCATTCTTCTGAAAGGCAGATCAAATCCGTCTTGCCCTCAGCCAAGGCCAGGACCACTGAGAGTGTCATGTTCCACCCCTCAGGACAGGGATTTCTGCAAGCAAAGCAATTATCACCTCACTGATTAACTAAAACTGCACAGTCCAATAGAAGAGAAATTGCCCTGTTGACCTTAATTGGAGAAATAGAGCATCCACATTCACAAAGGTGTTCAATGCAGAATAAAATAAGAGATGGGATTTAACTGGCAGGGGTTAAGTTCCCATGCTGTTTTCCTCGTCTCTTTCATATCTTGGTGGAATAAAAAGTTAGATTTCAGCTGTTACAGATTCTGCCTTTTCCACAAAAAATCTGAAGCACTTAATTCCTATTATGATCCATTCAGCCAGTGTCTGACTGGAATGTACTCATCACAAGCCATTTCCTCTGCACATATGCATGAGGACTTGCAGCATAGAAATTATATATCACACACACAAAGAAGAACATCTTTATAATCTGACTTAATAAAAGAAAAAAAAAACCCTATAAACTAGTTAAAGCAGTCATCATTCAGTCCTGTTATCTTCTCCTTAACTTGATTCACACCACCATTAAAAGCAGAGCCCCTGCCCAGCCTCACCAGCCTGACAAAAACTCCCACCTAAATGATGATGATACGGTCCTCATGGGCTAAAAACCTTGGGTTGCTTGGGTTTGGCCAAAGCCTGAAGAAGGAAGATCTGGAGCTGTGTACAAACCTGACAATTTAGATTCTGTCACCACCACCACACCTGTACACAATCCCTTTTGTGATTCTTTCATTTCACAGTAGGAAAGCCTCCATTTACTCTGCAGACTCTTTTTATTAACTTATTGTATACAGTTTTGCATGCAGTTGCTTCAGTACTTTATTTTCATAACTGTTTAAGTTCTGCCTTGAGTACATTCATCACAGATTTAAATAAAAGCCTACTTTTAAGCAGATAAATAGTCCCAGCAGAACTTGCTACAACAGCTTGCAGTTCTATGTGGATGTTTCAGCAATGCTACTGAAAGCATTTTGTCACAGCAGGGGAGCAAGAATAAGCTCACAGTAGCTTTGCTTGACAAGTGTTAGTAACATCAGCCATGCTGACACAGACTCACAAGTAATCAAGTTCTGTACTTAATGTCATAGTGGGTTGTTTAATAAGCAAAATATGTCTCCATATGAGAAAATAAATTAAAAAAAGAAAATTTTGAACAAAAAACATTGAAGCTATAGAAAAAAACACAAACTACAACCACATGGTCCAATGTTATCACTCTAATATACTGTGCAATGCCATTAATCACTGAAATAACCATGTTATTTTAAGAGCACTACAGAAAGCTTCTTGTTAGCATTGGCAAACCACTGCATCTCCCAAAGACAAAACTAAATAAAAATATTCTGAAGTTCTGAACCAGCCAAGGTGAAAAACCCTTTTGCTGCAGCTGAATCAAACTAGAATAGGAAACGTGCTACTTCCACTTGAGATAATCTCAATTTATAATGCACCTCTTCTATATCACAACAAAAGAGTTGCATACATATCAATGCCTCCTGTTTGTATGGCCAGTGAAATCCTCAAAAGCTTCATTATAGATTAAACTGCTTCACCAAAACCCATGCAGAGAAAGAGTATTTTTCCATTCAACATTAATGTATTTTTTAAATAATACATACATGCAGCAGTCACCTGAAAAAGATCTTTCAAAAACAGTTGAGATAGGCAGAATTACTCATGGGAAAAGGTGCACGCTGGGCCACCTATCTAACCTCCAGGATGTCAATAAGGGACCAAAAAAGCAGAGAAACAGCAGCACTTCCAACTTCCAACTGATAACACATAATGCCAGAAACTAGTACCTAACTACATTCCAATTAAACTGTTTACATCCTTTCTGAAACAACTGCAATGTTTTATCTTACATTAGCAGAAATAACCATTTACAGGTTATACAAAGCAGCACTGTAGTTAACGTGCCATGCTTAATTCAATGACAGATTTCAATGCTAGATTTAAACACACAAACAAAAACCCCACCAAAACATCCACAAGGCATCATATTTGTGCAATTTAAATTATGATCTGATTACAAAACTCATTAGCTACAGAGGTCAAAACATACCAGGGTTTCCACACTGTATGTTAACAAATTAAGCAGTTATCTTTAGACTCACAGACTAAATTGCACCTGTATACAAATTCAGTGGGTTACATTATCTGCAATGAGTTTTGAGTCAAAAAAACCCCAAAACATACAAAAACCAAAAGGGTGACACTCAAACTGAATATGCTGTTCTAACAGCAAGGTTAGCACCTCCAGAATCTAATCAAACACGCTCAATAAAGACAGGGTTTCAGGCCGAGTGCACATCTTACCCTTCACTGAGTGATGCACAATGGTGGCAATACCCAGCCAGACCAACAGCACTTGCATTCAGCGGGTTATAATTCTCACTGGATTGGTAGGACATCACAGTCCGTTACATTTGGCACATTCCCTTGCAAATAAAAAGATTCAGTGTGGCAACAGTTAGCCAGCTGCCAGCCAGAATCCTACCCTGAGCCATCCCAGAGTGTTCAAAAGGGTAAATAACCATCAGGGGTTCATACACTGTATAAATTTATTTCTGCTTCTACCTCATTCTGCAACTCAGGCAGGAAAGCAATTGCTCCTGTGCGAACAGTCACTTAGAAAAGATCTTCCCAAAGAACTATTGTCACTTTCCAATTATTTTTTTCCATTCCAAGCCCCTTGCAGGAAAATTTCCCTGGAATTTGAGCCAAATGGTGGATGTCATCTGTGCATTACTACTCCTTTCCTCCTATGCAGTCCCTTGACAAAAAGCATAATGGAGTTGTTACACCTTTATTATATCTGAATGGGAATTCCCTGAAGACTGTACTTATCCAAGTACACTTACACCTTTGCTAATGAGGGACACAAGCTTTTTGCCCTAGAACAATTGTCTGCTAAACTTATGAAAGATTTTTCCTCTTTCTTCCTCCTGCATCAGATTGCACAGCACCTTTATTTGTAAAAGTTGTCTTCTCTCTGTAAGTATCAAAGTAGACACCACAAACTCACCACACCCCTCTGCATACAAACTTTATTGAAATAGGACAGATGCTTTGATGAAATTCCCATTTTAAGAAGAAGCTTTCTGATCATTTGTAAGGAAAGGTGATTCTCTACAGCCCTGCATTCACTTCTTGGGAGCTAAATGAAGCTGGTGAGGGGTAAGTAGTGACAAGCTTTTTCAACAAAATTCCAACCCTAACACCTGTGCGCTCACCTGTAAAAGCATATTTATTTTGTTGCTAAAGTCAAATTCATACTTGAATTTGTTTCCAAATAAAAAGCATTTTTCTTTTTAAATGAGAGTCTTCTCAGCTTGCAGTTTGTCCAATATTAGGAAAACTATTTAAACAAAATGCATTTTCACTAAAAAAACCCCATGAGTCTAGTTCCATCAACAGTTTCACACCCTGTTATTCCATACCCTGAAGAGCTCTGCAAGATCCCACCCGGGGTACTGCATCCAGCTCCAGGGTGCCCAACATAAAGTCACAGACCTGTTGAAGGAGGAAGCCACAAAGAGGGTCAGAGGGCTGGAGCACCTCTCCTACGGAGACAGGCTGAGAGAGCTGGCCTTACTAAGTCTGGAGAAGGGAAGGCTCTGGAGAGACCTTTCTAGTACCTAAAGGGGCTACAAGAGAGCTGGTGAGGGATGTCTTACAAGGGCATGTAGTGATGGGACAAGGGATTGATGGCTTTAAACTGACAGTAGGTTTAGATGAGATGTTAGGAAGAAATTCTTTAAGGGCAGTGAGGCACTGGAACAGGTTATACAGAGAATCTGTAAATGGCCTGTTCCTGGAACTGTTCAAGGCCAGGTTGAAAGGGGCTTTGAGCAACCTGGTCCTTTGGAAGGGGAGCTGAAATGAGATGATCTTTAAAGTCCCAACCCAAACCATTCTGTGATTTCAAGGACAAGGAGACACCTGGTTCTGTGCCTGCACAGTATTTAGATCACTGAGGTACTACTCCAATGCCAAGAATCACATGGGCCATAACAACACAAACAATAGACAGTGATGGTAACATACACCTTCCCAAGCAGAAAATGGTAGGCATGAGATAAGGAAATGTGCTAACTTAAACAGCCCATAACTCCATTAGATGATCTCTTCACAGAAAGCAGTCAAAAAACTTCATCATGGTGCTGACATTCTGCTCATACACCACCAGCAAAGCACAGAACAGCAACAGCACCTCCTCCTCATGAGGTTCTGAGCCAAAGTTAGAGCAGCAATGTGTGCAGCCTCAGAAAACCAGTGCAACTGGTCACACTGAGCTCACAAGCTGATGCAGCAAGCTGAGCAGCTACATCACCCTCTCCAAGCAGGACCTCAAACACACTTGGCAGTGGGCTCAGCAGCCAGCTCATACCACTCCAACATCACACCACTGGGAGCCAATGCCATATTGGACACCATCAGCTGGGGAGAGGAGCTTCAGAAACATCAGCTGCCACGCAAGGCACCCAGGCCATCACCTTCACTAGCAAAAGGGTGTGTTTCCACCACTTGTTCACTACCACCTTCTTTGGTTTCACTAAGTGATCCCTAACAGTAGGGAAGACCCAGACATAAAATGGCAGGTTATTATCTACCAGTGACAAGTGCCCTCCACTCAGACTCTGGCAGCATCCTGTCCATCACCTTAGTTACCATAACCATTAATTGAAGTACTCCAGGTTGGTCAGATTGAGGAATCTTAAGGAAGAGGAAAGGCTGCATGGTGCCTCCCTATGACACCACCAGCCAAGTCCTAAGGCCTCATGCTGAAGAGTTCACTGCAAATACAATGGGAGTCTTGCTCCTATTCATTTCTTCTCAGAACAACAGAAAATGGCTGCTGAAGAAATTGTGCATTCAATTACCACAATTTTGAACTTTGGCAGACTTGATCTGAAACAGAACAGTTCCAATGAAAAGTTACTTTCCATCTGATGAGCATGGATGGATTTCTGTTAGCAAACTTGCTCATTAAAGAGCTGTTAGAATCTTTTTCAACCCTCACCCCATCTCCTCCTCAGTAAACAATTATTCCCACAAAAAAAAACAAACCAAACATGGCACTTGACTTAATTTTGAAGCACTTGACTTCAGACTTTTCTGATTGTGTGGGAGTGATGCAACCACTACAGTATTAGCTCATTTGACACTTTTTTTTTCTCCTCCCTCCCCCACCAAATAAACTTAATTGCTCAGAAAGCTCAGATTTGCTCTGATTTAAACTACAACATTCACAAAATGGAGTTCTTCTGTCCAAACAGCCCTACTTAACTCCTACTCCATGTTTTGGATTGACATCCAAACACATTATACAAAGACAGACTTAAGAGAAGCACACCACCACCCCCATCTTAAAGCAGATTTGGTTAAGAAGAACATTAGTACCCAAAAAACTGTTTCCTTCTTAGCTTAGTTAATCAACTTACAGTACTGTATTGTCAATTATATGATTGTGTAGATAAATACACCTCTGTTTTGGGGGTTACAGGGTGGAGGGTTTTTTAATTCATTGCATACCTTTATAACAGAAACTCTGCGACTCTGGAATTCTCCACAACATACAACATTTTTACAGAACTCTAAAAAAAATTTATGGCATAGCTGTAGATAATAATTTTTAAAGAAAAACAGATATATGAATCAGTATCTTTCATGCTGCCGTTTAAAAAGTTTTATTACCAGACTCATGCAGTTATATCTAAAAGATATGAAGCAGCTAATTTTTTTCATAATTCGTTCTTTTGAAGAGCAATTTAAAAATCATGGAAATCAGCAGTCAAAATCTTCATATTTCCTCAATTTTACAGTATTATCCAGGGAAAATTGTATATCATTTGCCTGCAGTTATGCAAGAGATAAAACACAGGGTCAGACATGCTTTTTCATTAAACTTCCATCACCATTTCCTATTGAAAAACACACACTGCAGAGACTGTTTCTAATTAACAAAGTCCAGGTCTGGCACTATTCAATATTTTTATGAATAATTTTAGAAGCTACAAAAGCTCTGAAGAGAAATGAGACATAGTAGAGGATGAGTAATTCAGTACAAGTCTCCATATGATTCTCTGTCAGAAAAGAGTAAATTTAATCCTCAGATGTATAGAAAGGAATTAGGAAGCAAGAATACAATTTTTCTCCCCAAGTAAGGTATTAGCTGCAGAGATGTAGGATTAACCAAAAGTTCCAATAACTCATTTAAACAAGACACTGAGAATTTGGAGATGATACAGAGATTTACAATACTGTTCAAGGTTACAGGAAAACTCAGCACTGAGAGTAAGAAGCTCACTCTGTTTAGGAGATGAAAGGCAATGGCTGAGTGACTTGACTATAACATCTAAAAAAAAAAAAAAAAAGAATCACCTCAGGCAGAAATTTAAATGTCCTTGAGGTTTTTTATTCAAGCACACAAAAGCACATAAAAAGAAACTTCCATATGGAATTTAAATTTAAATCCCAACACATTGAATCTGAGATTAGGTAGAGGTTTTAATCACAGAGGGAGTTAACTACTAAAATCAATTGCTGAGGAAACAGTCAATTTAAAGCCTTTTAATGTCTTCATATCCAGACTGGATGCCTTACCAGAAGATGCTCACAAGACAAATGCAAACCATTGGGTTTAGCACAGAGCTCATATAGGAGAGTTACATTCCAGCTCTTACTCCCAAGGTCAGACTATGCAAACCCCAAGTGCTTTTTAACCCTTACACTCTATGAATTTGTTCATCCAGCCAGGAGCAAATCTGAATGGTGCAGCTGTAAGCACTTTGGATGGGATTTATCTTCCCCAACATGAAGTCATCTAAAAGTTTGTTGTCCACCCTAAACCAGCCACTAGCTCCTCCCAGCATTTCCAAAAGTAACTTTTTGCAATCTGTCTGTCTATCCTTCTGCCTCCTTTAGGTAAGAATGGAGCCCCAAAGACTACTCACTTGACATTTGGGTGGCAGAAGGTGAACAAGATGAATACAAAATTTTATGAAGGTATGTAACACTATTAAAAACAAAAGCATGAACTGGTTACTTGGATGCTGGCAATGAAATCTGAGCTGCCTTAAGCCAAGGAGAGGTTTGTCTTTGACTTTGTGACTCCAAGACTTTTGTCACAAATTACTCAGTGACAGTTGCAGCCTGGGACCCAACAGGGCTGGGTGTTCCTTGGAGTGGAAAGGCAGACCCCTCCCCTGTCCAGGGGGCTGAGAGTTTAAAACAAGAACTAGTAAAGGGCAACAACCAGACAATATTTGTCAGAATAAACACATTGTTCAAAGAGAGCAGCATGACCCCAAAGACACTGAAGGAAAGAGGATGAGATTCCTCACAAAGATGTCTCTCCCAAACCTGCGTGATGAATTCATCTTACAAGGCATTAACCATTAAAGCAGAAATACTTCACCATCATATAATTTGAACTTCTTTCTCAGTGACAGATTTAAGTATTTACCACATGCAGAAAAAAACTCAGACGATGCAGTAAACAATGCTGAATGAAAATAAAGCCACAGATTTCAAAAATTACCTTCTAACTGGTGTGTAGAAAAACCTGCTACAATAGGAACAAAACCAGTATGAATTCACATTTAATTCGTACCACCAGTACTGGCAAGTCTTCATAGGGCTCATTGACATTTTAATGTAACTAATAATTTGGAAGAAGAATTGCATTTTAGGTTTCTATTAGCAGTTTGATTCATGCAAACAAGTAGTAAGGACAAGATTAAAATTTCAAGCTTCACTACAGACTAGTCTAAAACACATGTCTAATTAATGGAAAACAAGACAAACTCATCAACTGGCAGTATACTTTCTATGAAGAATGCCCTGTCTTACCAACAATTCATTATTTAAACAAAAGTATGTGTTAACGTGACTGCAGAAAACAATTTTTTTTTTCACCATATTTTCCATTTAATCAGAGCCACTAGTACACGGATTTGCTGCTGGGCAGTAACTCTAAATATTTGTAAGCATTCACCCAGTTTCTTCTACAGAAATCATCACGAACTTAACAGCCTATGCTGCCCTTAAGGCAAACCTTAAATATTTAATATATACAGGTAAACAGAAACAAATGGAACAGAACACAAAAAGTTGAAGCCTAGAAACCAGGACACTTTGTGGCTGCAACAGACTTTTCATCCTGAAGTATCAGTTGAAATCTCTTTGAAGACCATCCATGATAAACTGAAATCCAGCATCCAGCAACTAGCTCAGCCAAGGAGAGGTACACAACACTAAACCCTTAACACTGAACACTAAAGTCCTTCGACCAACCCATCCAGCACCTGAAAGAACACAAAAGTCTCACTTACCAGAATAAGGTAGGACAATGTAGTAGGGAAAATGAAAGGGAAATGCCATCAGAATATTTAGTTTCATACACTCTTGTGACTGACACTTAACCCATGGGATCCAACCCAGACTGCAGCCAAATTAAAGGCACAGTATCATGCTGAAATATCAAGTTCTTCTCTTCCACTGCCACCTCTCTTTACTTCATAAAAGAGGAGAGAAAAACTGACATTTTAGGATTCTGTGAATAGAATTTTATGGTAGAGCTAACAAGAAAGAAAAAAATAAGACTTTTCTAAATGTCATTCCCAACTACTTGCCAGCAGATATGAAAGTCATAGAGTTCATCACTTCCCACACAGTCTCAGAAAAAAGGGATTCCAGACCTCAGTTACATTTCCATAACTGAACAACTAAAACTGTAGAACAGAAGAATAGCATTATTTAAGACCTTACTTAAGCAGAAAGAGCCAAGAATATTCTGATGCCTTTCAGGACACACCAGCAGGAGCAGCACATTTCATACAGTCAAGACAAAGACACACAGCCTGGCAAAAAAAAAAAGGGTTATTCATGACTAGGCAGCTCCCATAGTCCTGCACAAGGAGTATTTCTGACCACATGGGAAATGACACAAAACCAAAGAAATGCATACTGATAAAAATGCAAAAATTGCTCCCGAGGTAAGTAGCCCTAAAAACACTCCCCGGGTATCCCACACAGCTTACCCCTACTGCTCTGGCACTGACCCAGCAACAAACAAAAATCCAGGCCCACTCTTTTCCTTGGGTACTCACCCTTCTTCTTGTAGAGGGAAATGGGTCTTTATAGTACAAAGATAGTAAAGCAGCATAACCTCCTCAAAAGTCCCCAGAGCCCAGCACTAAAAAGCAGGCAGCCCCAACAACCTTTCTCTTAAGAGACAGCAAAATTTACAACCCACTGCGTTAGCGTGAACCCATTTTCACCTGCAGTAAGAGCCAATGCTCAGGAGTGCTGCTCCCTGCCATTGCAGCATCACTTCAGCATGGGGAGGTTAAAGTCAGAGCAGAACACGCAGCTGGGGATAGTCTATCTCATTTCTTTATTGCAAACATGGCAGGATTGTTTATTTATTTGTTTCAACCTCCCTGAAGCATCGAAGCCCTCCAGAACAAACATAACAGACCTGAGCCAAAGCACATCTTTAATCACAGTTCCTGTGCCGTCAGCTGGCCCTTATTGAGCTGGCCCAGCCTTCAGGGACGCACAGCTGAAGCAGACAACTGCCTAAGGCTTTCAAAACCAGCTGCTCTTTACTTTGCATAGCACTGGAAACATACAGATCAAAGCAGTAGTTACTAACTCTGGTGTGAAAACCAAGGCTCCTTGAATATTACTTAGGGTGAGTCTGTAGCTTTTTAATCAGAATCCCCATGACTTCTTTGTTGCAACCACAGGAGATCTCTATTCCTCAAGACCTACCTCCTTTCCCTTCTCCTTTATAGCCTATTTTATTTTTCACCTGATCCTGTTGCTAAGTTATGTCCCCAATCAAAAAAAAAAGAAAAAGAAAAAAAAAAAGGAATCCCCTACATATGTCTTTTCTACACAATATTACTAAAAATTTGTGGTTAAGGACTGGAAACTTTCCTTTTCACATGCTTTTTCCAGAATTGCGTTAAAGAGCAATCAGCAGTGGGCTGTGAGGAATGAGGATGACCTCAACAGGTAAAGGTAGTAATCCCTTATTTTGGTAAAACAACAGCAGGAACAATGTGGATGACTGCAGGCTTAATTATTCCTGTGCTGTCATGGTGGGACTTCAGGGAGAGTGAGAATACCTGGTCTCTTTGAACTCCTGTAAATTCATTCCTGTAAATGCCAAATGTGCAGAAAAACTGGGTCAGCCTGGTTTTCTTCAAACACTCTACACCAGCTCCTTATCCTGAGGCACTCGCTAGAAAAATTGCTGTCAAAATTTGACATCTCCTTAGATTTTCTTACATCCAGAAGATGAGGGACCCAGCCCAAACAGCACACGAGTGGCTCCAACTCGAGCAAGGCAGCAGTGGCCACCACCAGATTCCAGGCACACACGTATTCCCCTGATCATCTCACTGCAGGTTTAGCACAAAAACCTGTCACCTCACGCAGTACTGAATCCATCTGAATTTAAAATAAACTTCTTTGTGACTGTCTGTGTGTAACTACAATAAAAGACATCAACATTCAGAACTTGCGGGAAGGTCTGTGTCATTCATAAATTATGAACCAGAGTTCTTTAAGCCATGCTAATTACTACAGGTATGCAGCACTGTGCAGAAATGTAATATTTACACAGAAATGCCTCACTAAAAAGTCAATATTATAAAGCCTATAATAACTGATTAGATTATTTTGGATGAGAACTTTAGCAGACATGAAACAAAACAGCTTTTTTTGACACCGACAGAGGCAGCCTAATTTACCAACTGTAAATTACAACTATTTTTCTGCTGCTTTCCTGTCCTCTGTTGCATTAATTACAGAGCATGATTACCTGCACATCTTATGAAGACTACCATAGAAAATAAAATCTTGCAATTCCATTCACTTTCATTCACAAGTCACTAACAATATTTATATATGGGATAAATATTTTATAAATATTTTACATTATGATGACCAAAATCAGGAAATTATGGCCAAAACAAACCAACCAAACAAACAAAAAGCCTGCTGCAGAAAATACAAATAATATTTGTATTTCCCCCCCACGTTTTCTCAAAATATTTTGTATTGCTATTACAAAACAAATAAAACCCTACCTACTCTGAATAACATAGATATGCAGACAAAATTGATACAGTCTGGGAAGGCTCCCATTAGAATTGAAAAGAAAAAATGCCATTTATTTTAAATTGTTTTTAAGCTTAATTTAGAAACCATTTCATTTCAGTAAGTTACAAATGCAAGTTCAACTTCTACATTAAAAGTCATTGTGAGCACAAATATAACAGTGACTGCTGCAAACAGTAAGATTTTTACATTCGATTGAGACGCAATGTCATTCCAGTTCCTGCTGACATTTATATACTCCTATAAATCTCTGTACATAGAGACAAAGAGGACAGGGGAGTTGCTGTTTATTTATTGTTGTTTGTTGAGGGAAACAGAACCAACATTCTCCATTTTCTCTCCTGATAGCCATGGTTTATAGACCCCACAGAACATCTTATCTTGATTTACACACATGGCAGATACAACCCTGTGCAGTTCAGTGGAGAGGATGTACATTGTAGGGGTCCTGTTGTTCCACGAGTATCCATCTACCCTCTTAATGTTGTTTGTGCGATAAAAGGTCTGCATATGTTGAAGTTTCATGTTTAGATTACACTTAGTATTGGATAAAGAGGAAAAACAACAAGCCCACAATACTCCATCAAAGATATCATTAAAAAAATCTTTAGCAATGAGATCACACAAACAAAACCAAAGGAATGTGCTGTGCTCATCTAACACCTGTACCCCAGTTCCAGCTAGCTCAGGAGGTCTTCCACACGTGTTTAAAGCTAATTGTGCTGGGGACAATCCAGTGTGCAGCCTTCTCTGCTGAGATGCTCCTTTTATAAATCTGACCTCCTGTTCCACATCCCTTTATTTCATCTTTAGGGAAGAGATAAGGGAATTCAAATGGAGAAGCAAAGATACTCCATGGATTTTGCAAGTAAAGCATGAGTTTTGAAGCCAGTTTTAAGAACTCATTTCCTGAGACTCACAGCTGAGGGGGAAGTGACTTGTGGAGGTCACCTGGTCCAAATCCCTGCTCAAGTCAGGCCTCCTGGCACTCTTTGTCCAAGGCCATCCACTTCTTTACTCCTTTAATACTGTTCTAAAATGCCTTGCTTCAGTAAGACTTTTAAAGGAATATTATGTCTTTGGGTACAGTGGATCTCTGAAGAGCACATTATCCCTGTTTGCTTCTACAGTCAGTGGGTTTCAGGACCAGACTCTGCTCTCAGCTGTGAGGAGCTGCCTGGTTTGTAAAACCTGCACTGCTGCCCTTTTCATGCCACACTGCACCAAGGGACAAGCCTTCTCACAACCATCACAGAAGGAAATCTCCCTGCAAACAGATCTCAAACCTGAAAATGAGAAAGGAATTTGGCTTTAAACCTCATTAGGATGCATGTCAGCATGGAAGGTGACCCAAGTTCAGTAGCACAAATTTGGGCCTAACTATCCAGGGCAAACAGGCAGCAACTCTTAACCTGTTTCTTACGGAGTAACTTGGAATCTCTTGTTGGCAAATTATGACCAAATTTGACTGAAGGATATAGATTGCAAAGGTGATTAATCTCTCCTACCTGCTCTGTAAGAACAGACACCCATGGGCAGCTATCTTGATATTAAATTTATCAAAAAAGCAGTAAGAATATTATTTTTCCTTTTCAAAAAGTAATATGCATTAATTTTATGAAAACAGATGGATTTACATCTCATAAGAACAACACAAAAACCAAACTACAAAGGGCACTCCCAGGGTGCCAGGTCATTTTTGACTCAGAAGGCAGAGCACTGCACACTGAGTCACCAGTGCTCCCAGTCTGCTGCCAAGTCCTTCCATCAAAACACCTTACAGTTCTGGGAACACCATAATGACAGTCACTGTTAGATTTGTGTGACTTAACACTATGAAGAGCCAAGTTCTTTGCCAGCATAATTCTGTTGATTCCAGGAGAAGTTCTGCAGCAGAGAATTCAGATAATAATTCGCAGTGTTGTCATGGAGCCCAATTATTTTTTATTTTAAAATAAAAATTATCTAAAAAATACTCTCTGTACCTGCTCTGCATATCTTGTGAGACCACATAAAAATCACATTCTGTATTAGCACCACTGCCTTTGGCTGCAGGCCACAACACGATCTTTACCAAAATAAACTGGTCACCAGAAGAGGTTTTGGTCACGGATATGTTAAACCCACAAAATTATAGTGTAATTACTATGGTTACCAAAACATGGACTGAAAAAAAATCAGAAATTACTATCCTCCTCATTAGCTACAGCCTACTGAGGACATTTGCATGCTTGCATTGCCTACTGGGAGCCCAGTACTATAAACCCCTGACATTCTCAGTCATACTCATCTTCACCATCATGTCACCAGCTGTCAGCTTCCTGAAAAAATCAGGTTTGTGCTCATTGAAGGAATAAGGGTTTTGTTAGTAGTAAAAAAATTGGAGGCATAAAGTATCTCTTGCATGCCTAACTTTGAATTTCAGTGTCAACGCCTTTTTTGGCAGAGCTCTGACAAAGGATACAAAGAAGGTTGTGAAAGAGGCCTCTGGAGGCCTCTACAGTTCACTTTTCTTTACATATGGGGAAGAAGATGGAGAGAACAAGCCTTTAGATCCTGATGAACCATGTGGACAGGAGGACTCATGGTACATTCATTGTTCCTTACATTGTACTACCACCACTCGCTGGGCTCATCTAAAAGGATGATGTGGGACAGATGCCGCCCCTCCTGCAAAGGAGAGGAAGAACAGCTGTTGAAGGACTGTGATGTGCCAAAGCAACCAAATGCTTTATCTTGCCTCTAGGCCCCAGCAGCCACGTGGGTGAAGGTAGGATTCAGAGTCACCAGCATCTCACACACCACATCTGGAAACAAGAGCCTATCTCTTGCAGCTGCAGCAGCTGGATCACCCTGATGGCACCGCACAGGTGATTCTGTGTGTACCATACATGAATCAGGTGAAGAGCAACAGGGGATCAATGGTTCGCTTTGCATGATTTTGCTTCTTTTTCCCTTATTAAAAATATTGACAGTTGAAACCCACTTTTAGTGAGAAGAGTCTTTAAGCAAACAAAGGTCCAATTGCATAAGAGCTTGATGTTACAACAAAAGATGCGCAAACCAGTGAACCATCTGAGGACTTAGTTTTGGGATTTTCCACCACTGCCTACACAAACAAAGCTAAAGGTTTGTGACAGCTGCTTGTGTTTTGATTATCTCTTTCAGGATCTCAAAGTTCAAAACCACATTCTAGAGAAGCAACTGGCAGAAGGAAATTATTTCTAACAGTCCATCCACAGAAGAGGCCCCATTTTATTATTAATTACTCATATTACCATAGGACCTAATTGTCCCAGCCAAGAATAGAAGCTCACTGTGTTCATTCAATACAAACAGGCGGGCAAGGGCAGGCCCTGCCCCACGGAGATCACTCTCCACAAACTCCCAGTCCAAGCTCCACATTAACCATTGCCAGCTCTGCAAGAAGCCTGATCTAGTGCTCAACATACCCCATGAGATTTTAGCTGGCCCAAGCTCCCAAAGAACTGCAAAAGTCATGCATCACAGATTTAAATGAAGACTGCCCTCATATTCTTTTTATAAAGGACATCCCACATGCTGAGTCTCAATACAGTAAAGCCTGGCATTTAACTTTTCCCCATGCAGCAATAGAAACAAGTGGTACTTTGTGGGATGAGTCTGCCCAGAGACGGCAGGCAAGGAAAGGCGAGATGCATTCCTTGCAGGGAGAGGCGGCTGGAATTTAGTTTCCACCCCCTCCCCTCCCCCTGCCACTGAACAACTAGGTGCAGGGAAAGAGCAAAGAAAAAATTAAGCATTTCAACCAGCTGTAGGGATTAGTAAATGCTGATGTGAAAATCTCGGTCTCAACAGAGAACAGTTGTGGTTCAAAGGGATAAGTGGAAAGGAGTAAGAAGACAGTTACAGTGGGATGGCAGCCAGGAGCAGTCAGCTTCCAAAGGGGGAGAGATCAAAGTAGAAAGGGCAACTTGGAGTGAGAGATGGAGATGTACTCTGATATCCCAGGTACTTTCCACTGCCTCTGGGATCACCAGGGTATGTGGGAGGGGGACCACAACAGGACAGTATAGTCCACAGGGGACAGGATGCAGAAAAACTGCTGACGGTCTCTAATGACAAGGGCTTTGCCACTGAAACGCTGCCAAATAATAAATTAAGAAACCAAAGAGTTTTATCTCAGTTTTCCTTTAATTTTGCTTGTGTTACAGTAGCAAAACTACCAGCAACACCATTCCTAAATGGCCTTACTGGTCACACTGGCACCAGTGGGAGACACTGCCAGTGCACACTCTGGTCAGTGAACGCAGGGCAGTTGATTGCTTTGGCTTTCTGGTTGACCAGCTTTTTAAAATGGAAGGATTTTGGAAGATAAATGATTGGACTAGATCTGAGAAAAATATGTGTTTTCCTTGTCATTTAGCCACAGATTTCCTATGAAATTACGGCTGAACAGCCTAACCCTTAACAGCTTCTGAACCTCTATTACTCATCTCTACATTTCCCTTATTATTCCTTAATAGTAAATCCCTGACAAAGTTGTCTATTTCCACTGTAAAATCCCTAATCTTCTATTTATATGCCTGAAACATTTTGTGCCAGGAATTGCAGAATACCCAGGTGTTACTGTCATGCAATAAATAACAATTTATCCCACCCTGCTGAGACTTCATGTGCCAAACTGCAGCTCATGAACAAGATTTTTCAGAATGTTTCCGCTTTCCCGGAGTGTGGTCTGTTCTGTCACAGGATAACAAAGAACTGGGCCTGTTTACTAACAAAATTACCTTTTAATAGCTACAACCGGCTTATGTTGATGCTTTCATTGCCCCATGTGTGTGACACCTGTCAGACACATACCAGCAGTGCTTACTCCAGTGAATTTTATTTCACCAGTCTCTCCTCTAAAGACCCCAAGCAATGTCAATGACCACTGAGGCTGGATGTGATACCCATCCCTCTGGCAGCAGCCAAGGTCATGCTGACTCATTCCTGGCTTTTTTTCCCTGCATCCATCCACTGCCAGTGCTCTGGTAAGTGCTTGACTATTCATTACACTGTCACTTGCAAAGCTGCAATTCCTCTCTCCACAGACAGCACAAAGCATTGGACTGCAAGCTCCTAAAAATGTTGCTTATCAGACTTTGGACTCCTTTTCAAGGGGTAGATTACTTTCTGCTACAAAAATAAGTGATGGCAGGAGAAGAATCTCTGCCACAGGGTTTTGGGGCAGAGTTCAGGATCCCCTTTCCCAAACCCACTTCTTCAGAGTAAAATATTTAACAAGCACATCCTTGAGTGACACCAACAAAGCGGCAGCTTTTGAGTACCCAACTCAGCATCAGCTGGGGGTGCCTAACTTAAGTTCTCACTCATTAAGAAACCAGGGGCCACATTTCAAGAAGTATCTTGCAAACAAGAGACCTTCACAGAATAAAAAGGGTACAGAGCATGGTCCTCACCCACAACTCTTCCTGTTATACACAGGGAAAGGGTTATTTATACCCAAACAAGGCTTATATGCTCATTTTAGGTTTAAGTGTGTTCTCATCAGTCTAATCTACTAAAAAAGCAAATTCAACAGTCATAAAAATATAGGCACAACTCTGAATGTGTCTAGTATCAGCCCAGGGAACAGTTAGTAAACTACTTTTCAAACACCAAGTGCTAAAATTATAATCACTGCATTTTCTCTTCTTGAACAAATATCTATCCACAAGCAAGAAGACAGAAAATACTTGAAATCACAAATCATGATGCAGTGTTATAACAGATTACAGCAAAAATGTTTAAAGCCAGGAGCCTAAATGTGTATGCCACAAACTATATACAGTCACTCAGACAATTGTGATCTGTAATTTCAAAGTATGTGGGCAAAAAGATGTCACATAGGTTTCAACACAAGGTTGCTCACTCTGCTTAATAAAGCAAACCCAGTATTTCCCATGATAACTAAAATACAGACTTCAGGGACAAAATTCCAGGTATCTAAATTTGATAATTCAGTTCTATTACTTTAATGTGGATTTCATTTTGGGAATAGTAAGCATCTAAGAATCTATACCATCACTGTAACTTCAAATTCAGAAAAAAATGCTCTCCCTTAACTGTGTTGTTCCAGATTTGCTACTATTTTTACACAGCTGAGCTTACAGCATCTTAAGTGAAACTTTGTTATTATCAGATGGCACCCGCCAGCTCTTAACTGGCAGAAAAAATAAAAGCTTACCTAATGCCCAAGAAATGGAATTACCTAATGCTCAAAGTAATGCACTCCTAACAGATGCCATGTGATCCATCTCCCTTATACACAGGCAATTATATCCCATCTAAATACTGTTTCTCTTATACGTGTATATATATATATATGTGTGTATATATACATATGTAGTGTATATATGTATATATATATATACACTACATATGTATATATACACTATTTATGTATATATACTATATATATATATATATGATTTCATATCCCGTACTTCACAGAAGAGTCCTTGTTACCATATCCTTACAATTTACTTAAAAATTTGTCACCAAGGGCCCAGATTTATGACTGAGATTTATGGAGTAGTAATTGATCTAGTGCACATTTTTAGCTTTCTGCAGATGAAAGACACATGTTGGCTTAAAACCCTTTCCTTCAGATTTCTGCTGGGTTTGGTGTTTGGTTGTGGTGGTTTTTCTACCTTGTTCTTCCATATTTGGAGCTAGCCAAGTGCATACACATGATCAGTCACTGAAACTCAGAAGAGTTATGACAATTCATTAAACTGCAGATCAAAGATTAAGATCACATGTTGGAGACCCAGTAATTATAGCTGTGCCAGTTCTCCCTTCTTTGGTGGGAAGAAATCTGAATTCTCAGTTTGTAACACATTTTATCACTTGCATCTTGATGACAGTGCTGTTTGCTAGAGGGTGGTGGGTAGAGATTCAACAAAGAAATCATTGCCCCCTTTTATCTCTGACTTACCCATGTAGCCAGGACTTCAGCACTGGCCTTCAAAATGACCCTGAGGTGCCACCCTGAATACGGGGTATATTGTTAAGAGAAAGCATTCTCCAGGTGAG
The DNA here is from genome assembly GCA_035222235.1 of Margarornis squamiger. Lineage (NCBI taxonomy): Eukaryota > Metazoa > Chordata > Aves > Passeriformes > Furnariidae > Margarornis > Margarornis squamiger. The sequence continues at coordinate 61,540,870 of JAWWTY010000037.1, forward strand.
ATGCTTAAATCAAACCTTTTCTAACCGTCTCTATGTGGGAATTACAAGTAGTTATCAAAGAAAGAAAAAAAAAGGACTGAATGCAAATGTTCCTCTCAACTAAACTCAGATGAGTTCTGCATGTTTGTCATTGCTGTGCAGACACCTGGAATTATCCAGAACCATGCAGCCTTTTAGTGCTTCTTAAAAACCCTGTGAGGTATTCAGGGTATGAGAAAAACTTTTCCTATTCACCTGAAAAAAACCCCACAATCTTGTCTTTATTACTACTATCAATTACATCAAGTCTATTGGAAGCAGAGTTTTAATAAGAGGAATCATAGATTCTAAACTGGACAGTAGTTGTTAAGTATCTTGGATTGGACAACAAATTGAGAACCAGAGGTTATGTCTACACAGACACTTTACCCAACTGTGAACTCCCCATGTGCCTTTATACCAAATGCTCCAGTTCTCTTAAAACTCAAATGCCAAAAGGTTGAAAGCTCTATCTTTCTGGACAAGGATACAATTTCAGTGCACTTTGGCATCCTGCACCTAGCCTTGGGCATGTGAGTACACAATACTCCAGTCCTGAGAAAACAAAATCCAAATCATGCTGTGTTCCTGTTTGGACAACAGCCAAGCTTTTATAAATGAATTATTTCAACCAAGCCACCTGTTCCCTTTGCCTGACCCAAATTCCTGTCTTTATACTTAAAAGTTTGCTGATCTTTTTCTGTCTTCCTATCTGAGCTTTACAACTACTGAGAGCCGGGTTTCCTCCTCTAAGTATCCAAACCAGAAGTTAAAACTGCAGCTGTTAACAACTTCCAGCTTCCCTCCGTGGGAATTAGCCATTAGTCAGTGATGACAATCAGCACTTCGCAGTTCATTCCCAGTACAGTGACATTTAAATCCATCCAGAGCGATTAGGGGAACCAAGGAAAGGCTCTTTGGTGCTGACAGACTTCTTAGTGCATATCGAATGCTGGGCATTGCCCCTGCTAACTCTGTGTCACCTGTGAGTTCTAAGAGAACAGAATTAAACAGATTTAAAAATAAACAAACATACACAAAAACACATGAAGTTCATAAAGCTGAAATGTCCCCAGAGGTGATTGACTGAAGTGAAAGGTGACTAACTCTGGTGACTGACCAGCTCTGGTGACAGAGGATGTCGTTTATAATTCTTGGTTAAGCACGGTGTTGTATACATTACTGCTAACAATGGGAAACTGCAGTGTAGATGGATTGAACACAGTGCAGAGGTAAATTAGGTCTGATTCAAGGGAGGAAGGGTGATGGAGAGGGTATGGCAGGACCATGTGGCTGACGGGCCCCATTCCCAGTGCTAATCACAAGGACTTGAGTGCATTATCTAACCTCACCGGGCATCAGTTTTCTTGTCTGGGGTTAAATAAATAAACAGTTCCAGAAACCATACAATAAGCTAAAAAAAAAAAAATAAAAAAGGTTGAGTTTTGTAAAGCCATATAAAAGGTGCCTTCTTCCTATGCATATACACAGACAATCCAATTTTAAAGCTGCTCTAAAAGTGATCTTTCTAAGGATGATTTTAATGCTACAAAACAGAGCAGACAAATCCTTGGTTCTTTCATGTTCAGTCCATGCTAAAACATTTTTAAATTTTTCTAGGAATCCCTCATGTCCTTACAATATCTGAGCATAGCATGGAAGGTCTAGTCTGCCAAAATGGCCAGATTTCTTATGTGGCCACAATGACAAAAAGGGTCTTTAATATAAAAAAATCAGTGGCAAATGAACATTAACTCGGATGACAAATACTGAAAAAAAAATATTTCAAAGTGCATAAACCATCATGGACAGAAGACAAACACCGTACAAGACTGAAGAAGAAAATTATGTGCTGCAGACAGAGAGGGAGAAACCCCCAGAGAGATGAAGAAAACGGAATTGGATGTAGTCTTAGTGAAAGCCTTTTGGTGTTAATAGCTCTCATATGTCTGTCCCAAAACCATATATTTAGGACAGTGACCTGCTTCTTCTTTTAACGATTAAGTTAATTAAACTTTGATAGTGAAAGAAATTCAGAAACAAGTATTATAATCTCAATCTCTTTTTCAATATTACTCTCTGCAGAGAAATAAAGTCCCAAATAAAACCCCAATCTGCAACCTGCCTTAATTTCTACCTGCCTGCTTCAGCTTTAGGCACCTGCCCTTGCTCAGACACATTTGTTACCTTCTGAATAGTTCTAACTGCTTCCATCTGTAGCCACTCTGTACTCATGGACTGCATTCACAATGCAGCATCAAAAATTGCTGGTTTCTCCTCATAGTAATCTGCTGCTACTGATGTAAGTGGTAAAGGGACAAAGGGCACATTCATGTCTCTGCATGCCGTATCAATTCCTCTAAATTAGGAAAATACCCTCTCTCCTCCCACACAAAACAAGAGTGTTGTTGAGTTCACAAGGAAATGAGGCAAGAAGAGGGCTATGAAAGTAATGCCACAAATGTAAGACAGTCAGCAGAAATGAATGTATGCTTTTCAGTCTCTGCCATTATAAATTAAAATCATCCCTCCCTCCAAAAAAGTACGGTACAAAACTCTATTGAATTAAACATTATCCCCTCAGGTACCAGACAAATATGGAAGGGAAATCCATAGCAAAGGCAACTGGCCAGCAAAGCCCTACAGTGCAGCAGAGACACGAGGAACAAACAGTGATTCGGATTTTATTTCCTTTGTCCATATGGAGAAAATACCAATGCAAAAACATGAGAGAAAATGAGGTGCTGAAGAATGAACACATTCAAGCTCACTTGTGAAAGTCAGAGCCTGCCCAAGAAGAAACCTCTTTTTCTAAAAGCCCTCAATTCAGCCAGAAAAAACACCTGATCTTGCATGTATTTTCCTCCAACTCCCAACTACATAAGGTATATAAGTTGCCCAGGTGCAAATTTACTCTATCCATCTGACTTTGAGAATGCTCCGCATTTTATCATGACGAATGTTCACAAATTACTGTTTTATGCTATATGTTACTTTCTCCACCATTGTTTTGCCCCTACTTGCACTTTCAGTAAAGCCAGGTGTTTGACCTCACTGCTGTTGTGCACACAGACTGCACACACACCCTGAGAAAGAAAATCCACACTGCAATACAGAAGGGATGAAAAGTATTTCACCTAAAGGCATGTGACAAGATGATAGCAAATTGGTTTTTTTAAATCCATTACAAAAGGCCTAATTTCAAACAGATGTGGACCTTCAGATTAAAATCTCTTCAGTCAGTCCTAATATTACATCCTTAAGCTTTAGAGAGAAAGTAGTTCACAATAATAATGCCTGGCTCACCCAGTAACACCTCAGTCAGTCATATTAGATTTGGTACCAATCCAATATTTTCTAGAAAATCTATGGAAAATTTACTTTTCCATGACATAAAATCCAGTTGCAACTTCCATTTATCTCTGAGGAGTTCAACCCAGATGACTGATTCAATCAGAATCCCTCAGATAGAAAATTTTTTTGATAGAAGAGTAAAAGTAAGAAAATAATTTAACTAGTGGGAGAAAACAAATTGAAGTCTGTTTAAATTTATTTTGTGAGTATGTGAGCCTCCACTGTTTAAAGCTGACCATCACTGTTTAAGGGCTGGCTATTACAGGAGGACTAATACTGTGTGTTCATCTGTACTGGCTCATAATGATACAATGCAATTACTGAGAACAACTGGCGATACAGGGCCCTGGAAAATAAATGTTTATCTGCATTTTTCTTTGCATGCTGCCAAAGGTCCAACAATAGTCCTAATTTCCCCTAAGATGATTTCAGCTGCTTATGTTTTCTGTAGGCTAATGCACAGGATTCATTTCCTCTTAGAGGAAGCAATCCTGACATAATTTGATGAGCATCTCCCTTAACATCAGTACTCACTTAAGCAGTTCATCCTGTCCCTCTCTTTCTTCTGCATTCATTCCTATCCTCATGTTGACTTTTAGGCAATACAGGTAAAACAGTGAACCAGATCATGTAACCCATCGGGGTTACAGACAGCATACGTCCCCTCCTCAGTTATTTTTAGCTGGGGGTAGTTTTCTACCCTGGTGTGGCAGTATGAACAATTCCACAGCTGAGAGCCAGAACAGAGGCAGGAATGACAGGGGGAGATCATCTTTGCTGCCTTCCACTGGACCCACTTCAGCAGGTCCTTGTCCTGAGGAGCCCAGAACTGGATACACTCCAGACATGGCCTCACCAGGGCTGAGCAGATCACCTCCCTCGACCTGCTGGCAATGCTCTTCCTAATGCACCCCAGGACACCCTTGGCCTTCTTGGCCACGGTTCATGCACAGCTGGTTGTCCACCAGGACCCCCAGGTCCTTCTTTGTAGAGCTGCTTTCCAGCAGGTCAGTCCCCAGCCTGTACTGATGAATGGGAACCCTGCACTTGCCTTTGTTAAATTTCAGACACTTCTCTGCCCATCTCTCCAACCTGTCAAGGTCCTTCTGAAGGGCTGTACAGCCCTCTGAGGTATCAGCCACTCCACCCAGCTTTGTGTCATCAGCAAACTTGCTGAGGAGGGATCTAACCCTTCATCCAAGTAATTGATGAGTAAGTTACACAATACTGGACCCAGTGCTGACCCTTGTGGGACACTACTGGTTACAGACATCCAGCTAGACTCTCTACCATCCCTGGGAAGAGCCTGGCTCTGTCATCTCAATAATCTCCTTGTAGGTATGGACAGGCTGCTGCTCAGTCCCCCATAGCCTTCTCTTTTCCAGGCTGAACAAGCTCAGACCCCTCAGCTTCTCCTCACAGGGCAAGTGTTTCAGCTCTTGACCATCTCTGGTGGCCCTCTGCTCAACTCAGTCTGGTTTAGTTGAGTCTTTCTTGTATTGAGGGACCCCAAACTGGATGCTGTTTTCTAGATGTGGTTTAACAACTGCCAATTTAAAAGTGACAATCACTTCTCTCAGTCTACCAGCTACGCTTTGGCTACTAACAGTCTGGGATGCTGTTAGCCTTTGCAATGTCAGGGCACACCACTGTCCTACATTCAGCTTGCTGTCCTCAAGGATCCCCAAATCCTTTGCCACAGACTTGACCCACAGTCAGTCAGTCCCCAGCCTGTAATAACTGAATGACAGCTTTGCAAGCTGCTGCTTGATTTTGCTAAGGCATTGCTAAGCATACCTCCCAAAATGAACTGCTCTTCCAGTGGCAGTGTATGCCTTAGAGACAGAGGTAGTGTTGGCTGGGCTCTGGAGGAGACAACAGTGCCAGAGAGGGTCTCAGTACAGTCCCTACAGGTCCGCCGCTCCCTCACTCTTCCCCTGTCCTCATGGCCATTCTGAGTGACAAAACATGAACAAACCCAAAGGACAAAGTGGTGAGATCAGGATGACATGCTGAAAACTGTTCAGCCTCATCCAGCACAACCCCACAGACGCTGTCACTGGAAGGAGGTGTAAAGATATATTGAGATGGCATCAGTTCACAGCTCCCAAGCTACATATTTGGAAGATACTCAGCTTTGGGGAGAATTCAAAACATCTCAGTGGGATTTATGAGCCATTTCACACTTTCCTAAGCATCCTGTGATATAGACAGGTGTGTAGTGCAATCCCCATTAAACAGGACTGTATTTGGGATAGGGAGTCTCTCTCTCTTCTGCCCTTTCTGGATCCAGAGAAGTCCCACCAAGTGTACACTTCAAAGACATAAGAGGCAGAGGTGATTCAAGCCGTAGGAGTGTGAGAGGTTTTGGAGAACCATGGAGGAGCTGGTGGGGCAGCATCACTTCAGAAAAGAGATGGAGCTTGAGTCACTCGCATTAAAGTTGTGAAGGAAAGAGCAGCGTGGAAAAGAAACTGTCAGAGAGACCTTCAACTCTATTCCTCAAAAACCATTTTCTGTCACAAACCAAGAATTGCTTCTGGAAGCCATATTAGTAACCTGAGAAAGCACTTCACAATCATTGATACAACATTTCTGTGAGGTAAGGAAAATAAGGACCTGCCAAGGATAGGGCTACTCATCAACAGCCTGGTTTCCAACAACTTACCAATGATAATTGGGTTTAAAGTAAAGCAAACATCAAACTGCACCTTCAACCTGGAAATCAAATAGCCAGAGCCATGTTCAATCCAGTAGAAGAGTTTATCTCCACAGAATGAAATACATAAAAGTCAAAAAGCCAAGTGAGATTTTGCCAAATTAGTCAGTCAGAGAGGGCGCCAAGGAGAGGAACTTGAGGATCTACTCAGCTGCTGTGTTTATTATTTGATTCCCAAAGAGAAATCTCTGCTAGGATTTCCTGGGCCTAACTGTCTTGCAGAGTTATACACCAAAGCTGACTTCCATCCCCATTTTATCATGACTAAATGTGACCCATATTTCTCCACTTCAAAAACTTCATGGACCACAGGTGCCCAGTAGCTAATCAGGGAATCATGGAATGGTTGAGGATGGAAGAGACCACCATGCTCAAGCAGTGACAGCTACAGCAAACAGCTCAGGCAAGAAGACCAATATGAAGCCATTCTACACTTCTTTAAAAAATAAAACTAACACCACACATTATTCTTACAGCAAATGCAATGTGAACATGTAACACCACAGATAGTAAAACCCCTAGAAAATGTTTTCCATAAAATATGCTGGTAATAAACTCCCAGCTCAGCAAGACAATGAAAACAAGCTTAATCCCATAAGTCTTAGTCTCTGAATTCTTACAAACTGCATGTTAAAAGGTGTATCTGCTAAAATAACTCTCTGAACAGGGGCCCTAAAACTACAATTTTTTACCAAAGGTCCAAAATGCTACTAGATTGAGATGCAATTAACTGAAGTGGACAAACATAATTTTTAGACTGAAAAAATCCCACACACTTTATGAAAATGAATAAAGTTTTAAATAATAATAATGTTTTTGTAACGTAAGTTTATCTCATGGCTCAAAACATCAAAGGCTTGGGCTAAAGCAGAGACCTCTGAATACAGCAGAAGAAACATCAGAGGTTACTAAAACAATTCATATTGCATGGTGGATAGCATATATCCTGTACACAAGTATTAATATTTAATGTAATATATTGCAGTGTGCTTTTACTTCAACATCCTATAATGGCCTTACTTTCCCATCTCATTCTCCAACAATGGAAATTATCATATAGCTGAAGTTCTGTATTGCCATCTATATGGAAAAGGACTGCTGAAATTCACTGGAGCTTTGGATTGCCAAAGACCATGGGAGAAGACTTCAGATCCCAGACTGGTAAGCCATGGCTGAGTAGTTAAAGATAAGCAGCTCTGCTTGCTGAGCAATAAATACAGAGAGCTTCTAACAACAGAACAGAATTCAGTAATGAAACAGTTAAAAAATTAAGACTTGCCTCAACAAAACTTCAGCTCAGTAATTGAATCTGTTCAGAGGTCTCAGAAGGAGAGGTAATAGTCCTGACATAATCCCATCCATCCTCTTGCACCTACTATTCTTCATGGATGGACAAACTACTTGTTTCAGCACAAACCTGAGGCCTAGTTTCTATACCCCAAAATGACTTCAGAGAGGCCACAGATGTAGCAAGGTAAGAGCAGGGGTAGAGATTTCCACTGGGGAGTCTTCCCAGCTCCCACTACTCAGTCAGTCAGTCATGGCATTTGATGTCCTGCCATTGGCAAGGCTTGCTGGAGTAGGAACACAAAGACCCTTCTCCACACATTTTGGACAGAGCTTTAATGAAAAAACTGCTGTCTCTGGACTTCTGCTGCTACTTTGAGAGCTTTCAGACAGAAGCCTACAGCCCCAAACCTACAACCCCAAGTCTCCACAACAGTTTCCTTGAACCACCGGAAATCTGCCTCACTAGTGTCATCAGAGGTGCCATTTGATTCTGTCTCACCATTACCACTCTGACATGTGCTGAGGGAACATTCATAATGGAGGTATAACCCTGAAGCTAGAAAACAGATTACAGCAACAGGAAGGGCTAAGAGCAAATTCTTCCTTCAAGGGATACATGCAAGGTAGGAATCGGTGTGGTTTCTGCTATAAAGGTTAGAAGCAAGGAAAAAAATCTCTTGCAGCCTAGTTAGGGGATGGAAATGCCCTACCTGCTGCTAAACAGAGCTCTGCAATTGAGAGCCTCAGGACTGGACTGGAAACTGGAGAGGCTCCACTCTTGCTTGGCATCAGGCAAGCTACAGGATTTCTCCTCTTCCTCTCTCCATGGATATCCCCTCAGTGTCCATGCTGTGGTTGGCACAGCATGAAGGCATGGTCCCATGGGAGAGATGCTGGGCTGCAGAGCATGCAATCCCACTGACTTCAAGGAGAGGTATACAGGAACAGAGTTTGTGCTCATCTTTGATTTCAGTTAATCGTGTTGAATAATCCCTCCAAGTTTAACAATTTCAACTCAATTCCTTGCACTATCCCTTCTATCTGTGACCATGTGCACCCATGTGTGATCCTGGCTTCTGATCAGTCTTCTTGTGTACATGGTTATGATGGGCTAACAGCTAGCTGCAAATCTGCTTATCTCTTTCTTCTCCTTCTTCTTCTTTTTCCCTAGAAATTGCATTGCACTTTCCCCCCTTAATTCTGTTCCTCTATTAATGTCAGGTCATTTCAAATGGCACTGCCTTCATGCCAGTGCAAGTTGTGTATCTCTATCCCTCAACCTGTGATTATTGGTTTCAAAGTCCTGAGCCTACTGCAATAGGCTCAGGGTGGTGGGGAGGCAGAGATCAAGTTTAAGGAGATCAATGGGTTTTTCTGAAAAACAGCTTTATTCTTCATATGGAAAATATAACACTCTCAACTCTTCTGGACACTGAACCAAGTCTGTAGCATAACTCATTTACCTGCAAGCAAAATGAAACCTTTATTTTATTAAAAATACTTCTAAAAGGGCATCAGTTAGTATTCTGAAGCATACGTTCATATATAATCTAAATTTTTTAAGTGGCTTCCCTCAGTATGGAATATGTTCATGGTTTCTAACAGAAATTTCATTAACTCTAACAGAATTCTATACATTACATATTTGTTGTTCAACAAAAAGATATGTTTTAGATTTGGGAGAATATTTGTTTGATACTTTATCTTCTCTTTACAAAACATGTAATCAGTTACATTCTAAGAGAGTACAAAAAGACCATGAAGTGCAGAGCTGTGAGTGCTGCATAAGTGTGCACGCACACCCCTTCTGTAGCTCCCGTGTATGTGCACCATATCAATCCCAAGTTACTTCTCTTAATGATGAACACAGGAATAGTGATGATTTTTCAGAGTCATGTTTAGCAGTGCTGAAAGGTGAGGTGTAGCACTCACCTACTCTATACTTTGAATGTTACAAAAACACATTTCAGAGATAACCCCAAATCACCTCTCCAATCAAATGTTTTACCCTTTCAGCATGACGCAGAAGTTTAATTTCCACTGATGGGGGGTGACCTCGAGACTGTTGTATGGCCACTTCGCCTCCCTCCTCCCCCCTTAATGGCAGCGATTCCCCTCACTGGCAGAATAAAGCGGGTCTATAAATAACTTCAAAAGGAATTGTCTCTCTCCTCACGCACTGCAGACAGCTGTTTACACAGATCCCGAGTCCTTATACAGTGGGTTTGCCCAGCTCTCATCCTACGGGCTGTTTCATTTCCTTTTCCTAAAAAAGCCTTGGGCGATGCGATGCAGGTAGGACCGGAGGGACCCTCCGCTGCCGCAGACGGCTGTTCGCAGAAGTTGTGGCTGCCGGCGGCAGGGGCTGGAGCGCGGCCCCGGCCCCGGGGACGTTTCCCAGGGCAAGGGGGTTGCGATCTCGTGTAATCCCTCCTTAAGCTCCCCGGTCCCGGCTGATCCTCGGCCCCGGGAAACCCCTCCTCCCCATCCCGTGGACCCCGCAGCCGCTCCGGGGTCTGCACATCATCGCACCTCTGCCCGCGCACCTGCAGGGGGCTGGCCCGCGGCCCCGGGCAGGGACACGCGTGGGGCGCCCCGCACCTGCCCGCACCCCCGAGACAAAAGCCCCGGCCGGCTCACCTCCTTCAGCTGCTCCAGCTCCTGCTTGAGGCCGTCATACTCCGCCTCCAGCTCATCGTACTGCTGCTTGAGGGTGAGCTTCTCCTCCAGCACCACCAGCCCGTACTCCGCCGCCTGGATCTTCTCGTGGGTCGTCTCGGAGAGCTCCCGGGTCAGGCGCTCGATCTCGCTCTTGTAGTGGTCCGCGCCCTGCAGCACCTCCTCCGCAGCCATAGCCCCGCCGGCACTGCCGCGCCGCCGGGGAGGCAGCCAGGGGGCGGCCGCGGCCGAGGGGCGGCACCGCCGGCCGGGGGATGGCGCTGGGGATGGGGACGGGGATGGGGACGGGGATGGGGACGGCGCCGGGGGTCGGAGCCGCCTCCGATCGCGGGGGGGCCGGTCCGCCCCGCCGCAGCCGCGGCCCCTCCTGCCCGCGGCGGCCCCCGGGAGA
>JAWWTY010000037.1:61551397-61563537 GCA_035222235.1 Margarornis squamiger
GCTGGCGACGGGAGAGCCCCCCTGGCCGGGGCGGGGAGGCCGGGGCGGCGAGCGGGGCCGCCGGCCGGGAGCGCGCCTTCTCCCGGCGGCGCCCGCGGAGATGCTGCTGCGGGCGCCCGCCTCCTCCCGCGGCGCCCGCACCGCCGCCTCCCTTCCTCGCGGTCCCTCCCCTGCGCTCTTTAAGATGACAGCGTCCTCGGGTCTGGCATTCCCGCTGGGGCACACGGGAAGCGGCGCTGGAGCGCGGCGGCAGCGGCAGAGGCGCCGGGAGCGCGGATCCCGCCGGGACGCGGGGGATGCAGGGGATGCGGGGGATGCGCCTGCGGGGCCGCTCCTGCCCGGTGCCCCCTCCCCGCCCCTCCGCGGTGTCAGCGCCTCTCGGATCGTCTCAGCGTGCTGCAGCCATGGCCACAGCAGCGGCGGTGCGGGCAGAAACTGAAAGGGAGCTGCAGCCCAGCAAACTGCGGGAGGGGGAGGATGGCCTCAAGTATTCCCGCTGCTATTTCGGGAAACCGGGAAAGAAGAGCTACCTGCTCCCTTCCCTTTCCCCGGTGAATGAACGCACATGGGAATAGTCAAGGGAACCTGGATGCGAAACAGCAGCGGGGTCGGGGCATTGGGCTAAGGCCACTCTTCCATCACCATTAGCACAAGAGCTCGGTGCCACTGATTAGACAACGGGACAAAACTGATTCAGCTCAGATGCGGTCACACCATTGTTTCTCTGTCAAATTAACCGGAGGACCTGATGCATAGATTATGTCAGTTTGAAGCTGGCTTTATGCTGGCTGCAGAAAGACAGATGCTACTTGTCCAGCATAAAATTAGACTGGTGCAGACAGACAGTAACTGATCTCAGACAAAGCCCGCCAGTAAAAAGTTAACACACCAGATTAGGGGCGTTTTACATATTTGAACTGGAAGAGTGAGTTCATCCTGGATCAATGTCATAATGTCCCATGTCATAGCCATTTTGTATGGTACTAGGAGTCTTAAACCCAAATTTACTGTTTCTCCAAACTATGGCCTGTAAACAGACCTGAATTGATATTGATCAAGTTTTGCTCTCAGTACTAGCAGGACCTGTTTTCCATGTTTTACAGACTTTTTTTTTACTTTTTTTTTTTTTTTGGTAGTTCTTTAAAGATTGACAACTGAATGAGAATTTCCAGGAAAAAGAAGGTGTGGGGTTTTTTGTTTGTTGTTGTTGGGGTTTTTTTTTAATAGAAGTTACCTGTAGAAGATAGGTATCACTGCCCAGAGACGCAGCATTGTATTGAAAATCAAAGACATAGATTCCCTTTCTTGCTGACCTGATAATGTGGTTTTAAAGAAGCCACATCCCCTTTCTACTATGGCTTTCCCATGTCTAAGAAATAGGTTAAAATGTTTAGACTTCTCAACAAGATTCTCCAAGATCTGCAAATGGAAGGACCAACAGGAGTTATATAATATATGCATACAGTATGTAGCATATATCTCTTTTATAACTATATGTGCATGGATACATAACTAATACATTGTAATCCATCCTGCATAAACACTTCTCATTGCCTAGAGAATATACACGGAAGAAGCAAGGAAAGTAATAGACGATCTGTCCATTTTTGGCTTGAAAACAGGTTCCAAACCCACACATTTTTAATAAATTCTACTGTAGAAGCAAGCGTGAATATTAATAGGAAAGAAACAAATGTGAATATTAATACATAAGGAGGCTGAGTGGCTGTCATTGATAACTGAATGTCAAAACAGAGGAAAACACCAGTATTCCAGCTGTAATTCCCATGGTAGAGCTAACCTCAACATCCTTTCCTTAAAAGAGGATGAAAGATTCCACAAATCAAAAGGGAAGAAAAAAACCCACCCAAAATCCAAAGCAGAAGCAAAGTATTGTCTCAAGAGCTTTTATAAGTTCTGGTCTAGGTGTCTTTGTCAAGCTTTGCACCTAGGCCACTGTGCAAGCAAATGTTTTGTGAACACTTTTCAGTAATGGATCGCAAAACAAACAGCTTAAAACTGGTGCTGAAAATGAGTGGTGTGGTCAAGGATAGTGTGGAAACTGGTTGAAGCAACTGGATGCCTCTAGCTAACCAAACCCTGGTGTAATTCCACTTAACATCACTTAGTTGAAAATCTCACTCACAAGCCAAGGGCAGCCTCACCACCTGTCTGAACATCTGCACTCCAGAGGAGAAATCTGGTGTCTTAAAACATGTCAATTTTTCTGCAATACCTCAAAAGAAAGTGAAGTCCAGGTATGGTGCACTGTGCAGCCGTGCACAGTGACTGTGAGGTCCTGAAGCTAGTTTAAATTGAAAACATGCAGATGTCCATGATTTGCTACCAGTAGTACCTGTTTATTCCACATCTTGCCTCCTAAATATAAACAATATCAAACCTGGTGATATTGACCATTGTTTTACAAGTCTACTGCTTTAAAAGTCTTTTAAGAGTCCCCAGTTGTTGGGGGATTTTTGTCAGTTTCTCTGCGCTGACTGCTCTTGGGTTGGTAAACACAGACACAGATTTATACATTCAGACATATACATTTAATCAAATGAATCCCACCTTTCTCTATCTTTTCCTAGGCCTTAAAACTAGCACCTACATTCCATTGTCAAGATCCTCCATCTATATTTATAATGAACCACTAGTATCACTGATGGAACTGAAAAGTATTCAAGCTTCTTTCCCTGATACAAGGAGCTCTGGTTCACCTCATTCCTGACTCTGTGAAGATGAGAACAGATGGATAATTTTATAATATAAATAGCATCTAAGTTACGGGAAAATACATCATTTAAAGAAGGAGGTGCTGCAGCATGACCTGGAGGTGGTCAATCCCTAATGAGAATCTCATAACTGAAGTGGTGGGACCTCCTTTGATGGTGTGGATTCAAGTGACTGTACTGTGGTGCCAGCAAAGTGCTGGTCTCAGTCACAGTTCTGGTACCTTTAGTATCTCACTTATTAGTATAGATAGCCCTAAAACAATTATGTGGGCATTTTAAATAATTTCACTGTCCAGGTATGATCACCTCACATTGGTTTAAGTCCTGCTGCAATGTTCTTACATTTTCTGCCCCCTTCCCAGCTCGAAAAGCTTGCTCTGGTCTTATTAAAGGTTGGCATATCACCCTTCATTATCATTTCCCTTTGTTTTGCCCTGTGCACCCCCTTCAAACCTTTCCAAAGTGATTTAGTCTATGTGTCATTCCTCATGCCTTCACAGAACAAGCTGTCTTCTGATTGCATCCATTTCATGGGCTGAAATTGCCATTTGAATTCTGGGCATGTGATACCAGTGGACTCCTAAACTAAGGATAGTAGGTTCCAGTATCATAAAATGCTGTTCTGATTACACTTTTTGTTTGTTTGTTTGTTTTTTGTTTGGTTGGTTGTTTTGGTTTTGTTGTTTTGAGGGTTTTTTTGAGACAATCAGATATTCAAGAACAAGGAAAATTATGCAGTTCAAATCTTGCTCAAGAGCATATAATATTTAAATTTCAGATCATTTAAGAAGCATTTAATGACCTATATGAAATGAGCTATTGGTTCTACGCCTTAGTGGAAATACAGCTATAAAAGCCACCCTGTACTGTATTGCAAATGGCTGAATCCCTGCACCTACAGCATACACAGAAATCGCTGAGAGCTATTTGTATGGACCATCTCACAACCGGGAGCTCAAATCTAACTTCCTGCTAATTAGTGGTGTTGGGCAGGCTCTGCCAGAGTGGCCAAAGGGGGAGAGCCGGGGGGAGGGGGTGAAAGGTATTAGGACCAATCTGTCATTGTTAATAAAAATTGGATTGATTTCCTGAAAGTGAAAAGAAGGGAAAAGCACTGAGAGAAGGCAGTATGGTAACTGTACTGTGTCTGGTTTGGGAATAAGCAAGTGGCTGTTATACTGCCAAAGCTTCATCTTTCTCGAGTGCTGAATGTAAGCACCACATTTGTAATGAATGACCAGCCTAGAGATAAAAGGGAGACACTGAGAAGAAAATGAAATTTGAAAAGGTATTTCAGAATCCTAGTGCAATAGAAATGGTAATATGTTTTAAGAAAATTAGTTTAGAGAGAATGTTAAGAGAAACTAAACATGGGAGCTAATAAACAATAATGCACATAATGAAAAGTAATGATGTTATGCTGATTAACATGAGTGTCAGCATTCAGAAGAAAGGCTTTCAAACAGTAGTGTCCTTATGTGAGTCTTCTGTGAACTGCCTTTAAAGGTTCTGCAAAGGTAAATAAATTCTTATTTTTTAAAGTCTATTATCAGGACTTAAGTGTGGTGCACAGGATCCTGTATTTCCACCAGAATAATATTGGATTCCAAAACCCTGAAGGTTGAAAACCACTTATGTAGAACATATGGAATCTGAAAGGAAGGATGCGATAAAACTGAACACTTCAACAAGGAAATCACAGAAAAGGGCTGTACAAAAAATGGTTGGCACAATGTTCTGTGTGTAATGAGCAGGGGCTAGGGAAACAAAAATGAGTTTTACAAGAAAACTACAAAAAACCTAAGTGCAAAGACATTTAGAAAATAGTCAGCAATAACTAAGCAGCAAAGCAATACCTGTAGTATAGGAAAACTACAGACTATAGCAAAGAATGTGAATTATTACTGTGTTATACTGAATAATATCATTTCAGCAAGTTGCTTTCAGCGAGTGTTTCACATAGGTCTTGGCTCAGCTCCACATATCTAAGCTGACTCTTTTAATTGACAGCATTGCCCTCAGGCTCAAGACCCAGGACAGAGCTCTTCCACTCTGTGCAGTGACATACAGTACAAACAAAAAACGGTTGAGAGAAGCACAGAAAGTATTATTATGCCTATTTAAACCACTAGGCATTCTCCTGTGACACAAGGAAGACTTGTCCCCTTAGAATTCTTTGTCCAAACAACTCAGCAATTGAGCCTAGATAAATCAGTGTCACAGTGCAAACTATTCCTTCCAGGACAGATTTAAAATGGGGAGGAGAAGGGAGAACACAATTTATCTCAGATCTACAGCAGAAGCATCCATTGTCTGGAGAACCACTAAAACCAGGGCTCAGTCGAACTGCAAAATACCCAGATGTCTAGGGCAGCAAATTGTTATGAGATATGAGGGCAAAATAACTATCCTGAAACACCTTTCTGCCAGAGCCTTGGAAAGCCAGGCACACACTTCTGCACCCATTGAGAGGCAGGTGATGTGGAGAAGGAAGGCAGCTTGTATTTGGGAGACTGGATCCTTTCGGCAGTCACGAGTCCAACTCCACTTCCCCACTCTGAGTTTCAGCACCAGGACAGCGTCTCCACTGCTCTCTGCCTGTGCTTTCCTCTCCTTCGTATGGTTCTCCGCCACCACCTTTGCCAGCCACTAGCTCCTGAGAACTCCCAAGCCTCTCTGTCTCTGCATTAGAGATGCCATTAGAGGCTTGTTGAAGCTAATCCCACATGCAGGGATCAAATGCATCTAGTCCACTCATGTTAGGGTTATCCAATATGTTCTTAAAACCCTCAGTGACTGATATACAACAATATGCCTACAAAGTCTTTTCCAACATTTTACCTTGATCACAAATGGAAGCTTTTCTAATGTAGAATTTAAAGTTTTTCACTACATATCAATATGATCTATTCCCATCCTTTGGTAAATACTGTGCCCTTTTCATCAGTTTCTTCAGTGTCTGAAGATTGTTCAGTTTTCTCTTTTCTTCACTAACCAAATTTCCAACTTTTACTTGGACCCTTCAGTCTGTCCTTTTATATCATCTTTTCTAATCCCATACAGAGTTCTGAATGGCCTTTTCTGAACTACCTTATTGCTTGCTCTTCTAAGGTGACCATTGTCCCTCCAGGTGGAGGCTTCCTCACTGCTGAATAACATGCATCAAACATTTCCCATATTGCCAGTGTGCCACAACACATCATTAATTAGTATGTACTTCACAGCCTACCATAGCTTCAGTATCCTTCCCCCCCACCATTGCTTTTCCAGCCACTTACATCTTTGCATTTGTTTCTGCTGAGGCTCATTTTGTTCATTTTGGATCACTTATTTAGTATGCCAACATAATTTTGAATATCCTCCTTCCAA
This sequence comes from Margarornis squamiger, assembly GCA_035222235.1. NCBI lineage: Eukaryota > Metazoa > Chordata > Aves > Passeriformes > Furnariidae > Margarornis > Margarornis squamiger. Next base: position 61,557,502 of record JAWWTY010000037.1, read on the forward strand.
AGGCCTGCAATTTTTCATGTACGGAGGCATCAACAACTTCATACAAATGTCCAAAATTTTTCATTCCAGGGAGCAGAATCAGATCAGAGAGTTCCCTTACTGTATACAGTGAAGCTTGCCACATTTAACTCCAATCCAGCATGATAAAAGCATGCTAATTTTTTTGCCGTCACTACAGCTAAGGGGGCTTTAAGCAGAAATACTCCAAAACCTGCAAATACCTGAAATACTCCTCAGGGGCTGCCTGCTGGCCACAGTCCCTAGCATTCCCTGCTTTCTAATGGCCCCTTCCGTCCCACTGCAGTTTCTCACAGCCCCCATCAGCCCAGCTACAGGCTGGGGGTCTGCCCCACTGGCATCCCCCAGACCAGTGCCCTGGGTTCTTGGGGGTGCTTCACATGGCTGCCAACCTGTCCACCCACTGCACCCTGGGGGAAAGCTGTCACACTGCCACCAAGCTGTCAGTAATGACCCCCCCAGACACCTGTAGAGATGACCAAGAGAGTTTGCTCTCTGCAACACCTGGTCCCTCCCAGAGCAGAGGCTTTTTGCTCCAGAGCAGTGTCCCAAGCTTCCCACTGCTGTTTATCCCCACAGCCAGCTGCTGTAAGGACAGGATGATGCCCTCTTTTCTTGGCAATTCTGCCTTGGCACTTTTTAAATTCTCTGTTTTCTTTTTTTTTTTTTTTTTCCTCCAGACTCTCACAAATCAATTGCTCAATCATCTTTAGTGTGTTTCTGGGAAGTGAAATGAGGTTATGCATTGTTCCTCCAGTCTCTTTCCTTTTATTATGTCAAGCCCCCGCCAACATCTTTGGAGTGAGTGGATGTGCAGAGCTGCTCTGTTCCCAGGCTCCCTCCTACCACCACAGCATGGGCAAAAGTAGCTGGCAAAACCAGAATAATAGGTAGATCCTGTGTTTGAAATGTGAGCTGACTATGAAATAAGAACCAGACTGCAGCTTATGGTCCCATTTTGACTGATTTTTCTTCTCAGAAGTGATTAGTGTGGGAGGGGAATGAATGTCTATTTCACAATGTGCCTTGTCTTGAAATTGAAAGCCTAGAATCTGCAGTGCACCTATTAAATATAGCTTCAAAAAGCACTTATTTCTGCTAAAGTTAGCATTTGCCTTACATTCTTTATTGTGCATCAATGACTAAAAACATTTACAGACAGTGATAGCTGAGAGAGAAACTGAAATTTTTATGTGGAATCTAATTGTAATGCTGTGTTGATAATATTAAGGAAATTTGATTCAGATACTAAAAAAGGCATATGATTTAGTGGTTTTTTTCAGTATAAGCCAATATTTCAGCACTCAGGAATAGTCTGGTTGTTGCCTTCTCTCAAATGCAGCTTCTAAACACACATTGCAATGAATGCAGAACACAAAATACAAAGAATATTACATTACGTTTCTATTAAGTGAGTGTGGCATTTGGGAAAGGTGCCAGGTTTATGACACTATCCGATAAACTTGTGTTTTATTAGTTTTTGTGTAAAAAACACATAATACAGAATGGGTGGGGTGTATCCAAAACACTAAAGCAATGGATCACAAAGGCATCTGGATCAAAGCTTCAATTATTTGCCTTAGCTAAGAAAGGAGTCAACACACAAGTAGGAGATTAAGATCTTGAACTGGAGATTGACTTTAGTAGGAATTTTCTCACTTGCTGTTGGTACATCTTGGATGAAAAGATTGGTCTACTATAAAGCACAGAACCACAAACTACATAAAAACCTCTCTAGAATTTTTTCAGTAGTTACATTTATAATATAAATGCCTCATAATAATCACACTGTTCAACATATAGACAAGGATTGGAATAGCTGAAACAAGTACTGCATAAACTTATTTAGTATGAATTCTGTATTGTGAAATCTAACCCTCAAAAAAATTGAAACCCATAAAACTTCCTAGGGGTATTTTCTTTGGACTTTGTTTTGCTGTCATATTTTGGGCTATTTTCATTTGCCTTATGCTTTCTGAGCCAGGTCAAAACTGATTGGTATGTGGTTCCAGCTTTTCCTTACAATCAGGAGCTTTATTTTTTAAAAAGTAAAAAACCAAACCAAAACAAACAAAAACAAACCAAAACAAACAAAAAAAAACAACAACCCCAAACAAAACCCCAAAAACCCGAACAAACAAACAAAAAACCCCCAAAAGTTATTGAGTGAAGTTTTGAGGTCCTGGAGAGATGGACTGTAACTAAACCTGCAAATTAGAAAAACATAATGAACATGGAGCAGTTCCCAACCCTGACCTTACAGACCCAAAGCCATGACTGAATTCCCAGAGGTCTCCTGACAGGAAAAAAGGTAAGGTTTTTGTGTGAAATATTTTTCTTTCAAAAGACTGGTCAATAAGGATAAGCAGAAAGGTATCAGGTTGTATTTTAACAGTAGCTATCTGAATGTATCTAGCTGGGAAGCAAAAATACAATGCAAGATTAGAGTAAACCAATCCTATAGTGCCAGAGCCTTTCCTGATATATACTACCATTTGGGAAGGGGACAAAGTTAATTGTGAGTTTCTCTCAGGCTGTCTTGATAGGCTTTTTTTCATTCTTTCTTGGATGATTAGGAGTTTCTGAAAGCACAGCAGATGGAGCTTGGCATGGGGAGTATGTGAAGTGGGGGTACAACCACCTTTGGGTGCTGAATGTTACCATTGCTCACAGCAGTTCCTGGCACAACCAGGGGAAAAGGCAAAGGGGGATGCTGCTATTTGCCCACCTTTGTTTGCCCAACTGGGCAGCAAAGGATCAAGGGAGAACAGGAGAAACAGTCACATTCTTGCCGGGTTTGCATGAAATTGGGAAGAGAAATAACAGATGGTAACTCCTTTATTGCAAGGAACCCATCTGCTACTGCTCCCCCCATGAGCTCCCAGAGATACTACATGGAAAAGCTTCAGAAGGAGAGTGTGAATGGCAAATGTGAATGTGGGTTGCATGGGAGAAGATGGAAAAGAGTAACTGTGCTTGTGGAAGGGGACATGACAAGAAGGGGAGCTGTACTTCTGTTCAGCTCTTGCTAAGTCCCAAAATAGGCTTGTGAAAGCTGAAACAGCTCAGCTATATGGGACAGCGTGCAAAGTAACTGGTCCCTGAAGTGCCCCATTGAACACATGTGAGTGATGATACACTGTACAAGCCTGTTGTGAGTGAAGTCCCTGCAAAGATCATACTATAGCTGGGGTACGAAACTGCACAGTCCTGCAGAGCATCCCACTTCTGCTACTGACATCGTCCCTGATCACACCTCTCATTCTTGCCTGCTGTGTTGAGCAAAGAGGTAATATATCTTGATATTATGTAACACTGATGCCTGACAACTACCATTTATTATTCCTTTTAAAATTAATAAGTTCATGAATCTTTCTGTTTTTCAAGCTATTTGAAAACTCAGGCAGCTGTCGCTGTCACATTTATCTATAGGATATGAATGGAGCAATGTCTGCAAACACAGAGATACCAACTTACCTGAAAGAAAGCTGGCACTTTGGAGCATTCAGTACAACCACGGGAAAACAAATGTGGGCACCTGATCATCTTCCTCTTTCTGCCTGACTTCCAGCTGCTCTGATGTCAGCTGCGGGTCACTCAAAGCTGTTACTGACAGGCAGCTGAATAAATAGGAAACACCCTTCAATAACAAAATTCACTACCATGGAGAAGAAAATACAAGTGCCCAGCTAAAAGGAGAATACCAATTACTAACCCTTCTCTCCTCCTTACTTTTCTTTAAGAGCATTCCCTCTCCTTAATATTGTCAGAAAATGGCAGTTGCTACATTTTAAGAGATTTGGCAGTTTACTGATATTAGATGCAGAGTGGAAGGTTGATTTGCAAACTTGTCACATTCTCTCTGCAAGGGATCTATCAGAGTAAAAACGTGGCTTGAAAATGAATTAGCAGGATGAGGGACCTGTTTTGAACATAGGAATGGTTAGGGGAGTCAAGTCTCTTGACTGACCTCTGTGGCCATTCGCTGGCATCCTTGGACTCCAGTCCATGGAACGCTGGAATAGACACACACACATAGGCTTCGAGGTTATCCAAAGAAAAGGGCAAACACAGTATCTCTTTTCATTGTCTCTACAACAAGCAGTTGAGATGTGGTGTCAAGTAAATACAAAACAAGACTTAAACACCCACAGACACACATTTATTTATAGACATGTTTATAAATAATTTTACAGGATCATGATGACTTTGCCTTGATCAGAGGTTCAGCTACTGAGCATAATGAGCTATGGTAGATAGGATAATACAAATGGCTGAGTGAGATGAGCCTTGGGATGGGCCATGGATCAACAAGCCAGTGAAGAACCATATCTGGAACTGCTGGGAAGGTGGTATTATTGTAGACAGATTTGGCTGGTGGCCTGTGTCAACATAAGTCTCTAAGTCCCTGAGGACTAAAGAGTAATACAGACTGGGTGGAGGCATTGCTCTGAATATGTCCAACAGCTCATGGAAGCAGATTGCTCAGAGTGGAACCATCACATGTTGACACTGAGCTGCTGCCCAGAGCCTGACATGGGGACAGGTTGGGCAGAGCAAGTGTCACATCCCCCTGGGTTTGACTATGCCAACTCACTATGTGTGATTAAGGTCTCAGTTAATTCTGTGGGTGTGAGCACATATATGTGCAGCTTTTCCCAATGCAGCCTGTCCCCTGCCTGGTGAACTAAGCAGGGCTTGTCAGTGTCACATTGTCTGATAATTCTCTTCTACCTGTGACAGACAGGAATTAGAAAGAGGGATGGAAGGATGACTTTGGCAATATGACAATAAGACAAAAATAAAATATATGGGGAATGTGTGAGACTTCACTGACTGGCTGAAAAGGGAGTTGTCGGCGGATCAGAGACAGAACCAGGGGTGGTAGGGATTTGTCCACCCAGCACAACCTTCAGGGATGGCAATCTGCCATCTGATCCTTGTCAGTAATGTCTGGGGATATGACCGGAGAGTGAAATGGGTCCACCCTTCCTGGCCGTCAGGAAACATGGCCAACAGTACATTGCTGCTCATGAGAAATAGATGTCAGGAAAGGAGCTGCTTGAGATGACAAGCCAGCCCTCTGCTCCAGTGCACAGCTCTCTCTTCAGTCTGGGTGTGTGTGTGCTCCAGATTCTGCTGTCTTCATAGAGAAGCCTGAACAAGAATACCAAGAGAAAATTTAGCTGGATGACTAAACCCTTAAAAATTAAGTAGAAGACTTATAGCCACCCGATAGATGAAATGACGTTGAAAAATTATATTATATATGAGAAAGCGGTTGGCAGCCTAAAGGGGAAAAGAAACCTCCCTATTAAGCAAAGTTTCTTTTAAACTATTGCTATTAATCAGCTGTGGTTGTAATGATTGGATGCAGTAAATGTAGGTAGAGGTCACATTAGCTGCTCTGAAACTTCTGATTTTCCTTTTAATCAGTGATCTGCTTAAGGAGAAAAGCAAATAGTATTAAAGGTGACCAAAATTTCCTGGTGGATCACTTCCCTGACCCTGTTCAGTGCATAATGTCCCAAGCTGCCAGGCTGGCTCAGGGAGCTGGGAGGATGGGGATGCTGGGGTGGTGGTACTCTGGGATCAGGCACTGCCTGAGGCACAGCTCCCCAGACACCCTCCCACCTAAACTGACAGCCTATCCCAATTTAGGATTAGTTTAAGCATGGCTAAACTGCTTCCTCTGACTGCAGCTAACCTATACACAACTAAACACTTAAATCTTTGGAGCATGAGGTACTGACTGTCAGTGTGAATCTTAAAAAATGCCATCTTTTGTTTCATTTTCTCCACATCACAGAGATCTGATGTTTTCACTGGACGGCTCTGTATTAATGGGGTGTTTTCCTTGAGTTAGGAATGAGATCTGAAATAAATCAGTACTTCTCTAGGCAATACCTCACGCTGAATGTTGCAGACCTGCCAACACCTGTGAAAGATCACATTTACCTGCTCCACAGACCACAGGGCACCTCATTGCCTTAACCACTAACACAGCTCCATGCTGAC
>JAWWTY010000037.1:61567126-61593009 GCA_035222235.1 Margarornis squamiger
CCTAGACACAAAGAAAAGTTTTGTTTCCATTTAATTTCTGCATTTCTTTAAATCCTTTCAGAGTCTAAAACTTAGGACCAGGTGGTAGGTATTTTATTTGGGTTTCTTTCAGCATATTTCAAATGAGATGTTTCAGCACATTTCCTTGGAGAAGGCGGGTTGGTCATTTATAAATTTTTTTAGAGGGAATCCTTATAAAATCTATTTGCTTCTTTTCATGGGATTTTCCTGCTGCCAAAGACCTATATCCCTGGTATCAGTGCCCACAGGGAAGGGTGTATGTATATTTGAAAGATATGTTGAAAAGGAAGAAGTTCTCCTCAAATAATTTTCTTCAGCTGCATTTTTCTATACTTCTGTGACTTGCATTTTTATCAGACCTCACTCATGACAGAAAAGCAGCAGGAATAGTTTTTATTTTCCAGCAAAAATTTCCATATGGGTCAGCCTTTTTGATCTTATAATATTCTGCAGCACTGGAGAACAAACCCAGACAAATTATCATCAACACATTGAAGCTGAAGATAGATAACTGGAAGGTTTTGGCCCCATTTTCTCCCTTATTCAGCCCAAACTACTTTATTTTTGGATTACACTACTTTGTACCCCTTCCATAAATACTCTGCTTTTCACTTTGATTGCAAGTTCATAATTAATTTATATTAACACATTTAAATCCACAACAGACATTCAGATAATGATTTGCAGTTTTTAATAGTTCTTTGTCATCTCCTATCTCTTCCTCCATTTATCATCTACTGCCACTGTTTCTTACCAGAATTAATAAACTTTAATTCAACTGCTAAAGCCCTGGATAAGCTTCATCTGCAAAAGCTGCAATGCTGAGCCCAAGCTTCCATTTCCCTGTATCTTGTGCAAATGGGGCTGGCTGTTGATCAGCACCATGTCCTTCATATCCAGGGCTCCCAGTTCGTATGCCAAATAAATGCTCTGTAGCCAACAATTTGATGTTGTTCGTTTACCTAACCTAGAAAGCAAGTGCTGGCTCATTGGTATCTTACCCACAGCTTGTGCACAGCCCAAGAGTACCCCAGGCCGTGTCTGGTTTTCTTCTTCATGGGAGATGTGATAGAGCAAGTTACTCACAGAGCCTTCAGAGGAATATCTAAACACAGGCTTCATTCTAAAGACTGATCTAGAAATTATACAAAGCTAAAGCTTGCTAACAGCAAGACCTGCAAGCAATTCCTTTCATAAGGTTTTTCCACCCCTCTGGTCCTCACCTCCAGGCAGGCAGATTCTGCTTTGTTCTACCCAGTTCCAAGCCAGATCTCCATTTTCTTACTCTCTCCAGAAATGGATCATCAAGGAACTCCTTTTTAAAAATTTCCTACCTTCTGGTACCAGATGGCTTTCCTCGAGGACTTGCATGCCTTGCCAGGTAATGCAAGGCTTGTTACAAGCTCCTCAGACAGGAGCCAAAGTAATTCTGATTACTTTAACTGGGTCTTTGTTTAATTGCTCTTCAGAAAATATTAAAGCAACACCCAAAGATCTAAGGTTCTAGTTAAAAGTATTTCATTATGACTCTTTCTGCTTTGTAGGTGTAAATTTTTCATCAAGCACCATCAAATTGACAATTAATGTATGTCTAATTTTTCTTTGGCCCATTAGAGCAGCATAGTTACTACGAGCTAATTTCCAAACCCAGCTGTATCGCTTTGTCACACCAACCTTACTTTGATTTTTCCAGTTCACATGAGGAAGTAGCTTTTGATAACTGGGTCAACAGGAGGACAAAGTTTAATTACCATTTGGAGTAGTCCTGATCATGTGTTTCCTTCACTCTGATGAAACCCAAGTAAGATCAAAGACCACAGATCATATTTTCTGCCATACGGACCCTGTAGTGAACAGTCGATCACAAAGCCTTTTGGTCATTGAACAGTTGGCTCATTTCCTGATATAAAAACAACTTTTGCAGAATCAAAATTCATCACTAAAAAAAAATTCTGTTTACAATTAGAATCATTGAAATATTATCTTCATTGAACTCAATGCAGAATATACTTGAGTTGCAGTAAATTTCAAGATTCTTCCAAGTTACCCCGAATGCTTCATTCTGAAGCACTTCTACAATGAACTGCAACTGCTGATTTGCAGTGCCTTGTTATGATACAAATTAAAGTGTCAATCTCCATTCTTTCTTAATGTCTTGGTTTCCCTGATGTAATTCAATGCATCCTTTATCTAAACAACATGGATGGTTCATTGTGGGAGCCACAGAACATTCACAGTGCTATGGAAAATGTGCCTAACCAGAAAATTCTGCATTATAGTGAGCATCAGGTTATTCAAAAGCAACATCCTAGATGCAATGCACAGTATTGGAAAAGCTGTACATGACAAATCACTCTAAAGCATTTCTAAAGTCAAGAACTAATGTTCAGATAATATGACTTGGTCCTGAACTTATTCTTGTGTTTATTATACACTGCAGAAAGGTTCATTTGTTATAGAACCAAGTTCTGTTATCAGTCACAATGAATTGACTCTATGAGGGGCTGCACTACCTTATCTAAAACCAGAATCTGGTCTGTGTTACTCTGGTTTATAAGAAGCTAGAGCAAAATGTGTTTCCCTTGCAGGAATGTCAGGCTGCTTTGTTTTGATGCAAATTTTTAGCATTTCCAGAACAAAATCTTGAAGGGAAAACACTTCATATTTGCATTTTAATTTAGGTCAAAACTAATACTCCGTTATCAGGTTTTCTTGATCTCTTTTTCACCCCGCTCTAGAAATTACCTCTTACAGTCTCAAAGCCTGCCATGTGAGTTGAACTAGGGGGCTGCCAATATTCCCACCTGCACATCTACCTTGGAGCCTCCACTGATGAGTAAAGAACTTTTCCTGAGGTCCTTGTAGCCATCAGTCTCCCCTTCACAAAAGCATTTTTATAGGACTCCTCCTCTGCCTTATGATGCTGCTTTTCTTACCCAGTTTGCATCATTTTTATTTCTACTGTGGCTTACAAATGAAGTAATTTTCATAAATAGCAATCCAGTGGTTTTTATTTCAGCAGCAAGGGACACAAATTTACTAAACAAATCTCAATTTGCTTCTAAAAGAAAAAAAATCAATAAAAAGTGACTAAAAATTGTAAAAAGATCGATTTATATTTAGTATGAATAATTTTTCTCTGAGAAGAAGATGCAAAATGAGATATTTCTCTAAAGATCAGGGTTTTCTGGATGCTTATTTAACTCTTTGTGGCATTGTCTTTTGTTAAAGAGTCAAATTCTGTTCCTGCCTACAAACCACTGAGGTGTGCATGAAACCAAGCCTTGGCCCAGCTGAGCTGCTGTCACTGATGTGCTAAAAAATAAAAGCAGATAAACTTTATTATCAAGGTGATGAGATGATTGTCTGATCCAGGGGCAGGTGAGCTTTTACCCAGAATGCTACGACACACTGCCCAAGGAAGTGGCTGGCTCACCATCCCTGGAGCTATTTAAAAGATGTGTAGATGTGGCACTTAGATGGGTTGGTTTCATCATGGGCTTGGCAGTGCTGGGTTAATAGTTGCAGTCCATGATCCTAAAGACCTTTTCCAACATAAATCATTCTATGATTCTGTGACTGCAGATAGCCCATATACAAACCATCCCCAGCTCTGTGTCCAGCACAATTTTAAATGTCCCCTTCCTGGCATCCCTGGATGTCTGCTTTAGCAGGGTAAGACCAGGCTAGATAAGAGAAGACAAATGTGTTCCCTTAAGTATCTATCATAACCTCATCCTCTCCACCAATGTCTTTCATCATCACTTCAACTATGATATTTTGTTGTCACATTGAAGGGGGAAGAAATGTTTAAATGCAAAGATTCTTATCCTACCGCCACTTGTATTAATATATGTTTATTAGCTATAAGCATCCTCAGAATATCAAGACCTTTTAATGCCCAGCTCAGTCTGTCTGAGTCCCACCTAAAGAGACCCTTCGCTGAGACAGATTCAGTGGTTGAACAGGAATTTTGATACTCCAATGAGAACTACACTTAATAGGAAGAGAGACCCTTTTCCACCAGGTTCTCTTAAAAGTTATATCGCTGCCAGCACCAGAAGCAAATTGGAATAAACTCTAGCAATTCCTGAAATTATTTTTGTTAATACAAGGATGTGACACTTATTGTGGGTCTCACGTTGTCAGCGATAACATTTAGCTGCATGATTGTATTTTATGGGTAACAAAAAGCCCCAAAGAAACCAGCACAAAACACACTGTACAGACAGCACATCACCCTAAGCCTCAATACAGACTCAAACGACAACTTTCCCTCACACTTAATCAATCAACACCAGAAAACTGCTAACCAGAAGCACAACAACCTAAAACAAAAACCTATACCCCCTCAGTAACACAAAGAAAAAAGAAGAACTGCACACAACACTCTCTGTAACACAAAGCAAAAGGAAAGAATATAGCTGCTTCCCCCTAACAAACAGGTTAAAGGAACTACACATCCGAAAGGAACACAATAACCAACATAAAGATATACACCTGGTGGGTTATGAGGTATGAGGCAAGATATAGTTGATATAGCATTTATGAAATAAAGATGTCAGCCAGGTAAAATTAGTAAATAAAGATAGCTATGGTGTAAAAGTGAAAAAGTATAAGGCACAAGATATAAAGTAACAGGCATGGCTTAAGGTATAAGGGTATAAAGGAAGGTATAAAGTATAGGAGGAAAAGAAAAAAAAAGAAAAAAAAACAGATTAAAAACTGCTCACCCCTTCAGTGTCCATTGCGTGGGGGGAGACAGTGCAGCTTGGTGCTTACTGCCGCAGAGATGATGGTCTTTCTCCCCGATTTTTGCTCATATCCAATCTCTTTTTATACTTTTTTTCCTTCTGGTAGTTTGAGTGACTACAGTCGATAATTATTCTTGGGGTGATAGACGGATTCCATAGCCTAAAGGGGGTCGGCTTCCTGTGTTTCCTGCAGGATAGGCAAAGAAGGGCCATGCTGTCTCCCTAACACTCCATCCTTCTGTAACCCCATCAATCTGTTGTTGGGAGCACACTCGGGAAGCCACCAGGGTTCTTTGTCCCTCTTGTGTAGCCCACTAACATCCGACAAAGGTTCCTGGGAACAGCCTTCCAGGGGCTGACATCTAACCCATCAAGAGCTTGAGGGCTGTCACCCCACACTTGTAAAATGAGTTTTACTGCTACACAGTTTTGTAAGACTAACTTGGCGACTCACACGCATTGTCCATAGCACTAGTAATGGCTTTCCCAGGGCCTGGCACCTTCCCTGTACGGTCCACTGAAAAAATGGATTTACAGTGTAGGCATTTGCAGACATCTCACTCGAAAATTAGGAAGAGGGAGCCTGGCATGTGACAAACGCGTCAGAGAAGCTGCCACAGTCCCAGGCAATCATTGCCCCTTCCAGAGGAAAGCGGTGCCACTCCAGAGGATTGTTTTCGGCTTCGCTGGGCTGGTGTCAGAAGCTCCCTGTCTTTCTGGGTTTAAGCACTGCAGAAGCAGACCCCAAACGTTTGACAATTTAAAAACCCAACAAGGTTACTTTGTTTTCCATCCTAATTTTTCATTGCCTCGGTTGCTCTGCTGGCAGGCAATTTCATGAAGATACGGTCTGATAAACTGACTTTGAACACTGAATCAATTGTGTGACTTAAAGTAAGTGCCCAAACTCAGCCAGCAAGTCATAAAGCAAAAAACTCATTAGAAAGGGAGCCACAGTTAGTCACTCTAATAAAGGGCATCCTAATAGTTTTATGTTCAAAGCAGCTTCTAACGATAAATAATACTGTGTTTGAGAAGTAAAAAGACTGAAATAATTGTTTATGAAATTGCAATATATGGTTAATTTAGAAGAAAAGGAAGATTCACAGACATGCTGATTTTAAATCCTTTTCCACAGAGCTGCCTGATCCAAAAGCCATGAAAGACTGGTGGTTATTAAATGACATCACTCACAGTATTTCTTTTCCTCTTTCTAGCTGCAGAAAGGGCAGTAAGGAAAATTAGACTGACAAATCTTCCCCTAGATGGAAGAAAAAGCAGAGCAAAAGAAAATCCATCTGTTCTTACTCGTAGAATTTCATGTTATCCTATATAAGGACAAGTTTCTGTAGCACATAAATCAAAAATCCTAAAACCCTGGGTGTTATAAAATCGCCAGGACAACTGCCAAGTGCCAGTTTCAAGGCATCAGTGTGAGGCTAAGACAAAATTCAGGGCACTTTGGGATTCCAGTGCATGGTAAGCTGCACTGCAATAAATGGCACAACAGATTAATATTTCATGTCTCTCAAACTAAGGCATTTTTTTAATAGAGAGAGACAGAGCAGAAGAGAAGGGATGATCAGCTTAGCCTCACTGCCAGTAATCAGGTGGTTTTGTGCCCTCTGAGCACACAGTTTGTGCCCCCCACAACACTCCTGCCCCAGGGAGGGGAGGCCTTCATGAGAAGACACCACTGTAACACCTCAGGGCTGCACTGCACTGCGGCAGAGTGACTAAAATTCATTAATGTTGCAAGAAAGGAACAGAAAACAACCCATGCAACTGGTATGAAATGTAGAAAATATTGGGCTGAAAATGTGTGGTGTCCCACAAAATTAAGGTTCTTTCAGAGGATAAAGCAATAAAGATCACAGATATTTAAAGCAAGGCTAATCACAGCAAACAAGGTTTGCACACCCGTTAACTTATATCTTGCCTCAATAGTAACAGCACATTTTCAAAACAGATAGAGGTGTCATAAGTTACACATGTATAACACTTTATATTAATGTAATATGCACTGATTTTTATTAATATACAGTCTTTGCTTCAATTTTCTTTATCTTGTAGCATAAATCCCACTTGGGCATTACATGTCCAGTCATAAGTTTTAGTGGTCCTTCACAGTACAGCTATAGTGGTAATATCTGTACACTTGGCCACACCATATCCTAGGTGGAAAGAGGCTGTGTGGAGAAACCAGTGTTTTGAAAGGAAAGCTGTTGTGTTCCCCAGGAGTTCTTGTTTTGCCCATAATCTCATACAAAACTGGAAAAGCCCCAGAAGTCACAACTGTGCCAAGCATCTTATCCTCTGTCTGCTTGCCATCTCCTGCTCTTTTCCTTCCACATTTCCCTTGCTGTATCAGTTGGTTGTCCCTGGGGGACAGATGGACCAGGCACAACTCGCTGTGGAAATGAATCAAGGTAGCGGTGGGAGGAGCTCATGGTATGCAAACAGAATCATAGAATCATTGTAAGGGACCTTTAAAGGCCATCTAGCCCAACTCCTCTGCAATGAGGAGGGACATCTTCAACTCAGTCAGGTGGCTCAGAGCCCCATCCAACTCAGCCTTGAATGTTTCCAGGGATGGGGCACCTACCACCTCTTTGGGCAAACTGTGCAAGTGTTTCACCAACCTCATCCTTTCCTTATATCTAGTCCAAACCTACACCCAGCTAGTTTAAAACCATTACCCCTTGTCTTGTCCCAGCAGGCTCTGCTAAAAAGTCTGTCCCCCCTCCATGACTGGTCGTAAGGCACAGCACAGAGGTGGTGGGTGTCCCACTATCCTTCAGTTCACTTTTCATCATCACTCCTCAAATTAAGCCAAGTCCCCACATCTCTAGGCTTAGGAAAAAGCAGCCAGTCCCTGAGAAATGACAGTCAACTTTTCATGCCAATGTTACCTTATTGTTAGTACCCACCAAGATCACCTTCTCTCCACACACACGAAGCCCCTGGGTACAAGCAGACACATTGCAAACTTTGGCTTTATAGCAGAGAGCAGTGAGGCAATACCAACAGGCCCATAAAGAACAGACAGATGTTGCTGTCGTGCTAACGCAGTCTCCACACTGTCACCTAGTGGATTTAGTGGTGATATCCAGAGCTCAGTTAAATACTACTCTGTAACTTCACTGAACATACTGCAGAGAAAACTTTTTTGCCTGTGCAGATTCTAGCTTTTCTCACCTAGTTCTGTCGGGATTGCTCCTTTCTGAATGTCCTTTTTACATTAATTTTATTCTCTTAATTTTAAACCCTTTGTACAACAATCCTTTTATTGGGGGGTTACAGTAATTCCCAGGCAGCCTAGCTCCCCACTACTAGCCTGGGACTGCAGAGCATCTTTTCCTTTCTTTTAGAAGACTGTATCTTTTCCTTACATTGAGGTAGAAAAAGGTTTCTCATCTGAGAAAGACAGAATAAATCCCTTTGGAGCTTTACTATAAGTGATGTGGGTGCCTCTTTGGTACCCCTCCAGGCTTCAAAGACAGCTCTACAGGCTGAACACACTGGCTGTCTCTATCTACACAGTGCCTCTGCCTCTCCATGCTCCAGCCCAATACTGTTTGCAGTCTCCTATTCAGAGAAATTGCCCAATAAACTCAAGTACTACAGATGTAAGGAAATTACGACACACAATTGTGCCAGTTATGTTTGCCTAAACCTAACAAGCAGTATGCAGGTATGATAAATATTAGTGGAGTTACTAACATGACAACCACTCCCAAAATCCTAAGTTCTCCCTGTTCAAGAGGGCCTGCAAGATGCAGCTGTTGGCCCCTAGGGTCCATGCTCATGAGGGGTACCCAACTTCATGTGCCAAGGTGGCCTGGAGAAGATGTTTACCTTCATAGCTGTGGATGTGCAGACAGTGGGATTTTCAATGCTGATCCTTCTTTGCTGAACATACCTCTTGGTATTTGATTTTCCCTTGTATCCTCTCAGTTTCAGTGACCTCTGACCTTCTGTACTTCCTCATTTATGCAGCCAGATTGCTCATCCTTCCTGGGGAGTCAGCTCTGCATCTGCCCCAGAGGCAACCCATCACTCTATCCGCATCCCACAGCTGCCTTCCTGAGGAGTCAGCTCCCCAGGCTCACCCAGAAATAACTGATCACTTCTCCCTCACTCTGCAGCTGTTTTAAGCACTGTGATTTTGCAACATCAACCCTATGGTCTACCAGATGTTAAATCAGCAATTAGCTAAATATATTATTTCCAGGTCAGCAATTCTGTTACTGCTTTACAGTAGCAGTTACTATTAAAGTAAGCCTGTGACTTGGCCAGTCTCTTTCCTATCAGAAAAAATGCTAAATATATTTGTGGTGGTTTGGCAATTTTGTCACTGGCCCATTCCGGCCCAATGGTCCCTTTTCTGTAGCAGGGGTCTGTGACCCACCACTGCCTCCAGCTTTTCTCTTACAAAAAGTGAGAGAGAAGGGAAAATTAGTTGTCAGAAGCAGTAAAAAAGGAATATGAGGCCATTGACATGCAGCAGAAAGGGGAAATGCAACTTTAAACATTTATTCCAACAGTTTACAAACCACAACTCCAGACCAGCTTTTCTCCTCTGTAACTGTACTTGTGCATTCACATCAGAGGCTCTCTCAAAAATCTCTTGCACGAGTGCATCCTGATGTTATTTCTAATAAAAATGTCCAGTTTAACAGTAATTTTAATGAGCCTCCTAAGGAAAAAAAAAGTATTTTCCATGGGCCAGATAATATTGATCTAGCTGGGAAAGACACCTATTGCCACATTCATGGCTGACTCTTAGATAAAAGCTGGAAATGCAGAAATCAGTCAACCTGCTCTAGAAAGACTTGGGCTGGCTTCTTTGTAAATTAATTTTCAAGAATTTAGATCAACTTTAATGATGATAAGCAAATGAAGAAGGATATGACACACAAAGGACAAATTCAGAAATTGGTGTAGGTACTAGATACAACTTAGGAGCTACAAACAACCACTGCAAAATATGTCTCTCTTAGATATTGCTAGCAGGTGGCCACTGTCTTGGAGATGACAGCTAACCTGCCCTGCCACCAAGCTTTTTACAGAATTCAGGACAGGAGAACAATTATTTCAGAACAGAATTCTCCTGTAATCTTATCATGAACACATAGACCATGTCTCCCAAGTAAGGCAAGTGGATATACTTTCTCTGTTATTTGTGATTAAGCCCATTTTTGGGGCCAAGTCTTGGTCCATGTCTCAATTCTGATACGTCTTGTTTCAGTGCTGTGTCCCACTATGCTATTTCCAACTGATATGATTTGGTCTAAGTACAAGTGTCACCTCTGTAAATTACCATTAGTAAAACCATAATAGTAGAGCTCAAAGTGTCTCTGCTGTAAAGCATTGTTTCATAGGTGTTGCTTACACCACAAAACAAACCCAAACAAAAACACACAAAAAACCAAACCAAACAAAAAGGAAACTCTCTATTTCAGGCATGCTAACTAAAGAAACTTACATGCTTCTCAGAAGGAATAGGAGACTGGAATGGCTGAAAAAGATGAGAAGTGGTAAACACAGCCTTAAGAAAGGACTGATATTTCTTTTGGACTCTCTGCTGAAAAATGGACAGTCAACTGAAGGAATAGAAACTGCCACCCCCTCCCTTGGCAGAGGTTTCTCTATGGCTACATGTCCAAGAAACCCTCTAGGGTGTGAAAACACAAATTCACAGTGTGGGAACTACAGTAGATGTTATGGGGCACTTTCTGAGCTCTCTTTGTGGAATTACTTCAACAACATTTAAAAAGAGACAATCACATGATCATATTTTGTGTCCTTGCTTCCGGTATTGTTTTTCTTTTGGGGAATAAACAGTCATTTTCCTATACATATGGTGGGAGGGACCAAACAAAAAACCTACATGTGCATCTTATTAATCAAATAGGAAACTACTAACATGCTGTCAACTATGTTTGAGATTCCAGATCCTCTCCCAGGCTATCTCATTAAGACGTTGCCTAGAGTCAGAATAAAAGGGACATCTACCCCTGACTAAACCAAGGAGCTCTCCCCAAACACACCTATTTGTTAATTTTGAGTTTATTCATCAAGCAGGTGACATCTAAGTGATTACTGATCTTTCAAAAGAGAAGTTTCAAGAAATAAAATGGCAACTTCTCAATCCACTTTGTGCTTTCTGCATATTGTATCCACATCAGAATTAACTGTGAATGAGTACAACAACCAAGAGGTACAAAACAGACAGGGCTACAAAAACAGAGTAGGGACTTCTGAAATCCCAGGAAGACCTCTGACCAACCATATACAGTAAACAGCACTTGCAGCTATAGCATTCACATGTCTAGTCCTCACTGACTATGCATTTGTCCCTTCTCCTGTTCCCAAGACAGAGACCAATGGAGTAAGTGAGATTCTCATCACACCACTGCACAGCAAGCCTCTGCAGTTTATCTCCTTTGCCACAAAACATCCCAGGAGTACAGAAAAGCTGCAAGCTGCTTGCCCTAACCCAGCACAGAGTGCCTCCCAACCAGACAGCAGTGGGACTTCTCATCTTTCTCCACTTTTTTTCCCTGAGAGCCTTTCTTTACACTGTGTATGGAAACCTATTATCTCAGTGCTAAATGAATACAAGTCAAAAGTATTCTGGGACTAGTGTTCACAAATAGATCCACCACAAGGATGCTCGGGATACAGTCATTACTAAGCATCTCTTTCATATTGCTCATTGTATCAGGGTGAAGCTTTTTAAAAAATGTCTGTGAGACACAGCAGTGACTTACCCAGATTTTATGTTGGTAAAGCAGACTATAAATATGTCTTTCAACATTTAATATCACAAAATTGGTAAAGTTTACAAATCCACTAAACCTTTAGAACTTACCTTATTTATATTCATAGTCGCCTCCAAATATTAAGCATGTCATAATTTTGTCCTTTATTTCCCATACTCTTTCTATAAAGAGTATCTTTTTGTCATAACAACATTTTAAAATCTAAGGTTTAGGGACTCATGTTTAAGTCTTGTCTGAAGCCGCTTGAGGTCTTATCAGGGGAGAAATTTGCTTTGGATGTACTTGTACATCAGAACAGATTCAACCACAGCGAGCTGCACGAGGTGCAGAGCAGAGGGAACACCAACAGCTTTCCCTATGAAAAGCTTTCCTTGTTGGCTCTTCTGCCAAGCTGCTCATTTATACTGTAGTTGCTGGAGATGCCCACAGGTGAAGTAGGCAGTGCTGGAGTCAGTTGTATTTGCTCCTCTGCTATGCAGGTCTGTCAAGCCAGCATGCCACAAATAAGAGGTTTGATGTTAACATGTGACAGTTATGCATGTATCCAGATTGCTTATCCTATGGAGCAGATGGTCTCCAGGCTTTTTCTCCTTGTAGGTACTCCTTGTAGCCATAATGCTGCTCCTTGCAGCCCTAACACTGCTCCTTACAGATAATTTCCTTTGAGCAGCTGTCTGAATGGATAGTGGCCAATTTACGAGTCAGACCAATTTATCACAGAAATTCCAATATTGGCAAAATTGCTATGATGTTAATACACTGGAGACTGGAACTGCACAGAGCAGTTTCAAATAACAGCAACTGCTGAATATGGCATCACTGAACCCATTGAAACCATTGAACCCAAATTACGCTTAAAGGACATCTGTTATGGAGCTTGGCAAATTACAAGTGTATAAAAACTGCTGACATATCTCAAGGATAACTGCCACTGAACTAACTATTCCATGTTGATAATGTTTGCATGTGCCCAAAGGGACTTGCTGAACCTCAGAACTAAGTGCTCCAAAGCTCCCACTGCCATGGGTATGCCCCACGCAAGTTGGGAGGAAGCAAACATTCGCCTTTGCTTTTCCAGTCAAGATATTACAGTAATGAGAGCTGGAAGCAAGGAACCATTTTCCCCCTGGAGTCTTAATACTGATGAACAGACAGCAAACAAAATAAAAATAAGAAGTTCCCTGGCTTAAATGCAGACTGGGGTAGGCTTTGCATGGCTGAGCTGGTAGCACTGGAGCTAAGAGCTCAGGAAAAGACTGTGAGCTTGGCTGGGATGAAAACAGGCTGGAGGTTCAAAGGCAGCAGAAGACAAGTCAGAGACCAAGATCAGAAAAAGATTTATAAAAGAAGGTGGTAGTCACAATCTTGCAAATTAAACAAGAAGCCTCAAGAGGGGAAAAAGTGAGGATGAAGGCAAGGTCTAGGAAGGCAGAGAGAGACAAGGACTGAGACAAGGAGAGGTAAGTGTTGCCACTACAGCTAAGTTTAAACAAAAATTTAGCTTAAAGGATCAGATACCTAGAATGAAGGCTGAATTGTAGATAGCAACCTATTTCTGCCACCAAGATCACTCTTCATTGGAAAGCAGAGCACACACCTTTCTAGCACTCATGTTAATACCTCATTAACTCATCAGTAGGAAAAAGGCTTACTTACTTTCCTTCCTGGGAAGGAAAGCACTGTTGATACCAAACGTGGTGGTAACATGTTTCCAAGCTCAGCAGTTTGTAATACATTTCCCTGCAAGGTTTGTTTGTTTCTTCCTTCCTTGATGACTGACTCTATTCTTGGTTTACAAGGACCAGGTCACTGCACGACTGGACCCATGGCAAGACAGCGGGTGTGATTCACAACATGTCATGACACTTATACGAAGTAAACGGCCACTGTTACACAGACTTCCACCCTGCTGACCTTCCTGAACATCGTATAACTAGATGGTTAGGGCAGGGGGTCCTTGTCAGGCTCTGGAGCAGATGAGAGCCGTTTTTACACAGGCACTGCTGCCTGAAGCCAAAGACAGGCATCTCCTGGACAGGACATACTTCAGGGCCATGGCCTCATCACATCATTAGAAACCAGCTCTTGTGAGTACCCCTCATTTTACCTGTTGGAAGTGAGCAAGAGGAAGCAAATCCTCCTAGGAGACACACTGTGTGCCTCTCCTCAACTCCCACACTAAGTTACTCTTGAGTTTCCTGAGGACCTGCATTTCTCCATGCAAACCTGCCAAAGTTCATTACATCTTATTCTCCAATTAATGAAGATGGTAATGACAGCCCCAGTATTAATTGGTGAAGAATGCAGAAGTGATCAAATGCTAGCTGGGTTTTTACCACTGATCACAGACAGTATCCCTCCAAGCCCAGCTAATTTTCCACCTACTGCATGGGTCACTTACCCATACTATCTCTCTCCAATTTAGCTGTAAGTATACTAAGAGGAACCATGTCAAAAGTCCTGTTAAATAACATTTTGTACAGTCCACTTGTCCACAGAATCTGTCATCTCATCATAAGGCTATCAGGTTGTGCAGGTATGATTTACCCATTGTAAATCCAATCTTGATTTACCCTTTGTAAATCCAGACTGTTCCAATTTTTTCCTTACTATACTTTGGCAGTCATGACTTCAAGGGTTATTCTTTAATCTTCCCGAAGAAAGAGGTCAGGCTGGCTGACCAGTCTCCTGTAGTTCTGTGGGTCATCTTCTTGTCTTTGAAAATGGGTAGTACATTACACTTCTTTTTTTTTTTTGCATACTCAACCAGAACCTCATCCATGACTCTCTTGGGGCTCAAAGACAAGAATGATAGAAGTGGTAGTTCTTCCTACTGACACAGAAAGTTTCCCAGAATGGAATGGGAAGAGAGAAGACATACCAACAGGACAGGATGCTGCACACCCACATCCTACAGTTCTGTATCTGCCAAGGCTCAGCAGGGACCAGCAAGTTCCTAAGGGCCAGGGGCCAGAAGTTGAGAGAGATACATACCACACCTGACAAAGCAAACCTGGGCCTATGAGCAGGGGGTGTGGGTGGAGGACATGTAGGACATACAGGACCATGAAGACTTATTAGTGCTCTCAGAGTCATGACAGGATCAATGGTTTGTACAAAGCAACCCCACCAGAGACATTCATATTGCAAATGTTTTCAAGTACAGGCAACAACCTGACAATGGGCACACGCCATATCTGTGATGGGCACCTTCAGTGCTTGCAGATGCCCTCATGCTCACATTTGTCATTCAAGCAACACTGCACTAGTTTTTACACAGCATCTTGCCTATACAAGGCCAAGGGCTTGCTGTAGTATCATGGCTTCAGTCAGCATTATAAGGAGCAGGAGAAATGGCAACTGATAAAGAGCATCTGGCAGAGTCTTCAGTGCCAAATGCATGCAGCAATTAGGCAGTAAGTGTAGCACAGGCCACGGGCCAGCCCTAAGTGCAAAATAAAGGCTTACAGGACAGCTACTGAGCTGTACAACAACCAACCAACATAAGAACCAAGCAGAAAGCACATGGCCACTCTATCACAAAGATCCCATACCAGAACAGTAGGCACAAGTCACCATGTAAACAGAGTCACAGAGCCAAGATTCCCCCCTTGATAAAAGAGAGGAAGAAGATGTAGCTGTATTCCCTGGGACTCAAAACTGGCATTCTCACTTACAGGATGCACAAAGTCAGTGAGCAAACTTCTCCAAATATTTAGAATATAAACATCATGGGTCACTGGACTCAATAATTTCCTATTCAAAAGAATTCACTCAAGCATTTAAGTCAGCTTCATGTATCACTGTGTAGAACAAAACCCAGACTAAATTCTTGACAGAAACTATGTGTTGTTTGTACTGGGTACACTTAAGTTTGCACTAAATCTTTGCTAGTGCAGGCAATGTAACACAGGTAACTAAATTCCCATGAAAGCATGAAATAAAACCTTCTCAGAGTTGCCAACATTATTACAAAATCCTTCAGAGGCAACATTCCCCACAGACTAATTGTTCAGCATCCAGCCAGAAAAACAGACAAACAAAAAAAGTCTAAAAAGTCTAGGACAGCTATGCCAGACAGGGAATTAAAATCTTCCCAAATAGTTTCCTAGTTGGAGAGAATAAACACACCCTTGATGGAAGGTGAGGACTTCTGTCTCCCCAAAAAACCTATTTTTAATTCAGCATACAGAGAGAATTAGGATATTGTGATGTTACACTTCACTGAATAATTATATCCAAGATGCCTACATAGATCCTCACAAATGGAATAGTATTGAAGGCTTCTTTAGTATGTATGCCAGCCAATTCCCAGTTCCAAGTCAGAGAAGGAAAGAAAAAAAACCGTATGCTGAAGAGAACAGAACACATTTCTGATGCTTCCTGAAGTATGTGCTGTTAAGATTTCAGTAGAAAAAGCCTGCGCTTAAGTCCAGCTCTCACTTGTAACTACTTCCACTTAACAAGGAAGATTCAGCACTTACTTTAAAGCTGCTTTTGATCTAAAGGAATATTTTCAATTAACTAACTGCAATAAACACAACTTTATAAACTAAAAAAAAAAAAAAAAAAGACAAGGCATAGTCCTCCAAAGTTTATTTCAAGTATAAAACTCAGTCAGTGAAATATCTACAGGTTTTTTCTTTCAGCATAAAGGTTTAACAAGATAGAAAGAATCAAGTACCAAATTCCTGAAAAAATATTATTTGATTCAAAATTTTGAATAATGAAAAGGCACTTAAACAAAAGATACCCAGCAACAAATATAACTCTTATGTCACAGTGAATGTGAAATCAAACATTATCTAACACTTTCTAAACAAAGAAATTAATTACAGTCTGTTTAAATGGAGCAACACGGTCAAGACAAGAGTGAATTCAAACTCCCTGCACTTCAACAATAGTACTTTTCTTTCAAGTGTAAGAAAACAAGAGAAAGAAAAACAAGGGAAGTCTTCAGTCACCTAACAGTTTACAGCACTGCGTTCAAACTAAAAACTCAGAATCCAATCTGTACAAGTTCCACAAAAAGAAATGTAACAAAACTGGGTAGCAGCATAAATACTTCATAAACACCCCTGATCGGTATGCTTGATTTGAGGGGTTTATAGTTGTATTCCCAGTTTTAAAAAAAAAAAAGTTTCTACAAAAACAAAAGCCTTTTTAGAAGCAAAACAATCAGGCAGCATAAGTGGAAAATAAAAGTGTAATGCTTGGGAATCCATCGCAATCCCTTTCCAGTAGAAATATTCCTCCACTGCCAGCAATGGAAAATACTACAAGTACAGTTTTTGAGAATCAGAAAACAGGCTAGGAAAATTTAAATTTGTTTGATCTTTTTTTGATCAAGATTCAAAAAACTCCATCTTAAAAAAAAAATAAATTCAAACATGCCAAAAGAAACAACACATTTAACAAGAGCATTTGCAGCACAAAAGCATACTTGTGCAATAAATATAAAATAATATGTCAATTATTCACAAATATGAGGAAACTAGGGAGGGGGAAATACTCAACACCTACCAAAAACCTGTGGGTTTACAATTATTCAGAAATATGAAGTAAACGGAAAAAAAGCATCTTAGTGTTGGCATTTTTTTCTCAGCGATACTGAATAAGACCTCCGATACAGGAGTGCTATCAAGGCTTTTGCATCTTTTTTTCCAGATACATTTTCCTGTAGGTCTGAAACATCTCTTTTGAGTCTTTGCTTGGAATGTGAAGAGTCTCGCCATCTCCATTCAGGATCTGTATAGCTGTATCAAGGGGAATACTGTCCTCAGCTGCAAGATAGACAAGCAGGTTAAAGCAAGAGTCCGAGTCTCAAAGGACTCTACTCCTCATGCATGTGGTATTCAAGGCCCTCCAGTATCAAAAGAGATGCCACAAACTTCCTTCCTAAAGCACCAGGTAACTCAGATTTCAATCAATCTCCAATGCATCTTTAAGCACAAAATGGCCATTTGGATGTCTTTGCAAGAGAGATTTCTGAAGAATGTTAAGAAAGGTGTGACAGAGAACATGCATTTGTGAAACTACAAGAAAAAGCAAGAGGAAGGGCTAAAAAGATGGCAGAGACCAATGGCCAAGGACACAGGCAACAGCATTAAAAAATGCAAATGTTGCAAAATATGCTGCTTGCATCAACACCACAACACAGATATGAGCATGCAAGTCCTCCGATGACAAGTTAAGAAGGGGATGGCAACAAGGATGCAGCATGCTGAATGCACCGTTTTGTTTCCTCTTAGATCAGCAGAAAAACAAAGGCTATGGCTGCAACGATAACTTAAAGCAAAGAAGCAAAGACAGTCAGGAGCAACCTCATTCGAGATTTACAAAGGAGGGAACAAGCAAGATCCTGAGATGAAAGATGCCACTACTGTAACAGCTGACTCCTAAAGAGTATAAAAGACCATCCAAAAAGCAATTTGCCAATCAAGAGAAACAAGGAAGATGTAGTAGTGGCCCCAGTCTTCCTTTGTGTCATACAAGTAATCTTGACCAGACTACTGGTGACTGCACAGGTGTATGTGTGGACAGCACTAGTGTACTAGGAAAGCCAGATTTAAAAAAATCACTTGCTGTTTTTGAAGTCTCACAGTGGATTTTGCAACATCACTTCCTACGTTTTCAAGTGTGACAGAGCTAGCCTGGTCTTTACCTACAATTTAAAACTCTACTTGAATGTTGTTACCAGTGCTACATCCAAGTCAACTGCACACAGGTATGCAGGAAAATTTCAGTAATCTCCGACAATGTATTTGTATGGCAGTAAAAAGCTCCACAAATCTTTGAAACCCATGTCTACTCTACAGTATCCATTTAATTAGCAGAACTAGTAAAGAAGAAGTTAAAATGCTTTATTAAGATTTGCTACTGTAAAGGAACACTTAAAACCAAGCAAACAGTATTTAACTTATATTTCAAACCGGATACTCAGAAGTCATTTCACCTGTAGAGATCTCTTCCACTTTCTTTTGCTTAAGTGGTTCACATTTTAACCAATCTTCTTTTTTACTCTTGACACCTAAAAAGAAAATTTTTTAAAAAATTTATCTTTGCAGCTCCTGTGTCACAAATTTTGGTCTCTATTCAGCATCAATTTTTAACACATATACTAGCACATGTAACAGGAAACTTCCTTTGTATGTGAAAATTACTGCAAGGGCCGTACAACTTAAGACTTAGTTTTATTTAAAAATCCAGTACAGAATTTAACATAAATATCCTTCACAATGCACCATGTAAGATGCTGAAAGAGTTGGGACAGGGAAGAAAAGGGAAAAAGGCAGCTTAAAGCAAAGGTATGGAGACTATGTGCAGGGTATATCAGACCCAAGCTCCCTCTCTTCCTCAGTGTCATAAAAGATCTCTCCCTCCCCTGTCTGCCCAGCCAGACAGGGGAGGGAGACTTGTACACATCCAGGTGAACACCAAATACAGATCACATCACCTTTGGTAACTCTGCCACGAGAATCTACTTTCTACAAACAAGCCAAGCTGTCTTCTACAAGTAGGTTAGAAAGCCTTCTCATAGTTACTTGAAACTGCCACGCTCTAAAGTACTCTAACTTCATTCTCTAAGACTTAAGAGAAAAATGAAGGAAAAGTCTCATGTTCTTTTTCAGCTTAACACACAGCTACAGCCTGTCAGAGAACTAGCTAGGCTATCTTAGCCTTCAGCCTCTAGAGTCTCAGGTTTCCACTGTTTATAGTTTCATGCAACACAAATTTAAAAAGGAATACATGCTCCTTACTTACAAATTAATAATCAAGATAGTGTCATACCTGCTACAACGACTTTATCTCTTTCCAGAGAACTTTTTGCAGCTGAGCTTTCTTCGCCAGTGGTTGGGTTTCTGAACAGTATCTCTGGACACAGCTTAAATTCAAGTACTTCCTGTTTGATTGGTTTCTCCGCTGTTGAGACACATGCATCTCTTTTTGACTCGCTGTTTTGTGACACTTTGGTCTTTTTATGCCAGACAGGTCTGACGGGTGAGGTTTCTAATTTTGTCAGATATATGCGTTCCTGGGCTGTACGTTTAAATGCAACTCTGTTCAGGTAGTGTTTTTTTGGTTCCTTTTGAAGATGCAACTTTAATCTGTTATTTCTTCTATTTAAGTATAGGAGATTTTTATCAGGAAACATTTTCTCAGAGCACTTGTCTTTATTTTGACCATCGAGACGCCTTTCTTTGTTAGAAAAGTAGGTTTTAGACATGGTAGAAGATCGAGCCCTTTTTCTCTGTAATTTAAGCATAGAGTGATCTGCTAAGGAGCTCCTTGGTTTCCAGACATTTTCTCCATTCAATTTTTTAGCTTTGTCAGTATTTATCATGCAATTATGTGCAACCTGTTTAAAATTCTTTGCTTCAGATTGTTTCAGTCTTTCATCTTCCAACTTTGCTTTCTTGAATTCTCTCTTCCCAATCATATTTTCCTTCATCTTCCTCTTGTGTGGCTGCTCCTGTGAAGGATGAACTTTCACAGATTTATGCTGAGAATATTTTGTGTTTCCTGACTTTAAGTCTACAGCGCCAAACTTTGAGAACTTTACAAAATCAGTTTGGTAACTATTCAGCTTTTTATGTTTTATTTCTGCTGGTAGTTTGTCTTTCTCTTTCACATTAATTCCTACATCTTGCCCGAGCATCTCCTTTTCTCTGTTACAGTTCTGTCCTTCAGTTGAGTTCTTTTCACAAGTTTCAATTTTTTGTCCTTGATTGACTTCAGAGTGCTTAACTTCTACAGTTTCTGACTTAATAAATTTGTGAATGTGCATTTTGGATTTCATGGTCAAACCTGGTTTGGTTTTACCTTTTGATGAGAACTCAGTTTTGAAAACTCCCTCCTTATTTTCAGATGACTTTGTTGTGTTGTCTACAAGTGTCTGAACGGTTTTTTCCAACAATTCTTCTGAGGCTGTCTGATGTTCTTTACTGTCAGAATGAAGTTCTTTGCTTGGTGACGGGGTTCCTTTGTCAATTTGCAGCTCTTCCTTCAGGCTGCTGCTTTTAGATTTATCAGCATCCTGGTTTTCAAAGGAATTAGGTGGTCCAGTATTTTCCTGTTGTGTTGCAGGCAGTTTGTGTTCATTACTCACCTTCAGCCCAGCTGTGTTGTTCATTGCAGAGGTGTTTTTGCAAGTATCTTCTTCATTTTGGCTAATAGCGATTGGGATTTTTTCAGAAATGGTCAGGTTTCCCACTGCACAGTTTTCCTTTGTTAGGGCATCAGATTTACTGTTATTTTCTTGTCTCTCTGCAGAGCTACTATTTTCCGCTTTTGAAAGTTGACAATCGTTTTTCTCTGAACCAGATGTTCCTAATTTACCGGGAGAATGTGGCATGTTACATCCTACAGATACAAAATTCGTTAAAGAACTGTCTTCATTTTTTGCACTGGGCTTGGAAGCCTCTTGTGTTTTTTCCTTCTCACAAAGACTCTGACTAGGCTGAATGCGGCCTTCAAGGTTCTCCGCAGCTAAAGCCTTTTCTGACTGTTGACTCACTGCTTTCTTGCTGTCACTAGAGGGACACTGCTTGTGTTCAGGAAACAGTTGTTGAATCTGATCAGAGCTTAACACTGCAATTTTTATCTGATTTACTGCGTCCTTCAAACAGGAATTGTTGTCACCAACTTTAGTCTTTTTTGAAGGTCGACTTTCCACCCCTTCAGCCACAGAATGATTTTGTGCTCGTTCTTTTCTTAGCATATCAACACTTTCAATGCCATACGGAAACTCTTTCACTAGTTCAGACAGCTGATTGTTTAGGTATTTACTAGGTTGTGCTCTGAAAGAGTTCATCTCTTCTTCTGTGCTATTTTTAGTGGGTGTGGAATTTTGTTTACTGTGGTCTCCTCGAACAGTGGACGCATTTGTTTCAGAAGTTATGCTGATAGAGCAGTCTAGTGAATTTTGAGCTAACTTCTGATTTATATTAGCAAGATTTTCAAAGTCATTTTCAGGATGCTTGAAGGATGTCTCAAATGGCAGTTTTTGTTCTGAGGTAGAAAATGCTTTAATAGTATTGCCAGTGCTTTCTTTCTCCGAATCACTTGTTGTGCTCCCATGCAAAATCTTACCTGCTTTACTTACGCAGCTTGATGAGTCTCCCAACATCTTTAGCAGCAAGCTCTCTTTTTGGGGAGTGTTATTGCTCAGCCCTTTTTTATGCAAGTCCCGATGTTGTTCCTTTTGCCTTGCATCAGATCCATTTCCTTCTGATGCACGTTTCTCATAGACTGACCTGAAGATGCCTGCTATTTGTGCATTATAAAATTTATCACCTTCTACAAGAGAACATACACTAGAAATAGAAAACATCTGATCTTCCAACACCACTGTGGACGTATCTCCTGTCTCTGGAACAGTTTCTTTATGATCTCTTACACCTTCTTGAAAGATTTGACTAGAAAAATTTGTGCCTGATTCAGGAAGAGAAGTCTTATTTTGTAATCCGAGCTGCAGATTTTCTCTGACATCTTGTGTGGATTGACCAACCTTCCTTTGGTTTTCATTATATGAATTGTTTCCATTCACACTGGTTTTTACTCTTCTGTTTTCATCATCTAATTTGATCTGCTGCAAATGTGAGTCCACTTTCTGTTCCAGAACACAATCACCGGGTGATGACCAAGCATTTTCTATTGCTCCTCTGTCAGTATTTGACATACTTAAACCATTTTTCAGCTCTTCTTGCAAGCTACATGTGCTCTCCAAGTCAATCACTGGATAGGTTTTATCTTCAGATGTTGGAATTTTGTCTGCTTGCTCACTCTGTGTTTTCTGTTCAGCAAGTACTAGAGGAGAGACAACGGCAACTTGAGGTTCAAAATTTTTCATCAAATTGGAAGTCAGCATATCAAGTTTTTGTAAACTACCTACAGAGGTAGTTGTTATAGGCAAAACTGCTTCATTCACACTAACCATAACATTATTTTGTTCTCTCTTTTTTGCGTTTTGGCTGGAGGGTGAAATCTGATTTGTCGTGGGGCTATCATTTGACTGTTTATTTTGCATACTTACAGAATCTGACAAATGCTTCCTCCACAAGCTCAGGCATGCAGTTAACTCTTCCATAGAGTAAGTACAACTGATTGGTTTACAGGATGTATTTTCAGCAAATGGCATTTTTTTCTGAGCTACCTCATTCTGGAATTTAGCTTCACCAGATTTAGTTGTTTCTGATACAGGAGAGTTTGTGTGAACCACAGGTGCCTGCTGACCTTTCAGATTTTCTACCTTCTTCTCACTAGTGTCTTTTTTCAAGCTTCCACCTGAGACAGATGTATCTACCATTTGTTTTTCATTACATAGGAGATTAGTCAGTATTTTATCGGCAGTAGCACCAGCTGTCTTCTCTTTCAATACATTTGTGCTGCTCAATACAAACTGAAAAAACGATGACTTCTCGGGGCTAATTTGCACACTCTTTGATGCAATTTTGACAGAGCTACCTGCTTGACTAGAACAAGCAGCATTGTTCAAGGAAGTCACAGTTTCTTGAGAAGGGGCCAAGGCATAGACATCCCGTTGTTCCAAGGTGGGAGTGCTCTCGGGATTATTTAATTGAGCTGGGAGTTTGTTCTGAGAGGGAACAGGAGCTAAGCCTGATGAAAGGCTTCCCTGCTGCACCTGGGCGTTACTCTGAGTCCCCTCTAATCTTCTGTTATCAGCATTGGCTAGATTTTTGTCCTTTCTTTCTTCATGTGAAATCTTAAGTGTTTGACTCTCCGTCAACACTGTTTGAGTTGAGGCAGATGGTACATTTTCTTTGGGCACCCATGTAAGACAATTAGCAACAGTACACTGATAACTGGGAGGAGGAAGAGTGTTTTTGTCCTGCTTCGAAGCTGCTAAAAATTGTCTTTTTAAATGATGAAACCTTTCAAGGAGGACACATTTTTGTTTAATACTCTGCAGCCTCTCAGCTTCCCAAGCTAGTCTGTCTTCTGTAATTTTTCTTTCATCTGCTGCTGCTGAAGAAAGTTGAGAATTAACAGGCCCACTCATGAAACTGCTGGTCTGGCCTTCTTGAACTGAAGGAGGATCACTGGGAATGCTTGGGGATGGCACAGTCATTTCATTAAAAGACCTATTTGCTGTCACACTTCCACTTGAATTACAGATGTTCCTAACTGATTGACTGACTTCTCCAGATTGCTGCTTCTGACACTGTTGCTGAATACTGTTAAAACCAGAAGCATTTTTTTGATCCAGTGGGCTCCTCTGTTGGCTAAGGGTGTACCCATTACGCATGTTTTGTACTTCCTGTGGTATACCTACTGAAGATTGTGCTGCAGCTCTTGAAACACAGTTGGCAGGCAACAAAGATGGTGCAGAACATCCTCTAGGAGCTTCTGGTCCCATCTGACTTGGCTGAAATTGTGGGAGCTGTACATTTATTCCAGTATTTTGATTCAGTGAGCATGAAACATTGCACTGAGTACTGGACTGAAATATTTGGGTTTGGACTTGTTGTCCAGATGTACCAAGAGACACAGAATTATTCTGGGAATGAGTGTTATTTTGATATAACGCTGCCAATCTCAGAGAATTCTGCTGCGGTATTTGTGGCTGCACAGTGTAAGTGTTTGGAACAACATACTGAGGTTCCTGAAGTATACTCCTTACATTATTTCCAGCATTCACTTGAGTAAGGGGAGGTACATTTCTACAGGAATAATTGTAGGCATTGGAGATGGGCCAAGAAGTCTGAGTCACCTCTGCCTGAGAAGGTGATCGCTGACTGGGAGGTTTCTGAGTTGTTACATACACCTGTGGATGTTGTTTAACTGAGAATTTTGACATAAAAAAATTATTACCAGTTACAGATGCTCCTGGTAAGGTCTGATCTGAAGTTTTTAATCCTTCAGCATTTACAGGAGGAAAGGGAACTTTGACAGTTGGCAGATACATGAACTGGTTATCTTCAGCATAATTGCATGCATTTTTAGAGGAGCTGGCATTTGTCTGAGGAAAGGCATGTCCATTAGAAAACAACTGAGTGCGATACGCTCCTTCACTTTGCAGGTTCATATTTGTATTAGCATTCTGGACTGGTCCTATATTCCAGTCCATCTTCTCTTGATTTCTTTTTCTTCAGGCAAAACCAAAATGCTAAAAAAAAAAAAAGTTTGAGAAGATTACAGCCTTAATCTTTTGAATAAAACCTATTTCACTTGCTAAGAAGTGATTCAGAACACATTATGAGCAGAACTGTTGAATTTAAATTGCTAGGTAAGAGAGCAACCCAACTGGGACATTCCATGAACATCAATGCTGTCAATGTCAAGTTCCAAAACTTTTTTCCAAAAGCACTTAAGGTACAAAAAGAGCAGTAACTAGCAATTCTACTGACTGTCTAATGACTAACAAAATCCTCACATTATTCTGCCAATTCTATTATCATTCAACTTTTTAATTTAACAAGAGATTACTGTATTTACCTTCTCATCCAAAAACAATGGAAAAAACCCCAAGCTATTTGTGCAACATGGCACAATGAGCAATGCTTAAGAGCTGAACATAAGAAGCACCTACAGAATAAAATACAGGCCAAAGTTTTCAGACAAGAAGACCCAATTTCAATTATACCTTCAAATAGAACAAAAGAAATGAAAAAATTAATTTGGGTTTAGTGGAAGTCTCCCCTAATAATATGGTGAATCATATATTACTTTTTTACCAGTTTTTTACAACACCAAACAGTGGAAAGTTACATTTTGTTCAGTTTTCTAATGCCTCAATGTAAACAAAATATTTAAATTCTTTTTGGAAAAAACTCAATTTTCATTGTGTTTGTTAGTACTTCTTTCTGAGAGGCCCTCCTCTATGAAAATACACATAGGGGAAAATCAATTCAGCCTAATATACAGAATAAATTGTTACTGGATTCGAGCTATTGGATCAGGTAAGACACTCCAGCAAAGATTTAATACTCCATTCCCAGAACACTGTACTTAACATTAAAGTCTGTACACCTGCTCATTGGAGCCAGAAAACACCTAAACAGGGAAAACATAGGGAGAGTGTGAGACTCAGCATTTAGCTCGTTGCACGCCAAGTAATGAATTCAATTTTGAAGACAACAGAGGGGCTCCCAGAAACTGGGAGATCACTCAAATCCAATCTAAAGAAACTTACAACTAAGGACAAGTGATTAAGGACTGAAATCTCTTGAGCATTCGGTAAAAAGAATAGCATTAGAGAGTGAGAGTGAGCCAGCTTCACCTTCTCATCTCAGTAAAGTGAGGAGAATTTATCCCTGCCCTTCAGTTTGTGGTGAATGGAGTCAAGGTCCCATGTGTG
>JAWWTY010000037.1:61594894-61636043 GCA_035222235.1 Margarornis squamiger
TACTGGGATTCCTGAACTGCCAGGGAAGAGAGTCCAATTGATTCAGAAGCACTGGAGCCTGAGTGCTCATCCAGCCCATTTCCTTTTCTCTATTGCCAAAGGCTCCTGCCCACTCACCCTCAGGCATGGCTGGGCAACCCTTCCTCCTTAACCTTTGCTGCTTTGGATCTGACCTCATGGTTGTGAGTCAGCGAATTGCACAGGAGCAAACTGGAGCTCTGCATGCCACCTCACAAAATACGCATGTCTAACAACATCTGCAATGCCTTTTGTTCATCACTTTCATATCTTCCCACCAGAACTCTGTAGCACAATCAGAAGAGATCAATTCTCTGAGGCAACATCCAGTTTTAACTCCGACAAGCTCTCCCTTCTACACCCCTGCTTTTTCAGTGTCAGTCATTTGAGATTTCACAATTTCTGAAAAGAACACAGTATTCCCATTTCAAAGAGAAACTACAAAGAGACTCCTCAACCAAACTCTTCTTTGTACCTGACACCCTTGGGTGGGGGCATGGGGACATCAGTCCTGACTTTACACTGCCAGGTCACTATGATCACGTTTGTCCACATTGATTCACATAAGGAAGGGATGGAAATGTGGGCTTAGTATTGCATTTAGGGTATTTCTGAGCACACACAGGAAAGGAGCAGCACAGAAGGGAGCAGAGGTGGGATGTGATGTCTGGTCAGCAAGTCCAGATAGCAGATCATGACTCAACAACAAAGCCAGTTAGACCAGAAAAAAATTTTAACTCCCCATGACCCCTTGGTTGGAGGAGCTGCTCATCTGAAGAAGCCCACCCTGTTTCCTGATGGCCTGTCTGCCTGATAGCCATGTTTATGCAAGCCTTTGCAGACCCCAGTATTAAGATTTGGATTAAGTTGGATTTACTGAATTAAGTTTATCTGAGTATTAGTGAATTACTTGTTTTACTATCATTTTGATCCAGATTAGTATACTACTGATTGATAATTGTGACTGCACTGCTATTTCCAGATAAACTGTTTATCCCTAAAGCTGTTGATCTGGTGTCTGTTACTATATTCCAAATCTAACTCGACCACACTGCATCAAGTCCCTCCACTCCAGTGTCACGAGATGGATGCAGTACATGACACCCTGACTGCCCTCAGCCTCACAGCAGGTGACTGAAGTGACTGTTTTGGGGCCTTGCCCCACCTGTGAGTGCCAGATGTTTTTATGGAGGGAACTACCTGTTCCCTGCTTTCATTAGAGAAAGTCAGAAAGGTAAAAGCATGAAGGAAAAATTCCCCTGCCTATTTGTCTTAGCAATGATGCGCACTATTTGAATGCAGCTGAAGCCCAAGTTATTTCCCTATAAGCAACAAACATCTAACGCCCAGCAGGACATTTAACCTGGAATAGGTACAACTTTATGACTCTTGCCACAAGCCTTGAAGTGACGGTGGAGAAATCAGAGGACCACATGGTCTCTGTGATAACAATACCTGTCCAGAAAAAGCTTGACAGTTGGCTGGAAGCTGCCTAAAAGTGAGTTTCTGAAAGAAAAATTGATCAAGACAACCAGGATAGAAATGTCTGGTTCAATTTCATTTCAGACAACCATATGTCAAATTCCTCCCTTCTTGAAGCCTGACTGGATTTATGAATCAGATCAACTATTAAAACTGAGTATGACATCAATGGAGGCATCGTAACTGTGTCTCTATGTGCTTTTTCACAGGCATAAAGCCTAGCCAAATCACGTGAGCATTCACACAAATCTGTTACTGCGTGCTGTTTAACCTGAATTGTAAATATGTCACATGACAGGCAGATACCATCTGAATTTCAGAACCAGAAGCCTGGGCCCTTCTTTAGGGTCTGGAATCCAACTACAAACTCTATTGGAAAATACAGACTATCTTTCGGGTATCACTAGCATACACTCACAGATAAAGGCCTTCAGATGACCAAGGCCTCACCTATTTCCTAGGCCAGTCCAATGAAGTTAAGATTAAGTACAGGTAGGCTGGTTACCAGTCATTCTTTAGATGTAGCCCCTGTGTGCCAGACAAGTCCTATCAGTTTGTCATCCATCTGAGGCCCAACAGTATCTACTAGTTAAAAAGAGTCCTGGCCTACTCAGAGCCCATTAGCATCAACAGGAACAGTTCCTACCACCACACAGCCCCCACTATTTGTAAAGTTAGTTTCTGCCATGCTCATCCTGCCATCCTGCCACCTCTGTGAAGAGGCAGCAATAGTTACCATTAAAAGCCCTTGTGACCAGTAGTTAAAAATCCCCCTAAGCCTGTGCAAAAAGGTCCTGATCCAAGGAGGCTTGAAGCATGGAAAGCCTGTTTGGCACAGCCCAAAATACCAAAGTACTTGTTTTGCTGGCTTTTCCCAACAATCCTGTCACGGGAGAAGGGGAAGGGGTTTGCCCGACCCTTAAAGAGGGAAGATTTTCTTGACCCTGAGTGATTTATTTGTCTGTCAGTGCCCCAGGGAAACAGAAACCCTTATGTCTGACCAGTCTGTCAGCATTCTGTAAATGGACCCTCCACCAAACAGATTCATTGGATTGCAGGGTGATTCAACTGCCTTTACTGGGAGGGGGCTAAGCCAACAGTGTGGAGACTCCTCAGTGAGCTTCCCAAAGTGTTATCAGCCACCAGCAACTGCTATCACCTGTAAAGGACACACTCTAAGAGTTTATGGAATAACAGTCTTTATTAACACAAATTGTGACAGGCTAATAACGATCATAGGTCATCAGTGATAGGGTCTGACTGCAAAAACCTATTTAAAGCAATCTACTAACACTACAAATAAGCATAAGCTCTAAGACTAGTAAGAGAATTTAAAGCGCATGGAAGGAGTTTCTTACCCAACAGACATCCCTACACTGAGGGGAAGACAGGTTCAGCCTGTTGACTGAACCCAGCAGTTTCGGTGGTCTTCCTTCAATTTACCCCTATTCCCAACTTACTTTTATACTATCTCTTTAGGTTTAGGTGGAGTTTGAGTGACTTTAATCATAAGTACTTTACAGGGTAGTCGTCCATCAATCTCCCTTGGTGGACAGACAGGGTACAGTCTTTGAACTACAAAGTATGACCATGTTCCCCTTCCTGCAGGGATTTCTATGGAGGGAGGCCCCAGTGCCTTCACTCTGCTCCCCTCTCCACTCCATCCCCTGCAGCAGGTGCTGATCATTCTTTAGGGAACCTTTGTGGGCCATGTCTATTGCATTCCACCCAGGGAGCAGCAGCTGCATTTTATCCTCTTAGTGTTCTCTAATTTTTAACCCTACCCATTGTTCCACACCCCCCATGCTGCACCTTTTCCCACCACAGCCTTACCAAGGGCTGTAAGGCCCCTCCCACCACTTCAACTGGAAACAGCCCAGTCCTTGGTTACCCAGACTTATTAGACATACAAATTAGCACCTCAGGTGAGCCAGTCCAAATCTGATGATCCTTAACAGGTGGCAAGAATGGTGCAGCTTACAGAGACTTCCCATCTAGAGTCAGATGCCATCATCAATGTATCGTCACAGGCAGTCAAAACTCTGCCTTCAGTGGATCACAATGGATAGGATCGCTGTTCCAGGACCCCCTTCAGAAGACCATAGGTTCACAGGAGCCTCTTCAGCCCTTCCCAAGGTCAGTCAAGTGTGACTTCCCTAACAGCCAGCCAGCCTGAGAATCTGCAATTGTCGGGAGGTTCTAACCTCCATTGTGGAGTATCCAATTCTAGTCAGGTCTGAACAGCAGCAGTTTACTACTGTATATAGCTGCAGAGTTGTGTACCACAAAGAGCAGCAGAGTAAGAGCCTCTGCTGGTATGAACTCTGCCCAGCTGGGGCAGTGAAGTTTATATACCTCTGGGTTACATGACTTGTTTTTCACAGAACTACAGCTACATGTCAGATAAGCAGAAGGCACTAAGTTACCACAAAGACGGGTAACATACAGATTATTTCAGATAATCTCCAGACAGTACATCCCTTTACAAGTATTTCACTCCAGTAACTGGGTCACTCTTACTCAGTGAAGCCATCAGGCAATGCTGCAGACAATTTCTAACTAGAAAGGCCTACAAAGGCCTGTGAGGCATTAGCTACTTTGCTTCCACATACAGAACTACTTAGACCAGACATTCTATGTCTCCTGGTACTTCTGAACCGAACTTGCCCTAGTTTGGGAACTCTGAGAAGTACCTCCCCTATCTCCAGTGACCCATACTGTTAATGTCCTGTGAACCTGTAAGCCCCAAAATTCATCACATCTCAGAGAATTGGAAAAACAGGTAGTATTCACTTACACCCACTTTCCATTTTAACAACCCCAGCCAGTCAGCTCACAAACCCAATTGGTCCTGGCACCCGCCTCACTGGGGGTAAAAGCATTTGAACAATACCCTATTTGTAGAAGTTATCAGTGATGGATGGAGAAGGGGTATCTCACTGGTTTTGGTGTTGAAAGCTGAGAACACTTGATTTACCAATCCCAAAGTTAAACATTTTGAGAATGTGAAAAACAATGCTTCCTGACAGAAACTGGTACAGGTGACAATGCAGCAGACAAAGTCCCTGATACAGCAATCAACAAGTGATAGTACTGATAACTTATCAAAAGCTGCTCAGCTAAAGGCTACTGAGCTGACAGAGCTGGCCCAGAAACATAACTGAAAGTGGATCACTTTATACTACAAAAGCCCAGCCTCACTTTTTAACAGCAGAGAGTTCTGGTTACAAAAACATAACTATAGGCCCAGCACCAAGTGCACCAACAGTCTGTCAACTACAGGACTAGCTGAATTCAAAAGAACTAGTCAGGTTCACAAATACTAGTTTATTAAATGCAACAATGGTTCTTTGGATTGCCAGCGATACATGCATAAAATGCAAACAGCTATATATAGCACCAACACTACAACTGCAATCACAAGCTTAAAACACTCAGAACAGCCAAGGATGCAAGTCTTACCAAAAGACAAGGAAGTCAAAGATCTCAACCTGTCCCTACAATTTTCGTGTCGAATTCTCATCCCCCAGTCAGGTACAAAATCAGGGTCCTTTTATACCTTAATAACCATTATTGTGCAAAGTACTATGGGTGGGACTGCGGCCGAACCTTCTGTTCTTTGTGGTGGTGTTGTATGGAATATTTCTTGGTAAGAGGGATACGTGGTAGCAGTTGTACAAAACATTTCCTGGTATCAAGCCAAATAATGAGACCACACAGCTTCTACCCTGCTTCACATTCCTCGCTGGTGCCATGGCAACACAAACCACCGGACCTCCATCCAAGTTTCCCTGTCTGCTCTGATCACCATGGGGCCCACTGCATATAGAGCATTGCCTGTTCTTCACTGTTTTATGCTTCCAACACTTCTCACATACTCATTTCGAGGAGTGTGTATAGCAATTCCTCCCTCAAGTGGAGACACCTCCAAGGTTACTTCTTGAGGCTGAGCGAAAGAGATACGCCCACAGTCACTGGTATGAGTAACATCAATCTCTACTTAATTATTTTGCTAACTTTAATATTGTTGCTTTAATAAGTAATGCACTTAACTATAATTAACTTTCTAGACTGTGTAGTAACTAATTCTGATTAAGGTCCTTTAGTCTAATGAGTATTATCATCAGTATTATCACCTATTCCAATCCGCTTACATGCGAAGAGGCAAGATTTGCCTTAGCCCACAAATGCAGAGTGGAACTAAGTTCTAATCATTTCCATAACTGAGAGTAAGGCACAAACAAGGCCAGATATTGGATTCCAAAACAATAATTCAACTTTATGTTTTAAAAGGAATAGAGGGAAAGAAGGAAAATATGAAAGTAGGAAAAAGCCAGGAGCAACTGCCAGAAGCACAGAAAAGGAGTTATTTCTACCATGGGCTCTACACCAGCTTGCAGGTCAGGTCCTTCATCGTGAGGAAGATCAGGCTCCAGTTTCGGGTCCTTGGTCTTCTTCTCTGGTCTTTAGTGATTTTTGGGCCTGTAGTCTCCAATGGTGAGCAACCCAGCAAAGAGAACTGCAGAGTGGCAGCAGCTCCCACAGCAGCAGCCCCTCATGACACACTAGGCACTGGTTAAATATCCTCACAGTTCATATGAAATTCTATAGAAACTCACATAACAGTGTTTTAATTAAGGAGCACGGCAGGCTCTGAATGCCCATTGGCTGGTTCCCCAGTATAGACCTAATTTGGGAGGGTAAATCCTTGACATGTAGCCTTTAATTGATTACATAGCCATTTTTTATTTAATGCAAATTGTTTGAAACATTTGTTTTATTAAATGGTTAGATTTCTTGCTAAAATAGCTCTTCTTTAACATGTGCAATTAAAACAGCTATTTTTTGATTAAAGGAACCTGCCTCCAGCAGGTTTTCAACTGAAGTGACTTGCCTCCTCTAGCTTGCGTCTTCCAGTTTTTAAAGACTTTCAATTAAGGCAGCTCAGGTTTTGCAGATTTTCAGTTAAGGCTTTTTGGCTCCATGCCTGAGGCAATGACAAAGCATTTTTTACCTTTTCATAAGTTCTTTACCTCACCATAAAAAAAGAATTTTTCCATATCGGTTTGCCTTTCCCTGTCCTGTGGGATGAAATTGCATAATAAGATTCAATTACACTGTATAATTCTTTAGACACAAAGTTTTTACTAAATCTGGGGCTAGATCTAGATCAAGCCACACCCAGACTTCTGAGAAGTAAAGAAGCAAGCAAGCAGGTCTTTTCTGCACCCTGTGACTCAACAGAAGGATCAACCTGATAAACCTTGTCCAAAGCTTCTGCTCCGGCCATAACAGCTATCAAGGCATAAATTCTGCCTCCTCTCTACCTCATACTGCAGTCTCAAGAGTTGCCAAAGTAATCAACGCCTTTTACCTTTCATCTTACCTGTGGGTAGATGGTTTGGACATTGAAGACATTCTTCCAGTGTCTCACTCACTAGACTATTAAACTGACTTTGCTTGTAGTTGGAATGGCATTCATTACACCTTTACTCATTTACCTCAAGGCTATGGCTACAGTCCTCCCCTACTGAGGCTAAGATAGCATGAGCAACATTATCTGAAATTTCTCCCACTCCTGATGTGGCTTGCCACCAGTACACTGATTACTTTCCTAGCAGATAGAGATGGCAATCTTGCAGAAGATACAATCGCAAATTTCAGCCCTCAAAGAATACCAAGAACTTTATATTCCTACTGGTAAATGTCAGGGTCTCGCCCAGAAAGTAAGGTGTTTGGGTTATTTTTAAAGGAGTCCTCTTGTATGTCAGTACCAAAGGTATTTCTGAAAGTGTCTGGCAGTCTGCTTCCTTTACCCAACCTACTCTCTCCTCCAAATGCAGATATTGAGTCTCCTAGGCTCTTTAATTGTCATGATACGGCCTAGGTTTTAGTCAAAGGGCCACCCTCTATTCCTTGCTGTGCACACATTCCACCTAGGACTGGAGTATGAGTCACCAACACATCCAACCCTTCTCCTAAAGTATTCAACAGTATCAGTACTTGGGACCCTCACTTCTGCTTGTGGACTAGAGCATAGGGTCCAGCAGAGTGAAAATTGCTTGGTGGTGACTGTTCCCCTTTTGGGGTGGGCAGTAGGCAACCTGTTTTGGCAGCAAAGGGTGGCAATACTCACTTGTTACAGAAGCCTACCCCTGCAATGCCCCCCAGAAGGATGTGTGGTTCACAGAAGCCTCCACAATCCACCACCATAGTGCCTGGTTTGGACATGCCACTGATGTTCATCCTGCAGATAACCAAGCTGTTAGACCCCTTTGCCATGATAGTGCCCAGATGGCTGAACTCTTGGCCCTTTCCATAGTTATCCACTCCTCTCACGAC
Source organism: Margarornis squamiger (assembly GCA_035222235.1). Lineage (NCBI taxonomy): Eukaryota > Metazoa > Chordata > Aves > Passeriformes > Furnariidae > Margarornis > Margarornis squamiger. The sequence goes on from JAWWTY010000037.1 coordinate 61,602,737, forward strand.
CAGGTATACATTGACTCCTGGGCTGTTTTTGCTGGGTGCACCCACTGGCTTCCCTCTTGGAAAGTGCACTCTTTCACATCCATACTGGGAAAACTTGGGGCTGACTTCTTTGTGAGGAAACACAGACTATTCGTCAAAGACACTCGTGTGCTTTGGCTGTCAGCCAGATTCATTCCTATTTGTCTCATGGCTGAAACAGAGCAAGAGCCTAAAGAGTTAACTCAGAACACTGATCCTGGGACCTTGCTCTGAGAAATGCTTGGCTAGAGAAACAAAACAGGGTTTAAGGATTAGCCAAGATGGTACTGTGCACCAAAAGAATCCTTACACACCTACATAAATGGAGATAGAGTAGGAACATGAAGAGATAAGAGGCAAACTAGGGGCTTGAGTCTGAAAGTCTTGCAAAATTCACCACGGAGTCAGCGAAATCAAGGAAAGTTGAAAAGTTCATGATGATGAGGAGTAAAAATACGACCACCTGAAGATGAAGAAAACAGGATCTCCCACCAAGAAGCACCCCAAAAGGACGATTCCACCCCAGACTCCTCCCAAACCCTGCCTATTATGAATATTATAACTAGATGTTGCAATTATATGAATATGCATGTAAAAATGTTGTAACCTCTCATGAAAATTGAATAACCTGACTTTTCACTGAAGACTTTGGAGCTCTTTGTCTGGTGCGAACGAGGGGTTCCCCAATGTTGCTCAAAATAAATACCTTGCTGTTTATGGACTAAACTCTGTCTCTAAACAGTTTTATTGCACCTTTTTGGGCAACATGGCCAAGGCCATACAGAATGCCAAAGTAGATAGCAGGCAGTTCTTCCAAAACTAATTAGTAAAGAACAAATGAAGTTGTGGGTACAAGAATTTTCATGCCTACCTTTTCCATCCCAAGTAATTTGACTACAAGCCAACCACTTTATTCCACAAATATGAAAACCCTAGTGAGCCTTTTTTGAGGTCTCCCTGCTAAGCAGCCAGCTGCACAGCAGTGATCTCCCCTTGACTTGGGACTCCTCTCACAGCTACTCTTTAAGGCTGAAAGACTCTTTACCAACTGCAGATCTCTGGCAAGTGACTGATATTATGCATAACCCTGTATCATAAGGCATTAAGATCACATATTGACACCTTTGTATTATTACTATTATTGTATCTGTAGAGCAAGAGTAAACCTTGCCATGGGACCTTCTTAAGCCCCACTTTTACAACATCTTATTTCAATAAATCTGCTTTTCCTGCTACCTTTGGCAGTGGTCCTTTAAGTGGTCTAAATCTCCTCTGTAACAAGTTTAACTGAAACACTCACAATAGCTATAAACTATTCTTATTCATTATTAAAAGCTTCATTTAATTGGATCAAAACTCTACCAACACAATACACATGTATTTAAACGCCAGCCTGATCAGTTGTTTCCTACCTCTCCTGAACATGGGGTTCAGCAAACAGAAGATTCCAAGAACTGAAAGGACAAAAGTTCAGCTGCAGGACAACAAAACTTGGCTCCCCTGTTTCTGCTTTTGGATTGGTAGCAGCCATTTAACCTAAATCATTTCAAATTTTCAAGAAGGGCAAGAAGGAAGACCCTGGAAACTACAGGTCTGTCAGTCTCACTGTAGCACCTGGTCAAATAATAGAAAACATTATTATGGGAAGTATTGAAAAACACCTGGGGGTCAACATCGTTCACTGGGGCCATTTCCACCTAGCCTAAGCATAACAGAAACCCCTATGGACTCTGTTTCATGGGCCTCCCTCACCACCCTAGGCTTCTCTCAAACGATCCAGACTGCAACGCTCACCTTGACAAGACTGGGACTGTCACCATCGAGAAGACCAAAACAAGAAAACCAACTGGATGCCACCAGAATCCACTAAGTGGTGGTATTTTTCTGCTAAATCTCTCTCAATTTCTCTCCTTCTCTCCCCATCTCTCTCTTTTTCCTATTTCTTCCTATCTCTCTCCACCTCACATTTACTGTTAAATAAAAATCCACACTATTGATTTCAGCATATGGTCTCATTTGTGCCTTAATTTGGGCATCTCTCTAATAGTTTTAATAATTAGATCATAACACCCACCAGAAGGGATGAATAACCTCAGGCCCACTTGCGATTGTCCTTCGGGAACGTGACTGTCCTGATACCTTCAGGGCAGGGGTGGGGTGGAAGGACAGCTTTACAATTGAGCCACTTGTGTAAGGGAGTATATTGGTATGATAAAATCCATTATCCCACCTAGCAGGATCTGCTTCTTATCATCCTCTTCCATTATGTGGCTCAAAACACAGCTTGTTAATAAACAAAGGTTGATTTGTCATGGTCATCTCTGGCCATGGGTGCTTACCTGCTCTGCACCTGGGCTATTCTTATGGAGATCAGAGGTTTCACCACCACACCTCCAAAAACCTTTCAGTTGTTGGGGTGCAAACCTGGCTGCTTTTGCAAATGGCCAATTGTTTCAGTCAATAACCATTAAAACTTCAGTCTCTCACAGTGACCAGTCACAGGACTCGGGGAAACAGCATGAAGCTGAGCTGAGGGAAGTTTAGGTTGAATAACAGGAAACTGTTTTTCACCCAGAGGTTGGCTGAGCACTGGAACAGGCTCCCCAGGGAAGTGGTCACAGCACCAGGCCTTCTTGGGCTGTCCTGTGCATGGCTAAGAGTCGGACTCAATGATCCTGATAGGTCCCTTCTGTGAATGATTAGAAGTTGTTTATCAAACGCATACATGCCAAAAGTTGTGTGAATGTAGAACCATAAAGGAAACATTAAACCACAAAGCAAATACCTTGTAATCTCTAATGAGCAGCACAAGTATTATGTAAATGATAAATTGCAGGATGTACTCGTTTTGTAACAAGCAATTTTTAGAAAAGCAGAAGCCTCCCTGACACAACCATAAAAGGAAGGAGTCAAGGAGAGGACAATGAAGAAGACGTCTGCCTTCGGCCTCAGCGACCACCAGAAGGAAGAAAAAGACCCCCTAGCAACAAGAAGGGCATGCGCAGAGTACCACAGGACTGCTACAAACACGGAACTAAGGACTCAATAAAAAGAGGGGGGCTTGCTTGAACCGGCGCGGCAGTTGGCGGAGCGGAGACTCCCCTGTCGCCCAGCGCTGCTTTTGCTCATATTCCGCTTACTATATTTAATAAATTTTATATAATTGGAAACTATTTGCCTCCAATTTATGACACCTTCCAACTCAGCATATTCTATGCCTTTGCAGTCCTAATGTCACCTGCTGCTACAGACGAGTGTTACAAAAATGTTTATGGGATGGGCTTGTTTTACTCCTATAACCTTCATGTTGCATCAGGCTCTCCTTCCCAGCTCTGCTTTCTGTTTTCAGGATTGTCTCCTCCAAAGACCAGGACTCTTAATGTGACTTTATTCAGTATTATCCAACAGTATTTCTCAGTCAGTTTGTTAGCAGGGTTTGTTTGTAAATTTTTTTTTTAAACTGAACACATTTCATTCTTAAAAGTTCTCAAGGCCCAAATCTACCACAGTGAGAACAAACAGGACCTTTTCCCAAAAGATGAAGAAACAGGACAGAGACTTTTCAGTTCTGATTCCTTAGGACTTTATATATTTTTATATATTTGTAAATTTTTATATAGCTGTATAGCTTCTCATATCTAATGTAGCAACTAGCAGTTTCTACCTCTGTGTTACATTCCTGAATTTCTTTGTTAAGGGATAGTGACTACAACATCTTGCTTGGGACTCATACCAGGACTAGAATAACAATACATACTGTAGTCAAAACAAGACAGAAAACCCAGGGACCTTGGAGAAGCTCCAGCCAGGGAACGTGACATGAAGATGATGGTGGTGAAGAAGTAAGGGATCTTGAGACTCCTGATTCAATTCTAGGGAGGTGTGCCAAGGGACAGACCTGAGGGAGGTTCTGAGGGTAGCACCAGGGTGGATGGTTCTTAGGTTGGATGTAACCCTTAGTTATGGTAATTAAGTAGTGTTATAAAATTAGTAAGCACCCCTATGCAGGGTGCACATCTATATACTGTCTGCACCTACATACACCACATGCCTATATACACCATGCACCAGAAAATATTTATTAAAGGACTGCTCTCTACTTTACCTATATTAATAATGTCTCAAAAAGGATTTCTCCCTCAATTTTAGGCAACAATTCAAGAAACACCCATTAAAACAAAACCAAACAAAATTTTCCTCATCAAATTCTCATTAGCAGAGTTTCAGTGCTTGTTAAAGGATACTGTAAGAGAACACCTCCAGCAGCAATGTGGCCTGGTGGTTCCTCCTGCCCTGAGGCTGAAGCGTAGCCTGGAAATCCAGATGTCTCCACTGCAGATCCATGGACACAGCTGTTGCTGCTTTCCTGTTCAAAGGTTCAGTGAGCAGCAAGGCTGAGCATGAAGCTGAGAGTCACAGGACATTGACACAGACAGACACAAGCAAGGTGCTGTTTTCAACAGCACCTACATACATGAGTCACATAAAACAGAGGAATAGACAGCCAAGTCCTTTTTCTCCTCTTTGGCTGGTCAAGATTGAAGGTCTCTCTAAAACCCACATATCCCCAGTCTATAGAGTCACAAGGACACACATGCTGACCAACCCCTCAAGTACCAGTACAGCCCCTCTACCCCTACATGGATCTGAGGTACCCTTATCCACTTTGAAGGACCTTCTGCTTGCTGGTGGTCCAGCTTGATGCTCATTAGCAAACAGATGCACAACTTACACACTTGTTCCATAAGCACTCCATGTTCACAGATCCCCCTAAACACCAGCATGGAGCCTCTGGCCGTTCAATGCCCCTGACTGGACCCACAAAAAGCTGGCACTCCAAAGCCTGTGGGACCTGTGGAGATACTCCCTAGAGCTATGGTTCTTCCAGCTACTGATACAGACATCCTCTCGCTCCACTTGCTGGACCCACAAGATGTTCTAATAACAGATAGCCTTAATATCACCACACTACCCAGTTTTATGACTGGGAACAGCCTGGAAGTGGTGTTCCTTCACTGCCAACACAGGTCATTGTTTTAACTCTTGGCTGACGTTTCTTCTGCTGCTTTCCAACTGCCACTGACAAAGTGTTGGACAAAGTTTGTCACGTACGCACTCCCAATGACTCATGAGGAGCAGAAAGGACACCCTTGCTTTCTAAACTCCTTCTCAGAGAAGAGTTTAGGTGTGGCTGGATCCAATCTTAGTCTCAAGACTTGCACAATGTTTTGTGTCTACAGGATTATACAGGTCTAAATGATCCTTTATACAACTTTGTCCTGCAGGATAAAGGATGGCAAACAAAATATATTTATAAATATATTTATATTTGTATTTATATTTATACTTAAAATATTTATGTCAATTGATGATAACTAACTAATAATTAAGGACTTGAATCAGAATTATCTAAATTATCTACTGCAAAACATAGAACCACAGAATAACTTAGGTTGAAAGGGTCTCCTAAGATCAAGTCCAACCATTAACCCAAGTGCCACATCTATACCTCTTTAAATACTTCCAGGATTCATGACTCAACCACTTCCCTGGGCAGCCTGTTCCAATGCTTGATAATCCCTTCAGTGGACAATGTTTTCATAATATCCAATCTAACTGGCCATTTCCCCCTGTCCTATCACTTGTTACCTTGGGAGAAAAGACTGACACCTATGGGGCTGCAACCTCTTTCTGGTAGTTGTAGACAGTGATAAGGTCCCTTCTGAGCCTCCTTTTCTCCAGGCTAAACAACCCCAGCTCCCTCAGTCACTCCTCATCAGACTTGTGCTCCAGACCCTTCACCAGCTTCACTGTGCTCTTCTCTGGAGTCACTCCAGCACCTCAATATCTCTTCTGTAGTGAGGGGCACAAAACAGAACAGAGTATTTGAGGTGTGGCCTCACCAGTCCCAAGTACAGGGAGATGATCACTGCCCTGGTCCTGCTGGCCACACTAGTCCTGATACAGGCCAGGATGCCATTGGCCTTCTTGGCCACCTGGGCACACTGCTGGCTCATGTTCAGGGGGCCATCAACCAGCACACCCAGGTCCTTTTCCACCAGGCAGCTTTCCAGCCACTCTTCTCCAAGAAGAGTTGCGTGGGGTTGTTTTGACCAAAGTGCCAGACCCAGCTCCTCATTTTGTTACACTCGTTGATCCAGCCTGTCCAGATTCTTCTGTAGGTCTTTTCTACTCTCAAGCAGACCAACACTCCCACCCACCTTGGTGTCGCCTGCATTTGATTCCCTCATGCAAATTGTCAGTAAAGATATTAAACAGAACTGGCCTGAACACTGAGCCCTGGGGAACACCAGTGACCGGCTGCCATCTGGATGTAACTCCATTCACCACCACTCTTGGGGTCTAGTCATCAGCCAGTTTTTTACCCAGTGAACAGTGCACCTGAACAAGCCATGGGTTGCCAGTTTCTCCAGGAAATGCTACGGGAAACAGTGTCAGTGGTTTTACTGAAGTCCAGGTACACAACATCCACAGCCTTTCCCTTATCTGCTGTCTTGGCTTGACACAATTAGGAAGGGTGGAGACCTCAGACAGAAGTCTCCTTCCTTCAATTCAATACCCCTGGCTCTCTCCAATACAGAGCGAGACCTAATATGCACGGATGTAAATGAAAAAAACTTTTTGCCAAGAAGAATGCTAAACAACAATACTGATAAAACTGGGTTAAGCTAGCCAGAAAATTCCCAAGTTCCTGCCCACCGGACTAAAAGAAGATGGCAGCTGGCCTCCCCCTACCCGTTAAAACCTGGCAGGAATAGTTTGGAGTGTCAGTGCTAGACTGCCAGCACATGCAGCTGGAGCAGGGCTGTAGACCCCCAGGCAACTGGAAGGATGCACAAGGCACCCACTGGATCCAGCAATGAGACCTGGTCACTGCAGCTCCAATGGTGGTTGTAGTCCTGATCCATCAAGGTGGTGGTAGAAGCCCCAGAGGGCAGAAATCCCTTGGAGTGAGGAAAGGAGACCCTTGATCTGCCAAGTAAAGTGAAGTCTGAATATAGTCTTTTGTTGGGCTCAGGGTAGGTGGGAACGCCTCTGGTACCTCCCCTGGGGCAGGGAGTTCTTCACTGGATGATCAAGGGTCATTTCAAGAGTCTGACACCTTCTAAGACGTTAAGACTGCCTGTTATGTCAGCACAGGTGGATCCGTTATGGCCATCAGCAGAGAATAATATCTTCAGGCCATATGTGTGAATTGCCCTGATGCCTCCCCAAGGGGAGTTATCACATATGAGTCATTTGTATAAGGACAAAGAAACAACACCCAGCTGGTGGCCTGAGGTGGCAGGTATGCATACCTTAACACCTGGATTTTCTGAGTCATCAGCATTCCAGTCTTTTCACTCTTGTGGATACATTCTTCGTTAAGTCCCTCCCCACAGTGTAAATTAAATTAGCAGGCATATTAGGGGAAAAGGGAAAAGAAAAGGTGGATACCAGAGTCTTTGTGTAACCCAGGACATCCGCTAAGTGGGTCACCATATCTCAGAACATCAAGTTGGTCAAACAGGATCTGCCTTTCTTAAGCCTATGCTGTCTGGTCCTGATTCCAGGGTTTGTCCTGTGTGTGCCATGTGATGTGACTGAAGATCACCTCCCCATGACCTTCCTCAGTATAGAAGGCTATTACTGCTATTAGAGAGAACTATTTAATAAATAATTTTTTTTCAAACCTAGCTTAATAATTATCAAGGAGAGACTGATACTGCTCACCCATACCAATGACCATGGGCAAATCTCTTCTGGTCAGCACTGAGAAGTAACCTTGAGAAGCATCCCCACTTAAATGAGGAATCTCTACACACACTCCTAGAAGGGGTGTGCTAGGAATCTCTGCCATAAAAAAGAGTGCATGGACTTCAACAGGATAAAGTGATTGACTGTCACTACTACATTGCTAGGCTGGCCGTGCTAGCTCAGCAAAACAAAATTCATTTAAAGTAAGTTATTATTACTACCACTCGCTGGTTCCTCTATGAGGAAACATCTGTCAGGAAATCAGTTTCTTCACATCCTCACATTGTTTAATTTTGAGGTGTTTCGGTGAGGCTGGCCTCAGCATTCCTCAACACCAAAAGCAACGTGACCACCCTTCCATCATCACCGGCAATGTTTGCATGTAGGGTCATGTTCAAGCTGTTTCACCCCCACTTGAATAGAGAGAACATCCTGCTGCACTCGCATGTTCTCAAGTTTAGTATTTACGTTAAATATCTGAAATTATGTTTTAATAAGGATGCTTGAGGCAGGACTATTGTTACAGATTTCTATTTATCACACTTCATGGCAACAACAGTGAAATGCAGAGAAACAAATGCTTCAATCTCTGAGTGTGCCTTAAAACTTGGAGGGAGCTTGGGAGTTCTGCAGTTGAGAAATTAAAATCATGTAATTCGATTTTAAAACTCATTCAGAGATGGAACAAAAATCAAAAAACAAGGAAAAAGCACTCTATGGCATTTGGCAACTGATTCACAGTCCTACAGCTATAGAATTGCACCCAGAAACAATGCCACAAGTGTCATGGGAACTGTGGTCACAGTCAACAGGGCAAGAGGAAAGAGGTCATTCTTTTCACCATGAATGAGGTAATACAGATAAACACCATGCCACATACCAACAGCCAGAATCACTAGATAGAGAAAAATCTGAATTTGTCATAAGCAGCATCTAAACTGAGCTCAAAGAAATTATTCTGAAAGATAAAAGTGACACTTCTGCAAGCACTATGGACTCAAGGCATTTGAAAGAGCCATGCATCACAAAGAATTTTAAATGATACCAAGCAAATATGAACACAAGCAAATGAGATGTCACTGCTCAAAACAAAATGAAATCTACAAGATTGTATTTGATTGCTTGATAGTATCAACCAAGCATTTACAGCTTACACCTCTCCGGAAAAATTATGTTCACTTTTTACCAATAGCTGTAAGCCTGAGAAAGTAATTTTTAACAGAAAAGTTAAAGATCTGCAGGGAAAAGGCATTAATAACAGAGACAGGATTCATTGACACAAACTGACATTACCAAATACTGTATTCAGAAACCTACAGATAAAAACTTTTCCAATACTACCATCAGACTCCTTTATACAGGAATACCCTTGCCTCTACAGTACAGTTCACGTACATAAATGAAATACATACCTACCAGTATAAATCTATAGCTCATGCTTTTCTAGTAGTGAGTATTACTACAATAGGAGAGGGTCAGTTAATGATAAGGAAGTGTCCAAAGTTGCTTCTCCTTGGATGGAACGGCTTTTTTTAGAAAATACCTATACCCCTACACTACAGCTGCAAATTCCTACGTACTGTCAACACTTCACAAAAACAACAGAGAGAAACCATGAAACACCCTTCAATCTCTGAAGAATTTCCAAGTTTTAAGGCAGATTTAAAGAATTGTCTTACACCTCCAGTAGTTGTCAACATCCCCTTTGAAAAGTATTGGTGCCTTATCATTCAACACTTAATGCTACTAATTGGAGAAAGGTTTGCAATCTATGTACATAATACTGGCTGAGGTGCATTGAATTTCAGTCATGGAGATCTTTCACAACCACACACTAGAAGAGCTCTTCGGCATATTTGCATTTTATGGAGATCATTTATACCCACCATGAAGCCCTATTACTAGCTCCAAAATCACAGGAGTGTTTTTAAACATTTATACCCACCATGAAGCCCTATTACTAGCTCCAAAATCACAGGAGTGTTTTTAAAAAGTCTATCTTGTCTGGTGATCGGTGAAGTTTCCTTATACTTGAAGTTATATTATTAATTCTTTCATTAAATGAGCTTCCTTGCAATTCCTCTAAGTATAAAATCCTACAGCTATCTTGCCCTATGTTTGCACTGCCCTTTGCATATGCGAAACTGTTGAGAACTTAAAATTCTCATGCTTATCAGAAACACAAATGATAATCAGAAATATCCCAGCAGCATCTAGCAATCAAAGGTGTGAAAAAATAAAAATTCATTTCTTGTCAGCAAAGGGAAAGTACTCGACTTCTCTGAAAAACTGTGATTGTAACAGTATTAAGCACAGTTTAGAAAGACTTTGAGTAATAAAGACAGGTTGAGAAGCTTACATTTCCCCCAAGCCTATATTCTTCTCCATGTCTAAATCTTCATTTGCACCAACTAATGCTACTACTTGTGGTGCTCCAGGTTGAACCAGACTAGACAATAAAACAGCTTCCACAATTTCACTTAAAAAAAATAAAGATCACTTACTTCAGCAATCTCCTTAGTGTGTCTCTTCAGACAGACGTGATACACTCACTGGAAGAACAGGAGGTCCTCACTGGTCTTTGCTCCTAGAAGGGACAATAACCAATAAGCTGCAAGCTCTAATTTTTCCAAAGGAGTAATGACCCATATCAACAATACCACTGGAAAGTCCTCTATGTCCCCAATAACTAATAATACATCAGAAGATCTCCTGGAAGAATTTGAAGCCCAATTTGCTGTGAAGCAACAGTTAGCTTTTATTTGTTCCCAGAATCAGTTCATGAAGGCAAATATTAGCAGTCACCCAATGCTAACAAGCACAGTGGGCATTTTCACCTTTTTCTTTCCTCTCCTTAAGAGTCACCAGCAGGCTCTGGTTTTTCACAAGCCCTCATAGTCATGCTTAGCAAACCATGAGCTGCTCTAGGAATTAAGATAATTGAATCACACCTTCTTGGCCTTTTGCTCCCTCCTTTACTTTTTCTTTGTTGTCTTCTGTAAACCGTTTTAAATTAGGGGGTAGGGAGTATTGCTCTCTGATGATTATTAGTCTTCAACAAAGAGAAGAAAAGCTCTACATCAATCTAACAGATTCATTATTGCATTGATTAGGATCAAGAAAGATCACAAACACTGTGACAAAGTCTTGTATCTACAACCCACTGCTCATGGCTGCAGAGAATGAAACTGAGCAAACCCAGCACACACAGGATTTAAGAAAACCCTTCCTCCGCTTGCAACCCACAGCCAGAAGCCAATAGAGCGAGGTGGTGGCTCAAAAGGTCACAGCAAGCAGCTCAAGAGGTCCATTATGGGCAAAAGAACTGCCTGAGGAACATACCACCATCACAGGGCCACTTGCACCATCACACCTCCACTCTATCAGAGGTGACTAAACACAAAAGGCCCCTTTTGATTTTTTACACACACACACAAAGGCAAACAAAATAATTGGGAAACAGCATTTTGTGCAATTTTTGGAAATGTGTGAAAATATTGTACTACCAAAACACTTTTGCGTGCAGAAAACATCCAAGTCAATAATTTGCTGGCTTTTAGAAAGCCAGTATTTGAAGGATAGCCTCCTGCAAATCAGAGTATTTTACTGATTTACAATTATTTTTCCTGAAGATAGGTAGGAAAGGGGAGGAGCAAAAAAGCATCTGTGCTTTAAGTAGAAAACGGAACCAAAATGACAAAATAAAAGTTCTTCTAAAAATCTGACAGACCAATGAACCAAAGAAACAGTTTTAGCTACTATTTAGAAGGAAACCGAAACACTCCATAACAGACTTGATATGAAGCATGCTGCAATGTTTTTTTTTTCTTCTGCCAAACATCAGACAATATATTATTTCCTGAAAAAAAAGATACTGTTTAAGGTTGATCTGCAAAGAGGGCTGGATATTTTAACACTGAAAAGCCTCCCAATTCACTGAGATGAGCCACATGCAGACAGTGAACTACCGATTGCTGGTAAACATCTTCAGAACAACATTAGTAAGTTTGCTTGTAAGTTTTGCTCTGTGCTGTGAGACTCAGGAGAACTTTTATACTGGTACAACCACCGAGAGTAAAGGATACTAATAAAAAAGTCATCACTAACCCAAATCTGTTTTCTCTGCCAGGAATGCCTATCTAAATGTTTTGGGACACCAGCTGGTTAATTTCAAGGGAATTGGGCGATAAGAAGCCCAGTAAGGAGTTTGTTATGTTAGTAGCAAGTTACTCCCATCATTCTCAGATGCGAGAGGAAGAAAATATTTACCAGGAGTCACATGAGCTGGGTTTATTTTGTTATATTTTCGCATCTTCCCAAGAGTCTAGTTAGGAGTGGGAAATGCCAAACATTACCACAGAGCTCCTAGAAAGAGTTGAGTCAACCTCCTAACAACTTCTAGGAAAACAACCACCAGCATTCCTATGGGCTTCTGAAAAATATCCAGTGCTCCAGGGAAAAACCTACTCACGTTCTACCTGATGCCTCTGGTTTTCATCAATGCCAAGAGCATGTGAAGTTATCTCCCGGAGCATCAGAAGAAAGCTGCTAAGCGTTGATGGAGTACTTGCATTTTTTTCTTACATTTCCATCTGCCTCTGCAGACGGAAAAAGCAAGGCAATCCTTTCAGCTGCACCACTAAGACAAGCCAAGGCAGAAACACCAAATCTACACCTCTTTAAAACCATTTTTTTCCCCTTTAATAGAATAAACAGTCTTACCCATTCATCCACAACACACGACTGCAGGTATCCCTCTCCAACAAGGCAGAGCACACCTCGTGATGCCTACCTGAAAGGCTGAAGCAATAAAATCACTTGCATCACAGAGCTTAGGCACAAGGGACTTGAAACATCTCGTCTTCCCCCTCACTATGAGTCTGCAAACCCGTAAAGTCACAAACCCAGTGAAAGTCCGGTCGGTTTTGGGGGGAGGAGGGGGTTCCTTATTTTTTTTTAGTAAATATTACCTCTCAATCACGTCTCCCCGGATTGCCATACCCTACGGAGAAACGCAGTAAATAAACTCCTGGGTCCTGTAAATAAACATCCTGGCGATGTGGGCAGGGGTTGTTCCTGCAGCCTGCGGGTCGCATTGTCCTTGCTCGGGCACCCGCAGGGCGCGATGCGGGCTGGGGGAGATCGGTCCTGCGGGGGGGGCCGGACCCGGACCCGCGGCCGGACCCGGACCCGCTGCCAGACCCGGACCCGCTGCCAGACCCGGCCCCGCGGCCGGACCCGGACCCGCGGCCGGACCCGCTGCCAGACCCGGACCCGCTCCCGGCCCCGCGGCCGGACCCGGCCCCGCGGCCGCTCCCGCCAGGGCCGCGGGGGCTCCTCGCGGCCTGCCCCGCTCCCCGCCCCGCTCCCGGCCCCGCCGCCCGTCCCGAGCCCCCCGCAAGGCCCGGCGGCTCCCCCGGGAGCGGCTCCTCCGCGGGCCCCGCCACCCTTCGCGCCGCTGCCTTCCCTTCTGCCCTCCCTTCTGCCCCCCGGCCTCGCCGCCCTCACCGAGCCCGCCGCGGGCAGGAGCCCCGCCGAGCGCCGCCGGCCGCGGGGAGGCGGAAGGAGACCCCGGGCCGGGCCGGGCCGGGCAGCGCAGCAGGGGCGGGAGCTGCGGGAGCTGCGGGAGGCGGGCCCGGCCCCGGCAGCGCCACAAAGGCGGGGGCGGCGGCGGGGCCGGCACTGGCACTGGCACCGGCACCGCCCCGGGGAGGGACCGCGCCGGGACGGGGCTGCGGCGGCCCCGGCAGCGCCCCCAGGCCGGGCTGTGGCAGCCTGCGGGGCCCCCGCGCTGAGCTGAGCCTCCCTGCTCCCTTCCTGCCTCCCCTCCACTCCCTGCTCCCTCCCTGCCTCCCCTCCACTCCCTGCTCCCTCCCTGCCTGCTCCCCAGCTCCCCGCTGCAGGCACGTCACGTTTCGTCGAGAAAAATACAGTGGTGCTTTCACATCCTCCCACGCAGCTGAGCACCAGCTGAGGAGGCTTCAGTTACAGCTGCGGGACTCATCAAGGCCTTGTAGTAAAACTAGGTAGGAACGGGGAAAAAAATAGTTGGAAAAAACCATATTCAAGCAGTACAGGACTTAATATTTCACAAAATTACCAGAAGGTTATTATCTCCTTAAAATGTTCTAAGTTAAAGTCTTGAACAGGTGACAATATTATACTGAATAGATCTCACCCACAGTTCATATCCCGAGCAGCAGTCAGGGGCACAAAGCTCATTATGTAACTGTGTGGAAAGGGTGGTAAGGTAATTTTTATTAAGCTATATGGGTGTATCAGGATGTATGTCTCCGAGCCGGCCGGTGTGACGTGCAGGATCCAGCACTGGCAGGTGATGGAGGGCATGGCAGCCGCTGAACCCTGCCTGCGTTAGGAGTTTCTCTTCATTGCTGAGGACAAATTGCTGTTCCATAGGCCTTATATATAATATATATAACCTTCTGGAGACAACAGTTGCTCTTTTGCCTCCACCTGCGTCTTATGAAATGTTTCTGAGTCAATGCTCAGCTTTTGTTTTCCCTTCCTAGTTTTGGCTCCAGGCCAGTTGTCACCCAGCCCTGAGGTGACAGGCGGGTCCTTTTCAGGATCCTCGGTGGAGTGAGAACTGGCCACAAGTCTGTAGATATAATTAGAGCTTTATTATGATGTAAAGATTTTAGCAATCAGCATAGCTTATTATTACACGGTTTTTCTAGCAATTGGCGATTGATTCAAAGAAATTGACTACACAGTAGGCACTGTATAGTAAAAGCACACCTTTGTTGGTGCTGGGAGCACATAGGGGTTAGATCTCCATGTACGTGTCCAGCAAGACACAATTTTCATGGGGTTTTTATACTCTTGAACAAAAGGGTATATAAACAAAGCTTTATCTTAAAAGTGCCTTCTTACAGAGTCAGTGCAGAGTACAGTTTGTGGTTCCCTTATCTAATTATACATTTAGTTACCTATTCCTATGTTAACCACTGTATAGTTGTCATAATCACACATATCTTTTAAGGCCAGTACATGACCATTCTTCTGTGATTACTGTTTGTTACTTGTGGAAGCTCTTCTGTTGAACTCATATCTTACCCTGTCAGCAAGGCAGGTCCCCATTTGCAAGTGGTTATATTTTGCAGATTCACACTAAGTGCAGTTAGATACTGCAGGCCCTAAGCCTCGAGTCCTTGTTTCAAATAGCTTTCCTGTTACAAAACATTTCAGTTAACTAAATCGGGTCAAATTTTTAATAATCAAGTGCAATCATCATAATTTAGACTCTAACCCTTAAATGTATATGAGCCACCCACTTAATTAACCCTTAGAGAAAGAACAATGGTGGCTGATACTCTATCTGACTTGGCTGTCACCACATGGGACAAAAGAAACTTATCCAACACCAATTTGATGTGAATAAGCACACATTTATTTAGTACATTGAAAACACGACAGATCCCTCCTCCAAACGTGTTCTCTTTAGCAACAAAATCCACTCATTTTCATACTTTTCTGTTACATAAGCCCATTCTTAAATTTAACCTTTACAATGATTGGTTCTGTTACTTACGTAACTTTATTATAAAACAATCGTCGATCAATTCTACTGAGGTCTATTGTTTGGAATCTTTGATACTGAAATCAAGACAAGGATAAGGGGGTTTCCAAACAGCGTCCATGGTCCAGTAATTTCTTGATGAAGCTTCTATAGTTGCATACTTCAAACACAGCACTCCTAACAATCCTATACATTAAGCTTCACAATAGTCTACCTTTTAATCGCAACTTCTTCTTCTGTATGCTCCAATCGTGATTATTTTATCAGACTATTTGCAACAAAACTTTATCCTATTTGCAAAACGTGATGGATGGAGAGAGATTTTGGTGTTAAATGCCCAGCCCACCCCGCCTCCACAAACCCAAAGTTAAACATGATGAGGATGTGAAGAACAGTGGTTCCTGGCAGAAACTGGCCCAGGTGAGAAAGTGGCATATAAATTTCCTGATAAAGGAACCAAAAAATGAAACTACAGATAACTTATCTAAAGCTGCTGAGGTGCCACAGCTGGCCTAGAAACACATGACTGACAGTCAGTCACTTTATACTATAAAAGCCCAGTCCCACTCATTTGTTTGTTTTTTGTATTGTTGTTTTGTTGGTTTATTTTTTTTGGTTTTGCCAGGTAGACAACATCCACAGCCTTTCCCTCATCCATCTTGTCATAGAATGAGACCAGGGCCTATCTTTCATAAACCCGTGCTGGCTAGGCCTGTATAGAAGCCTGGGCAACAAGGAGTCAATGCACTGCTTTGTCTCAAACACCAATAGCCACCTTTGTGCAAGTGTGCAAGTTAGAAAAGGATGTGGCTGGAGGGAGGGAGCTGTATGGAGGCACAGCAGCACCTTTCTGTGGTCCACCTCCCTGTTCTGGTCCATGGAGACTGCACAACACAAAAGACAGCACAAGTGCAGAGGTGGAGTCAAGAAGCAGACATGAACTGTTGAGACCAACAAAGACCCTCAAAGCCCCCCAACCCAATTCCAGAAAGGTCCAGAAGAATGCACTGCACATACTAACTCATTTATATGAAAAGTGAGAAATCTAATCCCAGAGAGGCAAAAACAACCCATAAAAAGGTAGCCCCCAAAGCTCATGTGGCACCCCCCAGGATCCTGGACACCCTGTCAGCTGGATCCACACCAGACCCAGGATTGATGATCTCCTTTCCACTCCAGTCTGTGCTCTCTCCCTTCCCCCTCTCTTCCCCTCTCCCCCCTTCCCTTTTCCCTCTTTTATTCTCTATTTCTCTTACTACTAGAAGATAAAGGAAAAACTTATACCAGTTTTCATGCCAAGTATATTATTTACTAATAAAACTTTGTGAGATTTTATGGGCCCTCGGACATTTGTTGTTCCTTTTCAACCATGGGCTTCTACAAATCTTCCTCTTAGGAGTGGGACATGCCAACCTGATCCTCCAGTTTTCCTGCACGGCCTGTATGATGGCACTCAAAATGCTCTGCCCCATAACCATCCCTGGCACCTATGTCAGGCTGGGTCCTTCATTTTACCTTTCCAGTAGATGGACATGACATTTGCTAACCTAGTAATTAATCTAAAGGAATTAATCTAGGGAAGTATTGAAGCCGAGCAAAAGCTCTGAGGGTTAAAAATTGGCTTAAAACACTGAGAACTGTCTGTGAAAAATGCTTAGTTAGAGACAAAATTAAGGTCAGTATGTCCCTGAAAATGTGCACATGGACATAAAAAGAGATAGGGAGGATGCACTGAAGAATAGAACAAGAACACTAAAAGAAATAAGAAAAGGACAAGGGCCTAAGCCCAAGATTCCTTGCAAGGATCAGCAAAAATGGAGAAAGTTGAGAAGTTCATGACGAAGAGGAGTGAGAATACAACCCCCGAAGGATGAAGGCAACAGCATCTCCCACCATGAAACACCCCAAAAGAGATGACCACGCCCAGGCTCCACCTACTCTCCACCTACTATGAATATTATAATCAGATGTTGCAATATTATGAATATGCATGAAAAGATGTTGTAATCCTTCACAAAATTGTATAAATAGTCTTGCTTTTCACTGAGAACTTTGGAACTCTTTGTCCGGTGAGAACCGGGGATTCCCCAACGTTGCAAATAAACACCTTGCTGTTTAAGGACTAAAACTCTGTCTCTAAACAGTTACTAATCGGCCTTTTTTTTAGAATCAGGATAAGGGGTTGCAGAAACTAGAACAAGGGTTAAAAGGCTACTCAGAGACTGAGGTAATGCCAGAAACAGAAAAACAGCATTGGTACTGACACAATCTCATAGCCTTCTTCTGGACAAAATATCCAGCACACAGCTAGACAAGTCCATAATATGCTGCATGGGCAATTGGCTGCCCAGTTGGGCTCAGAGTTAACAGTAAGTGAGGTTATATCAGGCTGACAGACAGTCACCAGTAAGGGCCCACAGGGCTCAGTTTTAGGGCCAGTGCTCTTCAATGTTTTTATAAACAATCTGGACACACAAGTCTAATGTACATTAAGTAAGTTTGCAGCTGATACTAAACAAGGAGGAGCTGCGGACTCCCTCAAGGATGGAGAGATCCTACAGAGAGGTCTAGATTGACTGGAGAGCTTTGGTAATCATCAACTGTATGAAACATAACAAGAACAAGTGCTGGATTCACCAACTGGGGCAGGGTAATCCTGTTATATGTGCAAACAGGGGGAATGCAAGGATGTAAAGAGCAGAGTTCCCTGCCTGAAACACTGTTAAGGGCAGAGAAGGAACTTGCCATAAGGTAAGGTGCAGAATAGCCACCAAAGATGGAACTTGAGATAAGCACAGAAGGGAGGAATTTGCAGCAGGAAGGAACTAATTCCTGGAGGAAGTGAGATCCAGTTAGCACATCCTGGTTAATGCATCTGGACAAAACTTGCCACAGTGGCAAACTATAAAAGGAACTAGCTGCTCATACATATATCACCAATCAAACAAAGATGACCCCAAGTTATGGGACATCACAGACAGCATCTGTGGTCACCAACAACCACCAAAGTCCCTCAACATCTTGAAGGAAGTGTGCACAGAAAGAGGATACACCCATCCTCATTTCACATGTAAATTAGGAATACAACTCTGTAGATACCCAGAAGTTGGACAGTATGAAGGTGGTACCACCAGAAGGACAAGCCCGGACTCCTACCACCGAGAAGTCGAGGGTGAGGACAGACCAAGGGGACACTGTTGAATCCACGAGTGGTGGATCTTCTGCTTGATCTCTCTCTCACACCCGCCCATCTCTTTTCTATTTCTATCTCTTTACCTTACATTTACTATCCGTATTGTTAACTTTGGCATATTGGTCTCATTTGCACCTTAATTCAGGCAGAGGCATCTCTCACTAATAGGATTGTAACAGGGATGAGAGGCTGAAGAACAGTCCCCTGAAAAGAGATGTGGGGGCTTGGGTTGACAGGAAGCTGAGTATGAATCAACAGTATTCCCTGGCAGCCAAAAGGGCCAAATATGTCCTGGGCTGTATATCAAGCACAGCACGGTGAGTGATTTGAGGGAGGTGGTTGTCCTGCTCTGCACTGGTGCAGCCTCACCTCTGTATGGGGGAGTTTTGTGTCTAGTTTTGGGCACCTCAATATAAGAATGACATCAAACTATTAGAGAGTGACCAGAAGAGAGTGACCAAGATGGTGAATGGCCTCAAGGGCAACCCTTACAAACAGTGGCAGAGGTTACTTGGTTGCCTCAGCTTGGAGAAGACTGAGGGGTGACACCATTGCAGCCTGCAACTTCCTCGAGGGGGGTGTCACGAAGGAGTGCTTTGGCCGCTTAAAGAACCACCGCCAAAGGTTTTAATATATATTTCTGAAAGCACGACTTAACAGAGTTCAATGGCAAGGTTCACTGTATTATTATATAAAGCATATAAAGGAAAGCTGGATCAGAACCTATTTTGAATCATTTTCACATAATGTGGGATACAAAAGGTAAGAGTGCTAAAGGATAAGGGAGACCCTCCCACTGAGTCATAATATTCAGAGTGGACCCCCTTGCCAAACTTAGCTCCAGGCTTTCTCAATGGTTTTACATTTAAAAGATTTAGAAGATTAATCATTAACTAATTTAACACTAGCAAATGATTCAATAGAGTTTACTGTAAGCACAGAAATAATTTAATTATAATTCTGACTTGGCAATATTCATGCTATACTTGCTATAGGCTATTTAAAGCCAGCATGTACAAAGGTACCTGTTAAAAATTCCACCACACCACCCTCCCCAGATCAGCCAAATACTTATGTGGAATGCCTTTGCATCTCTCATCAAGTGAAGGACTGACCCATGAAGAGTGGAGCTATCAACCCAGGTCTGTTTTCAGCTTTCAGTGGTCTTCCAAGTATTACAGACTTATGAGTGAGCTGGCAAGCTCTGAGAGGCATCCCACCCACACTGAGTGGCTGGCACATGCAGCCCACTGGGATCCAGGAGATGTCCAAGGGTCTCATTTCAGACTGCTGCTTATAAGGTTACAAAATGCATGCCTTCAGTCATCTGTCAATCTCCAGGATGATTCAGGCAAGTAACGTTCCAAGGCTGTCACGGGATGGCCGACTATCTCTTGTCCTTTGTTAGTCAAAAGAAGCTTCTGCTGCAGACAGTGCCTTCCTGCCTTAGTCGTGCATGAGTTTCTGTTAAGGTCAAGGAAAACCTTATTGTCTAAGTCATTACACAAGGCTTAGTCCTAATGAGAATTCCTGAGACTGCAGAGCGGCCTGAGGAGGGCAGGTAGTGCACCACCACAGGGAGCAGTGGAAGGGGAGGCACTGATCTCCTCTCTCTAGTGACCTAGAGAGAGGAAATGGAACGAAGTTGTGTGAGGTGAGGTTCAGATTGGACATTGGGAAAAAGTTCTTCACCAAGAGAATGGCCAGTCAATGGAATAAGCTCTCCAGGGAAGTGGTCGTGGCACCAAGCCTGTCAGAGTTCAAGGAGCATGTGAACATTCTTTATCATGTAGTTTAGTTTTAGAAAGCCCTGAGGGGAGCCGGGAGTTGAACATGATGATCCTTACAGATGTCTTCTAATCTATGATTCTGTGATCCAAAAATCAGTTGCCACAGAGCTGAATATTTTTCTCAACATGCCAAACAGGTTTCGTGAGCCCAACAGGTGTAAGGCAAATGAGGAATTAAAGCTTGTTTCTTTATTAAGACAAACTCAATATCATGCTGCATTTCTAATTACCCGTGTATTCATATGCACACACTCACAGGCACTTCACAACTCCCCATTGCAGCAGAGAAATGAGGAGTCTGTTGCAACAGATTGACTTCAAGTGCTTACCCTGTAATGGTTTTTTTGTTGCCCAAGGCTTTATGGTTCCTTTGCCAATCACTGCTTAATCTTTTAGGGATCCTTGACCTTTGCCATCTCCAGATTCCAAGTAATCAGAGCATTCCTCCCAGCCCAGTGCTGTTCGCATGGCATCCCTGCTCCTTCCTCCGCTATCAGGAATGGTCTTGATCAGGATGGCTCCGCTATCTCCTTGGTCAAAAGCTGAGCATCCCGAGCAAACGGGAGTCACCTACAATGAGGTGTGACCAGCAGGACAATGAAATTGACCTCTTTTAGTCGAATTATCTGTTCTTCAGGCTGAATTTTCTCACCTTTTGTAAGCGTAACTGGTCTTGTCAGACAACTACAATAGAAGTTGCTTAACGAAGAAAAGAACTTTGGGTTTCTTATCCTGTAAGGTTCATGCAAATAAAGCAAGTATTGCTGAGATTACATCACCCAAATAAATCTGCATTTGGTAGGTGAAGAACATGTATTATGTATGTGGGTTCATTTGAATTTTACAGTGTAAATGAGGTAACTTTTTGCCCCTTGGTGTGCCTGAGTTGTGGAAACCTCCACCTTGCACTCTGTGAATAACAATGTTTCTTTCCTAAACAAGACCCTGTGCCTGTGTTTAGAAAGCTCCTAAACTCAGCAACACAAGCCAGAATCAGGTGTAATGAGCCCTGGTGTGTGCCATGGCTGGACAGTGGACTGGAGAGCACTCTGAAAAAGTAAGGGAGTCCATGAAACATAATAACCATGAATTAATTATTGGAAGGTGGTGTCAGGATGTAAGCTTGCTCTACTTGAAGACTGATACAGCAATTATATCGGTTACGCTGCACTGGGCCAAATTGCCAAGGTAACAGTGTTGGAAACATATGGCTGAAAAAGAACATCAGCAGTAGTAGAATAAAGGTACATATGAACAAATATGGGGAGTGTTCTTCATTTTTGGAGAAATTTGGACAGAGGCAAGCAGGTATGTATAGGGACAATGAAAAGGTGGGCTCGGGGAAAGAGAAAACGGGTAATTAGATATAATATGAGGTAAAGAACAAAGAAGGGTGGGAGCTTTTGGCACTAGGACTGTGAGTTATTATCAATGGTGGTATTCAGAAATGGAGGTACCATGGATTAAACATCTCCTTGTTTCAATTTCCATTCTGTCTTGGGGTCACACACATTTTAATCTCAGTCCATGGCATGTCTTGTTCATGTGTTTCAGCTCATCTAGATGTCCAGATTCCATTATAATTCCTCTATGTTGATTTTTTTACAAGACTGAGTCTTAATAAACTCTCTAGGTCAGATTACTATCATTTTTAGTCCACACAGTTAATTTTCTTCCAATCAAAAACCACCATCAGTAACAGTATTGTTCCTTGCATCCTGAAATACAAAAAACATTACTGATCCATTTCACTGACTTTTCATAATTCTCAGAATAGTGAAGGCAATCAAAGTTATTTCCTGACCTTCACCAACAGCAGGAAGAAAATCTGTTTTCACTGAAACAGTGTTTTGCTTGCAGAGATGCTGTCAAACTGTATCCATTTTTTCTTACTACCTAGGTCTAGGTCATGAATCCATACCTTGGGCCTGTCCTAGCCATCCTGGAGCTATACCCGACCCTAGTTCCCCTCACTGGCCTGGCCCTACTCCATGGGCTGACCTTCCAGCAGTGCCCAATGCCAAGTCACTGGGACTGCTCCCACCTTCCCTGCTCCCCATCTTGGGTGGTGAGATGACCCTGACTGCCAGCCCTGCTCTGCTGTCCATGGCAAAAGCAGACAGTCAGGGAAGGCATCCCCTTGAGGCTCAGCTCAGGGCTGTCCCTGCCTCTACTTATACTCCTTTCTCTTTGACAGGAGATTATCGTTCTCACATGGCTGCACTCAAACAATTCAGTGTTGTGGTAATTAGAATCTGGAGTCACTGTGAACTGATGATTATCAGCAGGCACAGGATGTTCGCTTTGTGAACTAAGACTAGATCATGCACACCAAGCCCTGTCCTTGACTCCTCACCAATCTCCCAAGCCCTCACCTTGCAATGAATAACATGGCTATCAAAGGGATATAAACCAGCAGAATATTTTTAGTATTCTATATGCTTCAAATTTTGGCATTTCATTGATTTTATATGACAGAGGACCCATCCTATTTATAGTGACAGAAGGACCTCAACCTTTATCCTGCAAATTGTGTTCTGTCAACAACTTCAAACACAAAATTGTGCCCCCAACCTCTGCATATGCATATATTCAAAGGGGCACCTTCACTTCTCTCATTCCTATTCTTGCAATTTTCTATTTTGTTTCATATCTCTGGCCACTCCTGATGCAACTCAGTTATCCAGGTTAAAATATCCCACTCTGAAGGAGTTTCTAGAGAAGGTAAGCACAAAATGAACAGCATCTTCATTGCAGGAAAGGGCTGCACAGAACTAAATCCCAGATACCAAGCAACCTGAGCTTCTTAAAGCTGTCAAGATCAGGGATAACTGGTAATTTCAGTTCTTCCTGCACTTTTCATTGTCTTCTGTAATGCCTCTGTAACAGTTTTCATGCATCGTTTGTGCAGCCAGGATGACTGAAGGTCATTCAGCACTTGCCGCTGTTGCTTCATCCTCAGACCTGGTCAAGGTCACTAAACCTTCAAAACAAAGGCCTCCAGCTGAATCAGTAACTTGTGAAGTCACACATGTAGGGTATATTCCCAATTATCATGTTAATGCATTGTATGTTTTATTATTCCTGTCTCTTCCTTTCCCTGTTTTCCTAATCTTTGTGTTTCTGTTGGGCACTGATGTTTGCTGTTCCTCACTGTATCACATGCCTCAGCCCAGCAATCTCTCTAACAGGCGTAACCACCCCTCTTCAATTCATTTTCCTAATGCTGTTTCTCTGATGAGCTTTCACATGTCTGATCCACAAATGGTTCCTAGACTGACTCATCCATTTATCAATCTCCTTACACAGATCCTTATTTGAAATAATCTTCTCATCTCCTGACTTCCACTACATTTTGGCCCAAGCAAATATCCAGAATCATATTCCCTGTGCACAATAATCTGAATCTCAAACCACTCATTCTTTTATCACCTCATGACCTCTGAAATCACTTGAAGGCCTGCATACGGGGATTACCTGCCCAGAAGTTCATCCCCATGGATGTTCACAGCTATATATCCAATGCACTTAACAGTGGACTCCTAACAGTCAGCCAAATTTTGGTCATGATGAAATTATGCATTCATGCTTCAAAGCCTTCTACCCACAGGGTATTCATTTACAGTGGTTGAGCATTCTTGTTTTGGTCCTTCATTACTAAGGGCATGGTATCATAAACTGATCAGAATCAGGTTTAAACTCATGCCAGCAATATGCCCTAATTAGACAGATATTAAGGACAAGCAGTTGTAAAAAAATTTGCACATATTGTATTACCATTGACATATAAAGTGAATTTTGAAGGTTTCTAGAACATAGAAGTATCTAGCCATTAACCCTAGAGGAGAATTAGATTGGAATGTGCTCATACTATTAGGACTCTACATCCTGATCAAACTATCAAGATACTATACACTGAAGTATGTCAAGCTACATCAGAGAAAACATGAGCTATGCTACCAGGGTATCTTGATAGACATAAAACTCATGGAGTCACCAATGGAAATGCTGTCAGGAAACTGTATCTTGACCATGCAGTCTTGAAGCCCAAGTGGTGGTGCCGTTGTTGGTGCAGAGGCTGGAGACTGCAATTTAGTTTTGTACTGCTTCAAGGCTGAGATTTGTCAATGGTTGCTGTGTCTGAGCTTGTTTTGGCCTGTGTGGGGCTTTGCACTTGTTTGTTTAGCTGTAACAGCAGTTGCCTAACAATCGGATTACATATAATATTATCTAAGTTGTTTTAACATGAGTTAACTTTGTGCAATTGTATGCTACCCTGTTATAGTAGCTTTTTATGTAACCATAGTTAGTGCAAGTAGGTCATTATTCTGTGTCTGTGACCTAGAAACATCTGGAAGAGTAGGAGTGCAGGATGATAGCAGAGGCCTTGAAAGTACAGGCACCCAATGATACCAGTGACCCCAGGGTCATAAACAAGTCACCAGTGATCAATTACCAGTCACTAAAGGAATGCAGCCTTGGGAGCTAGATAAAACCAATTTTACAGAAAAAAAACCAAAAACAAACAAACAAACAAACAGAAGGAAGAGCAATTATCTAACAAACTAAACTACAGACAATGAATTACATAATAAAGAATTGTGAAGCAATAAAGAAAGAGGAAGATGTGGTACAAGTTACAAGATATGTAATAAACCCAAACGCAGACCCTAGAGTGAGGAAGTCCCAACCAATAGCATCAAATTTCTCCCCATAAAGCACAAGGGACACCAACAAATCACCATAACTCTCCTTTTTTACTTTCAACCTTTGGAGCCAGAGGGGTAGCGGAAGGGCAATTCTTGCACCAGAGAACAGGCATAGGTAGGTAGTAGGAAGCTTCCATGCGGCTTAATTAGTATTAATTGCTAATTAATGTGGGTTTTTTCTGTAATAATGATATTAATTAGGCTATTAATGTTGGTACCATTGTCACCAGACTGATTACAATGCTTTGGTGTTAAGATTTAGTTATGCAAACAATAAATTGCATTATTATTATTAATTGTATTTCTTTATCACACAAATGATACATGTTGCAGTTCAATATTGAAGAAAACCAAAACCTTGTAATTCAAACACTGCATAAGGGACCTGTAACTTGATCATGGTAGAATCTATTAAGGATGTGTATAACTGATATCAGAACTGGAACCTTCTTTAGATGCACACCTAAGACTGCAACAACAACAAAACCTACATACACTAGCAGGCTAATGGTTATAACTCCACTATAATAATAACTATAAATGGAACAGGCACCACTGCCTTAGGGTGTGCAGAATCAATCACTGCCATTATAGAGTGCTCTGTGCTTCAGTTTTACCTCAGTAAGGGCAAATACATCTCTGATGTTTGTGTTGCCTCTGATTACTTCCACTTGAAGCCTGTTGTAACATGGATGCAACAGTGAGGCAAGAGATGAGGCTTCTAGACTATCTGTTTGTTCAGAAAATACAAATCCAAAACAGTCTGCTTCCCACCTGTGATTCTGATAAGCTACGCCTTAAAGGGGTTTTCAGGATCTCTGACCTGGAATATTTGTTTTGTCCAAACGTTTCCAAACATGGACTACATCACTTGATTCACTGCAGATTTTTTTTTTTTTTTGAGGTAGGAGGTTGGACCTGGGACCAACTTGCTTTTCTGACATTTTTTTGTGGCAAAACTATTGCCTGTGCAGTCGGCATGATGGCTAAGAAGGATATGTTGAATCTGGCATTTTTACCCTTGCAGCTTGAAAAGTTCTCAATTTCAATTGTCTTACAGCCTCTTCCTACCCTGGACCTCTCACAAAATGAGTTGTTTCGGTCACTTAAAGAATCACCTTCAAAGGTAACAGAAAAACCAAACTATAATATGAATTTGCAAAAGCACAACAAAGTTTGATGGCAAAGTTCACTCTCCTACTTGCTATGTGGATAACACATATAAAAGAAAAGGAAATTAGAATCAATTTAGAGTGATTTATCTGGAGAGCAGGGATTTAAAAGGATTAAGGGAGAAAAGGATAAGGGGGACCTTTCACTGAGTCACAAGATTCAGAGTGGACCCCCTTTCTTTCTAAACTCCTTCTCACAGAAGAGTTTGGGTGCAGCTGGATCCAAACTTAGGCTCAGACTTGGTCAATGGTTCATGTCTAAAGGATTTAGCAGCACAATCATAGAAGCTCTTAAATGTTAAGTTAACCAAGAATCAATTATAATCATGACAATACTAACAATTATGCATTCAGGATAATAACATGTATACTATAGTTGCTATAGGGCATTCAACTCAATAAACACACAGATACACAGAGATATGTATATGCACAAAGGTATACCTATTAAAAGACACCCTTAAGGACCAGTGAAATGCCCATATGTAATGCCTTCTAGCATTTCTCAACAGGCAGGGGCTGAGAATCAAACAGTGGGAATATTAGCCCAGGTCCGATCACCAGCCAGTCATCCTCGAAGTTTTGCAAACTTGAGAATTCACATACTCTAAGAGGTGTCCCACTCAGAGGGAGAGGTGGGTGCAGCCCACTGCAATCCAAGAAGAGCTCAAAGGGTCTGACTTAGGAATGTTGTTTATAGGAACATGAGCTGGTTGGCTTTAGTCATCAGTAAACTTCCTGGCTGCAATCTGGGTTGGCAATTACCAAAATTTTCAAAATTCCAGTAACAGTAGTACTGTTCAACTCAGCCTACAATTCAGATAAGAGAACTTTCCAGGCTGTCAGAGACTGAATGATTACTCCTGCTCTCATCTCTCACCTTGGCCAAACAGGAGGAGCTCCTGGTACAGTCAGCACTGCCCCCACCTTAGGCTTGCAAGACTTCCCAGTATAGCCAAGGGCTACTGCACTGCTGAGCTCTTATATAAAGACCGAGGCCTGACAAGAATTAGTGAGATCATGGAGCAGGTGCAAGCAGGCCAGAGAAAAGTGGATGAGGATGCACTACCACAGGGCCCCATTCCCACTCATTAAATACACCTGTTAGGATTGAGCAATGGTCACATGGTATTCATGAGCCTAAGGCATGTAATTTAATGATTGTGTAATTAATCAATGTGTTTAATCATAAGCACATGTGCAGTATATTTTTCTGTCAGTGTGAAATACTGTGTATCTTTGATCACCAATTGCATTTATTCTCCCTAGGAACATTTATTAATGTGATATGGATATTAGGGTGCATTGCCAAGGGAGTTTCCAAAGCTAAATCCACATCCCAAATCTGATTGCTATTGGGACTGATGAATCTGTGTTGTGAGCAAAGCACAGTAGGAGTGCAGGTGACACAGAACTGGTCAGCTTCACCATGGATAGGGTCTGTGCAGCACACCATGCCATAATCAGTCCTGTTTTCCAGTTATATTCAGGAGAATGTGTGGATGTTCCACCACATAACTTTCATTTTCTTTTCGCTGTTTCTAACCCTGTTTATTATCAGCCAACACCTACAGCTCATCTGAGAGAGTCTGTGGTCTGCCCAAGTTACTTGCATATGACAAGGAGGACAAGAAATATCAGCTGAAGAGTGGTCATCATATCTCTCTTGACTGGGAAAAAGCAACTGGTTTTTGAACGTGATTTTCACTCTTCAGGGTACTTCTGTAGTTGACAGTGATTGTAATCTTTTATTTTTTCATCCTGTCTAACCTCCCTGAACGGATATACTCCTTGTGTCTCCCTCTCCAAATATTTTATGGATCAAATCCTGTCCTTTATCTTCCTTCCATTCTCCACATCTTCAGTTCTGTCCTTCACTTTCCTAGTATGCTCACTGTCAGTCACTCTGTGTGGTTCCTACCAAAGAATGGATCCAATCACTTCCTTTCACAATTAAGAGGCAATTGTGGAAAGATTTCTTCTTGCCTTCTCACTTTGGATTCTCTGCCAACTTATGTGGCAGTTAAGGAAACAAAACTCACTACAAGACCATGTAGGTAAGGAAAGTGATTTTTCTTTAACTTCATAAATTGGCTGACTCTGTTTACCCATATTGTCACCAACAGAAGGATCAGTATATATGTGTGCAAGTAATCTGGCCAGGACAGTTTGTGCACAACACATAGGATAAGACATGCCAGTACTGAATCTTCTCTACATATCCTGAGGTCCTTCTCACTGCTAAAAACTAACTACATTTGGATAATCTTTGAGAGTCAACAGTTACTGTGATCTTAGTATCTAGTTCCACTCCACGTGAGTCTTAGACAACACTGCTGTGTCAATGCTCTGCTTTTGTTTTCCCTTTCTAGTTACATTCTGGCTCCAGGCCAGTTCTTCTATCCTCCTGTCATCCTAACTTATGCTTTCATTTTCCTGCTTTCTGGTTATTGAATGAAACCATTCATAGGTTGCATTCTGACCCAGGTGAAATGCCGACATTAGGTAACAATATATGCCATTGTGTTAGTCCTTGTTCTACTGTTTCTTCTCATGTTTCCATTTGCCCAAGCACATTTCCACTCTGACTTCCAAAACAACCATATTATTTATGATGCAAGTGTCTGCTTAAGGTGCAAATAAAAGTTTAAGAGTTGTTTGGAAACTACGATTTCAAGGAATGCTATCAATCACAACATCATGTATGCAAGTTAAATTGCTAATTGTATTTGTTTATTCTGTTATCAAACAAGTTCTAGTTGGACTCACTACAGGAAAGCTCTTTGCTTCTGTGGTGTTTTGTCTGCTATGCTTTCCAGTTCTTCTGTATATTTTTAATAAGTATGGGCTAATATGCTGTAATAAATTGTGCTAAGGCACGTTCAGTATTTGTGGACCTATCAGCATAAAATCATGTAGTGTCTTTAGAGCTGCAGCTTATCAAATGGCCTAAAAGTAAGCTTAGAGTTTTCCTGACTTACCCCTCTGAAGAACATGTGTGCCGTACACAACATTGCAGAGAACTTGAAACTTACAGAATGTTTTGCCACAAAACAAGAGCAAGGCCAAGCTAGTGACTGTCAGCTACAACAGTCCCAGTGTAGTCCCAAATTTGATTCTATCCAGCATGCAAGAAGCTGATTCACACAGAGTTATTTATTTCATATCTGCGCAGAGATGGGTGCTAGTTTGTAAATCCAAAGGTAGCACCCACTCAGTATGCCAACTTCCCAGTTTTATACACTTCAAACAATGAAAGATAAATATTTCCGCCATACGTAACAGTCTAAACCTATAGCCACTGTCCATACAGCTACTAACCTTCATGTAAAGGCACAATAGCCATTTGTTTTTACCACACATGCTTTATGGGGAAGGGGTTTATTTGAGTAAGGGGATACTACAGCCCATATGTGTGTGTTTTACTATGCAAATGACTAAAGGCTAGCTCAAAAGTTCAAGCAAAAGTCTTCTTTGACCTTATCAACACTTTGTTTCTGTGTTATCTCCTTGTTTAGAGGATTTATGGCATCATCTTGTTCTCATTTCTTCTCAGTGGAGTCATGATTCTTGGTTTCTGATGGTTATCTTGCAGAGACAGGATTTATTGCACATACAACACCAGTCACCATTTGTTCAGCTCCTTTTCTTTGGTTTCCATAATTTTCACAGGAGAGAGTTCGAGTGACAATATGGTCTGATGGAAATACTTCATCCCAAAGCTAGACTGGTAATGCCTTGCCTGTGCAGGGCCAGGTTCAGAGGTAACTCAGTGATCTGTCCCTTTGCTGCATACAAACTCTCTTTAAATGTACTTGATTTTTACCTAAATGCTAATCAGCATGCTGTCTTACAAGGCTCAGCTTGCAGCCCAGTTTATTTGCAAACTGGTCTTTTGAGAAAAGAGTCTGAGGTTGTCTGGAGTACCCCAGCTCCGAAGGGTACCTTTGCCACTTAGTCATTGATTCAGAAAGGATAAGCTTGGCTCAAACATTTGTAGAGGGATCTGTGGTAATTTAAGTGTTGCAGTTACTGTTTCCTTCCAGGTTTTTTTAATAGTTTGATTTGATTTCTCTACATTTCCATCAACTTAAGGATTTTCTAGTATCATGAAACTGTGTTTTATAACCTCGTTTTTAACAAATCAGTTGAAATAGTTCCTCTGTGATATATGAGTGGATTTTATGAAAATGATTCATCTGGAAATCATGTATTCTGTCAGGTAAGGAAGGGCATAAACCTCCATGCTATCCTTTCTAAGAGAGTTTCATTTAGTTAATGGTTAATTATATCAACAAAGACAAGTAAATAGTTATTTCTCCTTGCTAAAGTTTGCAGGGAGCCTGCATAAGTGATGCAAATGTCATGGTGATGACCCTGAGTCTTGTGGTACTGAATCTTTATTCTCCTTTGACTCTTTAAAGCTGTGGTTTATCTGATTAATTAAGCCTTGGGGCACTGAAGGTTTTTTGTGTTTTCTCCCCCCTTTAGCATAGGTATTTAGTGAGAGAGGTTTGTTTGTTTGTTTGTTTGTTTCCCCTGAGCATAGGTATTTAGTGCTTATTTGGAGGATTTTCAGGATTGCTGCATTAATTCCTACCTGCTACGGCCAGTGCAAGTAGCTTTCTTCTTCTGTAAATTTCCTGCACTTCTGTGGGGTTTCAAAAAGATGTGTTATGTGCACATACATTATGTCATCCAGCACATTTATGATGAGTTCTTTTATATCATTTGATTCGTCTTATGGTGTTTGTCACAGGCAAATTCAGCCACAAAGCACCTGCTTTAACCACATAACTTGAGAAGAGTTAGGCACAAAATTCTGAGTAGATGAGCACGTGGAGATGTGTGTAGGATATGGCAAGCTGTTTTATGTCTCTTGCCATGCAAGCAGTTTGCATGAGAGGTGCCTTGCTCTGAAGTCACATCAACATATCCTAATCATGGTCTGAAAGAGGCTTCCTGGAATCCATAGTGATTCCTCCCTCCTTCAAACGCAAGGATGGATAAAGTTATAGAACCCTTAGTTGCCCCAGGCACTAAGCTATGCAGGACTTTCATGTTAAATTACTGACTGTTTAGTCACTCTAAAGATAAAACATAAAACTCACATGACTCTTCATCATCAGTTGCTCAATAAATAAATATCTCTATGACTATATTAGATTTATGCTATGAAATTTCCAGTATAGACTGGCTTTTGCATGTAACCTTCTTGCTGGCCATAGATGAAGACACAGAAGGTGTTTACCATCTGTGGCCCATTGGAATTACAGCCTAATTACAAACTAATTACAAAAAAGAATTACAAACCTAATTGATGTGGTGCACATCTAAAGCCTGATGGACCTTGTATGTCCAAGCTAAAAAACTTCCTCTCATAGCTGTTTGTCAACAGCTGGAAACAACTGCTACTGCAGACCTGATGGCTCAGAAGCCCAGGTTGGAATCTAAATCTGACTCCTATTGAACCAAAAACAAATTCACTACTTCCAACATACTTTTCCCAGGAAAGTACCCTCATTCCCACAAATGTATTAATTTCTAAGCAGCAGTGTAAATGCTGAGCTCACTCTCCCTTGAACATCATCATTGTCCTAATTTTCTAGACACTGTAGGAAAATTTCTTTCTTTTGAGGCACTTTTCTTTTGCATTTAGTCCTGTTCCCTTGATGTGGATTTCAGCTGTGTCCTGGCTGGCTCAGGTCCATACTGTCATGGATGGCGTGATGCACTTCACTTTGCAAAACAGAAGCAAAGTCATACTTTATCAATGTAAAGCAGTGAGTTAAGAATGTAAGTGTGACAGTGGTTTATCAAGATTCAATAGCAAGGTACAACTGGTTATTTATTGCACAGAGAACAGGGTCAGACAGAGAGATCCTCCTACTGAGTCACAAAGTGCAGAAAAGACCCCCTTGCTGTCTAAGCTACTTCTCAGAGAGGAGACTGAGTGTGGCCAGATCCAGACTGAGTCCCAGACTTGGTCAATGTTTATGTCTAAAGGATTTCATGTGCACAATTAACCCTTTATATGATTTAGCTAAGATTTCAAAGTTTAACATGTTATTAATCACTCATTGAGAACCTGTTGTGGCAAGGAATCTCTCAGTCCTGAGGAGTAACCTTGAGAAGCATCCTTGCTCAGTGGGAGGTAGAGTGTACAGCCTGCTGACCTGCAGGAGAGCTCAGTGAGCCCCAAACTGTCCACTATTTATGGAGTAGGATGACCAACTTATATTCACATTTGCAGACCAGCAAGATATCTGGGTCACTGTTCCAGAGCACCCTTGGTCGCTATTTTCATCAGCTCTCATTGAAATCAGAAGTGACAGTGCAAGGGTGAGGCTGGCAACACAGAGATATGAGGCAAGGTGAGGACTGGAGAAGTGAGACCTAATCCTGTCCCCCCTGTTTGTGAGACCACAGCCAGAAGGTAAAGTTCCACGACAGGACTGAGCCAACCTAACAGCTCATCATCACCTTTTATTTTAGGTTCATTTTGCTACAGGAATATATAGTGCATCTCTCAGCTACATTTTTTGTTTGGCAGTGTAGGGAACATGACCACACAGCTGCCAGCAGTTTTGCTGATTAGTTACATGAGTGAAAAACTGTGAGAATACTTTTCATATTTCTGTAGATCTTACTGTCTGTGTGCATCTTCCTGCCTCTTCACAGCAGTGCAGGCATCTCACTAGGGCCAAGCACAAGATAATGCAGAATAAAAGTAAGTGAATCTAAACAAGTCAGACTAATACTATACTTGGGCTATGCAGATCAGGTGATAAATGTTTATCAGCAAATAAAGAGCTAAGAAATTATGAAAATTCTAAGAACACTATTCTGGAGAGGCACCTGATTGAAGGAGAAATGAAACTCCCCAAAAAAGCCCTGGATGAAAGCAAGTCTTGTATAACACAGAGCTCCAGCTTGCTCCTGGGTAATCCACCGACTCACAGAAAGTCAGCAAGGGCTAAGCAGGAAGGGTTGCCCAGCCATGCCTGAGGGTGAGTGGGCAGGAGCCTTTGGCAATAGAGAAAAGGAAACGGGCTGGATGAGCACTCAGGCTCCAGTGCTTCTGAATCAATTGGACTCTCTTCCCTGGCAGTTCAGGAATCCCAGTA
>JAWWTY010000037.1:61641914-61656766 GCA_035222235.1 Margarornis squamiger
CACACATGGGACCTTGACTCCATTCACCACAAACTGAAGGGCAGGGATAAATTCTCCTCACTTTACTGAGATGAGAAAGTGAACCTGGCTCACTCTCACTCTCTAACACTATTCTTCTCTTTACTGAATGCTCAGAGATTTCAGCCTTTAGTCACTTGTCCTATGCTATAAGTTTCTTTAGATTGGATTTGGGTAATCTCCAGGTTCTGGGAACCCAGTTGTCTGGAAAATCAGATTCATTACCTGGTGTGCAACGAGCCAATAATTACACACTCAAGAGAAGCATTGATTATTTCCTTATTTCAGAATTGTGCAAGCCTGGATACTCATGTGACACAATTTTTAGCATTATAATGAAGACAGTTCATCTATAGGATATATGGATCTTGAGTCTTTTGACAAGTTAGTGATGTATACATAGACATATATCAGCATCTTGATTTACTGCATTCTTAAAGCCTGGTAGTTACAAGATGTCCTTGACTAAGGGATGCTAATTGCTATCTGTTCTACTGATACACAACAGCACTTTGGTTTATTACATCCTTAAAGCTTGTTAGTTCCAGGAAGTCCTTGACTAAGGGATGCTGGCTGCTGCCTTTTCCACCGATTAAGTGTCCTTTTGTGCTGGTTAGGCTTGGAAGTATACAAAGATCATAGGATCATTTTGACAGCAAAGAACATCCTAACTTAAGAAAATTTTGACATATTTTGCAACAGCTTTGTCAGAGGAATTCCTGAGGATATAGGCCCTATTTGATGGAATTGAGAGCTGCTAAATTGACAAAGAACTGACTAAAGATACACTGCTTTTTTCATAGTACAAATCCTGTTTTACTGTTGTCTCCCAAACAGGGTTTAGTACCCAGTGTGCAAAGGCAATCTCACACACACAGACGAGATATTTGGTCTGTTTCATATTTGCACAAAGAAGGGTGCTAGGTGGTAATTCCACAAAGCTAGCACACAATCTGAAGAATATATGCATAAATATACACTTTGGATCTGCCTGTCTCTCACTATCTAATACCTATTCATTGTTTACTGATCACTGATTTGCTACACATTTGCTAACTAGTCCCACATCTGACATAATGGTACATCTTTTCAGTCAGAGTTTCTTGAGTCAGTAGTCCATGAGTCAGTGGTCACAATCTCCCACTGCTGGAACCACTTTTCCTTTAAGGATACTGGTTTTGAGCCAAAACAGTTAATTATCTTTCTTATCTCCTTGATTTAAGTTGGGCCTTTTAGCCAAGTTCTGTAGGATAGCCTTTGAAGTCACTGCTCCTTGGTATGTTTTTTAATCCTTTACTGACTTCTTTAGGTCGTCTTGACTTTCTGGCATAAAACAGCACTTTTCATGTATACTGAGCAGCAACTCTTTTAACCCATACAACCAGCAATGGTTTTCAAGGAGCCCTGTAGCAAACAGTGTATGCTTGTACATGATCTTGGCTGGGAAATATCAGGAGTGAATAGCTCTTCTTTTGCTAGAATATAAACAGCTCAATAGGGTACAACTAAGTTAATTCATACTTAAATGTTATATCAAAGCACAGTGTAAACTGTCCTACCTTGATAAATGAGAAAAAAAAAAAAAAAAGAAGGTGTAGAGGCAAGGTCACACAAAGAAGCTTCTATTTACTTGTATCTCATGGGAACAAACAGATAAAATCCCACTGTTTTCCTGGATACATATTATCATTGGATATATTTAGGGAGGCACTGCTATCAAAACAATACTGTTCAGTAACAAGACATTTTCTCACGCATTTAGTCGGATCAGGTGTAAAGGAGAAGCAGCCCAACAATTTAAACATAGATTAACTAGCCAATTATTCCATGCTAAAGTGTGTTTACTCATCTCTTCATGTACCTAAAACTTTTGTCCCTGTTAATCAAAGGTCATACATTGCCAGAATGCCTGGCACATACACTAAAATCACAGAATTACAAAATGGGTTGGAAGGGACCTTTGAAGACTGACTAGCCCAACCAAAATGTATATATAGCCAATATCCTCACAGTCCTTTACTCTCTCAACTAATAATCAAAATATTCATTGATCGCCTCTGCTTGGGCTTGTGCCTGGGTTTTTCCATGACATGTGACTAGGATGGTATGAGCCTGCATCATGTCAGGAGCTGATCACATTGAATTTTTTTCAAGTTACTGACAGAAAAAAAAAAAAGGGTGGGCTGACTCACATCTTCCCATTGAACTTCTGCTCTCAGGCCACCCATACATTTTTCCTGCTTTAAAGAGAAACAATGTATATTGCTTCAGTGCACCACAGAAATGCAGCAGCAGACAACAATGCAAAAAGTTTTGCTAGAGAAAACCCCAACAAACTTATTAGCACAAGTTTGTTGAAATTTCATCAGCGAGGATCATATTTGTTTATTTTTCTGAAGGAAAAGGCTGGATGACCAGGGTGGAGTATGTCTGGAAGAAAGGCCAGACAAACAGAATTTTAGAGGATTTAATCTTGCTTGGCTTTAAGAGTTTTGTTTGATGAACTTAAAAAGTAAAGGCCAGGTAAGCACGGGAAGGAGGCAGAAGACAGGGAAGGAGAAGGAACATTTAGATTTGCCAGCGATTTGCAGCTTAATTTGTAAACTAAATGCATAATAAGGATATTCAGGAACCCTGAGAGATTTGGGAACTCTGAACTGGTATACAAGACAAAGAAGCTATTAGGGCTCTCTGGAATCAGCTGAGGAAAACATCCCACCCATGCAACATCTGCAAGACTCTTAGTATGCAGAACTCCAGTTCCTGATCAGTATTGCTACATACAAAGCATTGTCCAGTTATTGTCGGAAGGAACAACTGCTGACATCCTTCCCTCAACTGCTGCAGTGCAGCATTTCTTACCTCTGTTCAGGCAATAAGAGGCACCACAGCTTGTTCTCACATATATCAGCCTGGCAGTGGAACAAGAGCTAGTCCTTCACGAATCCCAGAGGAGCCACCATCAACACAACACTTCTTTTTTTATGACCAGAGTGAGACCCGAGGATACAGCCCTTCAGTCCTCAGTGTTTTCACCAGAGCAAAGTTATGTTGGCATTCACATTCTCCACCAAGTTGGTGGCTGGGAAGAACAGTCATTCAACTGCCTTACTGGGTGAGGAGAGAGACTGACCACAACTATTTTAATAGTTTCTGTAGACTGTAATATGTAAGAATAATAACTAAAGGGCAAGAGCAGATACAATTCTGACTTGGCATTATTCTAGTATCATTACCTCATAGAGATCTTGTAGTTAAAGTGAGATAATTATGGGATACATACAAAAGACCTATCATAACAAGAACATGACTGTCTAATGAATTTTTACATTTACCCCCCTCAGTGTTAGTTTTAGCGTATTTCTTGTGTCCTCACTGTGCTTTTGTTGTCCCAAGCATGGGCTCATTACCCATTGTGCAGCCAATTCACGCACCAAGGAAAGCTATTTCTATTTCCTTATTTTAGTTTGTGTGAAGTAGGGAGCTGTGTGGTAACCCCCGAGAGTCTGGCTCCCCATCACCAAAGCTTTACATTCTTTATGTATTTTAACAAACAAAGGCATCAGCATACTCAAATCCTCATTTGCTAGTTGCTCATGCTAATCAGTCCTCATGCACAGTTCTTCCCTGCATTTGAGTTGGGGTCCATTTGGAGGAGATAGTCAATGGGTCAGTGGTCATAATTTTCCCTGCCAGAACTACTTTTCTCCCACTTACTGCTCGATCCTGCTGACTTCACTCCTGGTGGCTCTCATCCAGATAGCCCATTATTCCTTGGGATCGTGCTCCCTTTTCCTTAAAACAAAGGATTAGCCAAGCCTACAAGCTTCAGTAAGTTTCACAATGCAGCTTCTTATTCCTAACTGCCTAGACATAGCTACTGATTGACAACAAAAAAATCGCAGTTTGGTTCAAATGGTGAGAGACTAGATAAATTTTTCCGTTGTTATCTCACAACTTTAAGGTAAAATGGTTAAAAAATCCCAAACCAACAAACTAGGGAAATACTTTACACTAGTCAAAGAACACAAGGACTATTTATATATTTTATTTACTTCTTTGTTTGTTTGTTTTATAGAGGTAGTCCTTAATACATTACACAAAACATTAATATTAGAGCACCTGTATTGCTTTGCTGTGACTCACCATGTTTCTAAAATCTTTGTAATAATTTGAGAATTGACCTTGTCAAAGGCTGTTCACCTAACTGTCCCTCTCTAACCTTTTTCACTGAAATCCCATTGCAAGCTGATCTCTTATCAGGGACTCTATTGGTTCCCAGGGTATTCAGTATATCAAAACATCAATATTAAATTTTTAAGCCTTTATTAAGATATTAAACTGGGCTAGGAAACACAGTGCTGTGTGCCAGAGTGACATGGGAAAAGGTTGATTTGTATTGTGGATGGAAAAGGAATAGAAGTATATCAGGTCTGTAAAATGTTCATAACAGTTCTAAATGCTCACATCCATAGTTCTGATTTTTGTAAAACTGAGCCCAGAAGAATCCACCCCTGAACTTACAGTGAACTCAGTATGTCAGCAGAGGGATTCTTGGCACTAAATCAATTCAGTGCGCTCATATGATAAAGGTCAGACACAATAAAATTGATAGTTCTTCCCCACATTATTAGGTGTCAGTTGCTTGATTTAAGGTGACTCAGGCCCTATAGATCATGACTGAAAAGCAACTCCCCATTTTTAGCTATTACTATATGTAATAACTGTTAAAAAGCAATTAAGAAACTTAGATTAAAAGGATTAATTATAATATCCAATAAACTCTGTGCTGCAACTCAATGATTACAGTTCCACTGACTAATCTTGCAAGGATTTTTCAGTAAGAAGAGTAATTTTACTTTAATGGGTGAATAAAATGCCTAACTTCATCTACTACTTTTATTGTGCTTACAATAAGTGTGAAGCACATCCATTTAGAAACCAGTTAGCTAGCAAATCAGGTCCACTTTCCAAGATCAAGTTAAATATTTGAATATTCTGTCATGGAAGAGGAATACACCTCACTCAAAGGAGAGAAGCAGTAATATGTTTTATTAAAAACAATAAAAACAAGGAGGTACAGCTGGATCCAGTCTAAGTCTGAGACGCAGTCAATGGTTCACATCTAATGGAATTATCCACACTATAACACCTGAGTAATCAGTAATGCCTCACAGTGTTAACTCAGCATGCTCTCAGTCACTTTATGAGTATCTGCCACGGGTAAGGGGTGTCTCAAGCTCAGGGAGTAGCCTTGGGAGCCATCTCTGCTCAGGGAGATGATATTGCCATGCAGCTTGCTGCTTCAGCAAAAGAAACTCAAAGCTTTGCACAGGCTGCCCATGCTTGTACAGTGAAGTAGTTGGCTGCTAGTCAATAGTATAGACAAGACAGATATTTTGTTTTAATTCTCATATCTTGTTCTGTACTTTTGGTTAACCTGAATCTTCGGGTTTTGAAAACATCTTTTGAAATACTTTTCCAAAACGCCTTCACTGCCATGAGCTTTACAGCTTGTGAGTGCACCCCAAGGGCATGAGGCCTTGTTGCTTCTTGGTCAGTCTGAACCAAAGTACAGCTA
The DNA here is from genome assembly GCA_035222235.1 of Margarornis squamiger. NCBI lineage: Eukaryota > Metazoa > Chordata > Aves > Passeriformes > Furnariidae > Margarornis > Margarornis squamiger. The sequence goes on from JAWWTY010000037.1 coordinate 61,647,514, forward strand.
GTGGTCAAGTGTATCCATCACATGATACCATCACTGCAGGGTAAACCTGAGAATATATCATACTAGATGTAGTATAATATAGCATAGAATACAGAGTATAGAATACAGTATACTATATGGCTAAGGAAATTTCCCTGTCTGATCATGCAGGAGCCACTGTTGTCAGTCACAATCCCACCAGTCACAGTCACACCACCAGAGACTTTCACTGCTGGGACTGAAGTCCCTTCACACTGGGCAGCTCCAGTGAGTCAATGCGTCCCCACTTGACTCCCTACACACACCACTCTCACACAGTCAGACAAGTTTCCTCACCAGTTTGGCCCCAAGTTTCCCTTAGCAGAGTCACATCTGGTTCCTTTAAATAATTCAGTTGTGATGCAGCAACCCAGGAACAGCTTGAGCTGAAGCCTCCGGGGAGCGACCCCAAACAAAGGAACTCTTGGCCCTTTATACCCTTCCAGTCTATGTGCAAAGCCCGAGGTTTTGGAGTCCTGCTGTGTCTCTGGGTCTCCCCGAGGTGCCCTTTGTTGAGCAAAGGGTCATGGGGCCAGTCCACATCTCATTGCCTGGGACTCCTGTCACCCAGAGCACAACCTGCACACTGATCTACCTGCACTGGGTGCATCCCTCAATATTTGTACTCTTGTAACTTAAGAATATTTTTGGTGATTTTTAGACACAAAGCATTGCAACAGGTAATGTGGTTTTGCACAAGACAAAACAAGACAGTAGATAAAGCAAAGTGTGAACAAGTTGTGCAGAAAATTCTCCTTGCCAGCGGTTAGTGTCCACCATGGAGACGGAGGAATTCTGCCAAAGTAACTTTATTCATGAATAAAGGGAGAGCTCACTGAGCATACCCAGTGAAAATACCTCTCAACTAACTGGAGGATGTAGCCTCCTTTTCATCCTATTTTTTTCCCAGCTATATGCTGCCCTCTTCCTTTCCTCCTCAGCTAAAATACTAGGAGGTACAAACTTCCCAAAAATACCTATTACCTAAAAACAGTCATTTTTTTCTCACTATTCTTAAAAACTTTTCTCACTGTTCTTCTACAATTGCTTCTTTCAGTTATCTTCTCACCTACAAATAGTTATTTCTTTACACATGAATAGCCATTTCCTCATCTACAAACAATTATTTCCTTTCCCACCAACAACCATTTCTTTACCCACAACTAGCCATTTCCTTGCATCTGCAAGCAGATGCACACAGCTTGTTTGTAAGGACACATTCATGTTGTTCTTGTCAAAGTGGTTAGGAGTCATAAGACTAGAATTTTCTAAAATCAGGTTGACTCTCCAGCAGACTTTTCCATTTCTTTTTGTGGTTAGATTTTGTAAGCTACACTTAGTCCTTAAATTTTTCTCTGTTCCGGCCCCCCACCAAAGAGGAAGACACTTGAAACAAATTGTTCTCAACAGTTTCACTATTGTGTAACTGTGCATCTAAAAGGCAGTTTCTCCTTATTTAAACTAAAATAGAGTTAGACTATTTCTTACAGGTCTCATGGGTGTCTGAGCAGCCAAAATATCTCTCTCTGACCTTCATCCTCAAATGTCTACCACCTGTGATTTCTTCCCATGACACACTTGATTGTTGCCTCCTACCTTAGGCATTGACAACCATGTTCCAACTGCTTTTCCTACTGCAACCATTAATTAAACACCCTATGGAAGCTGTTTCTGCAAGTTTTTCTTTTGCTTTAAACAGAATATCCCAGACACCAGTCAACGCTTATATATGTTTGCATTAACATCTGGCACAGAATACACATTTCTGTATGGCATGAATAGGCATCATCATTCACCTTTCCCTGTCTTTCTGGTATGCTATTTCCTCAGCAGCAAGTGTGACAAGCTTGGTGCCAACTTAACAGAAACAAACCAGTCTGGACGTATGATTGATATTTATGCAGTTTCTCTTAATTACATAACATATGTGAGCTAATTGGATTTAAAAGGGGAAGGCAAGGACATGACAGCCACACTGACAGTCTCAAAGGGTTAAGCTTAAGCTAAAGAAATGCTCTTGAGGCAAAGCAGAGAACAGGGAAGTGGAAGAAGGGGGAGTGCAGAAATTCCTAATGGATGCCACCCTCAGAGAAGGGGTGAAGTTGAAGAGCATGTTTCTCTGCTTCACGTGCCATTTGGTCAGCCAAGAAAATTTGCCAGCAATTTCCCTGCAATCACTTGTAAACTCTAGAAAGTTTGGTGAAAGTTTGATTTATGCTAATTTTAATTAAAGAACAGAATTTTATTGTCAGGAATTTTTTTGTAATCTTTGACAGTTTTCAAGTGAAGCACAAAGAACTGAACAAGGAAGTTATTTTTTCCAAGCACTTTGATCAGAATAACTCACCTGCAAACAGTATCAGGTCCTCAAATTGTTCTTAGACATGTTTTAAGAGGTGTAATTGTAGAGCAACACAGAAAAAAACCTGCATTGCTCCAATTACTCTCCACTTCATTCACAGCTCTACATGGTAGGCCTTTCAAGTTTTAACTGGTTTGAGAGCCTTTGCAGTGTGCCAAATATTCAATCTTCTTTGACTTTTGCTTGCATAGTTCCCAGCAGTAGCCCATATCCTTTCCCGGGAGGTGTTTATTTAGCACACAAGGTGAGCAGCATTGCCTTGCTATTGTTTGAGACTTGCAAACCACACAGAAGATCTACATTTGCCTCACAAAGAGTTTCTTTATTGCTGCCTGTTGTCATTTGCAAATACCTGAGCAGCAGGAGCATCTTGTTCAGCTTAAGTTAACAAGCTTCATAAACAACCACAAGCACTTAAATATTGTGACACCACTGTAAAAATTAGGAAGAGCCTAGGCACATCTAAACCTCAGTCTAGCAGGCAAAACTTTGTTTACTGCTCAGAACTGGGAACCTCTGTCCACCAGCTGGGTCCATGACCCAAGTCACTGCACTCCAGGGAGAAGAGTGTCTTGTGAAGCTGTCCCTCACACTCCTGGTGACAGGCACTTCAGCTCCAGCATTTATAGCACCACACAGAGGGAAGGAGAAATATGTCAGCCAGCTCCAAGCCTTCACTGGACACCCCAAATTTTCTAAAATTCATAGGTATTCATCTTTCCATGATGCCCCTTCTCACGTCCGTCGCATTTACACAGTTTTGCTTCAAATTTGTTCTCCTTTTACATTACAGCCATTGCATTATTATTCTCAGTGGTAAAGCCCTATTTCCTACACCCTTGTTAGAAATCACAAGAATTGTGAATGGTTGTAGAGATCAACTCCCAGCAGACAGGTTCAAACAAAATCTAAATATTTACAATTGCAGACCACTACCAAGATTATTGTAGTTCCCATCTTACCATCATTTTGGAGACAGTGTCAATTCCTGGACACAAAACAATCAATGGAGAGGGGATATTTCCTCTGAAATATGGTGCATCCCAAATACAGAAAAGGATTGTGTTTATATTCTATAGTTTACATACATATTCATTGATTTTCTCAGAACTATACATATGACAATAATTTCCCCTGAAGTTATTAATATATTTCCCCTCCCACTGGCAAATGCATTTTCTTGTCCTGGGTATCCCTGCAGTGACCTTTAGTGATCACTAACCCCAGAGTTATCTTTGACCAATCAATGAACTTAATGTTACCTCCCAAATATGAAGCAGAGTTGGCATAACTGGCCTGGTTCATTATTTGGGACTCTTTAATCAATGAAGTGTAGCTTCTTGTTCCCCTTCTTGGTTGATGTTTAACATAGTTTTAATCTTGCAGTTCCATAGGCTACTGATTTTACAAAATAGGCATTGTATTAACACCAGCTGAGTAAATAGTTTTTCATCTGGCAACAGGGGCTCATGGAAATGAAGTTAATTATGTATTCCTACCCAGACAAAGCAATTGAGCACTTACAGATATTTTTTGTGAATGACCTAAGTGTTTAGGGGAGGCAGAGCATTTTAAGTGAGGGCTACAGCATGAGTGGTCAAACACCTGCAGAACGAAAGGAGACAAGAAGATCTGGAAAATGTCTGTTAAAGAAGATTCACAAGGGTGATAAATGTTGATTGCACCATTATAAGGAGATTATACAAAATACAGCACTGCGTGTAGGACCACTGGATTGAGCACAAAGCTGCAGGGAGGAGATCAAGTGGAGCACACCTCCCAGGAAGCACTGGGAAAATGAGTGAAAAGGAAACAAGTGAGAAAAGGTACTCCAGGAGCCTCAGCTCCAGGTCCTCTGTAACACTTCACCACAGTGACACCACTCACTGCCTCAGGATGGCTGATCAGCTGCTCCCCCAGCAAAGCCTTCCCTTACAAGCTCTGCTCACAGTCCATCTCAGTGCCACATTTCTCTGTGCTGCTGGTCTCATCCAGCAGCTTCTCCAGGCCACCTGCAGCTCTTTGGCTCCTTGAACTCTTCTTGCCCTAATTTCATACCTGAACTCTTAACATAAACAATCCAGGGTTAAGCAAATCATTAGTGCTTGGTTTATTATTGTCTGCTCCATACTAAATTGCATAAATATGCATAAATTGCATAAATGGCATAAATTCTTCAATGTAAAACTGCTTTAATTAAGTGAACACAGTCCAAACAGGTCTTAAAGGCACATTGATTAAAATTCACACTTCTTAACAACCTGAATTTTCCAACTGCAGGCTTCTATGCAAGGTTCTACTGCAGAAACTCGAGTCCCAGTGGCTTTATACTGGGATTGCAAGTCAAATGTTATTTACTCAATCTGATTGCAAATTCTTGTCAGCATACTGAGTGAGTATCTTCAGTGAAATCTCCTAGCCAGCCCTATGCAGCAGCCTGTCAAACTGCAAACCCTTTCCTTAAAGCCTTAGTCCTCTAAAGCACCTCAGGTACAGCTAGTTGAACTGCTCTTTCTCCTCCTTCCCAAATCTGAGCTTCTGCCTCCAAGTATCCAAAGCTGCCTCCAGCCTAGGTCTTGCCATTCTTGTGCAGAGCCCCCATTTTAGCTAACACATCTGGCTTCAGTCTTCCATCTTTCAGGAGCCTCCTGCCATTTATGACCACCTATCAATCTCTTAAAGGCTTATGCCATTTACAATTTGCAGTTGAGCACATTTTTTTGTGCTGCGGACAGCAAATAACTACACTGCTGCAGAGCAGGCAGACTCCTCAGTAACACGGTGATTAGCCATTCAAATCAGCTTCCACATTACTCAAAGAGAAATACACAAAACACATACTGCCTTCAATACATCTTCCACCTCAAATTCCATAACATCACACTTTCCTTCTCCACACTTCTCCTCGTATGAAATAATGAGGTTCTCATATACTTGCCAACATAGTTCTGCTTACTTTTTCTCTTTAGGTCAGACCATTTCTGGAATTGTTGGAGGAAAAAAAAAAAAGGAAACATTGGTTTTACTTCACCCACTATAGAATTCACTGTACCCCAGCGCTGCTTGTGGTCTCCTATGCCAATATTACCTCAGCTCCAGCTCTGAAACGAGGGCTGTACAAACTCTTCCCGTCACCTGCCCATTATCTGCAGTAAGCAGGACACGAGGTCTGCTGCCTTACTGCTATGCATCGAGTCCAGTTTCAACCAACAGAGTCCACTGATCAGACACAAACTGCACTGGCTAAGAACAGTAGATACTGTGTCCTAAGAGCAATGCTACTTGGAAAGATGATTTTAAAATTCATACAGGGTAATGAACCAGAAAGCAGGAACAGTTAGTGACTGCTAGGCAAAAAAAACTTCTGGCATCAAAGTGTACGCTATATATCCCTTAACTATCAGGAACTGGGAGTCAGTGCAAGCCAGCCTAACAGACCTCAAGAATTAATAGCTTGATTTATAATGGTACACATTGCTGCCTTATTCCTAGGTTATGAAAGTGTCCGGGAGCTGAGATGATTTATCAAATACATTATGTAACTGTTGTAAGCTATTAATACAGAAAATAAAAGTACAAACTCACAGTGAGACATTATGGAAGGGGAATGTGCTTTCATTTTAAAAATTATTTCACTTCTACACATTCTTTCATACTTCAAGCAACAAAGATGTATGTGTCAGAGTGGACTCACAGGTTCACCTGCATGTCACAAAACAGCTCCTGAGACTTCTCTGCATGTCTTGGACTTCTTCTCTTGATTGACTAAGACAGGAGTTTTAGTTACTTTTTTTGACAGATCCTGTAGAAAACTGCAGTAATTCTAGCAAGAGCAATTGACTCCTTCAGAACGCTGCTACCTCCAGCATCCTTGGGCCTTCAGTAAAGTTGCTGCTTATCATCTTTGTTTTCCTATTTTGTCAAGTTTATCCTGACAAAAATAGGATTATCGTCATTCTTGCTTTCTGAAATCACTTCCTAATTGGGCCCAAGTCAGTACGGTGGATTCAGTGGATATAATGTAATCAGGACCAATTAATGTAGTTTTGCATGGACCGGAGAATATGGAGCTAAGGAGATATGAGAAGTGATGATGGATCAAATTAGGACACATACTAAGGGAGCAATTGTAGGCTCATAGGAAGCAATCAAGCATAGGGTGACTTTTTTGTATTTTATATTACAAACATATAATTAAGCTGACTTCTCCAACGAGTTATTCAAGCACTGTCTTGCAAGGATGCTTTTAAGGATGCTGAGGACCGCAGTCCTTGATTTATCAGGCCAACACAGCTGCAGGCATGTTATTTGCATTAACATGAACTGTGATTAACTATCTATGGAAGCATCATGAATACTATTTTCAAAATGAAATTATGCAGTGAGACCACTCTGCTTGACATCAAAGAACGTAATTGAACATGTTACAGTGTCTGCATGACTGAAGAACTCAGAGGGGTTTTATATGGGGTAGTCCAAGAAAATGAGAACTTCCATGGGAAATTAGAAATTCCTATATACATGCTATGGGCTAAAAGACACTATGTAAGAAAAATGCTGTAATATATAGATAGCTAATGGTCCTAAGATTTGTAGTATAAAAAAAATGGAAGCCATTCTGAAGGTTTCAAGCTGAATATGAGAGATGAATGAGAAAATCTGTGGTATAATAAAAGTCTGCCAGTTGTAAATAAATAATCAACTGAAAATTACATTGGGGTGTCTAAAGGCATCTTCTTTGCTAAGGGGCTATTTAGCCAGACATGCTTATCTGTGTATCTTATTCCAAGAGAGGAAAAGATTTCATCCTTTAAAACAAAGTATTCCAGGTACCCTGTGTATGTGATACATTAACTACGAAAACTGCAGTCAGAGATGTCTGTGTGAGTCCCTCATTATGGCTGTCATTCTGAAGCTCTGCAGCTGCCTGAGGTGGCTACAGCTCTCAAGGGCCCTCACTTGCTTATCAGATTCAGAAGAGATAACTAAAACTGAAGCTGTTTTTAATACTCATGTCAGTACTGCAATCTTGCTAGCTTTTTCACATTCACAGTCCAACTCTACTAGATGGATCCCCTGGCTAGATATCTGCAGCCATAGCTTTCACAGCACAATTTACTAGGAGACAGGAAAAACAAAGGGAATTTTCAGTTGTTAACTAAGGCACACGACTCTGCTAGAGGAAAAGTTTTTGGAAACATACGCTTTCATCTTGAACACAAGCATGTGTGTTCAAAATCATGGAAAATAAAGTCCTCACTGAGTGAATCCCATCATCTCTTGTGCATGGAAAACCAAGCTGTGTCACTAAGTTAAAAAACAAAAAAGCTTTCAAACAAGACAGAGCACAAACTATAAAATTGTCTTACTGATATTTAAACTCATCTGACAACCTTTTCAACTTTTTTTTTTTTCCAGCTCAGTGACCTCCTAGCTCCTTAGGCAGTAAACAGAGCTCTGAATTGCAAATGAAGTAAGATTTATGACTACTCACTTCAACATTGGTCCACCTGGTGTCAGAACCTGAATGGAGTCAAATATCTTTAAGTAAACCTGATACATCAATGTGACAGTTAACACTGCCACAATTAGACAAATAGTAATAACTATAATGCAAAAGCATTGTGTATATATATATATACATATTCACTAAAAAAATATTAACAAATCTTGGACAAGAAAGGGTGCACAACCTATTCACTGACCCTATAACAAGAATGTATGTTATGCATAAGTATGTTGTGCATGACAAAGATTGTCAAAATGCCACATCTGGAAAACACTGTCTATGTTATTAAAAAGTGTATCTTGAAGGACGTGTAAGAGAGAAAGGCATTGTCTGTTGGAAAATCAGCCAACCACTGTATGAGAGTCACATAACTTTCGGACAAGAATAATTGTGTAACTGTTGGAAACAGCATGATCTTTATGTTCCAAAATGAAGTAGTTGTGTGAGTGCCATTGTCTCAGAACTAGGTATGCAGAATCTCTCTGATATTCTTTAATGCTTTATTTGCAAGTGTTATCTCACTCTCATTAAAGAAAATAAACCACAAATGTTTGTGTAGGATGTAGTATCCAGCTCTTGAGGCCAGTCCTGAGCAGTGGACAACCCCCCCCAGTTTTATTGTTCAGCACGATGCCAAATGGTATGGACTATCCCTTGGGTCAGTTGGGATCAGCTGTTCTGGCTGTGTCCCCTCCCAGCTTCTTGTTCACAGCCAGGCCACTCACTGGTGGGACAATGTGAAAAGCAGAAAAGGCCTTGACTCAGTGTAAGCCCTGCTTGGCAACAACAAAAACACCAGCATGTTACCAACATTATTCTGATTCTAAACCCAAAACCCAGCACTGTACCAGCTACTAAGAAGAAAATTAACTCTATCCCAGCCAAGTCCAGGACAGGATCTCTAGTTTTGTACCTAGATGTCAGTACAGGCTGCCAGATGATCAGATCGTGATGATATTGCAATATACCTTTCCAACCATTTCAACTCTTTCAAACTACTATTCCGACATGCATTCTGGTACCTCATTCCTTGCCAACTTAATTGGCAGTCACGTTAATACTGGGCAATAACACAATTTAACACCATTGCAAATAAAATCTAATAGATGCAAAAATCTTCCTTCTTTAGCACAGCTAAAAGAGGCAGTGAATAGCTAGCACAGCATTTTTTGCACTCTTGCTTCTAGATCTACTGGGGCCTTCTCCTGGGATGAAACCACGCAAAAGGAAGCAGTCTCCGAGAAACCAGGGGTTAAAACACAAAAATGTAAAGCTCTACAGAAAAATCTAGCATTAGGAAAACACGGAGGTAATAAATTGTCTAAGGGAACAGAACATGTTGACAGAAAAGGACACTAAAACCA